>OX465427.1:22744238-23944238 GCA_950005045.1 Agrotis exclamationis | reverse complement strand
TAAGGTCTAAACCCTTAAACTGATTATAAAAGAGCATTCATTATGCCAATATTACTTTTAGTGGCACATTATTAGAAGATTTGGCTTAAATTACCTTTATTTTTATATTTTGGCTGGGTAAACGATAATAAATCCAATTTATACGGCTACAATAAGGGCTCGAAATTGTTTTTCTTACAGAGGCTAGTTACATTGCTTTTTAGCCACATAATATTCAAAGTCATATAAAGGCTTTTAGTATGGTCAATTATTCTTAGGAAAGTAATGCACAAGGTAACTATGATGATTTTAAACTTATAGGAGCATTTTATAAGACGTCTATCCAACAAATGAATTCTAGCATGTTATATGATATTTACACACACCACCTCTACTCTTATGGTACTACAAAATGACCAAGCCGATACTCACGAATCAGCTAGTGGTTCCGCAGAGGATTATTTTATAGAAAATGAGATTGAAAAGGAAACCAGTGAGGAAGAACATAATTGTAGCGGTAGTGATAGTGATAAGGACATATAGATGTTGCTATCAAGAGTCGGAGAATATTGATATTCGTAGTGATATAAGAGAATGGGTAGTGAAATTCAACATTTCCCATATCGCTTTAAGTGACTTATTATTTGATCTTTTCTCTTTGCAATTAATTTTCCGCCAGTTACACGAATGTTCAAGTTTTCTTAATTTATTTTCATTACATTATGACCAGCGCAGAACGCCATCTTTTTCCCACTTGCTCGGTACTGCGGACAATTTTGAGTGTCCTAACAATTTTGTAAGGCGTTAAGTTACTATTGTTAATGAACCTCACTATTTTCAATAATATGGTTGGCGTTTTTCTTTATTTGCCAAACTGTTGCACAAAATAATGTAAATCACTGAGAAAAAGACTTATTGCAGACGGCTATAAGGGCCGTCGGATTTTTATGAGCCTTTAATTTGCTACAATAAGTTTAAATAACCTTGTATCGGACCATAATAAAATATGTATAAGGGTGATCGCCCTTATCAACGCTCTTCATATCATTCTCACAGGGGTATTGGCTTTGTTGGAGCACTTTTCTTGCCATTATAAGTTTAATTTGAAACTATAAAGCAACTATAAGAGGAGTATAAGGGTTTTGCCCTTATAAGTTGTGCCCAAACGCTCCCTTATTAGCGATAATACTGCTGCTATAAGAACATTATTTTTTGGCATTCTAAGCCACTACAAAGAAAATTTTTTGATTGTTTGAAACAGTCTAAATTATTTAGAGCTATTGCATAATCATCGACACCTGCGCCTTCTTCAGCATGAGCTCCAGGAAGGTTTTAATACACTTCTTGAATTGCTATTCCCCCAACGTGGAGAAGAGTAGCTCTTTTTTTTTTTTACGGGAGTGTCGATGTTGGCATCCAGTAAATAAATTTCAAGTGCCCTCTTCCATTTCCTCCAGCGAGTGCCGACAGATGTCGGATCGCTTTCGCAATCGAAATGTCTAAGTTGGGAACTATGGATGATGCACGAGTCATTTCGGGTAGCAATAAAATATTGACTCTTATTTTTGCGTGGCTTTTTACTGAAAATCAGTAACAGTATTACAACTGCATAGCCCTATTTTTTGTTGTACCTTGCGTGGCTTTTTACTGAAAATCAGTAACAGTATTACAACTTTACTTATTTCAATTTTATTTCATATTTATTTCAATTTTATTACAATTTTATTTCGATTTTATTTCGATTTTATTTCGATTTTATTTCAATTTTATTTTAATTTTATTTCAATTTTATTTCAATTTTATTTCAATTTTATTTCAATTTTATTTCAATTTTATTTCAATTTTATTCCAATTTTATGTCAATTTTATTTCAATGTTATGCAAATTTTGTATCATTTATTTAATTTGTTATAATTGAAATTTTATAAATGTAATTAATTGTAATTGATAATCAAAATATGTTTTACTAACACAAGCTGTTTAAGAAAATTGTTACTAACCATTTATCAGCTCTGAGCTTGAATTAAAGATTTCTCGAGTACTCATTGCGTGGACTTCATTATATTTTTGTAAATGTTTGTTTTTTTTTTAATAATATACAGTCCTTTAAAATTGTTACTTATTTAATCGGCGTGGCCCTTTGTTATTTACTCATTGCGTGGCCTTTTGTTAGGTACTTATTTAAACGGCGTGGCCCTTTGTTATTTACTCATTGCGTGGCCTTTTGTTAGGTACTTATTTAAACGGCGTGGCCCTTTATTATTTACTCATTGCGTGGCCTTTAAGTGTACCTTTATTATAACTATTTTCCGAATATGTATAAATTGTGCAAGCATAAAAATAGTTAGGTTAGGTTATCTACCTAATTTAACTATTGTGATGTAATTGTTCTTCAAATAAAACAGTAAAAGTAGAATATGTATAGTAGTATAGTGTAAACACAACATACGTACTTTTGCTATCAACACTTCCAAATTCAATAAGTCTATTATTAAAATGACATTATCTAAAGCTATTTAATAATAGGTTTTTACTAATGAGTATAACAAATCCATAAACAAAATTAATTCTGTAAGTAATAATATCTTTAAGCGAGCTGAAATAACTAATTACCTATCCTTTCTACTGTGTTGTGAACAGTTAGGTAAGTATTTCTTATTATCTCGATCATAAATCTCATTATGTCGATAATTACGTTTGGTTAAACTTTTTTACTAATTGTGGGTAGTTACCGTTAGGTCGCATACTTGCACAATATTATATTTTTGTAGTATCCTTGCGTGGCCTTATTTTCCATCTAATACGATGCATGGCCATTTACAATGAAGGATAGTGGTATGAAACTGTTTATCAGTAACAATTGCTTACGTATTGGCTCGATTCATATGTGATTTTGATTTAGCTCATAACTCAATGTAAAATGAGTGTTAATTTGCTAGTATTTTTTCTTATATAATAACAAATAATTTGTAATAAGCTATTTGGAACGAATCTACCCGCAAACAACTGATAGGCAATAAACAATTACTTATATTCCTTCCTTCATTTTATTTTGTTTTTAATGTGTCATGTACTCACTTTTATCCTCGTCGCCATTTGTAATGTCTCGGGGGTCAATAAAACACACTTTTTGTCACTCAGGTTATCTGATCAGGATACACTGTATGCACAAGCCTAAAGACGTGCTCACTCGCCTACGGCTGGTAACCGACTGACAACGCCAATGCGCCCGCGCATACACTACACATACTATCAGGTAATGCTCGATTTTCATAAATAACTGGTGAGGGAAGTTGATT
The DNA here is from genome assembly GCA_950005045.1 of Agrotis exclamationis. Lineage (NCBI taxonomy): Eukaryota > Metazoa > Arthropoda > Insecta > Lepidoptera > Noctuidae > Agrotis > Agrotis exclamationis. The sequence goes on along the minus strand of OX465427.1, from coordinate 23,940,960 downwards.
GTTTTTTTGATAAATTAGAATTATCAGTACGAGATTTAATTAGGCAGACTATATCATCGTTTAGAGTCCCTAGCATATGGTATGAACCATTATCAAATAACACATGAGGATATACAGTGAATTTTTCAACGTTTGCCGTACATGATTACTTCCCAGAATTTGATCCTTATTAGCAAAATAGCAACACTATCAAATGGTGTAATAGTATAGGGGGTGATTATTTTTTAAAAATCAACGCGTTCTATTCCTGGCCAGGATTATTGATTTATCTAAAATCCAATGACGCAGTTTTAGTTTTCGTCAAAATCGGCCTCGAACTTCCTTTCAACGTTTTTAGGGTTCCGTAGTCAACAAGGAACCCTTATAGTTTCGCCATGTCCGTCCATCCGTCCGTCCGTCCGTCTGTCCGCAGCTTAGCTCAGAGACGCCCAGTACTAGAAAGCTGTAATTTGGTGTAAATATACGGATTTGTTGCGCCGAAAAAGCGGTAAAAAAAATCTCGTAAAATATTTTTTTAGGGTACCTCCTGTACACGTAAAGTGGGGATGTCTTTTTTTTTCTCGCGTACCCCTTAGTGTGGGTAATCATTAAATAGGCCTTTAAAAAATAATGATAGTTTCCATTTACATTTTTTTGATAAAAAGATTCGTTTGTGAAATATTAAGCTTTAAAGTGTGCTAATTTTTGCTCGACTCGAGTGTCCCCCCCCCTCTACCAGCTAAACGGTTATGTTTGGGGGTGTGAAAAAATTCACAATAGTAGTATATATAACGAAATTTAAAACAAAATTATCATGACTAAGAAGGCTTTACAAGTTTACGAGTAATAGTCGACCAACTTATAAAACGTTTTTGGATGACATATTTTCCTAAACAAAATGTATCGGAGAACATGTTCTTCAACTGCAAATGTAAGTTTGTCAACTTTATTTTTACAGCTGTAATAGGTGGGTATGTTTTGGGGATAGGTATGTTTTTATTGTCAACTATTTTTAACTAACTTCAAAAAAAGGAGGAGGTTCTCAATTCGTCGTAATCTTTTTTTTATGTATTTTCCCCGATTTCTCAAAGACGCCTGGACCAATTTTGAAAATTCTTTTTTTAGATTGAAAGAGTACACCTTCCAATTGGTCCTATGATCATCAAGTCAGGATCTGATGATCTGACAGGAATCCTGGAGAAATCGTGGGAACTCTTTAAATTTTAAATCATTCTTGAAGCGATGTATTCAAATTATTATGTAACGCTGGTTTTAAATCTTTGTTACAGCCGCTTCCCTCTACACGCGGTGGTACTCAAATAGACAACATCTTTTCCAACTTTACCTGTGAAGTTGGTTTTTATAACTCCTTCTACAGTTACCATCGTCCTATGTGGGCCCGTTTTTAGACATTATGAGTTGGCTACTCAATCACTTAGATACCTAATAAAAGATAATGTACGTAAATTAAATTAAAATTAAATTCAGCGAATCAGTTTGGTTAGTTCGCATTAGTATTTTGATGGGCAATTACGGAACCCTACACTGTGCGTGGCCCGACACGCACTTGGCCGGTTTTTTTCGATATTCCTCATAGTTTTTGATACTCGTATAGCCATCCATGCCCAGTTGAAATATTCACCCTGTATATTCCTGAATCGGATGACAGAGCAACAGGCGATGAACACTGACCTCGATCATGTCGTAGAGCGGGCGCGCCACGTCGCGGTAGCGCTCCACGGCCAGCAGCGCCGGCTTGAGGTCGTGCAGCAGGTCCATGCCGCGGCGCGCCAGCTCGGCCTGCGGGGCGGAGCGCCACCACGCCGCCAGCGACGCGCCCATCCACGCGCCGTAGCCCACCTCGCTCAGCGCCAGGCACGCCACGCCCGCGCAGTACTGCAATACACTCACAGTCCGTGACTCAGCGCATGAGCCGCCTGCCGCGACCAACGTGCAAGGAAGTTTTTGCGCGGATCAATGGCCGGGTTTTAACAGAAAATAAATAATTACGTAGGTAAAAAATGATCCATGGGTCAATTTTCAATATCTGTGACATCCGTTGAGGATAATGACGCCCGATCTTTTACTACTAGTGCAACCATCCACTGACAAAAAATAAAAATATAAATTATTTTAATTACATCTAACTTAAATGAAATTAAAACAATTTATATTTTGGTTTTTTGTCAGTGGATGGTTGCACTAGTAGTAAAAGATCGGGCGTCATTATCCTCAACGGATGTCACAGATATTGAAAATTGACCCACTTGCTGAATTAAACAACAACAATTTCAAGCTTTATTATTAGCTCGCATTGCTTGTTAGAAGTCATGCTAGATCAGCTTGCATAAGAAGATAAAAATAAGTTAAAAAACCCGACTACGAAAAAATCGCGCACTGAAAAGTATAAAACAAAAACAATCCGTGTTACAGAAATTTTTAAGTAATAGCCGTGGTCGTATGCCACCTAGCCAATAAAGATTGTGTGAAACAACCGCAGGTGGCATACGACCACGGCTATTACTTAAAAAATTCTGTAACACGGATTGTTCTTGTTTTATACTTTTCAGTGCGCGATTTTTTTGTAGTCGGGTTTTAGTTATTTTAACTTATTTTTTATTTACACTATTTTGGGGTTATTCGATATAATAAGCAAAGTAGCGAGGGAATTTAAAATGTACTCATTATGCCTTTTCATTTGATACCCATGTTGAAACAGGCAAAGTAGCTAGTAAAAGCTATATAATGTAGGTATATATATTTCAAATGTACTCATCAAGCCCTTTGATTTGATACCCATGTCCCGTCTTTATACTTTGCCCATGTCGATACTGTGCGAAAAAAATTTTTTTTTTCGGTTACGACTTATAATTATTGGATTTGGTGACACGTCACCTACCCTATAACTAGCGGACAACTGAGACGCTTCTAACGACACCTCATTTGTCATGTAGTGATAAGTAGTTTAGAAGTTATGAGGGAACAGACAAACATACAAACATACATACATAATGTATGTACATACATAATGTATGTATATGTACATACATACCGGTCAAAATCATAACCCTCCTTTTGGCTTTGCCGTAGTCGGGTAAAAAGAATCTGGCATCGGCAGGATAGTACGGTACTGAAACGACATGGGCCTTCCTTCACCGTACATACTCTACCACGGCTTTCTACATGCTTGTAATATAATATTGCTGACTTTGAGTGTGATTTGATAATTAATTAATAAGTAAAAACTAGAAACCTAAAGGTGCGTACAGACTATGTAACATAACATGTTATATTAAAACATTGCTATATAACATGTTTCAGATAATGTGGACACTGAATTATAAAACATGTTATTGATATGTACAACAATGTTATGTAACTTAGTCACTGAAGAAGCAACAATGGTTCTATAACATTGTTATTCTAATGTGTACAATATTGTTTTATGTTGCAATGTTGAATAACAAGGTTTCATAGTGTGGACGTGTTATAAAACACAGGTTATATAACAATGTCACATGGTCTGTACGCACCTTAAGGTGACTCAGTGACATTGCCACGGTATTGAACAGATATTCAAACACATGTGATATGATATCACACATTGTGATATTATTTATGTAGTAAGGTCATGCCCACATTGGTCTACATTTCGAAGCAGCAACACTAGATTAATCATCATGATGACATGACAATTATATGACAAATACAGTTTGTTGGATGAGGATAACAAATAGCAGGGTACTGACAACGTGAAGGCAGGTGGCGGCGCGGCGTTGCGCGGCGGCGGCGGCCAGGTAGACGAGCGCCGCCAGCCACACGCCGGCCGCGAACACGTAGGCCGCCGACACGCGGTACTGCGCCGCGCACAGGAAGCGGAACCACGTGTAGGTGCTGGGGTCCCACGCCAGCCGCGCCGCCGTCGCCAGCAGCGCGCCGCTGTACATCTGCAACCACATAACACGACGTCAACAACCTTTTATCCTTACTTATAGCCGCGCGGCCGGCCTAACTTACTATAGCTAGATATTATTTCATTAATAAAAGGTAAATTCCTACTTTAACATCTAACCCATTTAGAAAATGTATAATGTACATACGCAGCTATGGAGATAACCAGCTGACCTCTCGCTCGCATGTCAGCCGGGTGATAAGTACAAGTGACAATAAGATTACAGTCACTGCCGGTCCTTATCGGCAGATGCGATTTGCGAGGAGACAAAGATGCTTTGATGAAATCAGTTATGTGATAACGACGGAATGAGTCCAGAGAATTGAGTCCAGGCTCAGATATAGTATTGAGTTTTGGGGCAACAGCTACAAATACAATATCCAGTCGGCATTTATTATTCAAAAAAGAGCCTTAAGGACAATGCTTCGCATGAAACAGACAGACTCGTGCAAGGATCACTTTATTAGACTAAAAATTCTAACAGTGCCATGTCTATATATCCTAGTTTTGTTAACCAACTTTGTTAGGAATTTGCACAAAATGGAAACGGAAGAACAAAGGCAAACTAGACATTTAACTCGTAGAAAAGATTTACCTTACACGATTCAACCTAGATTGAAAGTGGCTAGTCATAGCACAAGGTATCAATCCGTATTCCTATATAACAAGTTACCAACAGAATTTAAGACAGTAAATAGTATAAACGTCTTTAAGAACAAACTGAGAACATATTTATTGAGGAAAAGCTACTATAGCATTGACGAATTCTGTAATGACGATCAATAATTGACAAAACAATGTAATGACGATCATGTAATTGTATATTGTTTGGATTTTTAAATGATTATCTATCATATGGGTATTAAATTATTATTATTTACTTGTTTGAAGAAATTATGTAATCGATTTATTGTTTTTTTTTTATGTTAGATATTTTAAATTAATGTTTATTCATTGTTTTCTTAAATTATTTTTAATTCTCTTTTTTATATATTTAAAATCATTTTATTTATGCAATCATTTAATTATTACGTTTTTTTTTTATTTTACACTTGGATCTCACATTAAGGAAATTATTATTTTATTAAGTATTATTGTAATTAATGAACTCTCTTTTTTTTCAACACAATGTATTTTGTTATGAAATAAATGACTTACTTATGACTTATAATGTCAATTGGTAATTTGGAAGATAGACATCGTTGTGTGTGGATGGGTCAGCAGTCTGCAGTCAGTCTGTGCGGCGGAGAACGTTATCGAGCGCACACCGACAGTTGACCACATCACCTTATCTAACTGTGGGTGAATGCTTCATTGTGGATGTGGACCGAGCTCAATGAGCCAGGTGTTCACTGAATGCCGGCTGATAGCGGATATTATTCATATTCACATTCCTACATTTAATAACAAAATGGTCGCTGCTAATATGTAAATGCATCTAACGTCCAGTTTTCTTGTAAAAATAATAATAGTAATAAGTATGTCCTAATATGGGACAGCGTCTCTTGATAGAACGTAGAATAATTTCTCTGTAGAGGCAGTAGAGGGCAGATATCTATGGCGGACGGTATGGTCTGGCCAGATCAATGAATGATCAATTGATCAGTGTTTAGTGATTATTATGCCGAAACATCAGTAATCATAATTATCTTAATAATTGTTGTATTATCTGCCGTTAGAGTCCTGCTATACTACTAACTGACACTATAAGTGCAACTAATTTGTCAGTTAGAAATTAGTACGATCGAGGAGCCTCCCTTTGCGGGGCTTCTATTTCTGCGTTCAGGGTTTAAAGGAACCTAAACGCAAAACTTTTACAAAGAACCTTTACGCAAAGTAAGACATGATCAGCACGCTTATCTCGCTTTATTTAGCCCCATCACTCATCACTCCCTTGAACATAATCTGTCCCTGCCGCATGCCGCATGCCGGAGGCGTATCCCAAGTTCCCGAGCTCTCGGACTCAAGCCAACATGTCATGAAAACCATCACAGAAATATAACAACACTGTTCCCAGCAGCTTCGTCCGCTACAGTTAGAAAATTATTCTACGGGAACATCGGGATAAAAAAATAGTTTTTAAGTACCTAAGTACTATAATGTGTTAATCTGGGTAATAAACTCTCTGTGTAGCAAACATCCAAGTCCTTTCAGTGGTTTTTGTGTAAAAGAGTAACAAACATCCATCCATCCAAACAAACAATAGTAGGTATGTCCTCGGGACGTGACATTAACAATTAGTAGAATTAATCACTTCATGGTGCACTCGAGCATCTTATGAAATGTTTCCGTTTCATGACCCCATCCCCGGGTTACAAAGTACATATGTAGGTTAGAAATAACTTTTCTATTTATAGAGTTTTTACATCGATTTTTTTTACCGGCTTCAAAAAAGGAAGCAGTTTCTTATTAATATTAAAATATATCACAAATCTTTACATTGCCATTGTTTACGCAATCACGCAACATAATATTATGCTTGTACTCTCTCAAGAAGGCCTGGCTTATTGGTACAAGCTATGGTTATATGGGTCATTAACAAAAATAAATAACTTGACTGACTAGGTATACCAAAACAAACACAAAGAGAGCAAAATAACTTCACTTTCGGAAGTCGATAGAAAAAAAGTCAATGAAATTGAAACATAGTTGATAGTCACCGACTTCCGAAAGAACCCCTGCCTACGGCCACGCCCGCAAACGCCGAGAACATTGGCCGGTTGCATGTTTTCTCAGGTTTGTGCAGTCCTACAAACATTATTGGCCTAGGCCTACATAATTATGCACAATTAGGTTTTACTTATTTTATAAGAACTTACTAGGTAGTTCGCGTCGGAACAAAGCCACTACCTAGGTGTAAGTATACACATGTATGTTATTGCACGAGCACAAGTATGGTGGTGTGTGACGAAGTATAAACAAAGCTGATGGCGTTTGTTTCGCGAATTCGTTGAAAGCGTGCCGAAGTCGAGGTCGCGCTCGTTCGATATATTGCAGAATCAGACGAGCGCCTGACGTCACCTACTCACTAAGCAGATTGTTTGCTTACCCGACAAATTATAATTTGTGTCTTGAGCACTCCACTGAAGGCCGCACACTATACCTACAATACTTCTACATCTTGTCCAAGTGCGAGTGGCTCACCGTTTTGTTCTACGACAAAGCATCTGATTGAACCTGCTCGGAAGGAGGTGACGACTCCACTGAATCCACAAAACAACCTGTAATCACTCATGTCTAGATCGAGAGATTTTATGATTTTGCATTCAAACGCTCAGAGTAGGGAGGATTGGAGGGATTGATTATGTGTATTGGCTCCGTGTTGGTATTCTTCATTAATGATAATGAATGGTTAAGAGGTAAAGGGTTGCCAACCAGCCGGATTGGACCTTTATTTAAGTGCTTATTTATTTATTCAGACATCCTTACCTTCCAATGGGAATTTAAATTGTAAGAATTTTTAAAGTGGTGTTTCTGATGTATTGTCACATAGGTTTGGGTGCTAGGGTCGACGACCTCGGCACAATGTGTGATACGTCATGCGTTAATGGGCAAGGAGCGCAGACTCTGTAGTAAGACGCCGCGTCCCCTGCCCGCAGGCCACGCGCCGCGCGCCGCTCGCTGGACCAAACGGTGCAATATCAGGAACCGTCTTCAATAGTCATCATATTACTACTTTCATTGCGTAATAAAGAGATTGCGTTTACTTTAAGAAAAATGTTTTAGAATCAGACAATTATGGGAAATAATGAATAGACATTATTTTTTATATTAATTACTAGCTTCTGCCCGCGACTTTGTACGCGGATCCTGTTGCTTATGCCAGCGACAGCGACAACGGAGTCGTCAAAATCGAAGATCTACGTGTCGAGGTACTCCCAGTTTATCATCATCATCATCTCAGCCATAGGACGTCCACTGCTGAACATAGGCCTCCCCTTTAGATCTCCACATATACCGGTTGGAAGCGACCTGCATCCAGCGTCTTCCGGCGACCTTTACAAGGTCGTCTGTCCACCTCGATGGTGGACGTCCTACGCTGCGCTTGCTCGTCCGTGGTCTCCACTCTAGCACTTTTCGACCCCATCGGCCATCTGCTCTGCGAGCAATATGGCCTGCCCATTGCCACTTCAGCTTGCTAATCCGGTGAGCTATATCGGTGACTTTAGTTCGTCTACGGATCTCCTCATTTCGGATTCGATCACGTAGAGAAACACCGAGCATAGCCCTCTCCATAGCTCGCTGAGCGACTTAGTTTATGTTATTTTATAATTAATTAGGTATTTATACAGGGTGAATTTTTCAACTGGGCGTGTATGGCTATTTCCGAAACTATGAGGAATATCAAAAAACGTTGAAAGGAGTCTCGAGGCCGCTTTTGACGAAAACTAAAACTGCATCATTGGATTTTAGAAAAATTAATAATCCTGGCCAAGAATCGAACCCGCTGATTTTGGAAAAAAATCACACCCTGTATTATTAGATTATTACATTATTCGATAGTGTTGCTAATAAGGAGCAAATTCTGGGAAGTAATCATATATGCCAAACTTAAGAAAAAACGTATACTAATTACAAAAAAACTGATCAATCTTCAAGGCAATGACTATATTCGAAACATAAGTTAACCGTTTCTTCTTGGAAAAAATGCAATTTTTTGTTCAACTCAATAATTTCGTATTAATTGCTGAATATAGTGGGATTGTTGAGACGTCAAATCCAGTGAAACATTGAAAACAATGAAATTTTATAATTTCGAATTAATTATGGATCAGTATAAGTAAAGTAACATAGAAAATAGCAATTTCATAAAAATCTGTAATTTCCTTAAGTTTGCCGATGATTACTTCCCAGAATTTGATCCTTATTAGCAACACCATCGAATAGTGTACCTAATAATACAGGAAATAGCCATCCACGCCCAAAATTCACTTTGTATAGTGAAATAATTAGCGATAGCTTTGATTTCCACATCAGATGTTTCTGATCTTCGATTTTTATAAGTCAACAGGAAATGCCCATCAGACTGACAACTTTTGCTAAGACGTTATTCCTATATGTGTTATGGTGTAGCGGGGCTCTTGGAGTTCCACAACGGGTGTTCCAGATCTTCAATTTTTATACCTCAACAGAGAGTGCTCATCAGGCTGAACAACTCTTGCTAAGACGTCATTCCTATAAATGTTATAGTTTAGCTGGGCTCTTGGAGTTCCACACCAGGTGGTTCAGATCTTCAAATTTATTCTCTCAGCAGAAAATGCTCATCACGTGGAACAATTTTTGCTATGGCACCATTTTTTGTATCTCTTATAGTTTAGCAGGTCTTTTGCGGTTCTGCTTCAGGTGTTCAAGTTTCCAAGATAAATGTTAATCGGACTTAATACCTATACAACAAAAAAAAAAACGTGTGGCACAGGCACTCTGGTAAAGCTATTGCATAGCATTTTTTATCAACTTATGCAATTATAATTATTTATTTATTATACCTATTTATTACTGTACTAATTAGGCTATGGGCAGCCACGTCAATCAAGTGAAACGTCAAGAAACGTTCTCCTCCTCCTCCCTCTCCCTCTTCCTCAATAAAATTGCCCCTTGCTCAATAAAAGCATGCTGCTTTCGTGCTAGTCATGAGCACGTCTGTCCGCACCTTTATTCATAAGAACTTATATAAGTCATCCATATTCTTACAAATAAAATTTTATATCATTCATTCAATTTAGGTACTATTTTCCTTTTTGACTTACTAATATCAAAAATGTAAATGTTTGCGAGTGTGTTTTTGTTACTCTCACGCCAAAACGACTGAACTGATATAGATGTGGTACATACACCGTACACAGACAGTTTTATAACAACGTTTTTATCCTCATTTTAAATTCCCGTGGGATAATTTCTCGAGTTTCAGCTGACGAAGCCGCGGATAATTACTATGTCTCCCACAAATCAAATGAATTGATTAGTTAGAACCATAGATATAATAAAGAACCAAACCGAACCTAACCAGAACTAAAATTGTTGCCAAATTGCATAGGGATCATACTGATAGACATGCAGGAAAATAGGTAATGCTCTGTTTATTTTCCTGTATGTGCGTCAGTATCAATTAAAATACCTATATAGGGCATTGATGTTATGAAAATGCATTAGATGTATATAGTCTTTGATTAGATGTTATCAAATTATCTGAATGTAGCTTTGGTATGTAGTGAATGTCGTGCGTATTCATTGTAGCGGTAGGAGCAGCGGAGTCGTGTAAGGAGCGGCGGCCGTTCACCCGCGCCCCGCTGACCCTGACCGCTGACACAAGTGACGAGTCTCCTGCTCACCGCAATTCTCTACAAACACAGCCTTGTGACAGCGCGGCAGTCGTCGCTACTGACGACAATATTAGGTAGGGTCATTTCGCCTGTTTGCGCCCATTTAGTGCAGTTGACAAGTTTGAAGGAGAAAATAAAAATGTCCCAACACCATTTTCAATAAAAAAATATGTAAATGCGTTCGTTATATAGTCTATTTTAATATCAGCTTTCAGTTTTGTTCGAAACTTCTCGTATTTTTTTTTTAAACAGAAAAATGTCAAAATTAGGCGTTTTACCCAGTTTGCGTCCAAAAAATCCAAATTGCGTCCACCCGTGGACCATTTCGCGTCCATCAGTTTAGAGAAGGAATATAGGGGTGATCAGGGGTGATATTGTTAAGACAATTTAAAGGATGATTGGATTTTAATTAACACTTTCTTTATTTAATAAAAAATTAACATAATTATCATTATAAAAATAAAATAACAAAACTTGTTTATTCTTCTCAACATCGATAGAATTTAAAATAAAAAAATAACCATACATTGGTTCTGGTTCCGGTTTCTTTACTCCAGGCACACCCAGGGCAGGGCGGGAGGGACTGTCAGCGTGGAAAACACCGCGCCGTCGACCCGGGCATGGTCCATGGTCGGACAGCGAGTCAACCATTACTCGCCGCCTGCATGCCCGCGCCTACGGTGGCCAGAGATCGTCTGCCGACGTCCGACGGTGTGGGCGCCTACCACCGCGGCTGGGGTGGAGGGAGGACGCTATCCTCTCCCTCACGCGACCCGCCTCCTCCTTCGCGAGCTTGACTGCTTCGCAGAAGGAGGCGACCGCTTTCCACTCAAACTCGCCCCGCAGCATGGCCTCGACCAATACCGGGCGCGAGTATTCGCCTATCGCCGCCGAGAGGACACGGCGGTGCTCTGGCCCACAGAACAGATAAATGTTCTGTGCTCTGGCCAAGCGGGGCAGTCCTGCACCGTATGCTCCACCGTTTCCTCCGGGCGATCCTCGCTGTGGTGTCACCCAGGCGTTTCTTCCTTTCCCATCAGACACAGGTACCTCCCGAAACTTCCGTGTACGGTGAGGACCTGCGTCATGCGGTAGGTCAGGACGCCGTGACGCCTATCCAGCCACTGCTCAAAGAGGGGTCTTACCCGCTGACGCGCTGGAGGGCAGTCACCTCCAGACTTCATTGCACTAGTAAAACTTGAATTTTAATCTCATAGTCCTAATCAAAACTGTACTACCTATTCATTTCAAATTATTAAAAAAATATGAATAAAATATGTTTATGCTATCATACCTATTTATTTATTGAAAAAATGGACGCAATTTGCTATATAATATTATTCAATGCAGGTATAGTTTGCGTCCACGTGTAATCGATATTGTCTATCTTTTACTACAATCACAATAATGTGGACGCAAATTGGCAGTTACAATTACATACTATAAGTGTTAAAATAAACAAAAATCCAATTTGTCTTTCATATTTTAATCACATAAAAATAAACAATTAGAGAAAACATAAATAGACGAGTTCGCGTCCACTGCGGACGCAAAGTGCACATTTTATAAATTCGGTGTTGTAATTCGCGTCCACCTTATTTTAACTGTTAACTTAAAAAAAACAAGCAAATTCATAATTCATATTATTCGTTTTTCCATTATTAATGTATACAAATAGCTATGTTTCCTAAAATTCACATAAAACAATAAAATATTTACCGATAAACGCGCCGCTGCACACTATTTTTTTTTACATTCCGCGCGTTTTCACTCTGCTGTTGAACAACCCGGGACTAAATATTTTTTCTAAACAGTATTAGCGGGGCGGACGGAACTTTTGTCTATGTTATCGTGTCTCTTATACGTTGAGGTATAGGAGGTCATGTCTTTCCATGTCATTAGAGTAAGAATATACTTATTTTCGAGCATTTTTAAAGGGAGATCCGTAAAATGGACGCGAACCGGACGATGGTCGCGAACAGGCGAACTTACCCTATATGCGGAACAGGTTTGTAGGGCAACACCTTCATCTGCACCATCTCCCGTCAAATAGGTACAGTTGCCAGAACCGGTTGGATTGTCAATCATCAAACATTCCCGTCTGCCGCGACCACGATATCACAAACCGGTTTGACTGGCTGATACGACACACATGTACCCTTTCTTGAAGGAGTGTCACGTCTCTTGTGGGTTTGTGTTACATTAGCCGATTCCGAGGGACATAGGAGAGGACAGAAGAGCCCTACAGCATTCACTCGGAAGTTCCAGGAGATCTGTATAACTAGCCAGCTAGGTAGAAGTACACATCTAGACAAGGATACCGGCACACACTTTCACCAGGCCAAGGACGAACTAAGTGAGTGCAACAGTCTGCTGGAGTGAGTGCATTGAAGGAGCACAGATAGGTACTGCATGAGTCGAAAAATAAAAGATACATTCTAAAAATCAAAATAACTGCGTAAAAGTGTTGCTAAAAATTAAAAACATTTGACAAGATTATGCTCAATACATAAAGAAACTTATTTAAAAAGCGACTTTCGGCATAATGGAATGCACAAATAAATTCTATGAAATCTATAGGACGTGACGCAGACTACAAAGCTGTAAATTAGGTTTTTGGGATAATTTGCAAAATTGATTTTCTATCTGGTAACCGTACGCATGGCGTGTCAGCCGACTTCACTTCGAGGCTTCCGGCGACTGGGACTGCAATAAAGTGACACCGCGGTCCCAGTTGCCGGATGCATTTAATTTTAATATTTGTATTCCGTCGACTGGGACCGATCCATGAATTGAACCAGAACGGTACAGTCAGACGAAAAATGTCTATGGAAATTGTCTTGTTCAATACAAACCAGGAAAAGTAATAGGCTAGCATAGGTTCAAAGTGGTCTGTATTTAAATAATTCTCGGCAGGAATAGGTTACCTGAAATTGTTTTTCAGAAATATTTAAATAAATACCACTTTGAACTCATGCTAGCCTAGTACTTTTGCTGGTTAGTCAATGAAAAAGGCAAATTCAGGTAATCTCCTACTTATAATTATTTAAATACAGACGTATACAGAACTCATGCTAGCCTAGTACTTTCTTCTTGGACAATAGGGATTTTTTTCTCCTAAAACTCCCCACTGGCGACAAACGGGAAAAATATTCCATTTTGTCACCAGTGAGACAATTAGAAGCTAACAAAAAGTACAAGGCTAGCATGAGTTCAAGATGGGTCTGTATTTAAATAATTCTAAGTAGAAAGTTTCCTGAAATTTTCTTTTTCATTGACTAACCAGCAAAAGTACTAGGCTAGCATAAGTACAAAGTGGTATTTATTTAAATATTGATACAAGACAATTTCAGGTAACCTATTCCTGCCGAGAATTATATTAATACAGACCACTTTGAACCTATGCTAGCCTATTACTTTTTACCAGGTTTGTATTGAACAAGACAATTTCCACAGACATTATTCGTCTGACTGTACCGTTTGGTTCAATTAATGGATCGGTCCCAGTCGACGGAATACAAATATTAAAATTAAATGCATCCGGCAACTGGGACCGCGGTGTCACTTTATTGCGGTCCCAGTCGCCGGAAGCCTCTTCACTTCGATCAATGCTCACTATTGCTCACGTCACATGTATAATGCAAAGCAACAAGCTGGTTCCCACTTTGCATAATAATACCGTTCCCGGCAGTAAGTAGCTTGTGTTGAGAAACCAGTTGTCAACCTCAATCCTCAATTCCGGCAATTGTCCGCTGAATGGCTGTCAATCAACTGTCAATAGCCATTATTAGTCCAATTCCGTAGGAGTACGTGAGCGTCCCAGACGCGAGACGCAGGCTTCATCTGAGCGGGCGGCGGCGGCGATAACATCGGCCCGGAGACAATGCCTCTGCATAGTTGGAGCTATTTCAACTGAAGTCAAATAACCTACTTACATTGAGTACAAATGCTTTAAGTACTTATTACATTTTATCTTCTCATAGGCAGTGAATAAGTTATAGATAGATACAAATGCCAGCACATCAGCCTACCCCAATCTGTCTTTTCCCAATCAAACGGAACCTCCTATTGTAATAAAGGTACCTAAAGGTACCTACTGGTTCAGAAAGTATATCGCACCGCACGTAACCTATCGAACATACGCAACCGTCTGGATGGACGGTTGTCAGCACTATGCTGCGGCGTCTCGCACCTCCTCACTCAGACAATAAATTGCAAAGTACCACGGCTGAAACATACTGACCTATATTCGAAAACATTGGCAATATTGGCGAGAGGCGTCACACGTCGCCCGAGCCAGCTGAGCGCCTGACATGTACTTAATAACTTCGGCGTAGAAAGCTCCACGCTCGACATAAAACAAAATAAAGGTAAAGCTAAAAGCTATAGCTAGGCGACTATGTAGGTACTTGCATGTATGAAATACTAGCTTTTTCCCAGCGGCTTCGCTCCCCCCTCCCCCCCCCCCCTTATTGCCTATGTCACTCAGGACCAAAGCAGCTTTCAACTGGTGAAAGAATTTTTGAAATCGGTCCACTAGTTTTTGAGTTTATCCATTATAAACAAAAATACAAAGAACTGAATTCATTATCAAAAGTTCTTTGAACAACTCTTCTTCTTGTCAACCGACAGTTACAAGAAGAAGACTACCTACCTAAAGCGATTTGCAATTGCTCACTACCTAGTTACTTACAATTTTAAACTTTCATCATAATACAGGGTGGTCCAGGCCACATAGATATATTTTTTTTTTCAGATAGTCCGTTTAGGAACCTATTTGTACCCGCTTGGATTTTTATTTTTATTTTTTTTAATTGTAGTTTACGAAACATCAGTCGATTTCAAGGACAGTAACTATAGTTTGATTATTAATTCGAGTCAGTAAAATGACAAGTGCAACTGTCACTGATACATACAAAATGAAACAATCCTGAACACTGGAAATGTCATTTTACTGACTGGAATTAATAATCGTATTTTATTCTTGCATTGATATGAAATTAAATGCACTTTTTTTTTCTTTCTGACACTCTCACACATTTTTTTTTCTTTCTGAGAGAGTGCAATGTCTAAGTAAGCACCTAAAATAAAAATATAATATTATAACTTTTCATTTGAAAAGTAAATAAAAATCATGAAAACATTAAAAGTGGTAATATTTCTAAAATTAAAAAAAAATATCATAAGTATATTGTCAACGGGTGGCAAGCGATTTTTTTCCTGGCGGGCACAAGTAGGTCCCTTAGTCGACTACCTAAAAAAAAATTTATATCCATTTGTCCTGGACCACCCTGTATATTTCGCAGCTTCCGCCTTGATCTTATTGTGGCCTGGGCGGTCGCTCGGCCATCTCTTGTTCGTCGAGACATCTTTTGTTTCCGGCTATCGTTACGGTGCCATCGCCGTCTCCTTCAGCAAGGAGGTGAGGCTAGCGAGTAGCGACCGAGGCGGCAAAAGACAGGGAAAGCGAGCTTATCAGCTCAAACCGATATGCGTCCCCCATGAGAGACAGCCAACGCGCCGGTTTGTGTGCACAGCCAACCGAAAATTGTTCAAAGTTTGAGTATGAACTTGCTCATGATCGATATTGTGCATTCCTGCAAAGATGTTAACAAAATATGTACATAGATCACCATGATAGGTAGAAGCAAGACTTCGATGGAGAATTGGAGAGCGACCGTAGCGAGCTCGAAAATTTCAATTTTCTGCAACGCAACAAGTCCGATCATGAAATAACATCTTACAAATCTTGTCCAGTAGGGTTGTGGACATGCCCATCAACATCAACATCATACCCACAACGGTGGACCCGCGCTCGTTTATGTCACGAGGTACGCCGATTGCTGTTTTCTATCTAATCGTGCGCATGTCCGGTTGCCGCCGCAAGTTTTTGCTTCGACTAGGTACAATGATAAGGTAGAACAGGTAATTTCTCCGAGACTGGCCGGGTTTTCCTTCTATTATTATTCAACGTTTCCTGCAATCTTAATGAACATCGTATTGTTTCTGCGATGCTGTACCTGACGGCTGACACACAGCTGATAATTATCTTATCTGGTTTCTTCACAGTTTGCTCTCGGTTTGTGGTTTGGCTACATACTAAGTAAGTACTTATTGAAGTTCACAAAATTAAGTATTCTGTGACAAAATGTAATACCTATTCGCAACGTAGCATATCAACAAAGTTAGCCACTTCGCGAGTCTGAAGGTTTTGCACCTACATAAAAAATCATTGTAGCCACATGATAGTAAAATAAAAAAAAAAAATACGTGTGGCACTCGGAGACTGCCGCGGTGAAGCTATTGCATAGCATTTTTTTTTAAGAAAACAGGTGAAACGTCAGGAAACGTTCTCCTCCTCCCTCTCCCTCTCCTCCTCCCTCTCCCTCAATAAAGCACGTCTGTCCATATCTATATGAGCACGTCTGTCCGTACCTTTATGATTGCCGAAGTCTCCCGAACTGAAACGACGTTGGACGATGCGTGCTGTCTAAATGTGGTCAGGTTTTTCCGTTACGTTTTTCGCGCGCGCCGAGCTCAGAGCCTGCGTTATAAGCTATGCAATAGCTTAAAAAAATCATTCAAATACATCTACTTAGTACTTTTTGAGTTTATCCCGGACATACATACAGACAAACAAACAGACAAAAATTCTAAAAACTATATTTTTGACTTCGGTATCGACTGAAGATCACACCCCAATTATTCTTTTAAATATTTTTTTGATTATATAAAAATACTGCATTAATTGTGATAAATAGTGATAATAATAAAATGTATGTATATAGAGTACTCACTCATTTTCATCGCTTTCTTCATTAATAAATGCAATTTGTTTTTTCATAATTATTTGAAATGTTTTTTCATATTTGAAACACACACAAATTCTTGACGTTTCACTTGATTGACGTGGCTGACCAAAGCCTAATTAGTAGAGTAACTAACTTCCCATAGAACAACGATGATATTCGGGATATTCGCGGAGTTTTTTTTTTCAAAGAAAAATAAATTGTAATGAAGATATAAGTGGGTCTTTTATATACAGGATTCCCAGGTCTCGCTTCCAAACTGGGTAAAATAAAAATTTTCAACAGGTTATGGGCCCAGCACGCTTCCACTGCGCCACTCTGCTTTGTTGTAGAAGAATTTTATAAGTAGGTTTCATTGTGAAAAATTCATTTTGTTGCTGGCCGTTTAGAATCAGTAAGAAAAAGTAAATCCCTCTTCGTACCTTTATGAGCACGTCTGTCCGTACCTTTATGATTGCCGAAGTCTCCCGAACTGAAACGACGTGCTGTCAAATATGATCAGGTTTTTTGATTTTCGTTAGGTTTTTCGCGCCCGCCGCGCTCGGAGCCTGCGATAAAAGCTATGCAATAGCTTAATAATAAACAATAATATGAATGTGAGTCAAGTTACGACTATGTTTTTAGAAGACAGTCGGCCTAACTTATATAGTACATATACGTAATATCAAAACATGTGTAACATAAACATCCATGTGAAATGTGATGCGTGAGTCCCACACACTCCAAGCTCAGTACTACTCTGTTGAAGGGATTATGTCTCGGCTAGTGAATCACAAAAATCAAAAAAACTTTTTCAAAAAAAATGTAACCGCCTTCAAAAACAACCACAAAAAAGGGTAAAATAACCTACAAAATAACTTTTCTTTCAGAAGTCGGTGCCTTTGTTTTTTTTCATTTCATTGTTTTTTTGCCACCTACTTCTGAATGAAAAGTTATTTTGTAGGTTATTTTACCCTTTTTTGTGGTTGTTTTTGAAGGCGGTTACATTTTTTTTGAAAAAGTTTTTTATTTTACTCTTTTTAGTTTAAATATTCAACTCAAATTCTTGTCAAATGAATCATTCTCTCTCAAGTGCACAATAAGCTAATAAAATTCCCTATCTCAAAAACTACTGAACCGATTTTGATGAAACTTGCAGTATTCCGTAAGTTAAACAATACTTAGTACAACAAAAAAAGAATTACTTAAATCGGACTTGTAGTTCCAGAGATATGCGAACACAAACTAAATCAGTCGATGTCTACTCCAAGCCGTTGAGGAGTTGTACCTTCCATCATCAGCGCATCCACCTGAGATGATGATTATCAGATGCAAATACTTGAACAGCTTTAGAAAATATATGAAAATGGTACTATGTGCCTATAAAATTTGAAGGTTGCCCTCGATTTCCCTGGGATTCCATCATCAGATCCTGACCTGATGATCATGGGACCAATTGGAAAGTATACCCTTTCAAACAAAAGAAAAATTTTCCAAATCGGTCCAGGCGTCTTCGAGAAATCGGGGAACATACATAAAAAAAAAAAAAAAAAAAAAGATTCCGACGAATTGAGAACCTCCTCCTTTTTTTGAAGTCGGTTAAAAAAGGTGGTTGAATTGTAGGTGGACGTTGCTTGAGCAGATCAAATCAAAAGTTTGGTTCTCGTTCTCATCCTGTGACTCCATGAGTCAAGTTCTAAAGGCATCAGTTGAGCACACGCAGATGATCGCAATGTAGTGGAACAACTCAAACAAAGGGTGACACGATAACGCGCTGCAGCTGTGCGCCTTGAGACGTAAGTGCTAAGCTGCGTAACTCTCAAGTAATGTGCTATCTAGACAACGCCACGTCACCACTTAATGGATGCACCAAGATCGCCGCCGGCCGGCAGGACGCTCGAGGTTGCATTTGCACACAATTGTGAAAAACCTTGACTGAAATATTAAAGTGGGTCAAGTTCCCAAGTTTCTAAATAATAAGCAAACACATCAAGTGCGACACTACATACACAAAGAAATAGATGAGTGAATCGACAATGTGAGATGTTCGCAGTGAGAGCTAAAGTCGGCAACTTCTTTGTAGGCAAGGACCACAATGTGGGAAAATCAAGTTTCGGGCGTATAAATAAATGAAATTTTAATTAATACATAAATAAGGCTATCTCCATAACTATTAAAGAAAATCCTCGCGATTGGCGACCGCCTGTAGTAGATCAATTAATATAAATATAATGAACTGTGTTGTTAACCCTAACTTGAAAAGTTCTTTCTTTCAACTTGGGTTGGTTTTTTTCGAGTGTCGAGTCGAGTGTGGTGACTGAGAGGACTGGTGGGTTTAGTCAGGACTTCAGGAATTCTACTTAACTAGACGCTGCAGATTGGTGCGAGAACCTCAGATGAACCCAGAGCATGCGACGTGTGACACCACGCTGGCATTGTGTCACACTCAAGTAATCAATAAGGACGCGACACGTACTGCTACTACTACTGACTTGTCCTTCAAAGTGAACATGATACATAATAATTGGCATTGTTTAGCACAAGTCTAACTTGTGGTAAACAATGCCAATTATGTGTGAAGTAAGTAGTGTCACGTGTCGGACTGTCGGAGTGCCGCTAGGGCCCGGCCTGCCGGGTATCACACGGAGTGCTCGGAGGGAGCGGCTGTTTGCGTCAATTGTTCGGTTACTTGATCTGTAAGGCTTCGCTGGGGAGATACGTTTTGGGAGCCCTTACATCAGTAACGATCTAATTATACGTCGAATTTAGAGCTATCCTTCCAACAATAACTACAATCAAATCAACTATGACTACGAATTAGTCATTTAACGTATTGTACTAATTAGCACAAACCTACCGGCTACCAGTACGTTTTTAAATTAAAATATTTTGCATCATCTCTTCCCACGAAAATTGAAAACAATTATTATTTAGGATGTTACCTATATTTAATTAACATTTGGTTCTGAAGTGGTGCACTGTTGGGTGCTGCTCGAAGTGCTCATGTTAAGTAACAAAGCTACGGTCACACTACAGTGCTTAGTCGAATGACGAATAGCTATCTCGTCGTTTATATCTGTTGACAGACAATCTAAGTAAGTTATCGGCGAAGCGGAGATTTGGTCTCGTCTTACCGATGACAATACCTCTTTCCGTCCTGGCTGGCAACTTCCTGAAGATGTCTTCCAGGGTACTTGTGAACAGTTGAGGAGATAGCGGGTCAGACTACTTCCTCGATTTTAAATTGGGACCCCTGCTTTGTCTTTTACAGCGGCTGTACTGTTTCTATAAATGTTGCGTACCTAGTAGATTTATGTTTAGTTTTGGTTTTTCTTTTTAGAGCGTTTTAGAAACTGGCAAAGGAAACTGTATGTGATATGGGTCTAGGGTTGCCAACTTTTATTAGAAGAAATAGAGTATTTCCGATTTCAAAGGAGGTAAATAAAGAGTACGGATTTCCAAAAAAGAGTACCTGTTATGTATTTAATATTTTTAAAAACACATAACAGTTTTTCATTGTTTTTAAAAGAAATGTACTCCAAACATTCTAACTCTTTTATAAGGATCAAGAGCTCATTTTTAATCTATTTCTATGAAGCTCTGTTTCTCTCTTCCCACCACTTCACATTCATGATCAAAAAGGCTCTCTCAGATGCTGAAGTAGCGCAAACAGAGAATACCGGGTGTAAGGGACAGCCCTCCGCAAACTGATATGGTGAATTCAGTATATCGTCTTAAGTTGACCGGTACATGATATTATTTTAGGAACGTTATGGGAATCCAATAAAACTGATTTATTTGATTACCTTACACGCAATGTATCGCGTCCACCGCAAAACGCACGCAGCGAACGGCAGCGCAGCGACCTTTCGGACGAACGGCCGCGCTCGCGCCACGGTTTATTACAATAAATTATTATTTAAAAGATTGCCGCGTTACGTACAAGAGAAAATGTAACAATCACAACACGGTCACAAAAAACTAAAAGAAACTCCGCCCCTAAGACGACCCACTGACCGGCTTGGACCTTGTGTATTACATAAGGACGTTGCCGATCCCTTCGCAGCGTTTTGTGCACCGACCAGTGTGAGACGCGGGCTCCATTATTCCGCCGCAATAATCGAGCTGCAGTACGTGTGCCCAGGCGTGGATTTCGTCGAACCAATTCCAAAATTCTTTCGCGAGTTTGACCGCGTATTGGTCTTCCGGCGCCTTTTTGACTGGGAACAATGGGCCGGTTATCTAGCAAGCGTTGATAGGCACCAGTAATTATCCTGGAGTCTAATGGATGCCGACGGTCAGGATACCTACCAACGTAAATTCTGAGCGCTTCTCTAGCATTTCCCCGAGCTTCTCCGTAACACATTATCATCTCCCCATACTCACGCGCACTAAACGTAGTCATTTCGCACTACTACAACAAAACTTAATAACACTACCTACAACAAAACTTAACAAGCCGACTGCGCGAGCGATCCGCACCGACATACGCTCGCGGTATACACGCAGTGCATTCGCAGCACGGCACAACGGCGACTGCATGCGACGCGACACGACACTTCGATACAAACATACTATTGTTGCCAATTACACGACAATTTTTGCACGACATTTCGTGCAAAAAAATAAAATAAAAATTATGCTTGATCCTAAATTACCTAAAGTTATCATTCTGTTATTTTTTGTTGATTAATTGATTACATCAGTTTAATTCCAATTTAATTGTTTAGTAAATTAAGAATAATGAAAGTGCAGTGTGATAAAAAGCATGGCTTCCATTCCAGGGGGCTTTTTTTCAATTCCCGGCTCGACTATCAATCAGTGGCTATTGTGAAGCCATGTAAAAACCTGTTAGGTGGCTTAAAAACTAGCCAGTGATCGCTTGAAAAGAACAACCAATTAATAAATTAGGTAGTTTTTGTAAATGCTTTAAAAATAAAACTAGTCTTATCCTTATTATTTTTTTATTCAAATTAGGTTCACGACAAGATTTCATTGATTGATCAATGAAAATCTTATCAATGTAATTATGAATGTAAAGATGAATCAAGTTAGTTCTAACATTTTCGTTTAATAATTGAGTTCTAAAAAGTTGGCAATACTGTTGCAATTGTGCAAACGCGGAGGCCGCGCTAGGCGGGGCGGCGCCTATGATCCAAAAGAAAGGGACGCATAGTAGGTATACGGCGCGGTGAGTTCAAAAAACTCTAGCTAGGTAGAAATTGAACAGCTGATTTCATGCGTCGTTCTTTAGGGGATTTCAACATCCATTGCATTTTTTTGTATTTTAGCTGTGTTATTTACATTAATGTAGTTCTGCGTACAGAGAATGTAATTATACATTGAAATAAAGCTATCTGAACTGGAAAAACGAAAAAAAAAATGGAAATTTTCCTGAGATAATTTTCACTGGAATATGATTCAGAATAAGGAGCTGAATGCACTCTGTAAATTTGTGGAGGGCTGTCCCTTACACCCTGTATATTATAATATACCTAATAGCTCATAATTTTTTTAAACAAACTAATTCGTCAGGACATTTAAAAAAAATAAAAAACGGCCAAGTGCGAATTGGACTCGCCCATGAAGGGTTCCGTAGTAGCAAGCATAGATTAGGGATATAATTATATTGAGATTAGTAAGTATACGCAAACAATATAAATAACTTTGTTTTTCATAGTGTTTGTATGAATGGCAAAGTTATATTTGCGGTTTTTAAAAATGTATTATATCTCAAAAACTGTTGTTGAGTTCTACATTATATTTTTTTTTTAGTTTTATCATTCCCTTATTTTAGAAGTTACAGGGGGGGGACACACACATTTTACCACTTTGGAAGTGTCTCTCGTGCAAACTGTTCAGTTTAGAAAAAAATGATAATAGTAAGCTCAATGTAATTTTTAAAGACCTATCTATAGATACCCCACACGTATGGGTTTGGTGAAAAAATTTTTTTTGAGTTTCAATTCTGCTGAGTATGGGGGGCACTCCCAAAATTTGTTTTGTTTTTATTTTTGTTGTTAATGCGGTTCACATAATACATCTACCTACCAAGTTTCAACAGGATAGCTCTTATACTTTCGACAAAAAGTGACTGTAACATACTGACGGACAGACAGACAGACAGACAGACATGACGAATCTATAAGGGTTCCGTTTTTGCCATTTGGTTACGGAACCCTAAAAATGCTCTTTTTCTGCAGTGTTTAACTTTTGCGTAGAATCTATGTTATTTAACAATTCACCTTGGAACTCTTTTAAAATTATAACATAACTTCTGAATATAAACTGTCAACCGTCGTCGTGTATGTTTCGTCTTCGTAAATTAAGTTTTCCTTCTATAATTTTTTTCTAAATGATTAAATTCAATATTAGTTCTCAAAGATATTTAGTGAAGAAAGCCAGTTGTTACTATACATACTAAAATCAAACCATTTTTGTAAATAAATCAAACAGTGACATGACATTAGTGGCTGCATTCAGAAACGTCCGAGTATGGCTTGGGGAATTGGGGATACCAATATTTTACCCGCGATTTATGATCATGGTTTTGCATAATATTTCATGACTGGCCCTAGTATAGTAAGCATTGTGTAAAAAAGAGTATTTAAGCGTACTCTATTAGTCTTATAGATTATACATAGAGTACGCCTACATGATATAGAGTACAATACTCTATTTTAGAGTACGGTTGGCAACCCTATATGGGTCTGTAATTATTAACATTCGATTTATCACTTTTTTTTAGTAAAGTAGAATGACATCAATCTTGGAGTAACCGAGTGACAACAATCTTTAGGAAGGCACTGGACTGCAGAGTACTGTAAAAGTGCTTGGTGATATGTGGAAGGATTATAGGTTCGCCTATCTTCAAAGTCTATGAGCTTTAATTAAGTGATTATACATTCACAGACAGAGCTAAGCAAGCGTCCTTTACCACCGCCATTGCCAGGCGAGATAATGCTCAGACGCGAGACTATCGATCAATAAAATAAAAATAGATCAGTCTATTACATAGAACAGTCAGTATTAACAATGCAGAATTTCAGATTTTAATAAATTATGTCAATAATAATCAATCGTTTCAGCAGTACTTATGAAAGGGATTCTAGCTACAATAAGGAGCTTTAATAAATTTACCTTTCATGTGTCTATTTTCAACAGTTTTTTTGGTTATTTAGGGGTCAGGAGTGGCTCCAAATAGTATGTCTAATATTACACACAACTGCTACGGACGGACGGGTCGCAGGTGGTCACCACTGTTGCTTGAACTTGACTTGACACGCTGCCATGTTACCGTGACACTGCCGTGTGTCTCGATTAAGCACCTAATTTAAATAAACTTGTTAAATAAACCGGACAAAAACATGGCAATGACTTACTGATTGCCAACATTGAAATAAAATCGTTAACATAATAATTATGAGAACCAAGTTACGGACATTCCTCCGGTTCGATCTTTGATCGATGTTTTTTACGTGAACCGACAGCAGGTATGTTTTTATAGTAGTGGCGGTGAAGCGAGGCACGCTAAGTGTGCAGACAAACACACTGATGGCCGATCAAGGTCGACTAATTGATGTGAGCTGTATTCAAATAAGTAAGATTTTCGAAGTCGCTGGAGCGAGCTGCCGCCGGCGCGGGGTCAACTAGTGGACTCGTACTAGCTCCATGACCCCGCTAATGTTAATCATAGTATCGACAGACCTTCGGCGTTTGATAAGTACAACATTAGTGAGTAAAGACGCGAGCATGTGAGCAATGTTAACGAAGCACGAGTGAGACGTCGACAACAGTGCCAGCTGTGCAGCTGTGTGGTCATCAGTAATATCAGTCAAGTCATCGGAGTCGTCGCCGCGTCGGGTTCTGCTCGCATAGCAAAACAAATTGCTGAACTTTACAAAATGTATTCCATTATTTTCTGTCAGACAACAGTAAATACATAATGCATAATGAGGTGCGAATATACTCGTCAATGATATAAACGAGTGGTGTACCGAGGGTCGTATGATAAGCCTCGCCTACTCACCACTACTCACTTGAGCTAAGTTCCCCTAACAATGTGTTTCTAGGATATGCATGACCTGAATGGCTAATCCAGGTCTGATGAAGATCCCGGAAGGTTTTGTTTTGGCAAACACTCGTGCTGGCTGATTTCCAGGGCCTGATGATGAAACTGGGAGCCTATGGGAACTCCTAAACTAAACAAGAATCGAGAACGAGGTCTACTCTGTTGCTGGATGATTTTGGAGTTGGAAGGTCAGTGAGTGTATAAAAAAAGTCAGATGTACCAGTCAGCTCTACCATATTCTCTCTCAAGGAGCGAGCTTCATCCCCGTTGGTTTTTGTAGTGGGCAAGTATCTTTCTGCAACAGTACTGTCATCTGAGTACCCAACAATTCCTGAGGCTAAATTGATTTTAATCCTACTGCACATCAATAACCATACTTGCTGTAGAGAGTACAGACTCCTGAGGAACTCTGGCATCAATAGCTATACCTAAGCTCAGAGAGCAACCGTCAACGACTACTCTTATTGATCGTTCACTAACGAAGTCTGATATCAAGCTACAAATATTAGCTGTGATCGCTGGGATGTTATAACCAGGAAGTTCGCTGAGTAGACTTACGTGCAAGACCATTAGCAAGGTTTCCTGTCTGTCAAGAAGTGAATAAATAAGTCAGGTAGGTACCAATTTAAACGTATGATTTAAAAAAGGTTTTTTTGAGTCCCGAAAATTCCCGTTTCTTATTTTCTATTCCTAGTTCTTTCATTAACTCAATAGAACTAGGAAATCCAGGGAGTTTCAAGACCGGTAGTTTATGGTTCTATAACCTCGTGGTCACCCGTAAAGGGACCATTTTATATGCAAGCGCGGCTAAACCTTGGTCTTGAAGATATTATCCATGCGTCTGTTACTACATAAATTTAGTGACAAGCTCCTCCTTTACTGGAAAATGTAGTTCAATAATAAATTAGTGGTTTTCCTTGAACTCTCCTATGAACATGGATGACGGAAGTAAAACGGAATGGTTTGAATTCCGTGAAAAATCACCTAGGTATTAGTAAATATTGCCAATGAGTTATTTTAGTGCGCTACAACTATTATGAACAATGTTAAACGTGTAATTAGGTATGTTTACTGCAGCAACTGCGGCTCTAAAAATGTCACTTCAACAGTATCATAATTTGAATCTCGTAAAATGATCACTAAATTGACAATTCATATTATAATTTCATAGCACGTGTTAGAAATAGGATGTGTGTATAATAAATAGAATGTGTATTTCTGGTTTTATTGATATTAATATCGACGTTATTGTCAAGTTTAGATATCAGGATGGTTAATGTTATTTATTTACTGTATGTAAAGTATCTCTAAGGGCTTTCTTATAGGAATGGGTTTATAAAGAAAAGCACAAAATCAAAACTAGGTATTTTATTGTCAAGCTACCTCCGTTCGTAAACCCTAGGTCTTCGTGGAGAAGAACGGAGAAAGAAACTCCACGGCAACATATTTTATCATATATACACTTCATAAACATACATAATTAACAGCAATATCCTTATCATAATAAATATCAATTAACTTACATTTTCTTTGTAGAACATTAGGACACTAATTATAACTTTCAGCATCACACACTTGTATTCTCTATTATTATATCACATTAAATATACAGAACACCACTTCGGACACGTCTTAACTCTTTGAACAGTTGCAGCGTAATGACTACCGATCTGAGGGTACATCTATTTTTATAAACTTAGTATTGTACCACTTCCATCAAATATTACCGCCATCATTAACCAATCACAGATCATCAAACACTGTATTTAAATAATTAATAAAATAGGTAATAATAAACAAATCCTGTACAGTAGAACCATTTTAAAACTTAATTAGATAATTTAGAAATTCAGTAAGTATTTATTTGCAGCCTTAATTTAATTCGATAAATATTTGAACGTCAATTGATTTCGTTCGGAAATCAGTTGATCGTTGTTTTAAATATTTTACCATTTACAATTAACATATATTTTACTATTAATTACATATTATAAATTATTATTAATTACGTATTATTTACTAGATAAATCTAACACGGCCATACTGACAAGTACTTCGCTCTCGAAGTACCTAATTAATTATATTCAAGAAGTGTCTGGCCTTGGCATATTAGTTCAATTATTTGCTGCACATGAGTTTCAGACTAATATCAGGGCAGTGACCGACCAGCAGTTCATAATTTTAATAGTCAGTTCATAATTACAATATTCAGTTCATAATTAAAATATTCAGTTCATATTTACAATATTCAGTTCATATTTACAATATTCAGTTCATAATTACAATATTCAGTTCATAATTACAATATTCAGTTCATAATTACATTACTCAGTTCATAATGACTACATTCAGTTCATAAAGACTATATTCAGTTCATAATGACTATATTCAGTTCATAATGACTATATTCAGTTCATAATGACTATATTCAGTTCATAATTACTATATTCAGTTCATAATTACTATATTCAGTTCATAATTACTATACTCAGTTCATAATTACTATACTCAGTTCATAATTACAATAGTCAGTTCATAATTACAATAGTCAGTTCATAATTATAATAGTCAGTACATAATGTCTATAGTCTGTTCGTAATGCATATAGTCAGTTCGTAATGTATACAGTCAGTTCATAATGTATACAGTCAGTTCATAATGTCTATAGTCAGTTAATAATGTCTATAGTCAGTTCATAATGTCTATAGTCAGTTTATAATGTCTATAGTCAGTTCATAATGTCTATAGTCAGTTCATAATGTCTATAGTCAGTTCATAATGTCAATAGTCAGTTCATAATGTCAATAGTCAGTTCATAATGTCAATAGTCAGTTCATAATGTAAATAGTCAGTTCATAATGTCAATAGTCAGTTCATAATGTCAATAGTCAGTTCATAATGTCAATAGTCAGTTCATAATGTCAATAGTCAGTTCATAATGTCAATAGTCAGTTCATAATGTCAATAGTCAGTTCATAATGTCAATAGTCAGTTCATAATCATCATAATATCAGTAGTCTGTTCATAATCATCGACCTTACTTGGCATACCATACAACCGCGGTCAGTGAAGCTTAATCACCCGCAGCCAGTGAATGACACACCACTGCTAAGGTTTTAATTCATACATAATACAATCATGTCTTAAAACTAATCATAATAAACTTTTACCAATATAAAATACAATTCATAAACGATAACAAAATAACACTTATTTCACTTAATCACTAGATTCCACTTAGCTTGATTTTTTTTTATTTTTTTTACGAAGTGTACCTACGTATATCAAGGACAATATGACGTCTATCACTTGTTCATTTTTCATTTTCTTTTGCATATAATTTTGTATGCTCTGTACCTGTACTGTACTAATAAAATATTATTTCCTTCTCGTTTTTTTTTTTTTGCTGCATTAATCAAAGGATTTGCATTTTATTTTCCAAAGAAATTTACGAAATTTATTAATTTTCTATTTCATTATTAAAATCACCAGAGCTCGGTTATTCTGACAATTATTATTATCATTGCACATAGTGTTGTCAAGTCGAGATCTTTTCAAAATCATGATTTTTTAACCGATTTACTAAGCTATACTTTTAATTTTTAAGACTAAGATTCAAATCGTATTTCAGTTCCTTTGATTAAATAATAACTAGTTTTCACATTATTCAAGTCGAGTTTTGTTCCATTCCATCATATTTAAGTTCTTTAAGACATCAAGTTTTCGAAAAAAGCCATAATTAAAGTACCTTTTTTATTTTATGAGACATACAGTAAACTGATGTTAAAACCACAGACCCATTGCAAAATCAAAAAGATTTCTTATTTTTCTACAAATATAAACTGAATCGTATCTTATGAAAATGACCTCCCGATTAACTTGGTTATTGACCAGAAGATCGACATCTACTCTGGCTTTTAATATCAAAGCTTATAAGCCAGTCAAAATACTACTTCAAAAAGACTATCAATTTGTATTAAAAAAAAAAAAAATGTTGATAAAAGAGTGTTCAAATTGTTTTAAAGAAGTGTTTTTTGTTTTGTTTAGGTCACCATTTGTAATTCATTCGAGCTTTATGTTTCATTTCTAGACTAGATCATTTTTTTTTACTAGAAATAGTACATTATATATTTACAAAAATGATCAACGGGTAAACATTTACTTGTAAGCTGCGTAATCTTTCCTAGTAGTATCGGATTTAATGTCGATTTTTTTACATTGGGTTGGCATAGGGACTTTTCTAGCGGGGCCGGCGGGGCGTATGAACTATGAATTTTGTTCTATGAATAGGGGAAACACCAACATGTATATTTTTCAAAAATGAGGGGAACAACCACTAATCCATTGAATAACTTTCTTCTGACAGTCGAAATTAGGAGCCACAATTTTGATTTGATAATAACCCATGTTGTTTATCTATTCACATTGTTATAACTTTGATTGTTTTGAAATTGAAATTATCATATGCTTATGTTTCAAAAATAGGAGTTATCTTGTACCAAACAAATCCTGGTACTAAGGCATTTTTATAAAATAATTTACTAATCATAACAAACAAAAAACAATGTTCAAAAATATAATATACTCGTATCAACAGCATTGACTCGAATAGGTTTTATGTAAAGTAAACTATTTATTTTATGCTCCTAAATATTAATTTATTTTCATATTATATCTAGTAATTTGTTATAAAAGGTAATTTTAAAGCTTTATACAATGTTTTAAACTTGTTTAATCTTTGCTTTTAAACGTGTGATAAAAAAAACACTGATTCAATTCAAACCGATTTCAACTTGTGTTTCAAAACAACTTGTTTTAATCATGCCAACTCTGGCATTTTGCAAATGAGAGATAGATTAAATAAACAAAAATGTCAATAGTTTTAACTCTCATAATTTTTTCGGATCAAAAGATTTTGTCTCGTTTACCCTTTTTCCTTTCTCAAGCAACAACTATTATTATTTTTTTGTTTCGCGAAAATAATACTTTTATGCCAAAAGAAACCTGATGTGTAAATACATTTTTTTTTCATTGCTGTTTTAGTGTTTGTTGGCCCTAGTACTTACATTTAAAATTTGATTAACCAATTTCTTATTAATCGACACGTCTTTTCTAATACTTAGTTATTTAAAGTTGGTAATTATGCAACAGGTATTGCAATTTCATCGACCAATTATTTTAAAACAGTATTTTATTATAAATAAAATGTAAATAGTCTTTTTTTATATAACTGCCCGACATCGCTTTCTTTTGATGTATTTTCCTTTCTTTTTAAATTTCGTTAAAATTCTAAGAAAGCCAAACCCTCAAACACAATTTCAAAAAAAAAAAAAAACTATTCGTACCTAGGACCTTTTCAATTCACTTTTGGATTAAAACATTAAATAAATATTAAAGCAGAGCCTCTGGAGGCCTTACCGACATTAGCCCATAATTCTTATTGTGGTGCAGAAGTTCTCGTTACGTTATCCTCGGCATGGCTTCGATCCTTTTCAGCAGCATCGCAATCCAGCGGCTGTTCAAGATTGCAGCACGTTTTCATCGCCCTTCCAAATCCCGATTCCTCCACCCGATGACGTCTCAGCTTTCAACAGAGATGTGCCGATTGATAGCTCCAACGTTGATTATGAAATGTAAAAAGGAAGTTCATTAGAATTAATAAATAGGTTAGGGCACTTATCCCACTTCTGATGTTAGAAATAGGATGTGTGTATAATAAATAGAATGTGTATTTCTGGTTTTATTGATATTAATATCGACGTTATTGTCAAGTTTAGATATCAGGATGGTTAATGTTATTTATTTACTGTATGTAAAGTATCTCTAAGGGCTTTCTTATAGGAATGGGTTTATAAAGAAAAGCACAAAATCAAAACTAGGTATTTTATTGTCAAGCTACCTCCGTTCGTAAACCCTAGGTCTTCGTGGAGAAGAACGGAGAAAGAAACTCCACGGCAACATATTTTATCATATATACACTTCATAAACATACATAATTAACAGCAATATCCTTATCATAATAAATATCAATTAACTTACATTTTCTTTGTAGAACATTAGGACACTAATTATAACTTTCAGCATCACACACTTGTATTCTCTATTATTATATCACATTAAATATACAGAACACCACTTCGGACACGTCTTAACTCTTTGAACAGTTGCAGCGTAATGACTACCGATCTGAGGGTACATCTATTTTTATAAACTTAGTATTGTACCACTTCCATCAAATATTACCGCCATCATTAACCAATCACAGATCATCAAACACTGTATTTAAATAATTAATAAAATAGGTAATAATAAACAAATCCTGTACAGTAGAACCATTTTAAAACTTAATTAGATAATTTAGAAATTCAGTAAGTATTTATTTGCAGCCTTAATTTAATTCGATAAATATTTGAACGTCAATTGATTTCGTTCGGAAATCAGTTGATCGTTGTTTTAAATATTTTACCATTTACAATTAACATATATTTTACTATTAATTACATATTATAAATTATTATTAATTACGTATTATTTACTAGATAAATCTAACACACGCAATTCATCTGTTTGACAGTTTTGTATGAGGATTCGTAAAACGGTCCACAAAATAATGGACTGAACTTTCGTTTAATTCCTTACATTAAAAAAACAGTAATCTATGTCGTTGTCGTACAAGAAGTTGTCGTACAAGAAAGAAATAGATTGTCCTACACCGTTTTTCGCTTTTCTTCTTGAGAGTTGTCAATTTGGACAAGTTAAAAGTCCATGCAGTATGCAGTCTATTTCAGAAATGACATGAAATTCTACTTGTGCATGTAACCATTTTATGAATAATACGAGTAGAAAATATGACATTGCTGGAATTTCACGAAGTGAATCACTTTAAGGAAATAGCAGCTTTATACCCGCTGGTGATACAGTCACACACATATTATTCATAGGAAACAAAGAAGTCAAAGTCTTTGGAAAAACCACACTAACAACTAAAAAAAACCGGCCAAGTGCGAGTTGGACTCGCCCATGAAGGGTTCTGTAGCAGCAAGCATAGATTAGAGATATAATTATATTGAGATTAGTAAGTAATATACACAAACAATAAAAATAACTTTGTTTTTCATAGTATTTGTATGAATGGCAAAGTTATATTTGCGGTTTTTGAAAATGTACTATATCTCAAAAACTGTTAACTGTATCTCATCCAAACCAATTTTCGTTGGTAGTTTTGGTTGAGGTCTACATTATATATTTTTTTTAGTTTTATCATTCTCTTATTTTAGAAGTTACGGGGGGGGGGGGGACACACTTTTTACCACTTTGGAAGTGTCTCTCGCGCAAACTGTTCAGTTTAGAAAAAAATGATGTTAGTAACCTCAATATCATTTTTAAAGACCTATTCATAGATACCCCACACGTATGGGTTTGGTGCAAAATTTTTTTTTGAGTTTCAATTCTAAGTATGGGGGGCACCCCCAAAATTTGTTTTGTTTTGATTTTTGTGTGAAAATCCTAATGCGGTTCACATAATACATCTTTCTACCAAGTTTCAACAGGATAGCTCTTATACTTTCGACAAAAAGTGGCTGTGACATACACGGACAGACAGACAGACAGACATGACGAATCTATAAGGGTTCCGTTTTTGCCTACGGAACCCTAAAAACCGTAAACCGGGGGGAATCGAATCAACTTTCTTCACGTCAACAATATCAATTAAGAAAATCAGTACAAAACCAACAAAAAGTTTTTGCTATACCTAGGAGAAAAAAGCATTAACCACTCTGCACGACAACATTTTGACACATGACACATCAGCTGAGTCGACCGGGTGATTCGAAATTTTAGACGACACTCAAGATTTTTTGTACATTTTCAGCATCCGATTTTCAATCAAAATTATATTGCTACAGCTATTTCATACGATAAGTTTGTGAACAATATCTCTAAGAACGTGTTGAGGTCACTAAAATGCGTGATTCTACTGTAAAATGTGTGTAACATACAAAATGCTACATCATTCCAAAAACTAGATAATTTAGATGTGCTGAAAATATGTACATAAACAAGCTTCCCACGTGATAAAAACGGTTATACAGTGAAATAAATAAAGTAACTTACTACATGCATTATTACATTTGCCAGTGTTCATACATAATTTCATAATAATAACGACACAAAGTCTTGATAAAAATTACCAAAAACTATGTTGCAACATGACACTTCTTAGTGCTGCCGTAATCCCAATGTTCATTATAACGATTAAAAAGGTTCTTTCAGCCTAATCGATACTCGCAATATAATCGAACATGGAAAAAAAAGTAAAACAAGACATAGAGCATGGACCGATTTATCTGCTTATTTGACTTGGCTTAGTCCATGCAATACATCTATGAAACTGAACCTGAAGATTATTTTTTATAATATTTTGAGTATTATTTCGTTTGATGATTTTTTTATTACACAATAAATTATTTAATTTTTAATTCATGATTTCGATGGAAATAAATATCGGTATTTTAATGGAGACCAAACGTGTGTGTGTCTTCTAAATTTAAATTCAACCATATAATTTTACCTATACTGCAGCGGCGTGCACTGGTTCCTGAGCAAAGCTAGGCCAGCCAAAGATAAAAAAAAAAATAACTACATTATTCAATACCTACTGACGATGCGAATAGAAGAAAGCTTCGGCCCAATTCAAAACGTATAATTTAAAACACTCACCGCATTCTTCACGTAAGATTAATAATCATGATATTCTGACAATCAAATAGAAGATTCGGCCACCTCAAATATCTCTCCAATATACTTAGTTACAAAACACGTCACTTGCAAGAATAAGAATAACTCTCGAAGATTGAAATGACGAGTACGAGATGAATTATCATATTTCTGGGTTAATTCTCGTAATTTTTAGACACAACTTGAATCTTGTACGATAATATTAGGAGTTCTTTTTATGATAGTTGTGAAAAGTAAGTTTTCACAACAATCGTAATCAGATTCAGTAATAAACACACATTGTCAGCACAAATCACACAAACTAGGACCATTTTAAGTAAACAAACGAATATTCTTTAATATTTACACACCCTTTTGTTTCAAAACTTATTACTTAAACCTGAATATGATCTAATAAACAATAACTACAAAAGTACAAAACAATAACTTTTGCCGGAATAAACTGACAGTAACATACGGGGTTGCCTCATTTTCCCAAGTTCCCAAAAACCAAATTCTCAAATTTGAGGAGAAAAATTAAACAACAGTTTATAATTATTACTAAACCGCTTTTGCTATTCTTTAAAATTATACATTTCTTTTGGAATGTGTAGATTTGACATTACTACCCCGTATTTTTAATTGTTTCTATTAGTGTCGTTTCTGTGTGAAGTTTGTTTCTTGAACTGGCAACACCGTTCAGAGCGTTTCCACTAAGGTTGGCATAAAGGCCTCGAAGCCATGCCAAAAAACATTTCAAAAAAAAAAATATTCCACTAAGGTTTTCATTCATTAAAAACGCTGGTCATTTCTGATTGGTTACCGCCAGCTACAGCGAGCCTAAGAACCCGCCCATTTTTATACATCTGTGCCGTTCATACACACGACAATATGAAACAAAAAATCATACATTCTTGAATGAAATTGACTAAAATTGAGGCAAGAAAATAGTGGGCCTCAGCTTCGTATTGTAGTAAACGTGATGACGTCACACGGTGCGGAAAGTTGCTAATGCATTATGCCAGGCGTTATGGTTTATTTTTTAATTTTGTTTTATATTATTATAAATGCGTTTGTTTTAATTATGCGTTTTTGTGGTAACCTAGGCTTGGCCTAAATCAGTACTATGAGAGACCGCCCCTGCTATACTGTGTCTTCGGTAATTAATTTCAATTTATCTGATTATTTCACTAAAAAAAACGAATCTAAAAAACGTGGAAAGACAAACACCGGGTACGGATCAAATGCTGGAGTAAAAGATGGGAGTACTTCCAAATGATTCCTTGCAGTAATAAACAAATTGAATTTCCAACTGGGCGTGAATGGCTAAATTAGAATCTATGAGGAATAGCGAAAAATACTGAAAGAAGTCTCGTGGCTGATTTTGATAAAAAATAAAATTACAGCATAAAAATTAAATTGACATATTAATTTCCAGCAATCAAACCATCAATGTTATGTGAAGTAATTACATGCGACAAACGTATGGCAAAAGGTTTTTTAAAATTCAAACTTTAGTTAATGGGCATAGCTCACTACATCGTGTTCTCATTTCAAATTTTTATAATCACCTCGCGGTATAAATACAGTCGAATTGATAACTTCCTCCTTTTTTTGAAGTCTGTTAAAGTGTAAAAAGGTTTATGGGCCGAGGCTTCAAGGGAAACTTGGCAATATTTTTTTAAATTTAATAATTACTTGTTAAAGAAGTTTATACTTTAATGTAAGAAATAGCCATATTATTGCTCCTTATTGTTCACCGAATTCTTGAGATTTAATTTCTAATAAAAAAGGTGGAAAGTCTCTGTAAATAATAATCCGTGGTCACCCTAATCGACATATTCAAGACGCATTGAGGATTTTGTTCAACAGCTCCTGAAATATAAACCTAGATTTTTTTGTTGTATTTTTGCTAGTTTTGACAACTTTAAATCTAGGTTTTACAAAAAACTTCAGACGTCTGCGATGTTTTTTCAGCGAGATATCGGCGATAACGTTTTTGTCACCGTTTCAATGGCGCGGCCATGAGGTTTTAGCCTTACAGCTCCTAAAATATAAACACAGGATTTTTTTCTATATTTTTACAAATTTTATACAAAATCAATCTACTATTTCCCAAAATTTCAGGTCTCTGCGACGCTTAGTTTTAAAGATCTCCATGGCCGCGCGGTTCGCCGCGTTTCGATGGCGCGGCCACGTTCAAACCCTTAACTTTTTAACCATTGCTTTGACAAATTTATGGTTTTTGGGAATCGACTTTTACATTTTTTTACAAAAACTTGGGATGGTTTTTATTTAAAAAAAACGCCATGGCCGCGCGGTTGAAACGGACGTAAATTGGCGCGAATTTTGATCTGCGTACAATGACTAAATTATTGATTAATACTTCACCGAATTTGATCCTTAACAACGACGCTATCGAATAGTGTATAGTGTGTTCTTATTTTAATTTACAACCTCGATTCCTGACAAGCAAATTGATTTTACGAAAATCTAAAGACGCAGACTTAATTTTTGCGATTGTAGTTGCGGGCTTGCGAACGACGAGTATTGGGTAACTCACCGTCCGATCAAGGACTAGGCCTGAGACGAATGCGCGTCGTGTTCCAAGCGACCTTCAAGGAACTATCAGCGAACTGACGAGGCCATAATAGTGCCAAACGCGTGCCGGGCTCACGGAATTGTATTGAAACCATTGAAAGGGTACTGCGGTCCTGGAACGCAAAAGGCATGTAAAGGAACAGGGTATTTTTAGTTAGTAATAGTCTCTGACTTCTCCTTCGGCTCCACCCAGGAAGAGAATCATCAAAAGATTTTAAACTATAACAGTGTGTTTTACTGAAATTAAGTCGCGACAGCATCACATCTAAAGTATCCATAACAAATACCTAAATAAAAATATTATTATATTGGTGTCGATACTGACGAATCGTCAGTATTGATCTGTATGCATGCCAGCACAGGTCAACTTACCCAAATCTGTCAAAATTTACCAATCGAACATTAACCTTGCACTATTGTGATAAGGTCGAAAATCTATTGAAGAAATTTGACAGATTGAGGTAGGTTGATGTGCTGGCATCAACCTACCTCAATCTGACAGACTTTAATAGATTTTCAAACTTATCACAATATTGGAAGGTCAATTTTCGATTGGTAAAATTTGACAGATTTGGGTAGGTTGATCTGCCTGGCGTCTGTACATTAAAAAATAGCTAATAAATTAAAATGTTATTATTTTGAATAGCGAGTACATCAGCGAGCGCATTCCTAATTCAAATTTTGGAATTAATAAATTGGCGCGCATTCAAACATTTATTACTGACATTGTTCCTTTGTGTATTTTTGTTTTTTGGTAATTACAATGCACGTAAAATTATTTTATAGCTTTAAAAAAGAATACAATGGATAATAATTGTATTCTAAGCTTAAAACGAATTTATTTTAATTTTTATGAATCGATTTCTTAAATTCCTTATTTATTTCACTCGAGTTGACAAAAATTCAATTATGGAATCGATTAGAATACTCGCTTTCACACATTATTACGATTAAAAAAAATAACATGGTTGTCGATTACGAATACAAATTGAGTAGTGGTAATGAAAAATTCCTGTTTTTGGCCCTGTATTAGAGAATTAAGCTAAGATCTGGGCTTTTTTACGTTATTTATAAAATTTGGCATGATATTTATCGTAATTGTTATTGAGTATAAGCGTGTGTGTGTGATCCAAGTGAAAAATAAAAATGTAAACAAATACAAGTGGCGCGAAACTTCGAGTTCAGACATCAAATTCTTCATTACCACTGCTAATTTATGTTGAATTACGTATGAATTCGTTACAATACTAAATTACGAGTTATTCATCCCTTCTATAGTGATACCTCGGATATCCGGAAACCACGTTTTTTATGATTTTTAGCCCAACCCAGCACTGCCATCAAAATGGCGTAAATCGTATTTACACTTTTGGATTCTGTAATGGTAAATTAAGAAAATGCGTTGTAAATGTAGAAGTTTTAATGGCGTGAACAAATCAGATTTTTATTTAACATTCTTAATTAATGCGCACTCATAGGATTTAACGCAGAGAATATTATATTTTTTTATTTTTTAATGAGGATGTCGTTTGACTACAACGTCTGCCCATTTCGGACCCACTACTGAGCCAGCGTAGGTTTACTTGTCGCGGCCGTTTCGGACCCGGTACCGAACTATACGGTTAAACTCGATAACAAGAATATGCACTGAAAGAACTCGGAGAGAGAGGACTATGGCTGCAGGAAGCAGGAACACAAACATCATCCTGGCCGGCAACACTTTGGCCGAGGAGCAGACACGGCGAAGGTCGGCCATGACATAACACACATGAAATGTGTTACAAGAATGAGCAAAGGGCGGATGTCGATCGACAGGTGCTCCACGCTCGAGGAGTGCGAAGTGCTCCATCGGCGGTGGAGTGCGATCACTTCAGCGCCACTCCAGAGCACTCCAGGATTGCTATCATGCGAGCGACGGCGACGCCACGGGGCGGTAGTTCGCGACAACAGTATCTCAAGTAGCTATCCGATCTAACTTGATGTTGTCATCGAACGCAATCTATTTTGTGTATTTGGGTGAAGCCTTTTTGTTTTCTCATAATAATTATGCTGGCTGTGAGCCTCGCTTGCTCCTGGCGCAGAGTGGTGTATCTGTATGTATGCCCAAACGTCTCTCTTTGGGCGGGACAGTCTGTCTCGTTGCACGCTTTCCTCAACCAGAGCAAATAATTATGTACCTAGGCCTCAACCTAGGCTTTAATTATGTAGCAACTAATGTCAACAACTGTTTGTCAGCTGTCACAATCCATTTTTTTTAATGGAGCGGCATGTACTGAACTCAGGTGGCTACAGTCAAAAATATACAAGTAGAACGTCAGGATTGAGGAGCCAAAGAAATTACGTTCATCTAAAAAATTTACTCTGTTTTACCATTTAATTCCTATACTGCAAAAACAAACACACCACCTGCTAAATGATCATTATGTTGAATATATTAATTGATCGCTCACATCCAATATAATTTCAGCTCTTGCGTCTAGATTGAGGAGCCACACTAAAACTATTGTATTTTCTTTGATTTTAGCGCTACAGTTGCCAAATTTTTAGACGATAATATGCATAATTGCTGCTAAATGCTGCAAAAGTTTCAACAATGTGCATCTATTACTTACCGAGATCCAAGGTGGCTCCTCAATTCAAACGTTTAGATTGAGGAGCCACTTTTGCATTAATATAACTAGTGATATATTTTTCTGCTAAATCTAGAATTTGTGCTGCAAAATCAGCTACATTGCTGCTAAATAATGGTGAAATCAGATTTTAAAAATCTGATGTGGCTCCTCAATCCTGACGTACATAACTAAATGAAAATTTTATGGGACCAAATGGCAGATATACTGTATCGAACAAAAAAGAATCATCGAAATCGGTGCAGAAAGCTCGGAGTAATCGGTGCAGACAATGTTGAAAACTTTTTAGGTTTTTGTTGATTTTTGTTGATTTTTCAAAAAGTGCTAGTCCGATTTTGATAAAATTTTAATGGGACCATTCAGGAAGTATACCCTTTCCAACAAAAAAGAATTTTTCAAATCGGTTGGCAAACGACGGAGTTATGCCCGAACAAACATAAAAGAACCTCCTCCTTTTGGAAGTCGGTTAAAAAGGGTAAAATAACCTACAAAATAACGTTTCTTCCAGAAGTCGGTGCCTTTATTTTTTTTCATTACATTGTCTTTTTTGCTACCGACTTATGAAAGAAAAGTTATTTTGTAGGTTATTTTACCCTTTTATGTGGTTGTTTTTGAAGGCGGTTACATTTTTTTTGAAAAAGTTTTTATTTTACTCTTTTTAGTTTAAATATTCAACCCAAATTCTTGTCAAATAAATCATTCTCTTACATGTGCACTAAAATTTTGTAATCCGTTGCACCGGTAACAACATCGCTCAAGTGCACAATAAGCTAATAGAATTCCGTATCTCAAAACCTACTGAATCGATTTTGATGAAACTTGCAGTATTTCGTAAGTTAAACAATACTTAGTACAACAAAAAAAAAATTACTTAGGTACCTAAATCGGACTTGTAGTTCCGGAGATATGCGAACACAAACTAAATCAGTCGATGCCTACTCCTTACTGTTAAGGAGTTGTACCTTCCATCATCAGCTCAGCTACATGAGATGATGATTATCAGATGCAAATACTTGAACAGCTTTAGAAAAAATATATGAAAATGGTACTATGTGCCTATAAAATTTTAAGGTTGCCCTCGATTTCCCTGAGATCCCATCATCAGATCCTGACCTGATGATCATGGGACCACTTGGGAAGTACCTATACCCTTTCAAACAAAAGAAAAAAATTCCAAATCGGTCCAGGCGTCTTCGAGAAATCGGGGAACATACATTCAAAATTGGTTTGGTAGTTTTTGAGATAGGGAATTTTATTAGCCTGCTTATTGTGTATGAGCGATGTTATTACCGGTGCTACGGATTACAAAATTCTAGTGCACATTAGAGAATGATGTATTTGACAAGAATTCGGGTTGAATATTTAAACTAAAAAGAGTAAAACTAAAAAGTAAAGAGTTTAAAAAAAAATGTAACCGCCTTCAAAAACAACCACAAAAAAGTAAAATAACCTATAAAATAACTTTTCTATCGGAAGTGCCTTTGTTTTTTTTTCCATTTCGTTGTCTTTTTTGTCACCGACTTCCGAAAGAAAAGTTATTTTATAGGTTATTTTACCCTTTTTTGTGGTAGTTTTTGAAGGCGGTTATGTTTTTTTTTAAGAATGGCGTTTATTTACATCTGGCTAGTTGGTAAATAATACTTGTTTATTTTGCAGGCTTACGTGACCTCAAAGCGCACAGATGCGCGATAGATCCTCGATGCAGGTAGCCGATATTAGCTTCGGTAGGTGTCTGGTGTCAGTAGAGCCTATAATTATTATTTGTAAGCTCGGATCACCGCGCACCGCGCGCCGCCTGCAGCGTGCAGCGCACGCCGAGCGCTCGTATTGTTTACAAGCTGCATTCTTCACGTTACACCAGTTACCCGAACACCGCTGACTCGGACATAACCGGTCTGACCATCGTAATACAAGCTCATGGTACCTATAATATTCTAATATTTATAATATTATACTCAGCTACCTATGAATATGAAGTATTCGTCACTAAAGGTTCAGATTAATAACCGCAGGAGGTAATTTTGTTCGTTTCTTAGATTTTATATTTAAATTAGGTAGGTACCTACCACATGATTGTGTTTATAAAAAAAATATGTACCTGCTTACTAAGTTTTCCAACTTCAGTAAATTAATATGTAGGTAGTTAGTCACATCATAGCTATAGGTACTTAGTTATAACGTTAATAATTTATAATTAGGGGTAGGTACCTAACTTAAATGTGTAAGTAGTTACTAACAAAACAATAATACTTAATATACGTAAGTACTTTTAAGAAATAAAAGTGATTATTAATTAAAAAAGAAAATTAAAAAATAATAATAATGTTTTTGGGTAGGTATACTGACTGCAAATGCGATGTTGATGAAGATGAATATTTTCTCAGCGGTGCAAAGTCCCCTGGCACAGCCCATGGTGGCGGAGGAAGCGGTCATGCAGAGCGCCCGGAGTGTCCCGAGCAGCGGAGCTCCTTGTGTCAGCACTGAGTCATGCAGTCGCGTGCACTTCACTACATGCCGTCGGGCGTCGTGGCGCGGCGGGCGCGTGCTCGCGGTCGCGCCTCGTAAGGCACTGAGCGAGCGCGCCGCCGGGCGCCCGGGGCGGCCGGGTGGCGGGCGCCGGGTGCGGCCGGCCCACTCGCCACTCGCCCGACCAACACGCGACGTCCCGACTCTCCCGACAACGCACTCCGTCGGCCGTCCATTGCCATTGTGATTTTGTGAATCGTTACCTTGTCTTCACATGACCTGACAAGTTCACATTGGTATTCCTGATGAACCAAATATAAGTAGGTACGAGTAGGTACCTACGCTAAATCTTATCATAAAGCAACTAGGTAGATTGCTAGGTAGCCGTATGGAGTGAGAAAATAAAATGAAAGAAATAAAATAAAAAAATAACAGTCCGGAACAGTTTCGTGGTGTGATCTTCGTATGTTGGGTTGGTGTGGAGTTTGAGTAAATATTTTAATTTTTTTGTGTGTGCGTGTCTTCTCCACTCTGCCGCCGAGGAGCCCCGAAGTGTCCCGAGCGCGGTCGACTGCGAGCCGAACTCGTGCGAGCGCCGAAAGCTGCGGCCGCCGCCATGAGGCGCAGGCATGGCGCAGGTGCACCGACCCGCTCGCGACCCCTAATCTCAGTAATTAGGCCAAGCCCGCCAAACGTGCACCCTTGACCCTATACACGTAGAAGATACTTGAAGTTATTAGGTACAATATTCTATGACTTGTCTATGACATTTTATTTTTACATTTACCTTGTGGCTCCACTTTCCCCCATTTCTACTAATTCATGTTTGATGCAAAAAGATTCCGGTTCCTGTCGGTTCCGATCTAGGTATTCGCATCACTATACCTAATTGTATTTAGGTATTAATATTTTGTTCTGTTGCGTGCTGATCTAGTGGTCACTAGCACTGCTTTCTGCTGTCACATCTAGGTCGGCACCATACGCGCTGCACCTTGCCATCATGGCCAACTTTGCCTTCTTTGTTTCAAACCTTGCGTTGCCTCAGTCTTTTCTCGTTTTCTACTAATGATTTGTTTTAGCAACGAAAGTGGTTGGTTTGGTTCTGCTTGTTGGTAGATACTCCTTCATGGTCCGTCTGGCTGGTGACCACTCAGAAGTCCGGCGTCAACTAGCTCGTCTTCGTTTAATCCGCGGATGTGGGTGAGTCAGTACTTGAAGGATTGTTGTGCCAACACAAAACTTTTGGTTTTGCAGACGTTCAAGGCACATGC
Organism: Agrotis exclamationis; assembly: GCA_950005045.1. Classification (NCBI taxonomy): domain Eukaryota; kingdom Metazoa; phylum Arthropoda; class Insecta; order Lepidoptera; family Noctuidae; genus Agrotis; species Agrotis exclamationis. Next base: position 23,898,164 of record OX465427.1, on the reverse strand, counting down.
TTGCTTGTCACCTGTCACCAGTTTTCCAGATAAATGTTCGTAAACGCTGAACTCACCCACTATCCAGAAGAGAATCCTATTTAGAAAATTAAATTGTCTGTCTGGTTAGTATAAAATAACAAAAAAATACAATATAAGTAAGTATTACTATTTATTTTGAACCGGGACGTGCTAACGGGATTGTCACTAGCAGAAGGCTGGAATAGAATTAACACTAATTAGCTACCAAAATCTATTTTAGAAAAAAAAGTACGGCCGTAGTTACTTGCGCTTTATTATTAACTAGCACTTCACCCGCGACTACGTCTGTGCTTATTTCGAACTTTGCTTCTGTGAATTTCTAATCGCGGCCACCCTTTTAATGGAATACTATTAGAAAATCTAAATCAATATCCAACAAAAATTCTATCAACCACTTCGGAGTCGATTTTGGCAACATCCCGTCTTAATAAGAATCTACGTCCTAAAGATAGACCCCATGCAAACTTTGAGACTCGTAGTACCGAAGTTTCATATAAACTACGAAGCAAAAAAAAAAACCTAAAAACTACCCCTTAGGGGGATATTTTCGCAAAATCCCGTCTTAAGTAGCACCTACATCCTAAAAAACATCCTGAAACATTTGAAACTCCCAGTACTTGTAGTAATGAAGTTTCATACAAACTATCCACCCAAAAAAACCCCATGCAATATATGAGACCTCTATCTATCAACCCTAAGAACAACCTCTTGGGGGGCGAATGTCGAAAAACCCCGTCTTAGGTAGCGCGTACGTCCTAAAAAGAACCCGCATACAAAATTTGAAACTCTTAGTAAGTAGGTACTCGTAGTAACAAAATTTCATACCTACAAACTATCAACCCCAAAAACAACCCCTTAGGGGGGGTAATATCACAAAATCCCTTCTTAGCGAGCACCTACGTCCTAAAAAGAACCCCTATGCAAAATTTTAAACCCCTAGCACTGGTAGTTTCCGAGATTTCGTGTCCTATGGGTGAGTGACCTTTTGCTTTTTAACCGACTTCAAAAAAAGGAGGAGGTTCTCAATTCGTCGGAATCTTAAAAATTTTTTTTTTTTTTTTTTATATGTATGTTCCCCGATTTCTCGAAGACGCCTGGACCGATTTGGAAAATTTTTCTTTTGTTTGAAAGGGTATACTTTCCAATTGGTCCCATGATCATCAGGTCAGGATCTGATGATGGAATCCCAGGGAAATCGAGGGCAACCTTCAAATTTTATAGGCACATATTACCATTTTCAAATATTTTCTAAAACTGTTCAAGTATTTGCATCTGATAATCATCATCTCAGGTGGATGAGCTGATGATGGAAGGTACAACTCCTCAACGGCTTGGAGTAGGCATCGACTGATTTAGTTTGTGTTCGCATATCTCTGGAACTACAAGTCCGATTTAAGTAATTCTTTTTTTGTTGTACTAAGTATTGTTCAACTTACGGAATACTGCAAGTTTCATCAAAATCGGTTCAGTAGTTTTTGAGATAGGGAATTTTATTAGCTTATTGTGCACTTGAGAGAGAATGATTTATTTGACAAGAATTTGAGTTGAATATTTAAACTAAAAAGAGTAAAATAAAAAAAAAATTAAAAAAAAATGTAACCGCCTTCAAAAACAACCACAAAAAAGGGTAAAATAACCTACAAAATAACTTTTCTTTCAGAAGTCGGTGGCAAAAAACAATGAAATGAAAAAAAAAAACAAAGGCACCGACTTCTGAAAGAAAAGTTATTTTGTAGGTTATTTTACCCTTTTTTGTGGTTGTTTTTATATATATATATATATATAGAAGATAGAAGATATATGCATATAGAAGAAGAAGATAGAAGATACTTGGTACCTATAATCCCTTTTCTTTGAAGTGAACTTACAGCTATGACGGCTGGCGGCCGGGCTTTACTCTGAACAGTTTTACTTGAGAAATCTCCACGTTAATGATTCATAGGTAAGTTGATAGAACGGTAGATAGTTCTTAATCCCCTGTACGTAATCAAAGGTAACTAACTAATTAATCAGGTTCTCCTTAAAACCTTGCTCATTAACGTAAGTAGGTATCTTCTTCTATACTTATAATAAATCTGTAGAGAGGTCAATTCTGTACATTAAATATATTTCCAAAATAGCTATCAGGGGTTGTTTAGGGATCGATACTGATGCCAAAAATGCAATCAGTAAAATTATTGTCTGTCTGTCTGTCTGTCTGTCTGTCTGTCTGTATAACCGCTATAGAAACAAAAACTACTCGACGGATTTTAACGAAACTTGGTACAATTATTTTTCATACTCCTGAGCAGGTTATAGTATACTTTTCATCACGCTACAATCAATAGGAGCAGAGCAGTGAAGGGATTCCGATTGGATTTTTACAACTCAATTTTGAGGCACTTTCCGATAAGCTAGCAGACTGAAATTTTGCACATGCTCTGAGTTCTGATGAAAATACATGACTAGCTAAGAAACGTCATTACAAATCCAATATGGCGGCCTACCCAAGATGGCGGACTGGCTGTTTGAAATCCACCCCCATGATATGAGTATCAAATGAAAGGGTTTGCTGTCAGGAATACGAAATAAAAATAGTCACGTGATTTAAATCCAATATGGCGGACGTTCAAGATGGCAGACTGGCTGTTTAAAATCCACCCCCATGATATGGGTATCAAATGAAAGGGTTTGCTGTCAGGAATACGAAAATTTAGTCAGGTGACTTAAATCCAATATGGCGGACGTCCAAGATGGCAGACAGGCTATTTGAAATGCACCCCTATGATATGGATATCAAATGAAAGGGTTTGCTGTCGGGAATACGAAAAAAATAGTCACGTGACCTAAATCCAATATGGCGGACGTTCAAGATGGCAGACTGGCTGTTTAAAATCCACCCCCATGATATGAGTATCAAATGAAAGGGTTTGCTGTCAGGAATACGAAAAAAATAGTCATGTGACTTAAATCCTATATGGCTGACGTCCAAGATGGCGGACAGGCTATTTGAAATGCACCCCCAAGATATGGGTATCAAATGAAAGGGTTTGCTGTCAGGAATATGAAAAAAATAGTCACGTGTCTTAAATCCAACATGGCGGACATCCAAGATGGCGGATCGGCTATTTGAAATGCATCCCCATGATATGGGTATTAAACGAAACGGTTTGCTGAATGGGATACGAAAAAAAATATCACGTGACCTAAATCCAACATGGCAGCCGTCCCAAGTTGGCGGATAAGAAGTAAATTAAGTTTGAATATGAAGAAGACTAAAAAAAAGTATAATATTTAGTGGGTGCTCAAAGCGTGTTTTTCCCACGTTTTGTCGTTCCGGTTGGATTTTTGCAACTCAATTTTGAGGCACTTTCCGATAAGCTAGCAGGCTGAAATTTTCAGGGTACCTTCAAACCCGATGAACAAAGATAAAAATAATAAAATAATTAATAAATTTAAAAAATCTAAAAGCCCACATTTTTAAATGTCCTAAAAATAAGAAAATAACCCTACAGGGCTGAGAGATGGGCCAATCAAAACGTGGGGGCGTATCTTTGCAAGTTACGCCCACGAGCTATACACGTCATGTAAATATCTCATAAATAATTCCTTAAATAATTTACGCCCCCACGTTTTGAGTGGCCCCTCTCTCAGCCCCGTAGGGTTATTTTCTTATTTTTAGGACATTTAAAAACGTGGGTTTTTTAATCTTCCGTCGCGTGTGCAACCCTAATGGTTAAGCTACACAGAAATCATTTATGACGGAAATTTTCTCCTTAAAATTATATAAAAAATACCCCACGACAGCATATCGACCGCAAGCGCCCAATACCTCCTATCTGACATTTTTGCTTAAAATTTGTTTTTAATGCCATCTGTTGTGAAATGTGTAGATCTATCGCCTGACAAAAACTCGTAAGAATCCAAAGCCACTAAGTCACGAAAAATCGCTTATAGAAATAGCTACTAACTCTTTCTGCAAATAAATGTGGTAGAAATTCCTCCTATCTCGCAATTTGACAGTTCTTTTCGTATTGAGAACCGATCGGAACCTGTTCGTCCAGACAAAAAGTAAGTATTTCACTTGTTTTTTAATATTAATAGTAGTAATTGAATGTTATAATTGATGACGAAGGTTATGATTAACTTAGTTTTATAAAAAAATATATAAAAACGTCGATCTTTGCCTTGAGAAAATAAGTTGTAAGATTCGAGTGATAGTTAAGAGGTATTTCCATGTCAAGATTTTTTCTTGTTATGTCGTTACTACTTGTTTGACTGATCAGATAGAAGTTATTGTCACTAACTTTTTACATTTACGCGTTTTACTAACATGATTTGTATTGTTTTGTAGGTAAACATGCCGAGTAAACGAACGCTTAAATTAATAATCTTTAGCTTCTTTCGCTCCGGGGGATGACGGAATAACCACAGAGCTGCTCAAGGCTGAGGGAACACCTGTCTTGATAGAGCTTGCAAAGATCTTCAATTCCGTCATCCACACTGGCACATTACCGGATGCATGGCACAGGAGCGTGGTGGTGTTATTTTTCAAAAAGGGCGATAACACGGTCCTTACGAACTACCGCCCCATTTCACTCCTAAGCCATGTTTACAAGTTGTTTTCGAGAGTTATCTCGAATCGTCTCACCCAAAAGTTCGATGACTTCCAGCCAACGTAGCAGGCCGGGTTCCAAAAAGGCTACAGCACCGTGAACCACATACATACCCTCAGGCAAATAATACAAAAGACCGAGGAATATAATCAGCCTCTATGCCTAGCGTACGTGGACTACGAGAAAGTCTTTCGAGACCTGGGTTGTGCTAGAGTCCATGCAGAGATGCCTCATCGACTACCGGCTACGTTGAGGTGATGAGATGTCTGTATAAGGTCACAACAATGACCGTTCAAGCACAAGAACACAACAGAATACCAATCCAACTGCGTCGAGGGGTAAGACAGGGAGACGTCATCTCTCCGAAACTGTTTACAAACGCGTTGGAGTACGTTTTCAAGACGCTTGATTGGAAAGGACGGGGTATACCTAGATATCAACGGTCAGTACATCTCGCACCTCCGATTTGCGGATGATATTGTCATCATGGCAGAATCTCTGCAGGAGCTTGAAGTAATGCTGAACAGCCTAAGCTATTCTTCATGGCGTGTGGGTCTCGGAATGAATTTAGACAAAACCAAACTCATGTTCAATGGTCATGTCACTCCGAGACCTGTAATTGTAAATGGTGCTGCCCTCGAGGTTGTGCAAGAATTCATTATATCTAGGCCAAACTATACAACTGGGCCGGCACAACTTCGAAAAGGAAGCAACCAGAAGGATACGCTTGGGCTGGGCGGCATTCGGGAAGCTGCATCATATCTTCGAATCATCGATCCCACAATCCCTCAAAACGAGGGTTTATAACCAGTGTGAAATACTCATAATGACTTACGGAGCCAAAACGTGGACACTTACCATAGGCCTGGTCCACAAATTCAAGGTTGCTCAACATGCAATGGAGAGAGCAATGCTCGGAGTTTCTCTGGCGGATCGAATTCGGAACAAAGTCATTCGCCAGAGAACCAAAATAATCGACATTGCGCGTAGAATAAGCATGCTGAAGTGGAAGTGGGCCGGCCACGTCTGTAGACGGACAGATGGTAGATGGAGCAGACAAGTGCTAGAATGGAGACCGCGAATGGGCAAACGTAGTTTAGGACGCCCTGCGACAAGATGGGTCGATGATTTGAAGAATGTGGCTGGCTGCGGATGGATACGGGCTGCCCAGAATCGGGAGGGTTGGCGCTCTTTGGGGGAGGCGTACGTTTAGCAGTGGACGGCAATAGGCTGATAATATTTATAATACCAATAAATTCTATCTGCAATATTTGCAACAGATTTTCCATACCAATAACTCGTATCTACCATAAACTACTCTTAGACTCAAAATAGTAAAAAAATAACTTTATTAATCAATACTTTACATAAAAAATGAAAACTTGGATTTTTAGTATCTCATTATACCTTGGAATAAGTTTTTAATTAAGTTTTATTGTTCCCCTGTAAAATTCACCCGGAGTCAGATAGGAGGTATTGGGCGTTTGCGGTCGATATGTCTATCTTTTATGGTTGACTCACAATAACACGTGTAACTCCCGATAGCTTAGCAGTTCGAAGCTTTCTGATTACATTTGAATACTCTTACGTTTATAACACTCTCAGTCACCCCTAATTGAAAAAGTTAACATTAATTAACTGCTCCATAAAAAAAATCATATAAATCAGTACAGAAACACCAAAGTTATACATGAAATACGCCAATAAGCCATTGCGCGTGAATACTGAATCATGCTATAAGGATTTTTTTTGAGAATCGGTCGCCGCGCTCGACGCGTCTCGCGGCCGAAGGTATAAAATAGTCAATTTATAGAGAAAGGCTATAGGCTATATATCATCACGCTAAGGCCAATAGGAGCGGAGCGCCAATGAAGAATGCTTCGAAATCCGGGTTAAATTTAACGTTAGCCCAAAGTAACTATTCCACGCGGACGAAGTCGCGGGCAAAAGCTAGTATTGCATAATTGTCGAATCATCCGCTTGCCTCAGCTAATTAGTCAATTGTGTCCACCAGTTCTCTAACGATGTGTTTCTGTCCAAATGCTAAAAAAAAAACAGAAAACAAATATCCCACCAAAAACATTTCATGTAAAATGTAACCAAGACGACCACATAATGTTTGGCCTGTGAAAAAGATATCTGATCTCATGTTAAGTCAAATTTCTGAATCTACACGGCCTAACTCTACCGACCCTAACTTCACAAATTCTACATATCAGTAAAAATGTATATAATAATAGTTAGGGTTGGTAGAGTTAGGCCTGTTTTTGGTGGGATTTCAGTTCTTTTTGTAAGTTGCTAGGCAGACTTTTATATTTTTTTTTTTTAATTATGTTTTTGGGAAGAAAACTTCCCAGTGGCGTTTATGAAAGTTTTACAGGTCTTATTAATAGGTTTTTTAGTTACTGTCTAGTACACTGTCTACAGTACCGTGTAAACTTTCATGTCCCAATTCATAAAATTGGTGAAAATCTCATTCAAACTTACACCCCCCCCCTAATTTTAGGGGAGGGGGGGCGAAAGTTATAAGCTTATCTGGGGGCATGATAGTGTTTATTATAACTTTTTTTATAACGTCCACCCCCCTATTTTAGGGGATGGGGGGCGAAAGTTATAAGTTTATGAATTTTTTTTTTGGTTGTATACTAAACTGAGATTACGTACCAAATTTCAGCTTTCTAGCACTTCAGGAAGCAGCCAAACATTTTGATGATCATCAGTGTGTCAGTGTATCAGTGACAAAATCGGCGTATTTTAGATATCAATAAAATCTAAAGTATTAGAGCTATTCAATTGAAACTTTGTATGTTTAATAAGTCTATTATTGACATCATATCCTGAGAATATGAACTATCTGGTACATCGGAAACCAATTCTAGTAGGGTTTAAAAAAACGACGAAACACTTCGAGAAAAAGTAGGTGCCCTTGCGCTTCGCTTGGCTCGTCTTGGCGGGGCCACTATCGTGGCCCCAGATTCAAAGGGGCTTCCAACAACAGACATTTTTTTGCCGTTTTTATAGGATAATGGTACGGAACCATTCGTGCGCGTATCCGACTCGCACTTGGCCGGTATCTATAGGTAATTTATCTCATACTAACTTTTCCCCGCGGCTTCGCTCGCGTAAATAGTCGAAAATCTAAGAAGGTTTATACAAACTTTCATCCCCTATTTTATCCCCTTAGGGGTGGAATTTGTCAAAATCCTTTCTTAGCGGATGCCTACGTCATAACATCTACCTGCATGCCAAACAGCACGATCCGTCCAGTGGTTTGGGCTGTGCGTTGATAGATCACTATATCAGTCACCTTTTGAGTTTTATAAATTTAGATATGTTATCCATGATGTTATCATACCTAACCACAGAATACTTAATAGTATGACCTAACTAGATTTCGTTTTTCATTTTACTACAGTAGGTACCCTTGTATAATATTTGATCATAAATGTAACTACAATAATGCAATGCAAATGTTTCACACGGCTTTTAAGAATCATCGAAGCAAAACATTTTCAATGCTTTGTCCAAGGTTCCACGGCAGCCGGTGGAACTTCAGGGAGCATTTCCTGAGTTTGGCCCCAAAGCTGAACCGGGCAGCAGCCGCCCTCAGGCGACTCCTGCCTAATCTCAGCGGGCCAAACGCCTCTTGCCGTAGGCTGTACGCCGGTGTCGTGCGGTCCATGGCCCTCTACGGGGCCCCCGTGTGGGCCCTGAGCATCCGGACGCGACCACTAAAGTTGGTCGCATGCCAGAGGGTCATGGCTATCCGGATGATCCGGGGATACCGCACGATCGCCGGCGAATCGGCCAACCTGCTTGCCGGATTACTGCCCTGGGATCTGGAGGCGACTGCCCTCCAGCGCGTCTATGAGTGGCGCGTGGAGGCGCAGCGCCGGGGTGTATCGCCGCTGCCTCGAGAAGTCGAGGCGCGGCGGGAAGAGCTCCGGCGCGATCTCAGGGCAGTATGGAGAGCACGACTGTCGCTACCGACTACCGACGGCCGGGCACGCCGCAATCGCGGCGGTAAGACCCCTCTTTGAGGAGTGGCTGGATAGGAGTCACGGCGTCCTGACCTACCGCATGACGCAGGTCCTCACCGGACACGGAAGTTTCGGGAGGTACCTGTGTCTAAGGAGAAAGGAGGAAACGCCTGGGTGTCACCACTGCGAAGATCGCCCGGAGGACACAGTAGAGCATACGGTGCAAGACTGCCCAGCTTGGGCAGAGCACCGACGTGTCCTCACGGCGGCGATAGGCGGAGACCTCTCGCGCCCGGCATTGGTTGCGGCCATGCTGCGGGGCGAGACGGAGTGGGAAGCGGTCGCCTCCTTCTGCGAAGCAGTAATGCTCGCGAAGGAGGAGGCGGGCCGCGCGAGAGAGAGGGCAATGTCCTCCCTCCGCCCCACCCGCGGTGGTTGGCGCCCACGGCGTCGGACGTCGCAAGACGATCTCCGGCCACCGTAGGCGCGGGCATGCGGGCGGCGAGTAAAGGGCAACTCGCAGCCCGACCATGGACCATGCCCGGGTCGACGGCGCGTTGTGTTCCACGCGCGCCTCAAAGAGCGTCAGCGTAATGACGGGGCCCCCTCTGTAGAGGGCCAAAGCCTGCCGGGGTCGCGGGACTTATACCATTACCGTGACCCCGGAACGTAAAGGGCTATTGAAGGACACCGTGGATTTTAGTCAGTACAAGTCTGACAGTCCCTCCCGCCCTGCCCGGGGTGGGAGGACTCATTTGATGATTTTACCACGATAAAAAAAAAAAAAAAAAGGTTCCACGGCAACCATATTTATTCATTTACATTATGTACCAATTGGGTCCAATCATTCCTTGAGGCTTCAAAGCAACTCGTAGACAGGTACTAAAGGAATAGAGATACAATTTTTATTTGCTACGAATTAATAGGGCTAGTCGAAGCTCCTGTTTCTCGTAGCGTTCTTGGTCTGCGTAGTTGGTCTGTCAGTGTCATGTCTCGAGGAACAATAATAGATGATGCCATGACTGCGACTGGTAGTCTGGTATGTATGGCTGGTGAGCATTCGTGAGCCAATAGCGTTACTACGAGATGTTCGTAGCCTAGCGAACTCAAACCACAATTCATGATAAGCTAATTCTGGATAACTAGCTTAACTGATTTACATCCGTAACGTCTCTAAAAGCCCACCAAATGTAAAATATACGTTCCTACTACTACATAGTAATGAAATAGGTAACTACTTCCTACAGCAGATACGCATTACTCTGAATAGGAAGTTTTTTTGGTAAGTTAACCCGAAGCGAGCGTGTCTATACCTATTGTTTGAGAACTTCACCACACGAAACTACTTGTAATTTGTAAAGTTAATATTAGTTAATTGCTACTATGACCTGAACTTTGATTAAAATAAAATAGCGGACCTGAATGCAGATCTACTCAACAAACTTGACCGACTTCTGAATAACTGCATTCGATTCGTATTCAATCTCCGCAAGTATGATCATGTTTCCCCACAACGGTCACTGTTACAGTGGTTACCCATTCGGCAGCGTAGAGCGTTGAGGGCTTTGACTACCCTATTTTCTCTTTAAGAAAAACCCACTCCTCCTTCTTATCTGACTTCTCTTCTCCAGTATTTATGCTCTGCACACAGCAAGCATCTTCGTTCCTCTAGTAATCGCCTTCTGCGATGTCCCTCTCATCGCTCTAGTCTCCAGAAATATTCCTTTTTTGTTCAGGCGGTCTTTCTCTGGAATTAACTCCTTCTGAATATCAGGACGGCCGGCAACCAATCGTTTCTCGTTTAAGGTAAAGGCTCGAGAATTCTTACTTAAGAAGCTGGCAGATTCGACTCAAAGTTAATTGATTTACAGTATTTCTATTTATATTTCTTCTCTCTGCACAATGTGATAGTATGTATTTATGTATGTATATTATGTACTTATTTATTTTTATATATGTATTATATACCTAGTAAAGGTATATATATCTAGTGAATGGTTCTTTTATTTTTATTGCACCTACTATGTTTTATCTCTGCATCACCCGAAGGTAGACTGGCAGAAAATGCCTACGGCATTAGGTCCGCCGTTGTACAGCAATGTGCATAAAGTTTTATAAATAAAAAATAAATAAATAATTGTAGGTCGTACTAGCTACCGCCTCGTTGGTCCAGTGGTCGCAAGCGCGACTGCTGAGCATCAGATCTCGGGGTCGATTTGTAGGTCGGACAGTGTTATTGGGTGTTTCGTTAAGATTTCGTCAGTAGCGGCTATGGAGTCTGGACGTGTTATGTACAACATATAACTATGTTCTGTATAACTTCGTATGCACTCGAGTGTAGTTACTTGCTTAATTAATACCTTCTGAGTGCAAACAAGATCCAGAGGTTGTGTTCTGGCTCGAAGCAGTAATATAGTCGACATTAAATTATGCAACAAGTGGGAGGTACGAACATGTGTTCAATTTAGTTCGTTTGATTGCTTTCAATAGGTGATCGTTGGCGGCACTCGTTGATCGGCCGGAGAGGGCAGCGGGGCGCGGTGGCTGCCGTCAATTACGACCTCTTAAGATGCCAATGAACGACAATTACGAACATAACGGGTGGGCAGCTGGGCACACACCACACGCTCACACACACGCGCACTGCGTCCTTTGCATTACCGACACCGACAACCTACATTCGACCGGAATGGAGACGAATGATCAATATCACTATGGACTGGTATGTCTACTCGTGTCACTGACGCTGTGCACGACGCCGCCGCCGACTCTTTGCATTGCAGCAATGATTATAGGTATGCAGTGTCTTTGCAAACTAAACAATCGTCTAGTGTTGTCTCGCGTTGCGCTTGCGCCGCCGTGCGTTGCATCAGTCTCATCGTTCCCATCACGTCAAAGCTTGCAAAGTGTATGTATTGGATGAAGCTGTGAGCTATGACCTATAATATACTTAGGTATCTACAAAACAACATCATCTATAAGGTAACTAATGCTGCGCGTTTGATGCCCGGGTCGTGTCAAAATACCTATTTACTAAGATAGGTAATAATATGACCTAATTAAAATAATAGAATTATTCACTGAATACCTACATGTCGCGCATCAGTCGGTAGGCTAGAAGAAGAATGCAGCACATGTGTGTATTAACGAAGCTATAGGTACTTATACCCATTGATTGCGACCCAATTCTTTTATTTGTCGCGCACAACAGAGTGTGAGTCACGCTGCTTGCCGCAATCACAGTGGTAATTCCCCTCAGTGTATATATTTCAGCTTTTATTCTTGAGGAAAAAACCGGCCAAGTGCGAGTTGGACTCGCCCATGAAGGGTTCCGTAGTAGTTTTATCATTCTCTTATTTTAGAAGTTACAGGGCCCCCCCTGTAACTTCTAAAACTTCTAGAACACATTTTACCACTTTGGAAGTGTCTCGTGCAAACTGTTCAGTTTAGAAAAAAATGATATCAGTAAGCTCAATAAATCTGTTTTAAAGACCTATTCATAGATAACCCACACGTATGGGTTTGGTGAAAAAAAAATTGAGTTTCAATTCTTAAGTTATGTTTTTATTTTTGTGTGAAAATCCTAATGCGGTTCACAATTTCACATAATACATCTACCTATCAAGTTTCAACAGGATAGCTCTTATACTTGCGACAAAAAGTGGCTGTGACATACGGACGGACAGACAGACAGACATGACGAATCTATAAGGGTTCCGTTTTGCCATTTGGCTACAGAACCCTAAAACCGAGCGAAAAAGTTATTAGCGAAAGTTGACCACTTATTACAGAAACTTTCCCAATACAGGTTCTCCTTTGTAGGAATTGATTTATTGATCACTGGGATATTTTTATTTTTAACCGACTTCAAAAAAAGGAGGAGGTTATCAATTCTACTGTATTTTTTTTTAATGTTTGTTACCTCATAACTTGTGACTGGGTGAACCGATTTTCATGATTCATTTTTTATTTGATAGCTGGTGCTTCTCGTGTGGTCCCATTGTCACCATTTCAATATCTGATCATTGGATCCTGGAAAAATCGAGGGCAACCCTCAAATTTTATAGGCCCACACATCGTTTTTCGCAGATGTTATGAAATAGTTTAAGTACTTGCGCATAGTCATCATCATCTCATGTAGCTGAACTGATGATGGAAGGTACAACTCCTTAACTTAACAGTAAGGAGTAGGCATCGACTGATTTAGTAAATTATTTTTTTCATTAAGTACTAGCAAACCCGGCGAACTCCGTTTCGCCACCAGATGGCTTCGTTTTAAAGAAGAAGTTCGATTAAAAGAAGAAGAAAATATTTTTTTCCTGAATTTTCTTCGCTATAAACCTCACGGAGCCCGAGACCTTTCCAACGAATGCAAAACCGTGGAAATCGGTTCGTGCGTTCTGGAGTTATAGCGTCAGGAAGGAAAACCCGACTCTTATTTTTAACCGACTTCAAAAAAAGGAGGGGGTTCTCAATTCGGTCGGTATGTTTTTTTTTTATGTATGTACACCGATTACTCCGAGGTTTCTGGTCCGATTAGTGTAATTCTTTTTTCGTTCGATGCAGTATACTTGCAGTTTGGTCCCATAAAAATTTCATCAAATTTGGTTCAGTACTTTTTATTTTGTGAGCATTTTTATTGATGGATGATGTGATGATCTTTACTTTTTAACCGACTTCAAAAAGGAGGAGGTTATCAATTCGACTGTATTTTTTTTTTTTTTTTTATGTTTGTTACCTCATAACTTGCGACTGGGTGAACCGATTTTGATGATTCTTTTTTTATTTGAAAGCTGGTGCTTCCCGTGTGGTCCCATTGTCACCATTTTAATATCTGATGATTGGATCCTGGAGAAATCGAGGGCAACCCTCAAATTTTATAGGCCCACACATCGTTTTTCGCAAATATTACGAAGTAATTTAAGTACTTGCGTATAGTAATCATCATCTCATGTAGCTGAGCTGATGATGGAAAGTTCAACAACTCCTTAACAGTAAGTAGGCGTCGACTGATTTAGTAAATTATTTTTTTTATTAAGTATTTCAAAGCACTACAATTTAATAAAGGTCTGGAGTATATCTGATGATGGAGCCGAGAGACAGTCGAGGGAACTCCTCAACCATTCACAGCAGCTACCTAAACCTTGTGTTTGAGCTTGATTAATTTGTATTGATAAGAACTTTACACCTAGATGAGTTGTAACTGTTATTAGGGGTCTGATGACGAAGACGAAGGACAGTTCAGGGAATTCCTCAACGGATTATAGTAGCTACCTTGTGTTTGGACTTAATTCATTTATATTGATGAGAACTTTACAACTAGATGGGTTGTAACTGTCATTAGGGTTCTGATGATGAAGACGAAGAACAGTTCAGTGAACTCCTCAACGGTTTACAGCAGCTATCTTGTATTTGGACTTAATTCATTAATACTAATGACCCACCCATATGGGTTATTGTTCGATGCAGTATACCTGCCATTTGGTCCCAAAAAAAATCATTTATTTTGGTGTTCTTGCTTATTGTGTACATGGGCGATGTTATAACCAGTGCTAAGGATAATAAAATACTAGTGCATAAGTAAGAAAATTATGTTTTTGACAAGAATTTCGGCTGAATATTTAAACTAAAAAGGGTAAAATAAAAAAAGTTTTTTAAAAAAAATGTAACCGACTTCTAAAAAAAACAACCACTAAAAAGGGTAAAATAACCTACCAAAAAACTTTTTTTCGGAAGTCGGTGGCAAAAAAATCAATGAAATAAAAAAGCAAAGCCACCGACTTCCGAAAAAAAGTTTTTTGGTAGGTTATTTTACCCTTTTTAGTGGTTGTTTTTTTTAGAAGTCGGTTACATTTTTTTTTAAAAACTTTTTTGAGTATTTGTTACGCGATTACTCCGCCAATTGTGGACCGATTTTCGAAATTCTTTTTTTCTTGTAGGAGGAATAGTTCACTTTAGGGAACACTGCAAGTTTCATCAAAATCGGTTCAGCAGTTTTTGATAGGGAATTTTATTAGCTTATTGTGTACATGAGCGATGTTAATACCGGTGCTAAGGATTACAAAATTCTAGTGCACATGTAAGAAAATGATGTATTTGACAAGAATTTGGGTTGAATATAGCGATGCATCCGACACCGATATATCGGCGATACTTCGGGTTAGCCGATATATCGGTATCGACGATATTATTTAATGACCGATTCAACGATATTTTTTAATTTAAAAATGTAGTGTAAACGAGAGTGTTGTCTCGTCTATTTCGTTGTAAACGAGGCACGAAGTATGCCCGGGGAAAACCAGTACTACAACTATAAGTTCTGAGATGCCTACGACTGGCGGGCTTTGGAGTGTTTGTGGGAAGATGAGCCCCTGTCTACTCTAAGCTGTAATTCTCTCAAAGAAGAAGTCGAGAGATTTCTGAGGTCTCCCAATATATCGAGAGATGCAGATCCATTCGTTTTCTGGCGAAATGACGTCTTATACCCAAACGTCTTAAAAAACGTCTAATGAAAAAAAAAATGAGCAGAAGTACTTCCAAAAGCTTTCAAGTGACTTCTGACGCATCTGAGAGACTATTTTCCAACGCAGGTCTTTTTCAAACAGACTCGCGAAAGCGCCTTTCTCCGAAAAAATAAGATTACTTTGTTTTTTAAACAAAAATCTTATTAATGTTAATTTTAATTACAAAAATTTATAATATCTAATATCAACCTATGTCACTATTTTTTATATTAAAAACAAAATGACTAGTGATTTATTTATTACATCTTAATTTTTTAATTCATAAGAAGCGTATCGGTATCGCCGATATTTTTGTAAGAATATCGGTATCGTATCGGCGAAATGGCGTATCGATGCATCCCTAGTTGAATATTTAAACTAAAAAGTGTAAAATAAAAAAAAAATTAAAAAAAAAAAAATTAACCGCCTTCAAAAAAAAACCACAAAAAGGGGTAAAATAACCTACAAAATAACTTTTCTTTCGGAAGTCGGTGGCATTGCTTTTTTATTTCATTGACTTTTTTGCCACCGACTTCCGAAAGAAAAGTTATTTGGTAGGTTATTTTACCCTTTTTCGTGGTTGTTTTTTTAGAAGTCGGTTAGATTTTATTTTTTTAAGTAAGAATAGGTATTTAATTTAATTGCCACCTCAGCACCTCTAGACAAAGGCAATAAACAAAAAAAATAATAATTAAGTTGAAAATCCACTCGAGTCATGAAAAACCATTGTGTATATGTGACGCACACAACTTAAATTGAGATTCAGGAAGAAGTCACTAGGAGCCAATTTATTATTTACCTACTTCACTACAAACCTACAAAAGTTACTAGTGCTATCTATGTCTATAAGGTGCTGGCGCTTTACAATGTGATCTTCTATTGCCATCTTTGGAGAGTAGCCCTACTGCCCCTACTGGTCGGTGGACACGAAAAGAGAAATAAAACAAAGTGTACACAAGGAGACGTTTATTAGTGTTAACATTCAGTTAGTGTTAGTACCCGAGGGGTTTACGCTAAATGGCACCAGGTGGCGCGCGCCGCACTGCGCCTGCGGAGTATTCCCACTGTCCCAATTTAATGGGGACAGGAAATGAAATCGGTCCCGTTGTCCCCATTGATGTGTAAAATGTTTTTTTAGAACAATTTCAATGATGGCTTGTGGTGTGTACTACGAAGTCGGTGGTGGGGAGTATCGAATTGATCGCAGCGCGAGCACTGAACTTTTTTTTATTTTTAGAAAAACAAGCCGAAAATGTTTATCAAAATATCTAGTTGGCAAGAATTGGCAGATCTTCTAGCCTCCAAATAATGTAGGTGCTGTCATCGCGCACATATAATACTTAAAAAAAAAAACCATTTCCACAGTCCTCATGAATGTGGACACATGTAATCGGCACAGTGGGAATACATCGCTTATGACTATCATTTGCTTATTATGTATGTAAAAGAAATTAGATGGAACCCTTAACTTGTTACAACTCAAACATACGGCTATTGTAGTCTAGGTCGCAAAACCCGTATTAAAGCTTTAGAGCCAAATGTAGCGAATATGTTGTAGGCACTTAATGGACTGTCTATCCTGCGAGACATCGCAGTATAAGTGACAACTTACAAACATTTTGTGTATGGTTCATGTGAATAAAAAACTTGTACACAAGCTCTATATTATGTTAAAAACAAAATGCTGAATTACATCTGCAAGCCCGCGGGTCATACGCTGAGAAGAGCTCCATTAATATAGCTATTACAATATTTAGATTAATAAGTTAACATACAATGTAGCCTGCATTGGATGGTGGGTGACCAGTGCAGCAGTGGTTCATGACTAGTATTGAGACAGATGAACAGTGAGTACTGAGTGTGCGGCCACACGCGGCCCTCGAGAGGCGCTACGATCGGCACACAACTTAAACCTATTTATTATAAAAATCAGTCAAATTAATAAATGCATTATCTCTATAATATAGACTTGCGAAAACTAATGTAACAAATAATAACTAACATATTTGTACTGGGTTACAACTTAAGTACTAACGAAAAGAAAATAAAATCAGTCTCAACATAAAAGTCTTATAGATTTGTGTAAAATGGCAGTATAGAGATGAAGTATCGTAGTATTATAATACGTATGTATAAGTGAGTATTTGTACGACTGTTTAGTAACGCGCGGACAGTGCGCGCGGGAGGTACACGCACAACACAGTAATGTGTTCAAAACATAGACAAACACAAGTACGTTAATAGAATATTGTATCAAGTGCTGCACTCACTTAACTAACGAACGTTCAGGCAGGGCCACACCTACACATGTACATGCATAACTTAACATTCTCTATCAGTATTGATGGATTGTATACACTTGGATACATTCAAACATACAATAGCTGAAATTATTTTGTTTTCACTGTTAGGTATTGCGTGTATAGACGCCAAAACATCAACCTATCCAAATCTGTCTTTTCCCATTAGTACTAGTAGTAGTCTTCTTTTACCATAAACCTGCTATTGCCATAAAGTTGAAAATCTATTACAGAAATTTGATAGATTGGGGTAGTTTGATGTGCTGGCATCTGTATCTATTTTAGTTTCACTGTCAAGAAATCGGGTGTGGCGGTGTCGTGAGCTCGCTAGTTAATTGACCAGAGCATAAATAACAAGTATAACTTACATCTAACACACATTTGGTTAAGCTCTACAGTTACAAACTATCATTATTACCTAGTGATCATTATTTGGTCATTCGTACTCCGTACAACTCACAACTGATATCGTAGTCGGGAGCCGCACGTGCACATGGACACTAACTTATGTGACTGTCGTCGTTGTTCGGTCGGCGTGCCTATTACATCTGAACATTCCGTATTTCCATTCCATATCCGATTTAAACAATAACGATGTTGGTTCTCACACTGATACTGCAACCAGCGAAAATATCGTAATACAATGTAAATAATACATAAACGATGTCGTACGAAATGGACGTCAGTTTAATATACTCGTAGTTTTTATTTTTTGTTTATAATAAGTATGAAGGGACCCATCGACCCATCAAGGATCCTCGGTGGGGCTAAATAGGGCAATAATGTTGTATTTTGGGTGAACATTATGTAGCTAGATAGATATTTTGGTTTTGAAGTAACAATAAGCTGTCTACACACCGAAGCCGCCGGCCCGCCCCGGCACAACCCGGCGGGCGGTGTGTTGTGTGACGGTGTGCGGGCGGCCTAAGCCTTGTATGCGGGGTGCGGGTGTGCGCGCAGCCACAGTGCGGCGGCCAGCGGCAGTGCCAGCGCGTGCAGCGCCAGCAGCGCGCCGCCCAGCGCCAGCGGCACTCTGGCCAGCCGCGCCAGCGCCGCCAGCACCCGCGCGCCGCACGCCGCGCCGTGCAGCCCCGCGCCGCCGCCGCTGGCCGCCGCCACGCGCCGCGCCGCAGAACACGCAGACTCCGAGCCGCCCGACTCCTCTCCGAACGCTCCTGGTTCCTGTTCCACCACACACTTTATAAGCAACAAACTGTTTTTTTTTTTTCAAAGGAATCTCTGTGTAGTTTGCCCATTTTTAATTGCTGAAACTGCTAACACCTCACTTCCTAAGCCCTCACATCAGGAGAATGAACATTTGAACCATATCTGTTTGTCAAGGATTGTTCTTCATTAGATTTATTAAATACATATTTGGATGATTAAGAAATGACACATAATACTCATAGAAGACATAACAACAGTTACCTCCTGCTTGTCAGCGAGCACGCAGCACGAGGGCGGCACCCAGTAGTAGTTGGTGGGCGCGCCCACGGACAGGTCGAGCGCGTCGTCGAGGGCAGGCGGCACTGCAGCCCCCGCGCCCTCCTGCGCGCGCGCCCAGGCCGAGTGCTGCCAGTCGCGCGGGCCCTCCGCGCCGCAACACTCCAGCTGAAACAAGGACAATGACTCTTACACTATCACTGTAGGCACAGGCATGCATAAGCATGGTCCATGACCGGTCAGCGAGTCACCCTTTACTCATCTTGTCATGTACCATGCCCAGATCAACGGCTCACACTGTTTCATAAGCGCCTCAAAGAGCTGTCAGCAATCTGAAGAAGTCCCCATAGAAGCCCAAAGCCAGACTGTCTTATCTGGAATCCATGATCCCGCAACATAAACAGCTACTGAAGGTCCCATTAAGGCTATTGACACCCAAGTGTGCAACCCTCAAAAAGTTGTGGAAATAGTTTTGAACACCAAAAAAAACTATTGAAAAAATGAAATGGACTTCTAAAAAACACAATTTTTGAAGGAAGTCTGTGACTTTGTTTTTTATTTCCTTGACTTTTTTACCAACCAGTTTAGATTCACACCTACCTTTTTGTACCTACAATCTGCTCCTTTATAATACCACCCTAGTTTACGATTTTATAATATCAGGACTGTAAGTATGTGATAGATGAAGTAAGCTGACCCCTTGTTGTATGACATCGAGCAGCTGCGTGCGCGTGTGCAGTACGCCGTACTCGTGGCGCACGGTGTGGTCGAGCGCGTCCAGCAGCGCGCGCCGCAGCTGCGGGCGGTGCGCCGCGCCCCACCACGCCGCCGCCGCCTCCGCCACCGCCGTCAGCGCCAGCAGCGAGAAAGCGGCCGCTAGCAGTGGCGCAGAGCTGCGTGCCGCGCCGCACAGCGCCGCCAGCGCGCCCAGCGCTAACGCGCCGCCCCACGCTGCCAGCGCCAGCAGCCCAGCGCGTGCCGCCGCGCTTTCGTTGCCGCGCCCATCCCACAGCGCCCAGCCCGCAAATCCGCACGCCGTGCTGCCTACGCACTGCAACACGTCCCACCGATATTATTGAGCTATGAGGCACTACTTCCCAAGCCCATAGACTCAAACATACAATACAGCGACTAACTGTATTTGTTTACTAACATTTCGATACGTGTAAATAGATCGCGCGTTTTTTTTTCTGGATTAGGTATAAATAGAACAATCTCTGTTTATCAAGCAATAAGTAATCAATAACATCAAAACATTAGTGGGAATTTGACGCACTCAGCAATGAAAAAGTATTAAAAAGACTTCTTATTTACAGTAAATAGCACATTTTATGTAAGTTAAAGTAATGAGCATCTTACCAAAAATATAATATTGAAGAGTATCAGCAAGCACTTCATTAGCGAATAGCACCGAGACATACCCATGACTTACAAAGAGTAATTTAGGTAGAAATCAACAACTATTTTTCAAAATTTGGTCGTCTTTGACTGCATTGATATTATTTATTAAGATAAACACTACCTGTTTTCGTAAGTTCGTAAATATTCTAATTTCAAAATATATTTACTTCACAGTTCAATGCCTCCGAGTTTGACGATGAAAATAGAGTTATTGCTAGAAGTCAAAATAAATACGTCTTTAAACATGTTGTGTCTATGTTCTATTGAAAGTGTTAGTTTTATTTCCTTTTTAAAATAAATATTATTTTTTACGATAAAAATTGATTTACATTTAACATTGAATTTTTCACTGAATTTAAATTAAGCAAAATTTTTACTCATTTTAGTATGCCATAGACAAATTAATTCGGTGCAGTTTCACAGCGCCGAACAGCGAACGTTCGGCTTTTGACAGCGAGCACAGAACGCGGAATGTCTCCCTCGAAAACATAAATAAATGGCCACCGTTGTTATTACGTTCTTCCTATTTGTACAATTTTGTGTTTGTAAAATGGACGCCGACTGCATTGAAAGGCAAAGGTAATTTTATGTGTCTGAGTGAATCATAAGACTGGTGTTTGACGTATAGTTTGCAAATAAAATTTCTTAAATTGAAAAGGTGTCGTTGACAGAAAGTTTCGCGCCACTGAGGTAGCAAAACTTTGTAGTTGTGTTGTATTCCGCTGCCCGCGACGCCTTCCAGCATCACTCAGTAATGTTTTCAATGGAAGGACGTTATTTCCAGGGATCAACGTTTGTCCCGGAGAGAAAAACGTTGGAGTATGAGCTCACAAAGAATAGACGAAATTGTGGCGGTGCTGATGCGACCCATCAGCAGCGATTCCCGCCGATGCTTCGACACAGACCTCGCCGCGGTGAGTCCCTGACGGTCCACACCTCCACCGGTGCATAACCGCGCGTATCTTCCTGTATTGTTATCATATAAGCTTTGCAGCACTAGCTAGGGCATCTCAAACCTTTGGGCCATCGATTGTCCTTTGATAGAGAACTGGGAAGTTATCTAATAATTACAAATGAATGAAGTGTGTGAACATAAATATTGTTGGAGGCAATCTTGAGATTTGTCCTCACATTGCATTCCAATATTTCAGGTAAGTTCATTATGTGTCAAGTCAATCATGTACATAGTTGATGAACTGTTCATGTACCCAGCACATATGGGGGACTGGGGATCCTGAAATGTTAGTAGATATGGAATAACTTGAATGTGTTGTTTACTAACAATATAATAAACACCTGCAGTGATCAACATGTGTGTTGTAATGTTTTTTGTTGCATAACATATGGTGTGTGTACACTAATATTGAAATCAGAGGTCCTACAACCATAGCATATCAATCACAAACAAAGCTACCTATGCATAGGTAGCTTTGTTTGTGATTGATATGCACTAACAGGTGCTGAGTGGTTAATAAAATTTACAACAGTCAGCCCATCGCCTCACCCTTTAATTCATATTAATTATTTTTTTAAGGTAACATACCTACAAGTAGCATTATTTTAAACATTTATGTATTGCTTGTGTTCACAATCATAGTGTGTGATAGTCAAGGCCAGATTTCCCCGTCCCCCGGTGTCAGTGAGATGATAGATGAACTGCAGGTGTCTCTTGTTCACTTATTTGTATAAGACAGGTCACAGCTGTAGCTCAATGAAACAACCTTCAAATTGTTTCCGCAGTGTCTCAATTATGTTAAGGCTGATTGAATTCATTTCTAGTTCTGTATGGTTCTGAATTTCTGATACTGAGATACTCAATTTTTTCTTTTGTTAGTAATACTGAGATAGCATGCAAGGCATGTGCTATCTGCATGTGCAAACAATATGAGCTAGACGTTCAATAAGGCCTGTAAGTTGGCCACAGTTTGATTGCTTGCCCTCATTCCTACTGTTTGCCTCTTGATGGTCTAAGTAAATGATAAAGATGACCTTGTTGATGCTTTTCATAAAATAAATTATATTCTCATTACAAACAGGTGAGATCAGTAGGGAAACATGTGAACCTTAATATACAGTGTAACCTCTATGTGTACAGGTCAATGGTGGTTAATAACACAAAGTATTTAGTAGTAGCACAAAAAATTGAAATTTGAAAAATTTAATATCCCTGCCCAAGAATTGAAGCCTCAATTCTTGGGCAGGGATATCAAATTTTTCAAAAATCCACTGATGCAGTTTTAGTTTTCATCTAAACTATAGAATTGACCTTAAGACTCCTTTCAGTATTTTTTTCATATTCCTCATAGTTTCGGATATAGCCAACACCCACTTGAAAAATTTATCCTGTGTAGTGATAGTGACACTTATGGGACTGCACATTTTATGATATTGGGATATTGTTAGAGAGAGAAGGAAAAGCAATATTGTCTGTTAGCAACTAAAAACTTATAGACAATGCATAACAACCTTACGAGAGTATAGCAGCCTAAATAGAAAAAAGTGTTTGGGAAGAAAAAGTATTTATTAGGCATATTATACGGGACATTTTTCAAAAATAATGTCGTCGCCCACACGTAGTGCTCTGCCCAGTGTTCGCATCAACACATCGTGGTAATGAACTTGGCAACACTAGATAGATAGTTTAAAGTATCCTAGTGCTCATTAATAGGACATTGACTTGTTTTTCCAAAAGGCTTGTACGAGTAGGTAGCAAGTTGGCATTATAATGTAAATGAACATGCAAATTAGTACAAACTTGTCACTTGTAACTGAATAGGTTAACTAAATACAAATACTAGCACTGCAAGTGTTTCAAGATTCAATTCACGCCAAAATTATGTCTTGAGCAAAGATTCATCAAAATCTAGAAGAGGATCGATTAAAACCCAAATGGTGTATTTTAAGCACAATATTATGGGGATCTTTATTTCTTGCATTTCCATCGAGTGTTGTATTAACTTAAAGTCAACTTGCATCTAAGTAGTATTAAAAATTCAAGTTTGTGAGGATGCTTGTTAATCTTTCACACAAAAACTACTTAACGAATTTAGATGATTCCATAAGATTATTACAGAAAATAAATACTAATAAGTTTACAACTAAATTATTTAATGGAAGGAGTGAGTTAAAAGGAAGCCCAGGAGTGGAACAGGATAGGAAAAACTAAGTTATATTGTTTTTGTCATTAGTATTAGTTCCAAGCACCATTTAACAAGGGCCAAGGGGGAATAACAAACTCCCTAGCTGTAGTGCTATTCTGTGGACGTTAGTCCACAAGGTCACTTCACGTGAACGCATAATCTAACTCATTTTTAGGGTTCCGTACCCAAAGAGTAAAACGGGACCCTATATTGCTAAGATTTTGCTGTTCATCTGTCATCAGGCTGTATCTTACTAACCGTGATAGACAGTTGAACTTTACACAGATGATGTATTTCTGTTGTCGCTATAAAAACAAATACCAAAAAGTAAATTTTCGAGGTTTCTCGACGACAAAACACTTCGAATATGATGTTTAGAGAATTTCTCTAATATCATTCTTTGCGACAATTTAATCTAAATTATGAGGTCGACTGTGCAGTGTGCACTCTCTTGGGTGAAGTGAACTCTTAAACGTTAAAGAATAGCATCACATAGTAGCAGCGTAGTCATCAATCATCACGTACTTCATAACCATTAATGCGGGGGTTGGGTTCCGGATTAACTGGATACAGTCGAATATCAGTATTTGAGAAGTTGAAAGTGAACTGGTGGCAGTGTATTGTGTGGTCGCGCAGTTGCTGGAGGAGTACCTGACGGAGGCGGGGCTGCACGCGCTGGAGGCGGGCGACGCCGCGGCCGCCGCCGCCGCCGTGGCCCCCAACTACGCGGAGCTGGCGCTGCTGCTGCAGCAGTCCGCCGCCATCTACGGCCGCAAGGTGGACTACCTGTACCAGCACGTGCTCGACGTCAGCGAGTCGCTACACGCGCCCGTGTGAGTGTCGCGACATCTTGCTCTTCCCATATTAACTACAGGTCGCGTCATGTAAAAAGAACGCTGGCGATCAAGCTGCGCATAGGCGATTTATCGGTTTATTTGGTGGTATGAGGTAGGGCGCGGGGCGGGTGAGCCACGCGCTGCATGTTTGCCGGTGTCCTATTGGTTCGTCAGTTGAGCTTTGCTTCCCGCGCAGAATCCACATCCAATAGTCACATGCGAGACTGTACCCAAGCGCAAACACATCCCCACCACTTTCTTCCAGCGTTCTTTTTACGTGACGCGTACTATACCTACTTGTAATAACGTGCGAACACTCATCAGGATATATTTTATTTATCACCAGGCGTTGCCAGTTTTTCTTTTTGTCAAATCGTGATTATGAAACTTTTTACCGACTTCAAAAAAAAGGAGGTTATCAATTCGACCCGTATGTATGTAATATTATCAGAACTGCCCAGTTTTCATATATGTTAGTCTATATCAGCGTCTGAATAAATGTGCCAAATTTCACAAGTGTATGTATGTATGTATGCATGTTTTTATGTTTGCGCACGCATATCTCCGGAACTATAAGTTCGATTTAAGTAATTCTTTTTTTGCTGTACTAGGTATTGTTCAACTTAGGGTACACTGCAAGTTTCATCAAAATCGGATCAGTAGTTTTAGAGATATGGATTTTTTTATGTTGTGACGGATTACAAGATTAGTGCATATGTAATAAAATTTTGTATTTTACAAGAATTTGGGTTGAATATGTAATAAATAAACTAAAAAGGGTAAAATAAAAACTTTTTTTAAAAAAAGTACCGACTTCAAAACAAATACAAAAAAGTTTAAAATAACTTTTCTTTCGGAAGTCGGTGGCTTTGTTTTGTTGTGTCATTGACTATTGCCACCGACTTCCGAAAGAAAAGTTATTTTAAACTTTTTTGTATTTGTTTTGAAGTCGGTACTTTTTTTAAAAAAAGTTTTTTTTTGTGAAAAATTCTTTCATCAAAAGCGGGACATAGTAAAAACGTATATAAATATGATCAGAAGTTTTTAAATATATTTATACTAGCTTCTGCCCGCGACTTCGTACACGGATCCTGTTGCTTATGCCAGCGACAATGCGGTCGTCAAAATCGAAGATCTGAAACGTCTGATGTCAAATTCTAAGAACCCGGGGACGGGAAAACCACTGGATGCGGGAGACGATTCGAAACTTCCATGACTCCCAGCTCCCACCCAGGGCAGAGCGGGAGGGACTTTCAGATTCGTACTGACTAAAATCCACGGTTCCTTCAATAGCCCTTTACGTTCCGGGGTCACGGTAAATCGTAAGTCCCACGACCGCGGCAGGTTTTTGCCCTCTAAAGGGGGGCTCCGTCATAATGCTGACACTCTTTGAGGCGCGCGTGGAACACAACGCGCCGTCGACCCGGGCGCATGGTCCAAGGTTGGACAGCGAGTCACCCATTACTCGCCGCCCGCATGCCCGAGCCTACGGTGGCTGGAGATCGTCTGCCGACGTCCGTCACCGTAGGCGTCTATCACTGCGGCTGGGGTAGAGGGAGGACGCTGACCTCCCCCTCACGCGGTACGCCTCCTCCTTCCATAGCATGACTGCTTCGCAGAAGGAGGCGACCGCTTCCTACTCCGTCTCGCCCCGCAGCATGACCTCGACCAATGCCGGGCGCGAGAGGTCTCCGCCTATCGCCGCCGTGAGGACACGGCGGTGTTCTGCTAATAGCGGGGCTGTTCTGCACCGTATGCTCCACCGTGTCCTCCGGGCGATCCTCGCAGTGGCGACACCCAGGCGTTTCTTCGTCGTATGGTTGTATTGAATTTATGCAGTTTTAGTACATTTTTTGGGTATTCAGTATTCACCGAAATACTTTTTTAGCATTGAAGACCGGTAGGCGCTGGGCGGCATGAACATAATTATTCTTCATGTTTTCCTAGTACTTTTTGTTCAGGATCCCTTATTCAATTTCGGCACCAACACCTTCTTCGTGATCATGTTACTATTATGCACGTCTCACGGAAACAGGATAAAAATTTGATCGTCTTGGTGGCGGCATGGCATTGATAAATATGATAATATCGGCACAATAAGCTTAGAAATTCAATACAAACACATCGACCGGTCAATTGATGTTTTGATTGATACATTTTTCATTTTGCTGTCATTCCATGTCAGTTGCGTTATATTATAGCACATTTTATGTCACGTCCCACAGAAACGGGAAAAAACAAAAAAAAACGGTAAAAAGTATCCTATATGTTTCTCCTGGTTCTAAGCTACCTCCCCACCAATTTTCAGCCAAATCGGTTCAGCCGTTCTTGAGTTATAAATAGTGTAACTAACACGACTTTCTTTTATATATATAGATTTGAGTTTTAAATTACGTTCACGTGACAATAAACAGCAAAAATAGTCATTGAAATGTATTTAAATAAGATATGATATTTTGGCAGGCCTGTTGGTCTAGTGGTTAGTGACCCTGACTGCTATGCCGGAGGTCGTGGGTCCGATTCCCACCCAGGACAAATGTTTGTGTGATGAGCACGATCATTTGTTCTGTGTCTGGGTGTAATTTATCTATAATATGTATGTATTTAGAAATATATAAGTATATTTATCAGTTGTCTAGTACCCATAACACAAGCTCTGCTTAGCTTGGGACTAGATGGCGTTGTGTGATAGTTGTGGAATATTATTATTATATCAAAGTTTAGTAGTTTCCCAAACTACTTAGTTTCCTTAACCTCGACCAGATGTTACAATTAGTTCGCTCGCTCCGTCCGCAGGGAAGCAGCTGAGGAGGCACCCTCGTCGCCCACCGTGGGCCGACAGTCAGGGGCCGCGCCCCCCGCCGCCCCGGCCGGCCAGCCCGGCGTGCCGCGCGGCCTGCAGGCCTTCCAGCGCCTGGGCTTCCTGGGCGTGGACCCCGAGCGCATCGCGTACACGCCCGCCAACAACCGGCCGCACCCGCAGCTGCCCAACACCTTCACGGAGCTGGAGCCGCGCGTCATGACCGCGTCCTCCTGGGGGGCCCTCTACGACTACGACCACGAGTTCATCGGCCTGCCCGACGACTTCACGGCCACCATCGACACCTTCCACGTCAGTATCTCCTCCGGCGAGCGAACGACGCGCCTGTACTACGGCTCCTTTTAAATTTCCATATTGTCACAGTCGGAGACGGGTATGCTGGTGGACGACTTCGAGCACCGAACGGTTTTCGATCCAGAGGGGCCGCGCCCGATATCATTGCGGGAGCTGCAGGAGGCCATAGAGGCAGCCGCGCCGCCGCTGACACCGGAGCCCTCCCCCGGCCCCGCGCCCTGCTCCCCCTCCCCGCTGCGCACGAGCACTCCCCTCCCCGCCGCCCCCTCCCCCCCCTCACCACACCCGGCCCCGCCCGACACTCCCGTCCAGCCAGCACTGCCCACGCCGGTTAGGAAAGAGCGGAAAAGGCGGCATAGCGTTAACAATATTGGCGAAATTGAAGGAGGCTTGAAATTAAG
Source organism: Agrotis exclamationis (assembly GCA_950005045.1). Classification (NCBI taxonomy): domain Eukaryota; kingdom Metazoa; phylum Arthropoda; class Insecta; order Lepidoptera; family Noctuidae; genus Agrotis; species Agrotis exclamationis. The sequence goes on along the minus strand of OX465427.1, from coordinate 23,870,429 downwards.
GATCAATGAAGGTAAGTGTATCTTAGATGGTTACGAAAATTAAAATATCAACAACATTCACATAATTATATATCAACACTAGCTGACCCGGCAAACGTTGTTTTGCCATAATAATTTTCCCTAAAAAATAAAAATAAAAATTAGGGGTGGACTACCCCTAACATTTAGGGGGATGAAAAATAGATGTTGGCCGATTCTCATAGATACCGGATAAGCACAAAAAATTTCATCAAAATCGGTCAATCCGTTTCGGAGGAGTATGGCAACGAAAACTGTGACACGAGAATTTTATATATTAGATGTATTTAACATACATAGAAGGACATCAAACAATAATGAGTTTCAATTATTTGAGACACTGTTGTTGTAGACTAGTGTTATTGAATGTCCTAAATATCGATGTTTTTATGAGGAAGGCGAGGCGGCAACCTAAACAATGAGCAGAACATAGGGCAACCTTTAGATTACGTTAGGTTAGTGGGGTAAACCCTCCCAAGTCCCAAATTTACTTCCCTCGTTCTTCAAAATGACTCGAAATTAAGTTACGGACCAGTAACATCCTCATAAACTCGCGACGATAACAAACGACATGCTAGGATGCTCCTCGCCTCGTCTGCCACCGTCTCTTCAACATCAGACTTCATTACAAATACCATATTTTCACGCGGCGAAAGCGCTAGCAAATATGGCTTTAATAATAAGTAGTGGCAGCACGCCCAGCGTGAGTACATAATAATAATCTACAGCTGTGAAGGCTTTACTCTCATTGCATTACATATTTAATTTTTCTATTTACTATCATATTGGTGTATCCTTGACTTTATCATTTCAAATTAATACCTAAAGAGTGTACAGAGTATGACCTGGTCAGCAGCGCACGCATACTCGATAATATTAACACCTAGCTTAGTTATTATTTTTTTTTTTTTACAGACTTGCAACGGTGGTTGGCTACGCAGCGTGACTTTAGTTTACCGAATAGATGGATAAGCAGCATAGTGAACAAACGCAAGAGTTATATCTTGAGCGAGAGACGGCGGCTGCGTGAACTAGAACCGGATCCGCCAGCTGGTAAGCTGTCAGCTGACAGTCGATGATTAGCTCCTCGACAGCCCAGCAATGGCCCGCGTGCGTCTACTGATGGCGTACCTATCTTGATTTACAGAGTTCGCGGGCTGGAGCAGTGCGGAGGCCGCCGAGGCCGCGGCTCGAGTGAAGAGCTGGCGCGCGCTCGAGCTGGACAGCGACGACGACGGCTTCTTCGAGCAGAGCTCCGTGGGCGACGGCTTCGATACGTCGCGCGTGGAGGATGCGACCCGCGCGGACGACACCACGCGTATAGATGACACGACGCGCGCAGATGACACGTCACACATAGACACCGGCGGAGAGCTGTCGCGGGCCGACAGCAGCGGGGCGGAGTGGGCGGCGTGGCAGGCCGGCGTGCTGTCGCGGGCGGCGGCGGCGGAGGCGCGCGGAGCTCTGGACGTGCACGCGCTGGGCCGCGCGGTGCTGGCCGCGCTGCCGCCCGCGGGCGCGCGCTCCTTCCCCGACGTGCTGCGCCGCGCCGCGCGCGCCGACCACGAGGTGTCGCACGTGCTGCTGGCCACGCTGTTCCTGGTCAGTCACGTCCGCTGTCTCTCTGTATTTTGTAACTATTATTAAAACTTACAACAAACAATAGTGTGGTTCGCTCTGTTGGCGTGTCCGACGTGCACCATGTGACCTCTGTAACAGTGTGTGTGTGTGTGCAGGCGAACGCAGGCAACGTGCGAGTGGTGCCGGGCGCGCCGCTGTCTCGCTCGGCGTTCTCCCTGCAGCTGTTGTCGCACGACGAGCGCCTGTACAGCGCCGCGGCCGCGGCCGACGCCGACCAGTTCCTGCGCTGAGCACCAGTGTGTGTGTGTGTGTGCATGTGTCCGCTCGTTCAGAAACTGTTTTTTGACAGTTCTGTGCTCTGCAATGCTTCACGTCGCTCTTGAGTGATATTTATGGCGTCGTGGAAAACTTAACTTAGTTCCTTTATGCTTGTATCTTGAGCAATTTTTTTTATGATTTTTTTTATTTTACATTTTGACTCTTACTTTTTAAACAATTAAATTTGTAAACTTCACACATTATAAATCCAAATATTATAGATTTTATTTATATTTTATAGTTATACCTGATGCTAGTAATTGTACATACATAGATATATGTAAATTAATTTTTTGTAAATATAGTAGATAAGTTATTGTAATTAATCAAAATGTATTTTTATAAGTACAAGCCTTGGTATGTAAATAGTCGCGCGCCAGAGATCACTGGTGACTCGTACATTGTACGTATGGCGGGCAGGGTAAACATTATTGTGTAGCCGCTGGTGCAGTCCGAGTGCCACCAGCTAGTATTATTATGTTATATTATCTGTAATCATGGAAAAGGCCAATAAATCAATGTCTCGTTGTTACCTCTCATGTATGTTTGACTGGATTATATCAGATTCATCTTGGTTAGGCAAAAACTTAATACAAAATAAACCGTCCTTTTAGACACATATCTATCTAGATGTAAATAGCCCTTCAGGCGTTAATATTATAATGTAAATCGCAGATCGAAAAGTTTCGTTACCCGCTAGGACAAGCAGTATCTTGTAGTTAGTAGATGGCCTGAATATCTACATCATGTGACATATTGATGTCACCCCAGAGCCCCATAAATATTTGTGTTTGATACAACTCGGCTTACACTAAATCAAGAAATGCATGGGATTTTTTTGATTTCATGTTACATTTCATCAGTATGCAGCATTAGGAGATCGATTTCGGCCGGGTTCCGTCGTCGCGTAGTTCATAGTTGCGATTAGTAAACATTGAAGAATATTGCTGCGAAGTGCATTAAAATATTGAATACGAATTAAAACAGTTTAATATAATACAAAATATATCATTTAATTCGGTGTTACTGTACATAATTCAGAATTCTTTAAGAAAAGATTCTTATTCCTTTTGATGTCTACATTTGTATATGTCACAGAATAAGTGCATTACCTTGTAAGGTGGTCATGCAGACCATCAAGCTGAACAAGTTGTCAAAATCAAAGTATTTTTAATTTCACAGATGCCTCCATTTGCAATTATAAAAAAGTTGAAAAATAGGCACAGTTTGGGTTTGTTTCCATGAAGAAGAACCAGTAGGAAACTCTGTGGTTACTGTTTTTAAATATATTTATTTTTTAACATTAATGTTGCTTTAGTATAATGTACAAGTAACAGGAACGCGATCAGTAGTACCACTTTCTCACTTAGTTTCTTTCCCAACATTCGTCAATTTGATGCAGGTGTTGCTCAGTCCATTCTGTATGTTCGATCAGCCACCACCTGAGAGGTACTGTGCTTATTTTGTTACATTACGGCTGTATATATTGATGTAATTGTAACTACAGTCAACTAAGAAAAAGAAAAACAAGAAAAAAATGTTTTTTCTGATGTGTATGTGCCACGCAAACAAACAGAACATTGCAATGTTAACTGGAAATAATACTATAATGAGCATAATAAGTACTATAGGCTGTATTTGTACAACATAGACATGACATTGTGTAACATAGATACGGGCTAAGTGGTGATTGAGTGGCAGAGTGCATTCCTTTTCCTTGAAAAGTTTGTCTGAAGTTTTTACAAAATTTTGTTTTTACAATGTTTTTAGTGACCATTTCCAAGGAATGCCCTATGATTACCTACCTACCTATTAGTGATCGTCATAGTGCTCCTTGTGGCCCAGATAAAATATATGCATTAAATGTAATCAAGAATGATTTGTAGCACCTTAAGTGCCTAAACACACTATGCCGAAGTTACGCGACGGAAGTTCGGCGGCTGATTTCACGTTCCGACGTATTCGGCTGATATGGCACACCATAAGTGCCGAACTTACGCGGCGGAAGTTCGGCGCGGGTGGCGCGGGCGGCTCCCTGCTGCTCCCCGCCCCCGGATCTTCGTCGGTAATCGAACTTCGGTCGCGTATAATGTGTCACAGAATAAGTTCCCGCCGAACTTACGCCCGACCGAAGTTACGCTGTACGCTATGACGCGGACGCGACGTAATTGCGCCGAACTTCGGTCGCGTAACTTCGGCATAGTGTGTTTAGACACTAAAACTACTCCTCAGAGAGAGATTAGCGCAAGTCACGATACAGTACTAGCGTGCTACTTTGCACATTGTTAGTCTGCTCGGACGCTATCTCTTTTGCAATAGGTAGCGCATATTGGTCTTCATCAAGTGAAATATTTCTGTATTGTTCACATACTACCTGTTGTACTATGAATAGCGTTTGCTCAATTTGTCACTTGTGACTTGTGAGCGATTGACTGTATGATAGTGGTAATAGTGAGAAGTCATACAATGAATGACATGAGAGGCGCGTGCCTTGGTGTCGTCGGGCGAGGATAAATTGTGATGCCCTTGCGGCTATTTGTTATTTCCCAAATACAAATATTTGTTATTAAGAAATAAACTTTTTCTTTCACTGCTGACCCCACTGCAAATTCCACACACGACAAATACTTTAGAGCAGGGTTTCTCAAAGTGGGGTACGCGAACCCCTAGGGGTTCGCCATTCGACGGCAGGGGGTGCGCAACAAGATTTACGTAATGGTGGTTTTATAACTGGCAGACGAAGCAAAGCAACATACTTATGTGAGAGTGGGTTTTCACACCTGGTCATACAAACTAAATACAGAAAGCGACTTAAACCGAGTCAGAATTAAGGTCAAAATTGTCCAAAATTACTCCTAAAATTGAATCCATTTGCGACAAGAAACAAGCACACCCAACACATTAATATTAAAAAGATATTTCTTTTGGCACTTTATTTGTTACCTTTTTTATTCAATTAAAAACCTTATTTTCTTCAACAGTAAATTTTTTTTGGGGGGGTTGTTAATTAGTTAGGGGTTCGCTGTCACGTGGAAATTTTAACAGGGGTTCGTGGAGCCGAAAGATTGAGAAACCATGCTTTAGAGCAAAAATCAAAGTTTTATTTGAATTAAGTTGTTAGGCACTTTGAAAGCTGTCCGTGACTACCGCAGGACCACCCAAACCGCTTCCATATTCGGTAAATAATTCAGTTGGTATGTAAAAATGAAAAATTTTTCGAGAAAAATAATTTAACCGACTTCCCACAAAAACTTGAGTTTCTTTTTTATTTCATTGTGTTTTTGTCACCGACTTTCGAAAGAAAAGTTTTTTTGTAAGTTATTTTGAACTTTTTTGTGGGACGTCGGCAACATTTTTAAAGTTGTTTATTTTACCTTTTTAGTTTCAATATTCAACCCAAATTATTGTCAAATACATAATTTTCTTACATGTACACTAAATATATTGTAATCCGTAGCACCGGTAATAACATCGCCCATGTATGTACTCTTACACAATGAGCTAATATAAAAACGTGGGAAAAATGAAAACTACTGCACCAAACTAAATGAAAATTTAATGGGACCAAATGGCAGATATACCGTATAATCGAACAAAAAAAATCATCGTAATCGGACCAGAAACCTCGGAGTAATCGGTGTAGACAATGTTTTAAACTTTTTAGGTTTTTGTTGATTTTTCAAAAAGTGCTAGTCCGATTTCGATAAAATTTTAATGTGACCATTCGGGAATATACCCTTTCCAACAAAAAAAGAACTTTTCAAATCGGTTGGTAAACGACGGAGTTATGCCCGAACAAACATAAAAAAACATCCGAATTGAGAACCTCCTCCTTTTGGAAGTCGGTTAAAAATCATCATTGACGATGTTCCAGCGGTAGTCACGCTCCTTTCAGTAGGACCACTATGAGCGCAGAAAAAGGAGTCCGTAACTTTATGGAAAGTCGGCTCCCCAGGTTTGTCGGGGCCGCGGGACTTTTTTTTGGGACAAACCCACCACACTATTCCCAAACCACTGCAACTCCTGAGAGCCAGAATCAACAGTGGCAACCACCAGAAAAGCGCCAAGACAATGAAGCTCGACGTGTCCCGGAGAATGAATTTACCTGTCTTGGATCCTGCACGAAATTAATCAGAAAAGAATAGTGGAGGAGTAGGAAAAATATGTTTCCACTTCCCTCCATGCAAGCAGGAGACAGAACAAAGCAAGGCCAATAGGCACAAAGGGACATTACAACTGGGAGAAGCCCAGTTGCCTTGCACCACGGGTAAAAATGACTACTAATATTAATGGGTCCTAAATTGTGAGCTGCTATATTTGATTCCAATAATAGGTATGGCAAAAACGCTTGAACGCACGGAAGTTTGTTCGAGTTTCCACAAGGTCCGTATAATAAATGACTCCAGATGTAGTCTGAACAGTATCCAACATAATATTGCGTTCGTTCTGCCAAAGAATACACTCCCAAAGAATATGATGTGCTGATTGTTCATATTCACAGTCAGGTGACGAACATTGACAAAAAGGCGAGGGAACAAGCTTAAAGGAAAACAATTTACTTTTAAAGTTACCATGTCCCGTGAGAAATTGGGCAACACAGTGATCCACCTCCAACCACGTCCTAGCCAGCCGCTCACGAACGGATGGGAAGAACTGGTGGAGGTGCCGCCCCTTGGGAGAATTATCCCACCTATTTTGCCATTCGGATAAAAGTTCCTCCCAGACGTCGCTCTGGGGTTTAAATAATCTAGATATCTTATCACGGTCACGTTGCGGCAGGAAATCAGCGTCAGTGGTCTCCCGTGCGGAAAAATACATTGCAGCACGTCGCTGCACTTCAAGATCTACTGGAAGAACACCAGCAAGTACCGGTAAAGCTTCAGTACTGACGGTCCTATACGCTTTACTTAAGAATAACAAAGCCAAGCGCTGGCTTTGAAGCAATTTACGCCGTGCCGCCCCTATGGTGGCCCTATCGGCCCAAACAGGTGCTCCGTAGCACAAACAACCCAAGTAAGTAGCCCCATAAATAGTTAGTAGTTAATAGGGGCCGCGGGACTGTCTCATCAGGTAACCGTGACCCTGGAACGTAAAGGGCTATTGAAGGATCACCGTGGATTTTAGTCAGTACAAATGACATTCCCTCCTGTGTCCCTCCCTGGGAGGAACGACCCATTTGATGATTTTACCACGATAAAAAAATCTAAAAACCCACGTTTTTAAATGTCCTAAAAATACGAAAATAACCCTGCGGGGCTGAGAGAGGGGCCACTCAAAACGTGGGGGCATAACGTTTCTTAGCTAGTCATGTATTGTCATCAGAACTCAGAGCGTGTGCAAAATTTCAGCCTGCTAGCTTATCGGGAAGTGCCTCAAAATTAAGTTGCAAAAGTCCAACCGGAACGACAAATAATCGTGGGTGTAACTTGCAAAGATACGCCCCCACGTTTTGAGTAGCCCCTCTCTCAGCCCCGTAGGGTTATTTTCTTATTTTTAGGACATTTAAAAACGTGGGTTTTTAGACTTTTTAAATCTATTAATTATTTTTATCATTGTTCAGCGGGTTTGAAGCTACCCTGAAAATTTCAGCCTGCTAACTTATCGGGAAGTGCCTCAAAGCCTGTCCACCATCTTGGACGTCCGCCATATTCGATTTAAGTCACATGATTATTTTTTTCGTATTCCTGACAGCAAACCCTTTCATTTAAGACCCATACTATGGGGGTGGATTTCAAACAGCCAGTCTGCCATCTTGGACGTCCGCCATATTGGATTTAAGTCACGTGACTATTTTTTTCGTACTCCTGACAGCAAACCCTTTCATTTGATATCCATGTCATAGGGGTGCATTTCAAATAGCATGTCTGCCATCTTGGACGTCCGCCATATTGGATTTAAATCACGTGACTATTTTTTTCATATTCCTGACAGCAAACCCTTTCATTTGATACCCATATCATGGGGATGGATTTCAAATAGCCAGTCCGCCATCTTGGGGAGGCCGCCATATTGTATTTGTTATAACGTTTCTTAGCTAGTCATGTATTGTCATCAGTGCCTCTGAGTGCCTCAATTCACGTAACTAAAGAAGTGCTGTTGCAGTGCAGTTGCAGTTAAGTTTCGATCAAAACAAGGCTTTTCGTATTCTCTACCGCTGCGCTGTCAGACACGCTCGCGTCAAGTTCGCGTCACGCGAGCGCGTTATCGGTATTCTACTGTTGCGCGTCTTTGGTGCGTGTTTTGGATCGCAACATGATTGGTATTCTACTATTCGTTTGACGTCTCAAAATGACAGCATACAAGTTTCAATTCGATCAACTTTTAGTTTTAATGTCATATTCATTGAATTGTAATCGATTCCATTCGATTATTTAGTAGGCAATCATTTTTATCTCCTATGGCCACGCCATGAGAAAGTTTGGTACAGTTTGGTTTTCGTACAGTTGACGTGCAGTTCACGCGCAGCTTACGCGCAGTTCAAAGATTACAAGAACACCGTTTATCACTCGAACTTGAACTTAACTGCAACTGCACTACTACTTCATCGGTGCGTCATAAAATTACGTGAATTAGCCTTCAGAGCGTGTGCAAAATTTCAGCCTGCTAGCTGATCGGGAAGTGCCTCAAAATTAAGTTGCAAAAGTCCAACCGGAACGACAAACAAACAAGAAAAGTGAGTGTATAAAAACGTGGGAAAAAAAAAACGTGGGAAAAAAAAATAAACGCCAATTCGACTGAACGATTCAACAAATAGGTATTGTATGTACTTGTTCTACCGAATAAGTTTTAGTTATTTTTAATCGATAACTACTAGGGTAGGTTCATATCTGACGGAACATCCGTCGCGGATCATCGGTCGTGGAACGCCAGAACAGACAAAGACAAATTAATATATAGAAAAAAAATGAAAAACACTTGACCGTTCACACATGACGGACAAACGGATCATCCGTTGAGTGTGAACGGTCAATGGGGAAGGCCAGTCAAAGAAAATGTAGATGGCGTGACCAGGGCCGTCTTTACCAGGGGGTGCAAGGGGTGCGGTGCACCCGGGCGCGGAGCGCTCGGGGGCGCCTGTCAAGCGCTGAATTTTTGGATATTTCATTGAAAATTGAGAATAGTGTATGTTATCGTACGTTTGACATGAAGTCAATAGAGTGTAAGTTCATTTGAAATGGGCGCGCGGCGCGGCACCTAATGAGGCACTAGCACGAATTCTACGTATTAGACCGTACTTCTTGCTTAAATCAGTGCGTCTGCCATAGGCGAGCAATTGCGCCCTTTGACATTGTCACCCGGACGCCCGCACTTGAAGTAAAACGATCTCTAAGTCAATAAAGTGTATCGAAGTTCGGGCGCGGCGGCGGCGGTAAGACCCCTCTTTGAGGAGTGGCTGGATAGGCGTCACGGCGTCCTGACCTACTGCATGACGCAGGTCCTCACCGGACACGGAAGTTTCGGGAGCTACCTGTGTCGGATAGGGAGGGAAGACACGCCTGGGTGTCACCACTGCGTAGATCGCCCGGAGGACACAGTAGAGCATACGGTGCAGGACTGCCCCTCTTGGGCAGAGCACCGCCCTGTCCTCACGGCAGCGATAGGCGGAGACCTCTTGCGCCCGGCATTGTTCGACGCCATGCTGCGGGGCTAGACGGAGTGGAAAGCGGTCGCCTCCTTCTGCGAAGCAGTCATGCTCGCGAAGGAGGAGGCGGGCCGCGAGAGGGAGAGGACAGAGTCTTCCCTCCGCCCCAACCGCACCGTAGGCGCGGGCATGCGGGCGGCGAGTAATGGGTAACTCACCGCCCGACCATGGACCATGCCGAGTAATTGAATTCGTAAGCTCATTTCATTGTAAAAAAAAACGAGGGCGCAGGCTGAGTCCCGCACCCCGGCGCAGAATATATTTAAGACGGCCCTGGGCGTGACCATAGCTAAGTCCTACTCTGACAAAGGAGGAAACGCCTGGGTGTCACCACTGCGAAGATCGCCCGGAGGACACAGTAGAGCATACGGTGCAAGACTGCCCAGCTTGGGCAGAGCACCGACGTGTCCTCACGGCGGCGATAGGCGGAGACCTCTCGCGCCCGGCATTGGTTGCGGCCATGCTGCGGGGCGAGACGGAGTGGGAAGCGGTCGCCTCCTTCTGCGAAGCAGTCATGCTCGCGAAGGAGGAGGCGGGCCGCGTGAGGGAGAGGACAATGTCCTCCCTCCGCCCCTCCCGCAGTGGTTTACACCCACGGCGACAGACGTCGCAAGATGATCTCCGGCCACCGTAGGCGCGGGCATGCGGGCGGCGAGTAAAGGGCAACTCGCTGCCCGACCATGGACCATGCCCGGGTCGACGGCGCGTTGTGTTCCACGCGCGCCTCAAAGAGCGTCAGCAAGATGACGAGGACCCCCCTCTAGAGGGCCGAAGCCTGCCGGGGTCGCGGGACTTATCTCATTACCGTGACCCCGGAATATAAAGTGCTATTGAAGGACACCGTGGATTTTAGTCAGTACAAGTCTGACAGTACGGGGGTGGGAGGACTCATTTGATGATTTTACCACGATAAAAAAAAGTCCTACTCTGACCAATGAGGTAGTACTATTTTGAACATAGAGAATAGTCTTTGATTTTGAAGTACCTCTATGATTTGAACCAATGACGATGCTTGAAACTAGCTATACTAGCGCCATTTGTTTCCCAGTTGCCATCCCCATTGTGTATTATGAATTTATGAACCGCACAGAAAAAGGAAACATCATCATCAGCATATAATGTTCCCACTGCTGAAACACGGGCCTCTCTGTGAGAGGGGGTATGCCATAATCCACCACGCGGGCCCAGTGCGGGTTGTTAGCTATGTCACAAGTCTTATTGTTATTGTTAAGGGCTCCCTTTTCCGCATTTGGACTCGTAGGTGGTCCTCACAAGTCTGTCGGTGGTTGTCACAAGTCTTAAAATTGGTTCTAAGCTCGAACTAATCTGCGGCTCTCATATTGATTATTTTATACAAAGGCCCAGAGCCCATACTTGAAATATTAAAAAAATGTTGAAACTTGACGGACGGATATGACGTGTTTATGACATTTTTAGGGTTCCGTAGCCATATGGCAAAAACGGAACCCTTATAGATTCGTCATGTCTGTCTGTCCGTCCGTATGTCACAGTCACTTTTTGTCGAAAGTATAAGAGCTATCCTGTTGAAACTTGGTAGGTAGATGTATTATGTGAACCGCATTAAGATTTTCACACAAAAATAATAACAAAACAAATTTTGGGGGTGCCCCCCATACTTAGAATTGAAAGTCAAATAATCTTTTTTCACCAAACCCATACGTGTGGGGTATCTATGGATAGGTCTTTAAAAATGATATTGAGGATACGAATATCATTGTTTTCTGAACTGAACAGTTTACACGAGAGACACTTCCAAATTGGTAAAATGTGTCCCCCCCCCCTGTAACTTCTAAAATAAGAGAAAATAAAACTAAAAAAAATATACAGGGTGGTGATGACAATACGACATTAAATTAAACTTCGTATACCTCAAGACGTTCCCAATACACACACAAAAAATCATTTGAAAATATCAAGTAGTTTAGTCACAGGAAATTATTTTTCATCTTCAACATTTGCTACATGATGTATCTGATTTTAAGGAAGCACTAACAGGTTAACGACCCCCGCATCGGTAAAACATCAAGACATTAGAGACACGTTGCCAACTCGCTATTTAAAAACTTGCGCCAAATTAGTTTTCAGCAAATTATACCTTAATCCAGGCCAATAAGAGTCATAAAGAGTATCCTTAGAGTTAGACAAGAAGATAACGCATGCGGAAGTTAATTAATAGAAAATTTAGTAAGTGCGAAAGAGATAAATGTAGGTACTTAATTTGATTTGTTTGTACTTCATTTTTTGTCGAAACTTGAAACTAGGTACGAAATACGAATTTAGGTCAGTGTGCCGCTATAATCCTGTGACGATCCACGCGTCATCGCTTCGCAAGCGCACGAGTACCGCAGGATGTACTTTCTTTGGCAACCTTGCCGCGCCTCCTTTGAAGTAACCGGCGCCCGAGTTTGTGTTTGTGATTTGTTAGTTCTTTATCATAAGTGCGAAATAAGACGCTTTATTATTTTAGTGACAGGACACGTAACATTTTAATAGGTATCAGCGTTAAGTGAATTGTGCGTTAAGCTGTCCAGAGGTTGCGTGAAAATCGATCCTTAATCCCGCATGTGGATAGTGCTCCTCCACCTGTAAGAGTGACCCTTGAGGAACGAATTTTAAATTATTTTGAACGCAACCCAACGTCTAGTTTGCGTTAGGCAGGTCGACATTCATACATCGGACGTACTTAGCTAAGTGATTGAACAGTGATCCAGATAGTGATTAATAAATTTAATTTAAAAATTAACCAGCGGATGAGAGTTACCTGATTGTTTGGTGAAAAATTTTAGTGTAATTGTTTTACTGAACATTAGCCAAAAGATCAAGTCGCTACAGGACTGCGTGGTTGCCGCTCTTACATAGGTTAGTGAACCAATATTATAAATGGTGTTCTAATTCGTATTCAGTTTTATACCATTTAGTTTGTTTGAAATTTTTTTTTTTTAATTTCGATTTTGGGATTTTTTTGACAGTGTAGAGTTATTCCTATGAACTAGTATTATGTGTGTTTTAATTTATTGTCGTATTGTGTTCTCCACCCTGTATAATGTAGAGCTTAACAAAAACTTCCAACGAAAATTGGTTTGGATGAGATAGAGTTAGCAGTTTTTGAGATATAGTACATTTTCAAAAACCGCAAATATAACTTTGCCATTCATACAAACGCTATGAATAACAAAGTTATTTTTATTGTTTGTGTATATTACTTACTAATCTCAATATAATTTTTTCCCTAATCTATGCTTGCTACTACGGAACCGTTCATGGGCGAGTCAAACTCGCACTTGGCCGGTTTTTTTGTCTTGAATCTGTCAAAAGTGTCAGTCTGTCATTTTTCCTCGCGTCAAATTACGCCGGCAAAATAATTTAATTACGTTTTCGTTGCGGACGAAATAATACGACACATTTAGAAACTGTAATAATAATTGCGATATGTAAGGCGATGCAGTGTATTCAATTATTATTGTAATATTTTAAATTCGGCTCTTGGACGACAGTATTTAATTTTTCTTTTTACCGCAGAGTCGTGCGTGACTTGCAAGAAAAATGGAGAAATTTTCAAAATTGCTGCTAGTGTTCCTGGCAGTCGCCGCCTCCTGCGTGTCTGGCTATCTCAGGTAATTGAAAGACCAATCTAAACAAAAGTAAATTATTAGGGAACAGAAATATTGGTTACGATGATCTTCGCGAAGATCATGATCCACTAGAACCTTACAGAGACCATTTTTACTGCATATTTATTTATTTTGAATAGGTTCACCAACAGTACATACATTTTACATTGATTTAATAAAAGCAGGTACATGCGTCATATCATATTGTCAATATGTTAGTACTATGTGGGAGCCACGCATCAAATTCATAGCACCCTATGTCTTGTGGAACATAAGTTAGACTTACATGTTTATGTACAGAGTGCCGCTGTATCGCATGAAGACAGTGCGCAGGCACTTCAATGAGGTGGGCACAGATCTGCAGGTGCTGAGGATCAAGTATGCGGTGTCCGGGCCCGCTCCAGAGCCTCTGTCCAACTACCTAGATGTAAGTAATACTCTCTCACTATGAATACTATTAGATCACTATCATTCGCAACAACAAGTACTTTAATTTATTTTGTGTCTGTAATAAATAAATAAATAGCCTTTATTCAGACACAATTAGTTTTGTTACATTTTATGGTTGTTTTGTAACAATGTTATACTTTAATATAATATGTATCTGTATGTCAATAATTGACAAAGGCCTCCTCCAACTGACGCCATTTCTCTCTGTCCTTGGCCACTCTTGTCCATGTTCCACCTGCTATTGCTTTAATGTCATCAACCCATCGTCGAAGTGGTCTGCCTCGCTTCCTCTTCTTGTGATTTGTGAACCAATTCATGATTAATTTTGACCATTTTTCACTTCCTCTGATTGTGTGGCCTGTCCATTTCCATTTTAGCTTTCTTATTGTTTTTATGACATCTTTTGTTTTTGTGTGTTTCTTAATTGTTGTAATTCTTATTCTATCGGACAGTCTTTTACCTAGCATACTCCTTTCCATTGAGTTCTGACAAGTTTCTAGCTTTTTGTTGTGTATTTTTGTGTGTCTGTAGTTATCAAAATTAAATAGCCTAGATTATTTGTGTATGAACAACACAAATAAAATAAGTGGTTCCAGTTTATCAGTCTGTTTTAATATAAACCATGATGTTTTCCTCAAGCAAAACTTTAGTAAGTATGTAATTGTAATAATTATTCATAAGCAAAAGGCATGTTTTCCTGTTGTTGTTGTTATATTATTTTCTAGCTAAATATAGTTATATTTTGTAAATCATCACTTTATTATGGCATCATTATCTTGAGCTTTGTAAACTAAAAGTAGATAAGTGATAAATTGAAAACAAACATTGGTGGAGGGACAAAGACCTGCATGATTTGATGAATGTTAAATGAAGGTTGGATCTACTTCACAGAATTATGTTGATGACAATGTATATGAGAACTATTATCTCTCTGAAATGCTCATGTTGGGCTAAATTTGTTAAGTTGTTGTGAACAGGAGAAATGTCTGCAAGCAAGCGTGTGCCCCGGCGCGATAACCCCGCGCGGAGGCGGTGGCGCGCGGTCGTTATCACGCTGCGCGTTGCTGATAAAGCTTGTCCTCGTCAAACAAACATGGTCAAATTAATAACTATTTATTTGTTTATGCATATATTGCCGTAGTGCATTTGAAAACTATGAAAAGTTTTTTAATTTGAAAACTTAAACTTTGTAATTGTATTAAGAGTCAGATAAACGTATCTACATTTTCTCAATTTTACAGGAAAGCAAAAATACTGTGAAAATTCGGCTCTTCAATCTTTACCAACTTTTTAATACAGATAAAATACTAGTATGGAAACAAATTTTTTTTTTTAACATAATTTATAAAAATATTACTTCTGCCACAGAATACTTAATAGTACTAACTAAGCTCCCTAACAGTTTGGTGGTTAGGTGTGTAAGCAACTTGCCTTGCTATGCTCACATGTCGCTAATGTTGTTTGTGTGTCAGGCGCAATACTATGGACCCATCACCATCGGAGCGCCGCCGCAGACCTTCAAAGTGGTGTTCGACACGGGCTCCTCCAACCTGTGGGTGCCCTCCAAGAAGTGCCACTACACCAACATCGCCTGCCGTTAGTACAACTTTGATACTGATTTTGAGTGAGAACTAAAGTGAGAATAAAGTTGTAATCAGGATCAGCGCTTTAAGTGATGTCTAATCAGACATCTTTACTTTTTACAACATTACAGTTATAAATTACGATATATTTAGATGGTCCAGTGATGTTAACAAAAGGTCGGCTGTCAGTTTGCCGCCTATGTGTTAGACACCTCGTTACAGTGAACGTCTGACTCATCGAAGTAGGGTGTGGCCACGATGTTCTCGAAGAGGGGACGATGACCGAGTGAAACAATTCGAGTGCGGGAGAATTGTATTGACTGTAATGATGCTGCCTAATACATTACTTCTGGATCCACATAAAATTGTGATGTCGAGTTTACTTCTAAGTTTTGACTGGGCCGCCAGATGTAGTTGTTCCTTTTCGCGACCATGCATGAGTTTGCTTGCCCTAAAGATACTTTGAACAGAGAAAACCTTTTTAACCGACTTCAAAAAGGAGAAGACAGTGCCCAAAAAGCCGATGAAATAAAAAACAAAGCTTAGTAGTTTCTGAAGTCGGTTTTTTTTAAGTTCTTTAATTACATTTAATTTAGGATTTAAATAACGGAATAAATATGTATTTCTTTTATCGCGTTGCAGTGTTACACAACAAGTATGACAGTTCTAAATCGAAAACTTACCGCGCCAACGGAACCGAGTTCGCCATTCACTACGGCTCCGGCAGCCTGTCCGGCTTCCTGTCCGAGGATGACGTCACCGTGAGTGCTCCCGACACACTGACACTTACTAACACGAGCGACACGTACTAACACGAGCGACACGTACTAACACGAGCGACACGTACTAACACGAGCGACACGTACTAACACGAGCGACACGTACTAACACGAGCGACACGTACTAACACGAGCGACACGTACTAACACGAGCGACACGTACTAACACGAGCGACACGTACTAACACGAGCGACACGTACTAACACGAGCGACACGTACTAACACGAGCGACACGTACTAACACGAGCGACACGTACTAACACGAGCGACACGTGCTAACACGAGCGACACGTGCTAACACGCGTTGTGTGCAGGTGGGCGGCATCACGGTGCGCGGCCAGACGTTCGCGGAGGCCATGTCAGAGCCCGGCCTCGCCTTCGTGGCCGCCAAGTTCGACGGCATCCTCGGCATGGCGTTCAGCAGGTAACACTCGTGGCTGTGAAAAGTCCTGTCGACAAAGATTACCGTCGAAGTAAAACCTTGCCGGTGTTCAGTCTGTCGGGTGGCGTTTTAGTCGAATACTTTGACAAAATATCGGTTTACTATTCGGGTCTACAAATATTATGAATTACAAGTAGGTATCATGTTAGGTATGTTAAAGTTTAAGTGGTGTTCATAAGTTGACAATGAGCATGTGGTGACAATGATGTGTGTTGCAGTATCTCGGTGGACGGCGTGACGCCCGTGTTCGACAACATGGTGGCGCAGGGCCTCGTGCAGCCCGTGTTCTCCTTCTACCTCAACAGGTAACCACTGTAGCTACACTGACGGAAACTAAAACAAAATTAAATAAAAACGTTCGATGCAAACTGTCCGGACGAGTTGTTGTCACTAGAGGTGTGTACACCCGCAGGGACCCGAGCGCGGCGCAGGGCGGCGAGATCATCCTGGGCGGGTCGGACCCGGCGCACTACCGCGGGAACTTCACGTACGTGCCCGTACACCGCGCCACCTACTGGCAGTTCAGTATGGACGCCGTGCAGGTCGCTCACCAGACCTTCTGTGCTAAGGTGACCACCCACAACTTTCATTGCCTAAACAGTATCATCATCATCAGCCTATAAATGTTCCCACTGCTGGGACACAGGCCTGTCCTCTGAGAGGGAGTGGGCCATAATCCACCACACGGGCCCAGTGCGGGTTGGTGGATGTCAAGTCGTCGAATTTTTGGTTCTAGGACATGCCGGTTTCCTCACGATGTTTTCCTTCACCGTTTTGAGAGTAGTGGTGATGAAATAAATATCACAAAGTAATGCGCCTGGCTGAATTCGAACCCACGACCTACAACTTGTATATAAGTCGGGGCCGATACCATTTTTTACAATTGCATTTAATTTTAGGTCAAAAACCCCAGACTCTAATATAAGTCAACAAAGATAATATTCTCCAAATAATATGAGTAGAGTGAGTTTAATGCGATGTATTCGTTGACTTGGCAGGGCTGCGAGGCCATCGCGGACACGGGCACGTCCCTGATCGCGGGCCCCAGCGCGGAGGTGGAGGCCCTCAACAAGGCGCTGGGGGCCACGCCCATGGCCTTCGGTCAGTACGTGGTGGACTGCTCGCTCATCGCGCAGCTGCCGCCTGTCTCCTTCACCATCGCCGGCACCAAGTTCACTCTCGAGGGCTCCGACTACGTGCTGCGCGTGAGTACTGCACCACACACACTGATACACTACACTTTATGTATCGGACGCACGAACCATCGCCACTCTTCGATCAGCCACTTTGGAAGTGTCTCTCGTGCAAACTGTTCAGTTTAGAAAAAAAATATATTAGTAACCTCAATATAATTTTTAAAGACCTATCCATAGATACCCCACATGTATGGGTTTGGTGAAAAAAAAAATCGAGTTTCAATTCTAAGTATGGGGGGCACCCCCAAAAGGAGAATGAGCAGCCGACTATGGCACTTGGTTGCGCTCCTTTTTGACACTTATACTGACTTATAGTAGTGAAAATTGGACACAAGGGACATTGACATACATGAAAGCAAAGTTAAATACAGATTGATATTTTGTGGGTTTTTTTCCAAGAAACATTACTTACTCACAAAGACATTAAACTATATACGAGCATAGACGGGACATCACGAAGAAAGTTGTGATCCACAAATTTTTACCACTCGGTAAAAACTCGACCAGTCTAGTTTGAGACGTCCGCCTGACAGGTCGTGTGACCGTGCGTCAAAATTCAAACTTCGTTGGACGATTATAGGAAAATATGCCTAGTTGCGCTTTGCGTAACTGCAAATCAAGATATAAGAAAACATGTGGACTTGAAAAAAAATTATTTTCGTAAATATTTTTTATTTATAACTAGGTTTTAAGAGTTTTTAAATATTTTCTGATATTATTCTAGAACTCTTGCATTTTTTAAATAAACGCCATTTGTTGCTCAGTAGCTGTACGACAATATGCTAAAGAATTAGAGTTGTCTGTTTATCGATATGTGTTATCGATATTTATTAAGTCGAAGAGTAATTAAAATATCAAATGAGTAATTTCGTATACTGACTTGTTTATGAATGAAAGAGATACTTACGGAAAACTTTTTTAGGAGACTTTAAAATATTTTTATTTTGTTCAAGGGCGAGCTGTCCACAAAAATAAATGAAAACATTTTTTTTATGCCGTTTGACACATTTAATGTAAGGATCATTTTATGATATGGGAAAAATAAAATCGAGACGGTGGAAGTTGGTCAAAAGCAAAAGACGTTTTCATACAAATTGTATGAGTGAAAAAAATCACTTTTTTGTGTTGTTTATTGACTAACTTAATGCCAATAGTTCAATATCAATACTGTTGAACATAATCGTCAAATTGATAATATAGGATTGTATTAATAACTAATAATTTTATTTCTGTTCAGCCTCACACACTTTTTTTAATTTTTTTCTAATATTTAAATCCTAGTTAACTTTATCGATGTTTATGTATCGATAATTGTGCTATTTTAAAATGTTGCACCCCTATCACAAGATGCTCAGTTCTGCCATCTATTGTGTAATGGCTGAAATATATTCTGATGAATTATTTTAATACGTGGTTTTGCTATACAACGCTAGATAGCGCTACTGACGCCCGACATCAACGTTTTTGTATGACAATATTCCCAATGCCCGCTCTATAGTTCTTTTAAATCTCTTTGCTTACTCAGGACTTTATTTGAGGTTATATTAGGCGTCAAAACAATATATTTAAAAGATTAACCATAGCATGTGTTGCCTCTCTTATTTGGCGATTAGGCAGTGGATGCGATAATAACAAAACACAGTTCACACAGCACGACACATTGTTTAGTATCCAGTAGAAATCAACGTAGACGTATAAATGCACTATAACAGCGCACTACAAAAAGAGTCCAATTGCTCGATGTATATCAACGTGGAGGTATCCTAAAACTCTACTCGACACGAATATAAGTTTACTAGCAGGGAAAGGCAAGAAATTGTAGTTCGCCGGTAATAAAGAAATCAAAACCAAACAAACACGAAAATCATGAGTATGACTTTGACAATCAGTGTTGCCAGTATGATTTCCCAAAAAAGGACGGTTGACTTTCTGAACAGGTACGGTTTTTAACTTCAAGGTACGGTTGGGCCGAGATTACTTCTGCAAGAACTAGATCAGATTTTTTCTTTTTCTATAATTTTGCTAGAATTTTGAAAAAAAAGCTATAGTTTACTCATATTCTACAGCGAAAACAAGTTGTTTGTCAAAAAATTATGTAAATAATGTTTTAAGAACTAAGGAAATTCCATGCCAAATGTGACAGAAAGTTGAAGAAAGAATGAGTCTCATTATTTTCTATTAGTTTCTCGACAGACTGTAATATAATAATTTAACTTACCATGAGTTTGTAAATAAATAACTTGCTAATACATGCTTGAAGCTCCAATAGTTTGGATATGTGTCATTCTGTCTGTAGATATTCTTTGCTTCATTCCAAAATACTTTTTTTTGTTTTTTTTTTTTGCCCTATGTTGTGAAAAATAAACCACTAGTATTGAAAAGGTACGGTCTACATACAGGTACGGTTGTGGTACGATTGTGTGATGAATAGTACGGAAAATCGTACTTTTTGGTACGGTCTGGCAACGCTGTTGACACTGGGGATGGCAACTGAAAGCTAATCGTAGATGTCGCTGCTATCGTTGTCCCATAAGTCAGATTACTGTATAGCTTGTACAAAAAACAAACGCGTATTTTGTTATAAAAATTGAGTTTATTCTAAAAAACAAATATGGGAAATTATTCGTCAATGCAAGTGCATATACTAAAACCAGAACTAAGACGCCGCGGAGCATCTACAAAAGGAAAAAAAGTGATTTAGTTGAGAGGCTAGAAATTAGATTCTACTACATTAAACATACATTTACTTGTAGTTGGGATTTAAAATTGTAATTTTTAAGTAGGTCTAAAATGTGCTAGCCTCTACAAAGCATATAGTACTGCTTCTGACATTCTATATTGAGAAAAATGTCATCAAGTTTTGTGTTTGTCTTCTTCATCTAATTTTACATCTATTTTATAGATTGGAGCAATATGATAAGAATTTTTACTTCCTAACACCACCACTATCACAAATCTCGGTCCCGGTGATAATTCTTCCACCAGACGAACCATTTCATGATATAAAGAGCGATGCAATACTTAACCTCCAATAGAAAAGTAGATATTATTTTGAAAGGTGTATTCGATTGTTTCGTTATGGTATAATCATAGAATTTCATTAATAAATTCAACTAACGGCCTGTCCCGGCTTCGCAAGGGTAGATATTTGTTTATTATATAGCTTTTCCTTATTGATAATACAATTTTTGTTCTCACAGCAGTCATAGCAGCTACCCATTATTTCTTGATAGTGTGAATTGTCGGAAATTTGTACTTTCCATCATTTTTACAGCCTATTACACAACATCTAGTCATTTTACATCAATAAAAGCGTTTTTTTTTTTCAGAAAATTCCTTTGATTTGACAGTTCTTTTGGGACACAAATGTCACTTTTCACTTTGACACTTGCCTTCCCCATTGACACCATAGACACATGATTGACACTTCATGGAATAGTGCTGTGACACATCAGTCATTTACGACATCTTAATTTATTCGATTATATCTTTACTTTTGTTATAAGACCTCAATATGGGCTATCATAAAATAAATCATAATTTACAGTTGGTCTTTAGGGACACTAGTACATTTTTTAATTGTTTCACGACTATGATCTTTGTTTAATCGATCGATTCTGGTAACGTAGCCCTTCACTATACCGGAACAAAAATATAATAGTAAATACTAATAATATTGAAAATAAAAACCCCACAAATGTTTTAAGTGAATTTATGCTAAAACAAATATAAAATAATAACATTATTTACAGATTTGCTTAAGTGACCATAGGCTTCAAAAAGCGAAACCATGAACGCTCATTCTCCTTTGTTTTGTTTTTATTATTGTGTGAAAATCCTAATGCGGTTCACATAATACATCTACCTACCAAGTTTCAACAGGTAGCTTTTATACTTTCAACAAAAAGTGGCTGTGACATACGGACGGACAGACAGACATGACGAATCTATAAGGGTTCCGTTTTTGCCATTTGGCTACGGAACCCTAAAAAGGAGTGGAGTTACCATTAGTATTAACTTCAATTTGTTTGACATTTTCCGAAGTTTGATTTTGGTTTGTTTGCTATCATCCCGAGTGCTTTATTAAGGCTGGGTTTCCACCAAAGCTGAGACGAAAGCAGTAGTCACGTTCGGAAATCAACGAATAAAATAAAATTGGTACCTCCGTTTTTTCCTGTGGTTGATGGAATCTCGCTCCGCTACGGTGGAGCTGTTGTTCACGCAGGTGTCGCAGTTCGGCAAGACGGTGTGTCTGTCAGGCTTCATGGGCCTGGACATCCCGCCGCCCAACGGCCCGCTGTGGATCCTGGGCGACGTGTTCATCGGCAAGTATTACACGGAGTTCGACGTGGCCGGCAAGCGCATCGGGTTCGCAGCCGCCGTGTGAGCAGGTCGACGTCCTCTCTACTAATATTAGAGTAGTGTACTCACTGTAGCGAGCCAAATCCAAGCTTTCCAATATCGACGTTTGTTATTGATGCAGTGTTGCTTCACCATCATCTATTCCAAAGTCAACACCATGACATTATTTGACAGAATAACACATGCTAATGCTGTCCTTTTTTTAGTTTTTTTTATGTTTGTATTTTAGAAATAAAACGTTGTGAAAATAAAATAGTCTTTTATTTCATATTTCTAAGTATGATACTGTTTGAACGACTCGCACATCTTAGAATCCTAATGATTAAATATGAAAACTTTTCAACCTCCAAATTTTAATGATATCCATTTCTTGAGTCGTGTGTAAAGGCAGCATTAGCCTCTCGACGTCGAGCCAACTAAGACCCTTCGTACACAAAGTCTCCGATACTTTACGACTTTGGTATCTATTGACGCGTGGCTGTGTACAAACCTCTATGGATTTGTATTGCGATAGTCACCTGGATAAGTCGTAAGGTATCTGCAACTTGCGTCGCCCAGTGTATGAAGGGGCTTACTCGACATGTTAAGTTTCACCTAATTCTATTGTATAGCATGGCTTAATCAGCTTGTAATGTTCCC
Organism: Agrotis exclamationis; assembly: GCA_950005045.1. Classification (NCBI taxonomy): domain Eukaryota; kingdom Metazoa; phylum Arthropoda; class Insecta; order Lepidoptera; family Noctuidae; genus Agrotis; species Agrotis exclamationis. Next base: position 23,847,786 of record OX465427.1, on the reverse strand, counting down.
ACTACAGGGACACAGGCGCGTTTGTGTGAATGAGTAAGCCGTGAAAACTTGTTTTTTTTAGAAGTTATAATTTGGTGGTTAGTGACTGCTATGCCGGAGGTTGTGGGTTCGATTCCCACCCAGGACAAATGTTTGTGTGATGAGCACGATCATTTGTTCTGTGTCTGGGTGTAATTTATCTATAATATTTATGTACTAGCTTCCGCCCGCGACTCCGTCCGCGCGGATGTCGGTCTTCGCGTGGATGGTTTATTTCTCCAATTTGAGTAACTCTGACAATGACATCTTATAAATATCTATTGGACCCAAATACGGCTAAGCCTATAATAATTAAGGAGATCTATTGAGCTACTGCTGTTGCTCGCGTTCTGTAGTAAGTATTTTTTTCATAGTAATTCCGACCTTGTATTTACAAATAACTGATCGGAAAAGTAATCAAAAAGGTCGCGCTGAAAAGCACGGGTTTTTGGTCCTCTAAACCAAAAATAACAGAATTGAATTACTGTTTAACTTTATAATAAAACATAGGCACAACGCCATCTAGTGGTGAGTGGTGGAACCTTTTTAGAAATCAATGGAGGCAGGCGTGGCGTAATGTTCTACTTGCTTGATAATAGGTGTCGCCAGTTGTTCCATAATAGGGTTTGTTATAGATTTTTTTTTCTACGTATTTTTCCAGGATAAAAAGTATCCTATTTTATGCCCAGGATAATAAGGTATAATTATACCAAGTTTCATCGAAATCGAACAGTTAGTTTTCACGTGATGCCTGCACATACAGACAGACAGACAGACAAAAATTTTTTTAATCACATATTTGGGTTTGGTATCGATCCAGCAACACCCCCCGCTATTTATTTTTTCAATATTTTCAATGTACAGAATTGACCCTTCTACAGATTTATTATAAGTATAGATTTAGAACTATCTATATAAGTATGTTTATCAGTTGTCTAGTACCCATAACACAAGCTCTGCTTAGCTTGGGACTAGATGGCGTTGTGTGATAGTTGTGGAATATTATTATTATTATAGTTTTCAAAAAAAATATCAATTTGTATACATACTAGTTAGAAAGGTAATTAATAACTGTGCGTTATATTAAGCAAAAACGCAGATATTTTAAGGAATTGGAATTTTCTGCTTTGACCAAAATGCATATAAATCACATAAACATTCAACTTTACTCATAATATAAAGATTAAATCATATCGGTGTATGATTTATTTTTAACCGACTTCCAAAAGGAGGAGGTTCTCAATTCGGATGTTTATATTTTTTAAATGTTTGTTCGGGCATAACTTTTGTTGGAAGGGTTACTTCCCGAATGGTCCTATTAAAATTTTATCGAAATCGGACTAGCACTTTTTGAAAAACAACAAAAATCAACAAAAACCTAAAAAGTTTTCAACATTGTCTACACCGACTACTCCGAGGTTTCTGGTCCGATTTCGATGATTCTTTTTTTGTTCGATACAGTATATCTGCCATTTGGTCCCATAAAATGTTCATAAAATTTGGTGCATTAGTTTTTATTTTTAGCTCATTGTGTAAGAGTACATACATGGGCGATGTTATTACCGGTGCTACGGATTACAATATTTTAGTGTACATGTAAGAAAATTATGTATTTGACAATAATTTGGGTTGAATATTGAAACTAAAAAGGATAAAATAAAAAACTTTTACAAAAAAAAATAATTTTGAACTTTTTTGTGGGAAGTCGGTTACATTTTTTTTTTAATAAGATTTTTATCTACTGTACTGGTGCGTTTACAAACAGAAACCCACACATACACAAACACCCAGACTCGGAACAACTACTTATAGATCAGATCATACAAATATTCTTTCCGTGCGGGAATCGAACCCGCGATACGCTGCACAGCAGCAGCAGTCCGTCGCTCAGCCACTACGCCAGGCGTGCCGTCTCTGGTCGTACCATAACCGTCGAAACTCGTATAAGGGCCGAGTCACACCGGAATGGCAGCGGCGCGGCGAGCACTTTCAGTGTGAAATAATTTTAAACTTTAACTACATACCTAAAAGACCAGTATCGCTTGAAAAGGTCGCGAGGCCGCCCGCCAACGACGCAGGGAGCACTTTCAGCGGCCGCATTTCGGTTTGACTCGGCCCTAAAGTAGCGCAGAGTGTCCCAGACTGTCCAGCTAGCGATCGCTAGCGGCTCTCTACGAGTACGAGCTCATGCAACTACTTTCAACCGCAGAAACTTCGTTGCTGCTGTCACACGGGTGTGGCTCGCCGATGCAGCGATGCAATGGTTCATACACCTGGTGGCCATGACGTCTTAAAGCAGGAGTCATTTGGCTGTGGGAAAGAGAGCTATACAGGGTGTTAGGAACATCGACGCACAAACGGATACCATGGGTCCAGGACATGATTCTGGACACCCCCGTGTTGGATTTTTCGTCGGCTTTTTCCTATTTTTTTATTTTTATAAGTTTTCATAAAAACTTTGATGTGGCTCCTCAATCCTGACGTACATATCGACGCACAAACGGATACCATGGGTCCAGGACATGATTCTGGACCTCACCGTGTTGGAATTATTCGTCGGATTTTTACTAATTTTCAAAATTAAAAAGAAAAATTGAGTTTTTTTTAACTTTAGCTTGTTCATAATCGTTATTCTTACTTAACCCAATGAGATTTTTAATAAAAAAGTAATTAATTCACTACTTTCACTAAAAGTAGCAATGTAAATAAAACTAGAAATGGTGTCTTCTTAGATGTTTATAATTAAAGGTCATCGTATACCTAAATACTGTATCCAGTACCACAGTACCTGTAGTACTTTAAGCGCGGCTCACTATATAAAAAAAAAACAAACTTATATAATAAAGAAATAGGAAAAAAATGTACGTCAGGATTGAGGAGCCACATCAAAGTTTTAAAATCTGATTTCACCACTATTTAGCAGCAATGTAGCTGATTTTGCAGCACAAATTCTAGATTTAGCAGCAAAATATATCACTAGTTATATTAATACAAAAGTGGCTCCTCAATCTAAACGTTTGAATTGAGGAGCCACCTTGGATCTCGGTAAGTAATAGATGCACATTGTTGAAGCGTAGCGTGGCTCCTCAATCTAGACGCAAGAGCTGAAATTATATTGGATGTGAGCGATCAATTAATATATTCAACTAAAACTATTGTATTTTCTTTGATTTTAGCGCTACAGTAGCCAAATTTTTAGACGATAATATGCACAATTGCTGCTAAATGCTGCAAAAGTTTCAACAATGTCCATCTATTACTTACCGAGATCCAAGGTGGCTCCTCAATTCAAACGTTTAGATTGAGGAGCCACTTTTGCATTAATATAACTAGTGATATATTTTGCTGCTAAATCTAGAATTTGTGCTGCAAGATCAGCTACATTGCTGCTAAATAATGGTGAAATAAGATTTTAAAAATCTGATGTGGCTCCTCAATCCTGACGTACATGCGTCGATGTCCCTAACTGTATAGCACTGATACATTTAGTTTAGAAAAGTTTCGCTGTCCACCACTAAACTGAAGGTGGCAGGAAACATTGCTGATTATGAGGTCTTGGGATCGATTCCCAGGTTGGCAAACATGTTTTTTACCCGATGACATGTAAAATTTAATTAAATTCGTATCACTGTCCACCAGTGGGGTGGGGGAGAAATTTTATATAAAATCTTCCTCTTGTCCACTCCGGGGTGGACAGACGGAAAATTTAATTTAAAAGTTTTTCTGTCCCCCAGTGGTGGCCAAATTGGGGGTGGACATCGGGAATCATCGTTAAATCTCAGCATTCGTAATAATGAAAATACTATTCAGCAGCTTTCTTGGTGCAGTCTGGCTCAAAAAAATAAATTTTGCCCACAGATTAATTGTGCAAGTTTACAGAGGCGTCTTTACCTATGGTGCAGAGTGTGCGGCGCACACGGGCGCCGGGTCTAAGGGGGCGCCGAGCGCCCTCTAATGCGACACCTCCAAAGATGCGTCGATCGATGGCTCAGGCGCAAAATGTCGCTTTCGCAAAATGTCTCCTGGTAGTAAAATGTCTCTTTCGCAAAATATCGCTTTCTCTTAATGTTGCTTTCCCAGAATGACTCCTTCTTAAAAGGGCTCAGGCGTTAAATGTCGCTTTCGCAAGATGTCTCCTGGTAGTAAAATGTCTCTTTCTCATAATGTCGCTTTCCCAGAATGACTCCTTCTTAAAAGTTCGCTTTCTCACAAAGCCTTTTTCGCAATATATTTCTCGCCAAATGTCGCGTTAGTTAGAAAAAAGTTAGCCAGGTTTAAAAGAAAGGTCGTTTTTTTTTCAATTTCTTAGTCTTTTTGGTTGATTCCTGTTCTGGTTCTTGTTAATATTGTATGGCAACGTTGTAAATTCGATTTTTCGAGTGAAATTAATAATAAAAAAAATACTTTTATTATGAGTCCTTTACAAGATCTGATAAAGTGATAGTATTTGAAACATCTATACATATTATAATAAAACAGTAAAAAAAATAATACCATTCTAGCAGATCTTGACGGATTTTTTATTTCACTTTTTTATTTATTTCACTTTCACACACATTTTGCGTAAGAGATATTCTACGAAAGAGGCATTGTGAGAAAGCGACCTTTTAAGAAGGAGTCATTCTGTGAAAGCGACATTATGAGAAAGAGACATTTTACTACCAGGAGACATTTTGCGAAAGCGACATTTTGCGCCTGAGCCATTTAAAATTGCACCATTTGCATCCGAATTTCTGTTTGAAAATGTTAGTATTCCAATTTGACCCCGCTCCTACTAGACTAGAGGGCGCCAGGGTACTGGTTGCACACGGGCGCCACAAGGGCTAGAGACGCCTCTGCAAGTTTAAATTGTAGCGATAATATCTCTGAAACCGAGAGTCGTTGAATTGAATCACTTATTTTTGTATCTAATTTAGGTAAACTCAGCATCAGTTAGTCGAGTAGATATAAAAGGAAGTTCCCACGGGAAACGTAAAAACAATGTAAAGTTCTTTCACCATTTATTTCAACATGGTGCAGGAGTTATTGGTATTGAGTTATATAACCGACAGCTTACTATTTCTTTTATCACAATTCGTTGTAAAAGCCAAAGCTACTAAAATGGCTACCATTCAGTAGGGGTTGGTTTCCGAACACATGTAGAATAATTTTACTTACAGAATTTAGCAAGCTCCTCTAATTTTGTGTACAGACTGAAACTGGATAGATTGTATAAGTAATAATAACGCATCTCTAAGTCGACGGAGATCAAACCCAAAACAAAAAATACAATATGATTAATTTAATAATTAAATACTATTTATTTAAATAAAAGTTTAAGTAAAATAGATCGTCCATACATAAATTATAATTACAATATTCTGATAAAACATCTGAGCTTGCGCGGCACGCGGGACTCCTCTATGCTACACTATGTATACAACTTTAACTAGCGGCACTATAGTCCCAGTTTGTGTTTTTTCCTGAACTTTTTCACGTAGGCCTCCACCAGCGCCTGGATCTTGGCCGGGTTGATCTCGCCCGTCTTGTTGTGACAGATCTGAAACGATGCACTCTCATTAATACACTTTACTAGCTTATGCAATGTCGTTGCCCGCGTGACATTCGGTAATTATCTCACGGGAACGTCGTAACGAGATAGAAAGTATCCTATGGTTTAATCCGGGTTACTGTGTGCCAAATTTTATGGAAATCAGTAGTTTTTGTTTGAAAGAGTAACACGGATGGGTGTTATTCTGTTTTACATAAGTGATGGTATAGTAAGAGTGTGGTACCTTGGGCACGGCGCGGCGCAGGATGTCCTTGTACTCGTCCTTGGTGACGTGCTTCTTGTTGTAGTGCGGCTTCAGCACCAGCTTCACCTCCTCCACCACGCGCTCCTGACGGTTCAGCTTCTTCAGGAACTGAAACATGTCGGCGGCTGCAGGCTCACATTGCGATCGAATAACATCAAACAAAAACCACTTCTACCGAGCGAATCATGCAACGCGAGGAGTGTTCAAACTAAATAATGATAATTTCGATCACACACATAAACAGCGTGATTGCTCACTTTGCTCTTCACTTGCATCTCGACGGCGGAGCTGGGCAGGTCGTCCAGGATCTTCAGGTTGTCCTCGTCGATCTTGACGCCCACCTGCGTCTTGCCTGCGACACAAACACAGCGTCAGTACCATGCGCGCGCGCAGTCTCGTGCGCGGGAGGGGAGGGGACGTACCTTTCTTGCGGTTGAGCTTGACGGGCACCTTGGCGGCAGTACCGCGCTGCTTGCGGCGCTGAGGCCGCTCCAGCAGAGCGTCGAAGGCACCGCGTGCACCCGCCGGGGGCTCGAACAGGTCGCCGAAGTCACTGGAGCCCGGCGAGTAGGGGGAGTCGTCGGCCTCGGACTCGTCCCGGCGCCGCGCCGCTACTGCCGCCGTGCTGGGTCCCAGCGCGCCCAGGGCTCCAGGCCGCTGCAGCTTGGTGGCCTGCATGGGCTTGATGGGGTCCGACTTGATCGGGGACGGCTTGGCCAGGAACAGCTTGGGCGGCTGCGAGCGCGTGGGCGAAGGCAGCACGATGCGCACGGGCGGAGCGGGAGCGGGCGCGGGGGCGGGGGCGGGTGCGGGCGCGGTCAGGGCGGGCGGCGCGGGCGCGGGCGGGGAGCCCTGCTCGGGGGCGGGCGCGGCTGTGTCTCCCGGCGGGGGCTCCGGCGACACGTCGCGCGTAGACTGGAGCAATGCCATTACCTGTGGGAGCGACTTCCATTAGTAGTCGACCGAAATCTGCCGAGCAGATTTCGTTAAAAATAAGAAATATCCTAAATAAATATCCTTAAAAAAAGATAGTTGGAAATATGTTTGTTAATATCTCTGACATCTGGCTTTAAGTATCTGCCTACTAACATATTATGGACTTGTGCTTGGTCTGAAATAAATTTCAATTCAATCCAATAAATTAAAAAACTGTCAACATCAAACAGTCCCATTTTAACTGTAACACTATTTTTCGAAAAATAATTTCTACTACAAATTTCAAACACGTGGTCTATGAAGTTATCAGAAAACATTTTCGAAAAAAATATTATAGCTTAATTTTGAACAAATGTTTTTTTTTTTTCAAATGTACCTTTTCTATGGGTGAGAGCGGACGTCTGTCGATAACCTCATCGGCGGACATGTTGGTTTTCTGCGCCGCCTCCAGCGTCATACACGTGCGAGGCGGACTGGCCTGGCCCGAGCCCGGGGAGCCCGACGCAGACCGGGTCGGCTCGTACGGGTCGTAGGCGTCCGGGGAGTCGGGCGGCTCCGGCGGCGTCAGCGGGCCCCGCGCCTCCTCCGGGGCCGCGTCCGGTGCCGGTGCGGCCCGGCCCGGCGACGGCGGCGTCTTGGGTCCCACGGCGTGCGCGGGCTCGGCCGCGGGCGCGGGCCCCGCCGCCGCCGGTCGCTCGGGCTCCTTCTCGCCAGGCTCACTGTCGCTCAGCACGATGACGTTGCGCGGCGACGGCGTGAGCTCGCGGAAGGGGGAGCGTTCCAGGTCAATGATGGCGACCGGGCGCGGCGCGGCCTCCTCGGCCCCGGCGGGCGCGGCCCGACGTCGCCGGCGCCTGCGCTCACGGCGTCGCTCCCGTCGCTCATCACCCTCGGCGCGCTCTTGCTCCTTGAAGCTGACGCTAACGAGGATATTGTCTCCGGACGTGAATACTTCCTTGGACGGCCCGGCTGCATCGCGAACGCGGCGGTGCCGGGCGGGATCGCGGCGACGACGCTCGCGCCGCTCCTCGGGCGCTACGGGCGGCGGCGAGGGCTCGGGCGGTGGCGTGCGCGGCGACAGCAGGCGCGAGTCTACCGAGCCCGGCCCGGCCTCGACCGGCGACGGCCCCGGCGAGGGCTCCGGTGTGCGGCTGGCGCTGCGGCGACGAGCGCGACGGCGGCGCGGGCTGCGCCTGCGCGGGGAGCGGCGGCGTGACTCGGAGCGGACACGCTTCTTTCTCTTCGTCGGTTTGGGGCGAGGGCTCTTGGAGCCGGAGCCGGAGCGACGTCGCTTGCGCGGCCTGTCCTGCTCGCGTCGCCGTCGGGGCTCCGCCCGCTTGTCTCGCTCGGCGGAGCGCCGGCGGCGGCGCGGGGCGCGGGGAGAGACCGCGCGGGGAGATACGGGCGAGGGCGTAGCGCGCACACGACGCGGGGTCGACGAAGCGCGTCGAATGCGAGGCGCGGACGAAGTGCGACGCATACGAGGCGCGGACGTAGCTCGCACTCGCGAGGCAGAGCGGCGCCCTCGCGAGGCAGACCGGCGAACCCGCGAGGCAGACCGACGCGCTCGTGAGGCAGACCGGCGAACTCGCGAGGCAGAGCGGCGTACTCGCGAGACCGAGCGACGCGGCGTGAGGCGCGGCGGCGAACGGCTGAGCGAAGGCGAGGCGCGCGGCGACACGTCCCGGCCGAAGGCGTCCTTAGGTCGGCGACGTCGCTCGGACACCAACGTGCGCACGTCGTACCGCTCCAGGTCCTTGCGGCGCTCCTTACGTCGTAGTTTCCTCTCGCGTGACCCGGAGCTGGACTCGCGACGCTCGCGCTTCTTGTCTTTGTCGCGGTAGTTGCGCTCCTTGCCGCTCTTGCTGAGCTTCTTGAAGGCCACTTCGGACTTCTTGCTCTTACCCTTACTCTTGTCTTTGCCATCTTTCTTGGATTCCTTCTTCTTCTTCTTCTTGGCTTCGTCGGACCGAGGTTCCTTCCTCTTGTCCACGATCTCGCCCTCCTCATCGTCGGGAGGGACGGCGGGCGCGGGTGAGGCACGTGAATGCTCGGAGGGCGCGCGCTCGTTATCGGAGAACATCTCGTTACCCTCGTCTTCGGAGATCATCTCTGTATCGAGCCCTTCGATGCCCTTATCTTTCTCTGTTTCCAGTGACGTGTCCTTGGACTTGTTCTCGTCGAGGCAGGGCGTGTAACTCCTTTCGTCTTCTGTCTCACTGATGGATTCAGTCATTTTTTCAATGAGGTCATCATTTCTATCCACAGAGCCTTTCCTAGGCTCGTGGTGTCGCTCGACGTCGGCCAGCTCGTCGCCGGAGCTGGAGGCGCGGCGTCGCGGCGGCGGCGTGGTGGCGCGGTCCGCACTGTCCATGCTCTCGTCGTCAGCGTCCTCTAACTTGTCGTCGACCACTGACGCTGCTTTCTCTGTGGGTGTGGTCGGTTCCTCCTCTATGTCAGGTGTAGTTGCATCTTCCTCTATTTCATTTGCTCCCTCTGGGACAGCTTCCTGTTCATCGTCTGGCTCTTCGTGGTTTGCAGTAGCCATCTCGATGTCTTCGGTCTCCAGCGCGAGGTTAGAATGCGTCTCGTCCTTAGCGGGCGAGGTCGCGCGTGCAGACGGCACGTCGTCCTGCACGTTCTTGTCGTGCGGCTGCTCTTCACCGAGCTCCGCAGCGGGCGCACTCTGGCTATCCTCAGTGACCGCTTCTTCTTCGTCTTCCATTTCTTCGTCGTACAGGCTAACTTGTCGTTTAATCAACGAGGGAGTGTTAAGTTTAATTTTAATAGGATTTCGCGGATTTATTGTGATGGGACACCTCTTAGAAACTTTCTCTTTGAATTCTTCTTCAGTTTTATTTCTGACGGTGTGGTCGGGCGCGATTCGCGGCTGAGGGTCGGGCACGCGCGGCGTGTCTGCGGGCTCCGGTAAATCGTCGTCCTCCTGCACCAGGTCCTCCAGGCCCTCCAGCTCGGCCAGCAGCGCGGCAGGCGCGGGCTCGGCCGGCAGCTCGGCGGAAGTGTTGGCGATGTGCACGCTGGTGGCGGAGTAGATGGAGAAGTTGGGGCAGTCGCCCTCGGAGTCGTCGTCGCTGGCGGCGAGGGCGGCAGGTGCTGGTGCCAGCAGTGCGCGGTGCTCGTGCAGCACGGCGCGCACGCAGCTGTCCAGGACCGTGCGCGGCACGGCCAGGGAGGGGCCGGGGCCGGGCGAGGGCGGCGCCTGCGGGCCGGGGGGCGGGGACTGCGGGACGGGGGGCGCGGCCTGAGGTGCGGGGGGCGGGGCTGGAGGGGTAGGCGGCAGCTCCGAGACAGGCAGCGCGGCGGCGTCGTTATCGTCGCCGCTGTCATCGTCGTTGGTCGGCTCGGTGGGGTCGTACTTCTCAGTATCTATGACTAAGCTAGAGTCGCTTTTTTCATCCTCTGACTTATCAAGTTCAGGAGTTTTATCGAATTTAAACATCGGTGGCTCCGGCAGTGGGCGGTAGGGCTGCGCCTGAGGCTTCGGTGCCTGCTGCGGTAGCGACGTGGCCGCCGGCTCGGGGTTGCTACTTGCCGAATTTTGTCGTCGCATCGGAGCCATTCTCATGTCGAGAGGGTTCTCAAACCCTCCAAAAGAGTGCCTGTGCTGCACAGGAGGAGGGTCGTTCCGTGGTGGCACGGGCGGCGGCACGTAGGGCTGCCAGGCCGGTGCCAGGCTGTAGCGGCCCTGCTCGTGGCGCTGGTGCGGCGGCTGGTTGTTCGGGCCACGGTTCTGCTCGGGAGGTTGTCTCCTGTTGCGCTCGAATGGAAGCTCATCTCCCTGTGGATAGTGGAGCGGTCTTCGAGAGTAGTTGTTATACGTGTCCATCTCGTCGCGGCGGCCGTTGTTATTCTGGTTGAAGGAGTTCCCCTGTCTGTTCTGGTAGCCGCCGCTGTAGTTGTTGTCGTAGTTGCCGCCCCTGCTGTTGAGGCTGTTGGTGCCCTGTTCGCGGTGGTAGTTCCCAGTGTACCCTCCGCCCCAGCCGCGGCCGCCGCGCGACTGTCCGGGGTACGACGGCACTTTCTTCGCGGCGTCTTCTCCTTGCGAGAGATCGATCTTGTCCTGTTGTTTTGGTTCATCTGATTGTTTTTTCGGCAACCTAGACTGTTCGCGAGTTTCCAATTTTATATTAACACTGCCATCTACAGATATGGACACGACAGATTTTTTTGAATGAAGTAAAGTTTGGCTTTCAAGTATAGAGGAGAGAACGTCCGGTGCAGAGGACGCGTGGGTCGGAGACGGAATGGAGATCATCTTTCTTCTCGCCTGAGAATAAAACAAGATAGAAGTAAGTAATCATTAGAGCAAATAGTTAATACTGTCTTATTTAAAAAAGTGTTGCATCTGCATTAACCTGTCTATAAGCACTGAGTATGTTCGAAGTGGGGCGCGCGGCCACGGCCGTGCTGGCGCCCTCGGACACGCCGTGCTCGTCGTCCTCCGAGAAGTAGTCCAGCTCGTGCGCGTCCCCGAACAGACGCAGCGCGGGGATGCCGGCGCGGGCGCGGCGTGCTGCCAGCTCGTGCACGCCGCGTGCGGCCCCCGCCAGCTGCGCGCGCGCACTGCCCGCCCCCCCCGCCCCCGCCGCCGCCAACGCCGCGCGCACGCTGGCCCGCACGTGCGAGCGACGCGCCGCCGTGCGCGGCTGCCCGCGCTGTCTCTGCACACAGGTTACAGAGTCACATGACAGACTGAAGTCACTCGGACAACTATGTTTGAGAGATGTAAGCTTACCTTCCTTTTCTTCAGTTTTCTTTTTACTCTTTTTGTGACTGGAAATTTACCATTTTCTTGCACCTCATACTCAATAATGACAGTTTTGGTTCTTCTTCTCTTTGGCCTTCTTCGGTTTGTGTGTGCTGTAGTTTTGCGCCTGCTAGTAGTAGCTCGAGAGCTGCCGCCCTGAGTTGAGCGGGTTCCTCTTGAACTTGTTGGTAAATCATCAGAATTGACATGGCTGCCCCTGTGGCCAGAAGATGTGGATGGTTCATCTGCACTATGAGTCCTAGATGATCTTACAACCCTACCCTCTCTGATTAATGCACTTCTAGATAAAAATGGTCTGTCCACATCGCTAATGCCAGGAAATAAGTAGTCCACATCTGATAGTACATTGTCACAATTAGGACACAGCCACTCATCCATAGGAATCTGTAACAGAAGGATAAATAAAAAAATTGTCCATATAACTGAATAGTTAAATCTGATAAGTAGTTAGTGAAAATTACCTCTGACAGTGGTGGAGTGAGGCACTGCATGTGATATCCCATGTCACATCCATCACAAAGAAGCATAGTTTCTTCACTGTCTGTGAGGCCACAAATCTGTAATGTAAAATTAATGTTATATTTATTATACGCAATAACGCCTGCGTCGCGTCTTCGCAAAGATATTTTTAAAGAAACGAAAAATTCGTGGTTGCGATGGCCGAGTGGTTAAGGCGTCTGGAGTACCTATCCAGAAGACGCAGGATCGAACCCTGCTCGCAACTGAATTTTTCGTTTCTTTAAAAATATCTTTGTAAAATTAATGTTTTGCATATTCATTAATTATTCCAAAACTGTATAACAAAAAACAGAGATTGACTTTAACTTAATTTATTATTAACTACAATTGTTTAAAAATGCTAACATTATTTTTTATGATTTGTGAGTAACATCAACAATAAAGTCCGCCATGTACCGTTTCTGTTACATGAAGTTTTAAATAAATAAATAATACACCTTGAACCAGTAACTACTATACTGCAAATATGACAAATATTACTATTACTCACCTCACAGACAGTTATGTCTTCGATCACAAGTAGTTCTACTGAAGGTCTGCGCTCCACCACCTTGACGGGTTCAGTGCGCAGCACACGACCTCCAGCACATGCTCTCACTACTATGAAATCAAATGTCATCCTGTCTACTGGACAAGTATTGACATTTTTTGACCATTCTGTGATACAATCCAAACAGAAGATATGTTCACAGCTCTGTGGTGTTCCCACTTTTTGGTCAGTGAAACGCAACAGACAAATGGAGCACTTGTCAGAGTTGCCTTCTGAGCTGTCTGATGCAAAACCAGAAGTAGGTTTGGTGGCTGAAGAGGCGGGCTTGGAGGTCGAAGGTTCGGTCTTGGGCGCATCCGAGTGATCGGTGGCCCAGCCCGACGTGTCACTATCGCCTTCAGAGTCACACAGCTTTGGCAGCGCGCGCGTGCGGCGAGCACCGACGCGCACCACCGAGCTGCCACTGCTGTCGCTCCCGTCATCACTCAGCACCTGAAACACACTCATTGTAGTAATCCATCGACCCCCACGCCTGTACGTGTTGAAGCTTGCTCAGTCACCCTCAATCTCTTCCTCCGTGACCCCGCTGCAGTGACGCTTTCGTCGCTGTCCGAGCTCGAGTCTGATGAGAGCACCATCACTTTCTTGATCTTGCGCTTCGGCCGTGGAGGCGAATCTTCGCTACCTTCCTCACTCATTCTCACAAGTAAACAGTGTCAAATGGAATTTAGTGGGCACGACACGAAGCCAGTTGCAAAGGTGTAAATGACCTCCGCCAAGTAATATTCGAGTCAACTAAGATAAAATATGAGAAATTCATTCGTTCTTCTAAATAATAACATGCATCAAGATTGTTTCCACACAAGCTATTGCGTACGCGTTGTACTAAAACGAAACCACTATTTTGACAGTGAGCCGCTATCAATGGTCAAGCGGCCATTTTAGTTTCAATTTTTTTTTTCATAGTGATGGAGTTCCATCACTAAAAACACCATTCGTGACATTACTAATCAAGATCGTTAACGATTTACATAATCGAAGACGATGTCGGAACTCGCAAGAAAAAGCCATGCAATCATGAATATCGTAACGATAAGATTTGCATGCGAATACTGATTTCGCTTTAGTACCCATTTCCAGGCATTCTTTTAGGCTTTCTTTTTTTCTTTTGAATCCGAATCAACGCTACCACCACATAGGTAAGGAAAAGAAGTCCATTTTCCATTTTATGGGGCACGTATTTAATCATTTGAACCCGTCTTTATCCTTCAGCTTTAAACATCGTTAAAACCAGTCGTTTCGTGTATGAGCGACATTTTTGATGCGATCTATCGTCACAATTTTCATCAGATCGATCGTATAGACGAGTCGTACCTTATATGGGGCCCTTAGGGCTCCCACACATAAACACGATGCGACGTCGCGTCGTGGAAATCTACGACACGACGTCGTAACGTGTCGATGCACAATGCGACGTTGTGACTCACGATGCAATCCTGCGCAGTTGTTATTCGAAATTCAAAGCTGACAGTATTGAAGTCAATCATTTAATTACCTACCCTAGTCCCGTACTATGGAACAGCATGCGTCTAGAGCGGTCCATTTTTCAGAATTAACTAAAACACCACCCAACTGTAACGTCGCCGCATCGTTGTACGACGTGACGTCGTCGTATCGTGTTTATGTGTGGGAGCCCTTAAAGTTTATCTTATATATCCTAATTCTTATTAATAATTACGGTGATGTGTATGAAGCAAATTTTAAGATTTTAAAATATTGTTAACCATTTTTCAATAAAACTGTGTAACGATATAATAATAATGTGTAACGATATAATAAATTAATATATCGTCTATGATCTCACTCAACACGCACAACTGGGGTGCGTTTAAGTACGCCGGCGAAATTTTCGCCGGATAAAAATTAAACTAGCGAGGGTTCGCTGAACGGAGTCATAGGTTTCTGTCAATGTTAGCTGTCAAAATCAATTGACAGCTCAGTTTATCAAACAAATAACAATTCAATTCAACTTAACAGTCCGAATATTATATTGTAATCTCCGTAAAATTAGGATTTAACTTGTGATCTCGATATTATTACACAGTAAAAATGAACCGGAACAAGAAAAATCAATTTGCCGGTGTAATATTAATTAAATCCATGATCCACAAATAATATTCACCGAGACGATGAATTGGGTACTCTCTAAAATAAAAATATTCGTTTTTACGGCGCGAATCGAACATTAACAAGAAAACTCAATGTCAATCTGACAGCAGGATAAAATTTAGCGAGGTAAAAAGGTCGCTAAAATTTATCCTAGTCAGGCGAAAACTTATACCACCGGACGACCGTGAACGGGGCAGATTAAATTTTAGTTAGTTTAATTTTTCACCTCGCGGTGTGCTTGAACGGGGTGTTTGACGTTTAGTCAGTATAAATTTTAACCTGGATAATCGACTTAAACGCACCCCTGCGCACAACACTATTAGCTCAACTCAAGACATCGACGGTCGACGCACGAATGTGGTTATCGCTTTGTGGTTGCATTTTCGTTTATTTTTGTACCTAATTTCTATTAAAACATTACTAAGAAATGACCGCTGAAAACGAACGAGAAATATACCATAAATTAGAGGCTATGAAAGAGATCAGGTTTGTTGATTAATTAATAATAATAAATTATTCAAAATGCCCTTTCAAATCGCACCTGTGGACTCGATCAATAAACACTTGACATCGTTTGAAATGTTTATTTTTTATAGATTGTATGTAAAAGACTATTATCAAATAAATAAGAGTTAGATAAGATAATGAGTTAATTTTTAGAGGCTCGTTAATAGTTTCAAATACAAAGTTGCAGTTTTGCTTGCTGGTTTCTACAGTTGGCGTTATAAAAAATAACTCATTACATCTGCCAATATCTGCTACCTATCTAATTTAGTTTTTAGAGAAAAAATAAACAATCTTCAAAGAAAAAAATAAACAATCTTCCATAACTTAGTTTATTGTTGTAATGTCTATACTGTAATGTCTATACCTGCACTCTTACTCCTCAAACCAAAAAAATATATGATAACTAAGTACCTATTGTCATCCTGATCAATTAGCTGCAATATAATATTTAACACTTTAAATATTTCCAGAAATAAAACAATAACCCTGGAGCGTATGAAGCGCAGTATCCTGAATGAGGTGCGCAGCGGGGACCAAGAGGGCCGCTGCCTGGCGCAGTACAAGCGCGAGATGGAGTTGTTGCAGCAGGAGAAGATGAGCCATGTGGAGGAGCTGCGCCAGATACATGCCGATATCAATGCTGTATGTCACATTATTTCATAATGCAACATTCAATGTCAGTTCTCCAAGAATGGCAAATTTTCAGTTTACATTATCACTCTCAAATAGATTTGACAGTTTTTAAAAAAAATGTCAAAAAATTTACATCCTGAAACACATTAGCAAAATATTTCAATAATATGACTACTTAGGTATTAGCTTATCTGAATCATATTGGAATGAAAATAATTCTGAAAGTAAGGAATCACAAACAAGAGAGGAGGATGTGAGCTATTAATACACCAGCATGATGGCGTGTGAGTGTTTGTTTATTTAGGCGTGTGCTATTGTTGGCCCACAATTGTACCATTTTAAACTGTTTATTTTTCTCTGTCAGTTAGTGATTGCTGGCTATGAATACTTGAGTTCAGTTGTACATGCTCCAAATATCAACTTCCAAGTGATGTCTGCAAGCTCCACATGATCATGCTTTACTGAAGAGTGGAAACTTAATTTATCTTTTTTTAAGCTATTGCATAGCTTTTATCGCAGGCTCTGAGCACGGCGCGCGCGAATAACGTAGCGAAAAATCCTAAGGAAATTTCCTGGAGGACACAGTAGAGCATAGGGTGCAGGACTGCCCCAGTTGGGCAGAGCACGAAGGAGGAGGCGGGCCGTGAGAGAGAGAGGACAGCGTCCTCCCTCCGCCCCAGCCGCAGTGGTAGACGCCCAAGGCGTCGGACGTCGCAAGACGATCTCCGGCCACCCTAGGCGCGGGCATGCGGGCGGCGAGTAATGGACAACTCGCCGCCCGCATGCCCGCGCCTACGGCGGCCGGAGATCGTCTTGCGACGTCCGAGTAATAAATAGGTATAATAAATAATTATAATTACATAAGTTGATAAAAAATGCTATGCAATAGCTTTACCGCGGCAGTCACCGAGTGCGTTTTTTTTTTATATAAAATGGGTTTGCTCTTGCCTTAGTCTAGGTCAGGAATGACTAAGACAAGGTCGACGATGGAGCGAGCTTACCTAGGAGAAGCCTGTTCACTCTAAATTTTGAAGAGATTAGTGTTGTATGCGTTCGGAAACACAGACGCAGGCAGAGAGTTCCACTCCTTCACTGTCCGCATTATAAAAGACGTTTGGAAACGCTTAGTGCGAATTGGTGGTATAGAATGAGGTAAGGATGGTAATTTGCCGTGCGTCTAGATGTGCGATGATAGAAGGGGGCTGGTGGGATGAGGTCGTGGAGTTCTTGGGCACACTCTCCGAAGTACAATCTGTAGAAGACCGACAGGCAGGCAACTTTGCGTCGCACATAGGAGTATTTGCACTAAAAACCTGGCCAATATTATTTTGTTACATTTTTGACGTGGAAACTACTAAATAAATAAATCAAGATAGTTTTCAAACGTTTAAATAATAATATTAGTAGATAACATAAAAAAAAAAAAAACTTCGGAATCAGATTCATCGTTTTCATCTGGTGCTGTTGTATTGTGTTCTTCGTCACTGCTTTCTATTGATGTATTTGCTGCGCCAGGGACCAAAACACTCATGGTTTCCAAACTTTTTGAAGAACGACCCGGTTTTCCAATAGTCCACAGAGCGTAATTTGAGAGTATTTTGAAGTCAATGTTCATTTTTTTAGAAAGCGGTCATGCTTGTAGTTTGCTGCTCCCCATTTTCGTTTAAATTCACATTTAAAACGGCTCAACGTATGTTTTAATATCTCCAGCTCACTTTTTGCAAATTTTGATACCTATCTGTTTAATTTTTTTCCGAAAATAGCACCTTACAATCAATTTTCTTGTCATGGCATTCTTGAACGATGTCATATAATTGCTTATTTGGTATGTTCTTGAAATTCCCAATGGAATCTAAAAATATAAAGAGAATTTACTGTAAAAAAAATAGTTTTAAATTAATAGTACATTTTGTTTGAAAGTATGCTAAACAAAATGGCGGAAAAAAGCGGAATATTTTCTTTCACAATTCTCTTTAGGAAGGTCTAAACTTTATTTATAACAATAGATCATTACTCGGAAATGCCCGGAACACAAACAAAATCGCTTCTTAATATATTTTTTTTAATAATCACAGAGATTTTTTTGGAGCCTTTGCTAAATTACAAAAAAAAATATTTGTGAGTCTATAACTTCAATGAAATGATATTATTTATGATGTTACATACCTTGTCCTTCCATATTCGTCGTGTTTATCTCACCAACTCTTACCAAAACAACTAAAACAGTAAATGTCGGAGCATAAAAAATAAGGTTGTCAAGAAAACAATGGACCGCACTGGACAACGACTGAGTTCCGACTACTTGTGTGCCGCGCAGTGAAGGGATAAGGGCACGGGGGTTGCAGTACGTTATGAACAGGTTATTTAGCTGTCAGAAATTGATGCTTGCATTGAACTAAGCCACACTTTGAAAATTCGACTTATGGCCAGGTTTTTGATGCAAATACTCGTATGTGCGTCGATGAGTCAAGCTATGGAGCTTGGCATTCACCAATTTTACGTCGCCAACGAGCCTCCTAGCTCTGCGTTCTAATCTAATATTTTTTTTAAACATGTCTGGTAGCCAGTGGCGTAGCGTGCCTTGGCGGGGCCCCGTATAAAAATTAGTTTGGGGGGCCCTTAGTAGGGTAAAGATTTATTACTCAAGAAAAAAAATGCATTTCTCTGTATCTACGCCGAAATATAAACAAAAAATTGGACAAAGGGCATCAAAAAAATTCAAGATGCGACTGATCAGTCCAGAGATCGGAATTAGGTAGAGTTATTTTAATAGTTGCATCGAAATGCTGATATTAATTGGATCTTCCCGGGATTTCAAATAGACAATGTCGTGCTTAAAACAGTATTACATATAGATTAGACAAATAAATTGTGTAAAAGTAAATAACTTTTTAATTTAATAAATCATTTAGTTTTATTAATTTTTATTTACGCACGTTGGGGGCCCCTGTGGCCCGGGGGCCCCGTATAATTGATACGGCAGATACGGCGGTAGCTACGCCCCTGCTGGTAGCTATGAGAATAGTTGAAAGAAAGAGTTGTAAAGTATTTTCCCCCCTATTATTTAAACAAATGTAGTGATGTATGAAATGATTGAATGTGTTCAGATGGAGACAGTGATAAAGCAGACAGAGGAGAGCATGACGCGCAAGCTGTCGGCGGCGTCGCGGCTGCACGAGGACTACCGACCGCTCAAGGCCGAGGTGGACCTGCTGCGGCGCCAGTGCCTGGGCCTGGAGCGGCTGCCAGACCTGCACGAGGAGGAAGGCAGTCCCATCACGCCCGAGTACGTGTGCAGAGCACTGCTTTATACACGTCAATAGTTGCCGCAGTCCATGGATGCTCATACATCGCCGCATCTTTGTTTTAACGCAGAACGCCCAGTGTTCATAAACAAGGCTTTTGTTTTTGTAGTAACATTATACTGCTCTATTTATTCATTATACTCATCATTGTGAATATTCTAACTATGAATTCAAGGAAAAAGTAAGTAGTAAAAGTTATTACTTAATCTATTTGACCCAAACTCATAGTTGTAAAACTTTTGTGGTCAATAAACAAGTTGAAAACCAGCAGTAGTTGCTCGACATTTTGCTGAACTGGGTCTATTTGGCGCAGCCATGGGACACACAACATATTCAGCCTTACTACAAAAACTTAAACATCAGTTGAACACTTGTCTAAAAAAAGTGTGACTGCAAAACGGACCTTATTTCAACGCCACAATTTGACATTTTTTTAGACAAGACAGGTGTTCAACAGACGTTTAAAAGTTTTTGTGGTACGACGGTAAATCTTTGTTTTTCACTTCCACCTTCTATTTTATTTTAGTTTTCCATTTTTCTGTTTCTTGTTTTTATTTTATTTTGTTGTGTGTTTGTCGTGGTTTTGTGCCAAATAAATATTTTTTCTTTCTGTGTACTGAAACATTTCTTTAAAGTTGTAGATCTCGTGATGAATGTGCCGTTGCCAGCGTATTTGTTCAGTTAGTAGTACAGACGCCAGCACATCAAGCTTCCACAATCTGTTAAATTTCTGTAATAGATTTTCAACTTTATAACAGAACAAGAAGGTTCACGTTCGATTTGCAAAATTTGACAGATTCGGGTAGGTTGATGTGCTGGCGTCTGTAAATTGAGTTTCATACACCGTGAGTCTAGACATTGGCAGCAAAAGAGTTTAGATGATTGATACATTTTAGTGTCGGTGTAGTAAGTAGCGTGTGTTGTGTCCGCAGCCGCTTCCCCGCGCTGCCGGGCTCCGCCCCGGGCGCGGCGCTGGCCCCGGGCGCGGCCCCGGGCTCCGCCCCCCGCTCCCTGTCGTTCCTGCCGCCCTCCGCGCCTCGCAAGCCTCCACCGCCGCCGCCCGCGTTCAGGTCTGCCCTCGACCAAGATTTCATTACGGTCTCGCTGAGGTTCGATTATGTTTTATTTCTCTTTTTGGTTCTCTTCCTATTTTCCCTCCGGATGTCCTTACCTGCCCCGATCTCTTCACTTTTTAAATATTATTTTTTCGATTACAATTTTATTTCATCCAATGATATGATTTTAATTTGTGTTTGAAACAAATATTTATTCTTTTTCATTACGTATTTTGTTTAACTGAATCCAATAATATGAAGATGTGTTGTCGGTTGCAACAATATTTTCAACACATTTGCTCGAAAAATGCATTTACAAAGCCTGTATAAATTGTTCGAAAGTTAAAAATTACGCACCATACAACGGAACGTGCGGTAAAATAGGTACTCTCACCTAAGTACCTATTTTACGGCATACCCCGTTTTATAGCACCGTGCGTTTTCTTTACGGTTTCTTTTTTAATTTCCATAAAATAAAATATAAGAATTCCATTCGCTTTTGCTAAATATGTTGTCTCACTTTAATACTAAAGAGTAAATGAGACGAAAGATGTAGTTCTAATTTTCACCACGTGCATGTGGCGCCATTTGAAAAATCGCGCCATTTGCAAAATCGCGCCATTTTCTAGACACTTCAAAAATTGTTGCGACTTTCACACTACACTACACTGTAAAAACCAACTTACCGCACTAGTATCATAAATAAGTATTGCATGTGTGTGCACTGTGCAGACAGCAGCCGCCGCCCATGAAGTCGTGTCTGTCGTGCCACCAACAGATCCACCGCAACGCGCCCATCTGTCCGCTGTGCAAGGCCAAGAGTCGCTCGCGCAACCCCAAGAAGCCCAAGAAGAAATAGTCGCCACACGACCAGCTAGTGACCTCATCGATCTCAATGTTCTACTTTATTGTAACTCACTCATTTTGCCAGCTCTAACCCTGCTGGCTCGTCAGTGTTTTTATGAATTTTAAGACAGAATTAATAAGGCAGCAGATATAACACGTTTTTTGCAAACAATAGAATCAATACGATGCCCTATTGCATCACTACAGCTGTAGTTCGGTCACGGTAGCTAATCTACACTTGGTTTCAGTTTATGACAATGTAAACATTCAAGGAGACACTGATGATGTAAATAAGAATGAGATGGGAGTCGTATGCTTTTGTATATAGCTGAGTGTACATTCAGTACATAAGTTAATGTGCCATAATAATTTGTTGATCTATTACATAATAATATAAAAGGGGCAGCACACAGCCTGCCACAGCTGTTCAACTCTGTACTATTTGCTGTCAGCCTGCCTCACTAACTGATACATAATGCGGGTTGCGAAAGCGCAGTTTTTCGTACTTCATAGCTTAGCTTTCGTTTGCAATCTGTTTACAAGTATGAAAAACCGCGTCAGCTATGCGAGCTAAACAAACTTAGTTTAACTAGTCTGTAATAAGCATAAATGATAGCAGACAAACAAATCTGTACATATTAAAGATGAAACCGACAAGCTAATGGCTGACCGACTGATCAGTCAAAACACAGCTGAAACCATTATTACAGATTTTAGAGATTTCATCCACTAAAAAAGTCGAAACTAGGATGAAAGGGGTTTGAAGATTTTACTATGGAGCGTGGCATACCTACTGCCGCCATTTTGATTTTTTTTCAAAATCGCGGCCAGCCATAAAACCTTTATAAATCGATAGCTGACATCAATAACAACAAAAAATATTATGACACCAACCCTCGTAAAGTGTCCGGTTTCTGAGATAATAACCGTGAAAGCTGATCACGTGACATTCACAATTCTAAGCTGGTGTGTGTGTTCGAATGTATCAAGATGTTAAAAATAATAACTTTTTGAACGTAATATGTATGTCGCATTATTTGACAGGCCTGTTGGTCTAGTGGTTAGTGACCCTGACTGCTATGACGGAGGTCGTGGGTTCGATTCCCACCCAGGACAAATGTTTGTGTGATGAGCACGATCATTTGTTCTGTGTCTGGGTGTATTTTATCTATAATATGTATGTATTTAGAAATATATATGTATGTTTATCAGTTGTCTAGTACCCATAACACAAGCTCTGCTTAGCTTGGGACTAGATGGCGTTGTGTGATAGTTGTGGAATATTATTATTATTATATTAATATATCTGGATGTTATTTAAACATTATACGTCTGACATTATCTAATGTTTGAACTTAATAACTTATTTTTAGTAAAGTAAAGTGTAATTCTCCCTCGTAAAGTGTCCGGTTTCTAAGATACAAAGTGTTAAAGTTGACCACATTAATTCGGAATAACAAAGGCTTAATATTTTTTTTTAAATATTTTAGTAATTGATAATCCTGGTCCGGTAGAAAAAGAAAAACGTAGAATGTGCCAGCTGCTTCTCTTCCCGGGCAGACCGTAAAAGTCGGTCGAGGGATAGGGCAAAATGTAAGATCCATAGCCCCTCAGCTTAAAACTCTTTCAATGGGCAGCAGCGTTGGAAGACTAATAAGCTGAAATAAATGCGCTCGCCAACCCGCCTGCCAAGCGTGGCGAGTATGGCAATAACCATCCAATGGAAAATCCTTGGGTGAGGCCTTAGTCCAGTAGTGGACTTTCTACGGCTGTTATGATGATGATATGCCTCATGATGTTTCTGCTTACTGTGGCCATCACAGCAATATATCTGGTTAGAAGCAATATGTTCTTCAATTTGTATCGAGACGAGCGTGTCATATTTTGCATAGATATTTTGATGATATAACTGTAATTTAGTATAAAAACTTCGTCATAGTCGTCCCACTTCTTGTGTATTGTTTCTACAACTCAATTAGGCATTTTTTACTTTTTGTATTACCTCTGACTGCGAAAATATTCGAGCGCGGTCTCATTAAAAGGAATCAAAATATCTCCTTTTTTTACACGTGAAGTAAATACACTTCCGGTACAAGCCACTCCAAGTCTGTAGTGGTCATAATTTTTGATGATAGGGATACAATGTAACGGCTAAGTTATGGCTTCAGGTACAAACAAGAAAATTCGATATTTAAAAATGGGGCAAAATCTAACCATCCCTACCAAAATTGCAAAAAGTAAAGGTGACATGCCATGGTTATATTTATCAAATAAAAACATGACGCCTAAAATTGTTTGATAAGCAATAAAATGTTCTTAAAACGGATTTTTATTTTTTCTATCCCTATTTGTGCCAGTATATTAGAAAGAGAGACAGGTTTATGCAACCAATAGAAGACAATTTTCGCGAGTTGACGACCGTTTATTACGTTATATGCTTAAAATTAGAAATTGTAGTAACCACAGAACCATCACACAATATAAATGTAACGAGTACTGTCAGTTGTATTTTAGACTGAATGTTTAAACCTGTCTCATGTATTACATTTACATTGTTTAACATTTATCGTATAACTATCGTATTGATAGTTAAATCATATGAAGATATTACATTCAAACAAGTGTAGACAGTCTAAAGATAAGATATTAAGTTCAAAAAGTAGATTATGTCAGACGTATAATGTTTAAATAACATCCAGATATAATGCAACATACATATTACGTTCAAAAAGTTATTATTTTTAACATCTTGATACATTCGAACACATACACTAGCTTAGAATTGTGAATGTCACGTGATCAACTTTCACGGTTATTATCTCAGAAACCGGACACTTTACGAGGTTTGGTGTCATAATATTTTTTTGTTGTTATTGATGTCATCTATCGATTTATAAAGTTTTCATGGCTGGCCGCGATTTTGAAAAAAAATCAAAATGGCGGCGGTAGGTATGCCACAAATCTTCAAACCCCTTTCGTATGAAAATGGATCAAAACATCCGATTTACTTGAAACTTAGAATGTAGACTTATCAACTAAATTGATGAAACAAGTATTCCATGATTTAGTGAGCCCAAAGAGGTAAATGGGTAAGGGCGGAGCGCTAGTCTCGTTGTATAATTTTGCTGTGGTTGATTCAAACGACTTTACGTGTAAAGACGAACGAAGCGTTTATTGTTCCGCAAAATCGAACGCGCTTTCGACAGTGAGCGCCTACGCGCTTTCCGCAAAGAAAATTTAGGCTATGTTACGTTGGTTGCTATATCTAAACTTGCTTTTGTTTCCTACATTATTTTAATTCATATTTTTTGTTCTGTATAAACAATTACTATGTATGTAGAAGTGGGCAATAAAAAAAATCTATCCTATCCTAGGTACCAAAAGCTCACTTCATGCTTCTTGCATTCTTGTTTATTGTTATTTTTTTTCTTCTTGAGCCGACAAAGTAGCTCTGTCTACATCATCTACATGGGAATAGATACCGTCCGCGTCGTACCAGACAACGCAATGATACCTACGGGGCTGCGGCTGCCCCGTAAGAAGCTCTTAGCCCCGAATCCCCGACAATATGTATAAGAAATGACAAAATCTTCCCAAAACCTCAAATATCAATGGAAGAATGTAAAGCGAACATTTAACTTATGTGCTCCAGAAACCTCCTAATTACAAAACACGTGGTAAGAAACATCGAGGACTAGCTGTTGAACTAGTGCTCGAAGTTTCCTATCAGAATAATTGCTTATTCAGTCTTACTAACTGTAGTATCCTGAACAAGACTATCTAGTTGCCAAAACAAATAATATATTTAATGTTATGTCTCCTATGTGCCAACAGTATTTTATCCTATGTATTTACTAGTAACCTTGTAATATCTTCATTCTTTTGAACCTTATTCTGACTGAATAAGGTTCAAAGGTGTATTTTAGAACTCGACTGTATGTATGTACATACGCCAGCACATCAAACTATCCCAAACAGACTTTCCTGTGACATGCTGGTGACAGTACTGTATCAAATACACTCGAGAGCAATGAATCCGGGTCACTTAAAGAATGTTAAAAATCTCGGAAACTAAAAATGATAGGTTAATGCAATAAATTGTATTTAATAGACAATGTAATACTCCTTAAATGAAAGTAAAAAAAATATGAGTCACCATACATTTTATTAACACAAAATTACATAAAGAAAAAAACTGCTGATCTCTCCTTAAAACAAAAATGAAATTTTTGAACTTTATTACGATTTTCTTGAATTTTAATACTTCGTATTGCCTCCTCGTGCTTCCATTCTGCGTTTACGCGGTTTGGCATGCTGTACACCAAGTTCCTTTATACGATTTTGGGGAATATTCTCCCATTCCTCTGTGAGAGCAATTTTGAGCTCACGAAGCGTGATTGGGGGAGGGTTTAGTTGTTTTACGCATCTGCCTAGCTCGTCCCAAGCATGCTCGATCGGGTTGATATCCGGGCTGCGCGCTGGCCTCTCCATACGAGTAATGTTCATCTCTTGAAGGTAGTCATTCACAATCCTACCTGTATGAGGTCGGGCATTGTCATGCATAAATATAGCATCCTCACCTAAATTGACCATAAATGGACCAACGTGATCATTGAAGATTTCTTCCACATATCTTACGCCCACAAGAAATTCCGGCCCACACAAGTACAGACCCACCACCGTAGGCTACTTTTTCTTCGATGCATGCTTGCTTGAATCTTTCCCCCGGTCTTCGATACACTCTGTGTCTTCCATCGTGCTTGTAGAGCATAAATTTTGATTCGTCGGAGAACATAACTTTTGACCAATCTTCAATACTCCAATTTACGTGGATCTGGGCATATCTTAGTCTTGAAATACGATGCCCACGCTCCAGTTTATGGCCGTTTGCAGGTCTAAGGGGTTTTAAGTTAGATTCAGCAAGCCGACGTCTTACTGTCCATGCACTTGGGTTACTTCCTCCGAGGCGTCGAAACTGATTGGTGAGTTAAGTTCCTGTGAGAAAGCGATTTCGAAGCATGGTGTTCACCAAGTATCGGTCTTCTCGTGCTGTGGTACACCTGGTTCTGCCCGTTTCTGGTCTGCGTAGGTTAGAACCGGTTTCTTCGTAACGTCGGAGAACTCTTTGTACTGTTGACAGCGACACACCGATAGTCCTGGCTGTATCGCGCTGACTCCGGCCGGTTTCCAGCATTGTAAGTATTCTGGTGCATTCTTCAGGCGTAAGCGACATAATTTCAGCTTGAATAATGAATATGTATAGAGCACTATCAACATGGTTTATGTACCCACATAAATGACAGATTACAAACAAAAGCAAAACCAAATGCTGTAATTTCGTAGTTCCATCTTCGAAAGTGGCCCTTTTTCAAATTTGATTTTTTTATGATATAACTTTACAATAACTAAGAAGTTTTAATACCTTCATTTAAGGAGTATTACATAGTCTATTAAATACAATTTATTGCATTAACCTAGCATTTTTAGTTTCCGAGATTTTTAGGATTCTTTAAGTGACCCGGATACATTGCTCTCGAGTGTAAATCGCGTGACCTCATTGCATTAGCGGTACTTAGATGGAGCCGATTTTCTGTTTAAACTTTAATTACGCAACATTGATTCAGGATGATGTGATTAAACTTATCCAAACATATTGTTTAGTGACCCTTGTGACTGTCTCGTATCAATGTGGAACAATGTATGCACGGGGTGGCGAGGTCGCGTGCTGCTCTATTTCGGACAAAGCTTCACCTTCCATAACAAAGCGTTCTTCAGTACAGCCACTTAGTTGATTCAGATATCACGTGAACTCGTCATCATGTAAACAATACCTTCGCTGTACTATGTTTAGTTACGACGGCTCCGCGATTATTGTAGCAACTTACTTGCTGGCCCCGAATGATGAAGCCTTTGTTTTTAAAAAAATATGTAGAAATACCGAGTCATTACGTATTGTTAGTAAACAATTGTGAAATACCCAGAAATCCATTGAATGCCAATTATAAGTAATATAGATAAGATGCCTAGTGTAAATATTAATGTGTTCTAAGTACTTATATTAACGTAATCAGTATTATTTATTTGTTGTACGAAACTACTAGAGTGGGTAGAAGTAACCATATCTTGCGTACCTAATAAGACTCATCTAAATTGCCGCGGAACTGAATGCAAGCGAATTTTTGTCTCGAAACCTTACATAGCCTAAATTATAAGCTTATTGTGAACGTAATGTACACATTAAAACGAGCTGAAAAACCATGTATCGATATTTTCTAAAGTTTATACACTACACAATTGATTATGCTTTGTAAGACTAAGACGTTACAAAAATTCGTTTCCATTCCCTTCCGCAGTAATATAAATTGAGCCTAATGGTCCACACTCATATTGTAAAGTGATGAACGTTGAACTCAACGGTTTGCCACAAGTGAGTGAGCGCCGCTGGTTTATAGGTACTTACATAGTGAGTAACACATGACATCTGTACATAACGTGTGCACACAGAGTGCAATAGTTTTGTTTTTTATTATAAAGTGTTCAATCAATGCCCATGTATCTTTTATTGTTGATACCATTTTTCCTAATTTTTTCCTGATGAGGCCAGGGGCGGATCAACCTAAGGGCTTTTTGGGCAGCAGCCCAGGGCCCCGTGACAATAAAAGGGCCCCTACTGAAAACAATGGAAAATCAGGGGCGTAGTGTACTACGCAGCTGAATTTGAATTAACGACCAATAAGGAGGTCTTTGCGCGTCCGCCGTGAGCCGTCCACTCCCGGCATTGCCACTCCGACCTGGAACAGTTTTTTTATTTCAAGTAGTATCGCGCTACGGGTATCCAATGTCATCAGCAGGCGTATAATACAGATTGATACGTCATAATACTATCAGCAATATTGTAGTGTAAATGTTTGTTAAGTGAGGACGCAGTCATGTGACCGCGACGCCTCCTGGCCGCCAGCCGACGAGGGGCGGACGCTCTCAATCAATATTGATAGTAATTATGATCTCATTACAAGTTATTATCTTTCGCTCTGATTGCAGTATATCGCATCGTGAGGACGGACTAGTACATCGTCACAGATAGATTCAGGAAGATTATAGGTAATCCTATTCCTAATCATACCTGATACCAAAAACATTTCATGTCAAATGTTGCCAAGACGACCACATAATGTTTGACCTGTGAAAAAGATATCAGGATCTCATGTTAACCAAAACTTCTGAATCTACACGGCCCTAACTCTACCGACCCTAACTTTACAAATTCTACATATCAGTAAAAATGTATGGCTTCGCCGTTTCGCTACCGTCGTGAAGGTGATGCGAATATTTAGTTTCTGAAGCAACGAAACAGCCAGTTGTACAGTATCGTGGTGTACAACCTAGGCGAGGTTGTACACCACGTCAATAAAGGATGAATAAAAGGCCAAAAGCTAAACGACTAAGCTGTTATTAAAACAGTATTAAAATTAAAAAAAAAACCGTCCATGAACGAGTCGTATTCGCGCGTGAAGGGGTCCGTTAAATTATCTATGATTATAACCCTGCGTGTGGCTAGGTGCCACCCACTTTAGAGGAAAAAATCAGATGATGTTCTACACACGAACAATTTGTTGTGCCGACTGCCACAGTTGTAGATGCACCCGGCCCGGTGGAGCACAGTGCGCGCGGCGGCCACATATATATTGTAGTCTTTGGCGGCCACTGACCCCGCGACCCCTTCGTCACACGACTGACACAACTTCATACATCTCACATGATGTTACTTGCAGCAGGAATTGGTACAGTTATCTGAGTGATCGTAATTACATGGTAACCCCTTCTGCAAAATAATAACACATAATATACATACTTACAAACATGATTTTTCCTGCTAGGTACTTTGTTTTCAATTGGTTAGGTTAGGTTGTATTTGGCTGACGTCATGTAAGGCATGAGTAATGGTCGCGGTGCGGTATTACGTAAACGATTTTTTCAGAGAAAATTAATCACCAATGTCGGTTTATAAAACAATATCGAGCTGAAAATTTTAACTACCTACCTTATAGGTAGGTACCTTCCAGGAATTAGGCCTTTGCTCAGCAGTGGGACAGTACAGGCTAAGAAAAAAAAAATAGTTACCTACTTTTTTGCTAAAGCCTATTGTTAGCAGCCATCGTGCATCTCGCATCAATCAGATCAGTACCTGCTTGGCGGTGTGGCTTTGAGCGGCTACCAGCTACCTAGCTGATGCCGACCTCTACAATTTGGATATTGAAACACCGGATTTAATTGCTGTTCCGCAAAGTGGGCACGGGTCAGCCAGTGTACCCACATCACATTATATGTATATTTAAAAATAATAATATTCCACAACTATCACACAACGCCATCTAGTCCCAAGCTAAACAGGGCTTGTCTTATGTGTACTAGACAACTGATAAACATACCTAAATACATAAATATTATAATAAATAATTACACCCAGACGCAGAAAAAATTATCATGCTCATCACACAAACATTTTTCACTAACCACAGGCCTGTCATGTCATAAACACAATATTGTTTTTGTGTACATATTAAGTATACCGACTTGCGTGCTATAAATAAACGACCCAAGCTGATCTATGCGGTCCAGGTGAACTTTAATTTTTGCCGTGAGACCGCCAGCTAGCAATCATCACCAATGTTTTGTCCGTAGGAAGCTAGCAAAATGAATAACATGTCGGAACAATGTGGGTAGCTAGGGTATATAAGGACATAGCTAATAATTCCAGCGATGTGTTAAATGATCGGAGAGATAGATTATATAGACACCACCCAAGTCCCCTACTTGGGCAATAGTCGTATTCGCGGAAGTCGGCCATTTTTTCTCGAAATTCAATACCTATAACCGTTTTTGTAATTTCGTTCGAGATGAAATGACGATTAAGTTAGGGTTTTGAAAACCAACATTTTTTTTTTCTGAAATCTTGGTTACCTAGGTATATCGATGTTTCGCCGGATTTCGATTCGTTTTTATGTGAGATCTCTCAAAATTGGCAGTCTTGAGCTTGACAACAGGATGTAACACGCGAGAAATTTCCGATTGCTAATCTCGACCAACGAGGTGGACAGACGACCTTATAAAGGTCGCCGGAAGACGCTGGATGCAGGTCGCTTCCAACCGGTATATGTGGAGATCTAAAGGGGAGGCCTATGTTCAGCAGTGGACGTCCTATGGCTGAGATGATGATGATGATGAATATCGGATCAGATTGCATTTCTTAGTATGTGGTAATTAACCATTTGGCATATTTCAATCGACTGTAGTAGATAATCCATTTATAAAAATAGGTATTTATGGTAGCAGAACTATGTATTGCGTAATAAAACCACGTGTTTTTATAAAATATGTTTATATTCAGCTCAACAACGCTACATATCGCGAGTAGATAACTATAATATCACAAGTGCTTTACACTAAGTCGCGCTAACTTACTAATATGTTCATAACTTTACACTTAGTATGATAACTTAATTCTAGATGACACGTGTACCTACGAGCTCGGAATGTTACGAGACTTATTTACAGTGACCATGTTCACACACCTCGGCGTCATCTCATTGTTTGCGCCAAATCGCCAATTACTAACATCTAGTTAGTTGCTGTAATTCTTAATTTTAATTCATATTGAACACACACTTTTATAATCTTTAGACGTGTAAACTTCCATCAAAAATGTTGAATTAGGACTCTAAAACTTTGTAAATAGAATCATTAATTTTAGTAGATGGCAATTAGAATGTGCGCACTAGACGAGCGGGTAGGAGGCGCTGGAAGCGATGCCGCAGTGGTTGTTCCTGTTGCGAGCCATCTTGATGTAGCCGAGGGCGCCCCACGAGCGGCCCCACGAGTTCTTCACGAGCCAGTAGTCGCCGCCCTGCTCGTCTGTGCCGTAGCCCACCACCATCACCTGGACAGGTGGACAACAACGTGAACATTAGTCGCTGGCCAGTTACATACCACCATCATGGAAACTGAATAATAATACAGCAACAAAAGAGGACATCTATCTATTTGAGTACCTACTTGTAAGTATGCTAATAAATTAGGCCAATAATAACACTCTTCTGATAGTTGTTAAATAACAAGTAGGTATCATTGGTTTTTTTCTCATCCATACTCGAGGAAAGGTCAACTCCTAGGTTTATCGCAAAAACGTCGCGGTTTTGCAGCAATCACGATGTTTCTCACTCCAACTACCTACGTAATATATCGAGAAACAACAGACCGAAGCTGCTCGTGTGTTTTTTATCACCGCAGTTCATCGCTACTTATTACGTGTTTAAAATAAAAGTAGATTGGATGTATCGACTATAAAAAAGGGGTAGATGCATATGAAAATGTAGATATTATAGTACAGCATGATTTTGTTTAACAAGGCTTGTTTCCGACATTAGACAAAAATAATAGACTTCTTAATGAGTAATCTATGTGTGTGTGTGGTAGAATAGTGTAGGTACGTACTCCGTGATCGAGTTGGGTGGAGGAGCAGTTCTCGTCGTAGTAGACACCGTCGGAGTAGAACTGGAAGGTCTCCTGCGAGGCGTCGATGGCCACGGCGACGGGGCCCACGGTAGCCACCGCCTGCATCAGCTTCTCCTCGTCACCGTTGGGGATGTCCACGAAGCCAGTGTCGTCCGCACCAACGTTCTTGGGGTTGTACCTGCGAGATTGTGCTTCGTATTAATATTAGAACGAGATGGGATCATTTTAGGAGAACATCTTCAATATTTTTTGCCGTCGTGAAAGAATAAATAAAAATGACTGTTCATCAAACAGATATGTAGGTAATGAATTAAGTGGATTCCTGGTTGAGATGATGATGAAAATATGTGTCACCTGCACTTGTCGTCAACGCCCTCGTAGGGGTAGGACTTCTCAGTGTCGATGCCGCCGTTGTCCTTGATGTACTTGAAGGCGTTGTCCATGAGGCCGCCGTTGCAGCCGTTGTTGCCGTACGCGGCCGAGCAGTCCACCAAGTTCTGCTCCGACAGGGACACAAGGAAGCCAGTCTTGCGGAAGTGCTGGCCCTCGAGCGCGCCCGTCTGTCATGACAAATCATTTGCTATAGGTATGGAGGTACAACAGTCCGAAAATAAGAAGTAGGTACTTTACATAGACCACACATACACTAAAAGATATAATTTTGCGCGTGATTTTCCAGTTTCTTCTACCCAAGTACCTATTTATAGTTAACCACTGCACAACATTGCGGTTAGCAGAGTGTATGATCATAATTATTATTCTATTGGTTGAGGAAAATAATTTAATACTAATGTTGTACCTAACCGAGAGCAACTCAGTTGTTCAATATAGTTGCGTTATCTGAAGGTGCAGCTGCTATGGTTACACATCACATCACCACTTCCCAGTATATTTAACAAGTCATTTGAGGCCAATGAGGGCAAAGTTGAAATGATAATCTTTCAACAA
Organism: Agrotis exclamationis; assembly: GCA_950005045.1. Taxonomy (NCBI): domain Eukaryota; kingdom Metazoa; phylum Arthropoda; class Insecta; order Lepidoptera; family Noctuidae; genus Agrotis; species Agrotis exclamationis. The sequence continues at coordinate 23,815,264 of OX465427.1, read as the reverse complement.
TTTACAGTAGGTAATTATCAGTGTTAAGTTGAAGTTCTCGAGAGCAGTTATACCATATTATGGCGATGCTACTCATTATGATCTCAATGACTAGGTTTTAATAAAGAATACTTTACGAAACACAAAGAGCGCAGAACGGAAATAATTAAATATCGATAAATAGGGTCATTTCGCCTGTTTGCGTCCATTTAGTGCAGTTGTCAAGTTTGAAGGAGAAAATAAAAATATCCCAACACCAGTTTCAATAAAAAAATTATGTAAATGCGTTCGTTATATAGTCTATTTTAATATCAGCTTTCAGTTTTGTTCGAAAGTTCTCGTATTTTTTTTTTAAACAGAAAAATGTCAAAATTAGGCGTTTTACCCAGTTTGCGTCCAAAAAATCCAAATTGCGTCCACCCATGGACCATTTCGCGTCCATCAGTTTAGAGAAGGAATATAGGGGTGATCAGGGGTGATATTGTTAAGACAATTTAAAGGAAGATTGGATTTTAACAATTTCTTTATTTAATAAAAAAATAACATAATTATCATTATAAAAATAAAATAAAAAAACTTGTTTATTCTTCTCAACATCGATAGAATTTAAAATAAAAAATAACCATACATTGGTTCTGGTCCCGGTTTCTTTACTCCAGCACGCGTAGCATGGCGATTCTATCTCTATTCTACGAAGAAAAGACAAAGTTATTTCATCGTTATTTCTAAACAAATCGACTGTTTTTTTGCACAAATATGACACCATTCGTACATTATTGAAGAATAGAACGTTTATTTTCTATATTTTTTACATTACCATGCTTAAAACGCTAAAATTATTTCTACGTTCTGTCATTTTTTCTATTCTTCCGTCGACAAAACCCCTTTCTACGGCGCCATGCTACGCCTGCAGGCACACCCAGGGCAGGGCGGGAGGGACTGTCAGCGTGGAAAACACCGCGCCGCGCCGTCGACCTGGGCATGCTCCATGGCCGGACAGCGAGTCAACCATTACTCGCCGCCTGCATGCTCGCGCCTACGGTGGCCAGAGATCGCCTGCCGACGTCCGATGGTGTGGGCGCCTACCACCACGGCTGGGGTGGAGGGAGGACGCTATCCTCTCCCTCACGCGACCCGCCTCCTCCTTCGCGAGCTTGACTGCTTCGCAGAAGGAGGCGACCGCTTTCCACTCAAACTCGCCCCGCAGCATGGCCTCGACCATTACCGGGCGCGAGAGGTCTTCGCCTATCGCCGCCGAGAGGACACGGCGGTGCTCTGGCCAAGCGGGGCAGACCTGCACCGTATGCTCCACCGTTTCCTACGGGCGATCCTCGCTGTGGTGACACCCAGGCGTTTCTTCCTTTCCCATCAGACACAGGTACCTCCCGAAACTTCCGTGTACGGTGAGGACCTGCGTCATGCGGTACGTCAGGACTATCCAGCGCACAGAACAGATAAAGGAGGAGAACCTCCTTTATATGTTCTGTGTCTTCTCCTTTATATGGTCTTACCCGCTGACGCGCTGGAGGGCAGTCACCTCCAGACCTCATTGCACTAGTAAAACTTGAATTTTAATCTCATAGTCCTAATCAAAACTGTACTACCTATTCATTTCAAATTATTAAAAAAATATGAATAAAATATGTTTATGCTATCATTTTTATTTATTGAAAAAATGGACGCAATTTGCTATATAATATTATTCAATGCAGGTATAGTTTGCGTCCACGTGTAATCGATATTGTCTATCTTTTACTACAATTATAATAATGTGGACGCAAATTGGCAGTTACAATTACATACTATAAGTGTTAAAATAAACAAAAATCCAATTTCTCTTTCATATTTTAATCACATAAAAATAAACAATTAGAGAAAACATAAATAGACGAGTTCGCGTCCACTGTGGACGCAAAGTGCACATTTTATAAATTCGGTGTTGTAATTCGCGTCCACCTTATTTTAACTGTTAACTTTTAAAAAAACAAGCAAATTCATAATTCATATTATTCGTTTTTCCATTATTAATGTCTACAAATAGCTATGTTTCCTAAAATTCACATAAAACAATAAAATATTTACCGTTAAACGCGCCGCTGCACACTATTTTTTTTTTACATTCCGCGCGTTTTCACTCTGCTGTTGAACAACCCGAGACTAAATATTTTTTCTAAACGGATTAGCGGTGCGGACAGAACTTTTGTCTATGTTATCGTGTCTCTTATACGTTGGGGTATAGGCGGTCATGTCTTTCCATGTCATTAGAGTAAGAATATACTTATTTTCGAGCATTTTTAAAGGGAGATCCGTAAAATGGACGCGAACCGGACGATGGACGCGAACAGGCGAACTTACCCTATATGAATCATCACGGTCTTGTATGAGTAGGTAATGCTGAACAATACAATTATTTGAAACTGATACTTTTGCGTAGTAGTGACAATATAGGTTCAGTCTGCGACAGGTTTAGATGTCTAAAATGTACAAAACAATATTATGTTTTCGTTTCTAAAATATACAAATATTTCGTTTGTTATTGTTTTAAACTTGATCAGGTAATTCATTCATATAATTAATAGAGATGAGGCCATCCCTGAAACTAGTTTTGATATTTTATTTATAGCCGCTGTTTGTGGGGAGCCATTCGGGCCCTTGGCAGAGTCCGACCCTGTTCATAGAAGAGCACTATTCGATATTATTGAAAGCAGTGATTACTTTACAATTACAACAATTCAAGGTGGCTAAAAATCGCCATGGTGGAGGCTTTGCCTCGCCAGCAGATAAAAGACGAGAATCGTATTGTTTTGAACAAATTATAGGATAAACACTGTCTAACATCAATTCGTTTCAACTTCTTCACTCAAAATAATATTTATGTAATTACTTGAAAAGTAGTTCAAATATATTATTTTATACTCTTGGATATCTACACACGAATTCATTTAGTACAGGAAGGAGTCCTCGGAACAATTTTCATCGTAAAATCAGATGTTTAAGTGATACTTATTGACCTAGGTGGTCTTGTATACTTGTCGTTTTAACTCTGGTACTTATTATATTAAATTTGCCTACATATGTTTATGTAAACAGAGCCACTCGATAACCGCTCATTATTCAGAAATGCTAATCAAAGCAGACGCTGACATGACACAGATATCGGTCACATGACCGGAGGGCGGCGACTGATTTGATAACAACTATAAACAAATCTGGACTTTCATTGTACCCAATGTCTAAGTGGTCTAATGACTGTTTCTCTTAATTATTTTGTATTTTCATTAATCATTCTTGTTTTATCTATCTCACAATAAGTCAGTTCATATGTAATGAGATATCAGGAAATAAAGGCTCCGACCGACATCTACACGTATGTTCTACTTCATACATAATAATACTATGAGACTTACTATGTACCCGTAAGTATACCTCAGTCAAGCAGTGTTGGAGTTAATAACTTCAGTTTTTATTGTATTTGACGAATCAATCACATTCTATCGCATTCATAGACGACGAGAAAGTCTTACGTATTATACTCGTAAAACTGATTAAGGATTTAGTTGAGTAACAGTAGGTAGGTTCTTATAACAAGTAGCACGGAAGACCTTGTACCTACCTAAACTAGTCACAGAGATTATGGATTCAAATTGTGTTTGCGTCAACGATAATTGAATTAATTATACATACTTAATAGGTACGTAATTGATTTAATGCAATTTTTAAAACCAGAAATGTTTGGTTTTGTTGCCAGAAACTATTTCACGTTTCCGGCCTAAATTCTATTCAAAATTGAATAAAGAGGAGGCACTCATTACTTCTATTTTCTAAAAAACCGTTGCCCCACACTAGTAAAAATTCCTGTGTCGTGGGTGCGTTTACAAACATAGAAACTCACATACACAAACACCCAGACCCGAAACAACTACCGTCTACTTGCAGAGGACACGAATTTTTGTTCATGTGCAGTGATCGAACCCGCGACACTTGCCTCTGCGCGGACCTTGCCGTCATTCACTCATCGACTTTATAACAAATTTAGAATGTTTGTAAATTATGACTCCAATAATTTACGTGGGTTCAGCCAAGCGATAACATAATTTTGATTATGATGTACCTGTGAGAACTTGTCAACTTGTTTTGTAATAAAACGCTTAATAGTCACTAGCATAGTCTTATAATTAATATTATTGTTTCTAGACAACCGTGAGAGTACATCATTCTGTGACAACCATGACCAGAGAGTAAAAGTAGAAGTAGGACGCACAGACTATAAAAATATCTTAACACTCCCTCTCAATTTCAAGTTTGTTTAAATAACAAAGTAAAACTTTAAATTGCTGAAATTACACAAACTAATTTTTTTTTTTTTTTTACAATACTTATTAGTTTTAGAACGACAATGGTAACCCTTAAATGACATTTCTACTTTTGACAACTGACATTTGACTCGACATTAACTTTAATAACTGTCACAACAAAATTATGAACAAGTTTATCATATTTATACAATATGCAAATTTTCACGGAAATATGTAAATTTAACACTACACAACGGTTTTGTCAATAAGTCAGATGTATTTTCACTGCTACTAATGTATTTTACACATATAATGTTTTTATTTATAATGTCCTTTATGAAGTGGTATTTTATATCAATGTGTTTGGAGTGACGCGTGTTTTCACTGTTCTTAATCATTTTAATGGCACTTTGATTGTCAACACACAATAACACATTACACTCATCTTGAAAGTCCATTGCAAGTCCTCGAACAAATAACAATTCACTGACACACATTGCAGCGGCTACATACTCAGCTTCTGCTGTGGAAAGTGCCACAGCCTGCTGCTTCCTTGAACTCCATGATACAAGATTGCCTTGGTGATAAATGAGCATGCCACTGACACTCTTTCTATCAGTTTTATCACCTGCCCAGTCTGCGTCTGAAAAGGCTGAAATGGAAGAAACATTATTATTTTCTTCTTTCTTCTTATAAGTCAACTCTTTGTTTATAGTCCCTTTGAGATAGTGTAAAATCCTTTTTGCAGCATTCCACAGGCTTCTGGTTGGCTTATCCAAGTATCTACTTAAAAATGAGGTAGCAAATGTGATATCTGGTCTGCTTATAGTAGCCAGGTAATTTAGACTTCCTAATAATTCTCTGTATGGTACATTAATAATTATTTCTTCTTTTCCAGGTACTTGAAAGTTATTTTCCATTGGTGTCTTCATTTCCTTGCATTCACTCATATTGTATTTCTGTAATAAATTCTTTATAAATTGTTTTTGTGATAATTTTAATGTGTTTTCATTTCTTTGTATTTCTATTCCTAGAAAGTTACTAATTTTCCCCATATTCTTTGCTCTAAATTCTTCCTGCAACAACTGTATTACTTTATTTACTTCGTTTTCTTTTCCCATTAACAAGATGTCATCTACAAATAGAATTAAATATATCTCTTCTCCTATGTATAGGCATATATCATTCTTTGATCTTCTCATGTTTATTTTCATACAAAACTCATTAAATCGTTTGTTCCAGCATTTTGGTGACTCTTTCAGGCCATATAATGCTTTCTGGAGTTTCAGAACAGTTCTTTCTCTCTTTTTCTTGATACTTACTCCCTCTGGCACTTTGATGTATACTTCATTTTCTATTTTTCCGTTTAAGAAAGCTGTGGGTATATCCAACTGTTTTATTTCCCAGTTATTATTTAATGCTTGCGATAGTCCCATCCTTATGGTCGTCATCTTTGCTACAGGGGAGTAGACTAAGTCATTATTTTCTTGTTGAAAACCACGGGCAACTAGCCTCGCCTTTCTTGTGCCATCTGACTTTTCCTTGAATATCCATTTAGTATCTATTGCTTTTCTTCCTTTAGGTAATTCTGTTTCTATCCAAGTTTCTTGTTCTTCTAATGACTTTATTTCATTTTCAACAGCAATTTTCCATTCATTACTTTGTTCCATAGCTTCTTTGTATGTTGTAGGGTCATTTACACTTGATAGCATGCAGTAGGCTTCATAGGATTCAAAATCATTATAGCATTGTGGCTTTTTAACTTCTCTGCCTGATCTTGTAAACTTTTTCTCTTTCTCATCTTTTTCTTCTTCAGATTTTTCTTCATCTTTCTGTTTTTCGTCATTATTTTCTTCTGTGTAGTATTTTATTTGTTTATTCTCCTTTTGTTCTGCTACATATTTAATATTTGATTCATCAAACCTGACATCTCTAGATACTATTTTTTCATCCGTATTTGGGTCCCATAGTTTATAACCATTTGTAGAGTAGCCAATAAATCTAGCTGGAATAGCTCTGTTTGACAGCTTGTCCTGTTTAGGCATTATGTGTGCCCAAGCCTTGCATCCAAATATCTTTATTTTCTGTAAATTAAATTCCCTGTTCCTGATTTTGGCAGGTACTCTATTCTGTATAGATGAACATGGTGAACGGTTTATCAAAAATGTTGCTGTTAGAACAGCTTCTCCCCATAGGTGCCTCGGTAGATTTGATTCATCCAACATAGTTCTTGCTTTATCGTAGATAGTGCGATTCATTCGCTCTGCTTTGCCATTTTGCTGTGGGCTGTATGGTTGAGTATACTCAATTTTAATACCTTTTTCATCACAATAGTCTTTTAGCTTTTTAGCAGTAAACTCTCCTCCGTTGTCACATCGTATTCTTTTAATTTTAATATCTTCTTGTCTTTCTGTTTCCTTTATATATTGAATAAGCTTGTCTGTTGCTTCATTCTTGCCTTTTAATAAGTATGTTTGTGTAAAGTGTGAGTAGTCGTCTATTATGGTTTGGAAATATCTATACCCTTCTTTTGTTGGTTCTCTTGTTGGGCCTGCTATGTCTGTGTGTATTAAATCACCAACTTTGCTAGATCTTGGACTTATCAGTCTTTTAAATGGTTGTCTGACTGCTTTAGATCTCATGCATACCTCACATGTCTGCTTACTGTATGGTAGCCCAAGTATTATTAGGTTTTTCCTGCACATGTGGCCCATCCTTTTATGCCAAATATCCTTCTCACTTTCTTCACTAATATTAGCATATAATTTATTATTTAACTGCAATGTAAATATATAAAGCTGTCCTCTTTTCTGTCCATAGTAAACTTTCCTGTTTTCAGATATTATCAATAACTTTTCATTTTTAAATATTACTTGTTTCTTTCTTTCCACAAGTTTACTAACTGACAACAGATTGTTGCTTAATCCCGGTACAATTACAACTTCTAATTTTAATTCTTCATTTCTATAGTATGCTTGTAGGTATCCTTTTTTCTCTGCTATTAATACTTGTCCATTTGCAATCTTTATCTCTAATTTTTCATTCAGCTTTTCAACATTTGATAGATATTTTTCATAGCATTCTTGTACAAAATGTTGTGTGGCTCCCGAGTCAACTATAAAATTTATGATACCATTCTGGTTGTCGCTCATTAATGCTTCATCTGAGGCTATAAAGAGGGGATGTTTCTGTTCAGCAGGTTGAGCAGCTCCACCTCGTGCTCTCGGTCCTCTATATCCTCTACCCCGGCCTCTACCTCGGCTATGACATTCAAATGACTTGTGTCCCTTCTTGCGACACCGATAACAAATAATATCTGAGCTCACAAATGACGATGACGATTCTTGTTCAGTTACTTTATCTTTTCTCACTTCGTGGTCTAACAATTTTGCTTTGACAAATTCTAATTTTATTTCTGTATTTACCGTTTCAAGTGCTGTGATAATGTGATTGTATTCTTCCCCTAATCCGGTCAACAGATAACACACCTTGTCACTTTCTTCAATCTTTTCGCCAATTACTTCCAGTTCTCTTACTAAACATTCATACTTTGAAAAATATTCTTCAAGACTTCCTCCTGTATGTTTTAGGTTTAGAAGTTTTCTACGCAATGTTATTTTAGAGATGACACTTTTTCTTTGGAAAGTATTGGTTAGTACATTTATCATTTCCTTTGATGTCTTGCATTCCTTTACAATATTCAGGTGCCGGTCCTGTAAACACTGCACAATAATGCTTTTTGCTTTTGCATCCAAAATTTTAGACTTTTCGTCGATTGCTTCTAGATTTGTGACTTCGATGAGCCCTTTTTCTTCTAAAATACATTTTAGCCGAAACATCCAGTTGTCGAACGCTGATGCATCTAATTGTGGCAATGTGCTATGAGTTTGCCCTTGCACAGTCGACGCCATTTTATGCTGAAAAATCTATCCTTAAGAATCTCAACAATCACTACACTTTTACTTCCTATGCTAAAACTATTGGGCGTCTGGGCCCATAACCTGTGAGAACTTGTTAACTTGTTTTGTAATAAAACGCTTAATAGTCACTAGCATAGTCTTTTAATTAATATTATTGTTTTTACATAAAATATAAACTTGTACCCAGTACACACGAACCTGTAGGTATTGTATCTCAAGTAAATTGCTAAGAAACACTTACTGCTTGATGCATATTGTATTTTTTTAAATATATTTATTGTACATTATAACTGCCTATCTACAACCAAAACATATTATGTGGTTATTTATAGTTAATTACATTTTTCAGTTTTCCTTTTCAACACTAAAGCAGGATGTTTTCATTGAAATTATTATCATCAATATAGGTAACTAGTACATACTAGTAATACATTTTAGCCGAAACATCCAGTTGTCGAACGCTGATGCATCTAATTGTGGCAATGTGCTATGAGTTTGCCCTTGCACAGTCGACGCCATTTTATGCTGAAAAATCTATCCTTAAGAATCTCAACAATCACTACACTTTTACTTCCTATGCTAAAACTATTGGGCGTCTGGGCCCATAACCTGTGAGAACTTGTTAACTTGTTTTGTAATAAAACGCTTAATAGTCACTAGCATAGTCTTTTAATTAATATTATTGTTTCTACATAAAATATAAACTTGTACCCAGTACACACGAACCTGTAGGTATTGTATCTCAAGTAAATTGCTAAGAAACACTTACTGCTTGATGCATATTGTATTTTTTTAAATATATTTATTGTACATTATAACTGCCTATCTACAACCAAAACATATTATGTGGTTATTTATAGTTAATTACATTTTTCAGTTTTCCTTTTCAACACTAAAGCAGGATGTTTTCATTGAAATTATTATCATCAATATAGGTAACTAGTATCACTCGGTATCACAAACAATATAATTATCTAGAAAAATCCAGTCGCGATAACCATCCTTCATATTGTTTTCGGGTATTATTACCTATGGTAACTTATTACAGGTAAATAATTCAGTTCCCTTAACGGCTTAATGAATAAGGTTCCCATTTCTCAAATTATATAACTAACCTAATAGTTGGTATTTGAAAACCGGTTTGTCGTGTCATAATTCATTATACTTACCTATAATCATTTGGCAATCGCAGCTCTACACCTTTTCCAGAATACCTATCGTCTAAAACCTGTTTTAAGGGACACTTTGGAGGACGCATTCATCAGCTCACTGTCATCAGTTAAGTGGTACTTACGGTGGAGAACGCCCAGCACGAGCCGCACTTGCCCTGGTCCTTGACCTCAGTGACGGCGCCCTTCTTGCGCCAGTCCACCTGGTCGGGGTAGCTCACGTGCGCGGGCGCGATGAACGTGGAGGCGCGGCCCTCGCGACCCTTGCCGTACAGGGCCTTGCCGTGCCTGACCAAATACAACCTTTATTACAACTTACAAAAACTTCAAAACAGCATCGAGTTGCATGATTAGATTCGCCTCCTGGGACTCCAATTTGTCATAAAGTACCACATGCACGATAAAACATGATGATTGGTTTCGTTGTAGCTTTCTAGTAGTCTTTAATGACGCAAAGCTATCACTCAAAAGGAATACTAGTGCCCTGTGCCGTGATGTCGAGGTGGCGTTTGTCAGCCGGGCCGCAGACTGTGTGGGCCCCTCTGGCATGCAGGATGCAGGGCTTGCCCGCAGTTGGTAGGTAGGATCGGGGGCCCGCACAGGCTAGTTCCTAGCTCTTGCGGTCTAAATGTAAACTAAACTAGATCTATAGTTCGTTCATGAGACGAGTGAAATAGAAAAATTCGAAAAAATGTTTGAACCTGAGCAGGCCATCCCAGGAACTAATTTTGAAAAGTGCTGACCGGCGTTGTAGAGCTATCCGTCCGGGCCCTTCTGGCCCACCCTGGTACGACCCTGGTGAGACTCGATACTAAACTGAGGTCATTATGAAGACGTTTTTACTTTTTCCTTAATGATCTTAGACTAAGTAAAGTACTAGGCAAATTTTCGAAGCCATTTATAAAGCGTGCTAACAACTCAATTCATGACATTGACATGCTTGACCTCTACAGCGCGAGTGTGTGCATATATATAAATAGTACATACATAACATAAGCAGTTTGTTTATCTTTTAAAATTGCTATCAATGCTACCTATAAAGAAAACAACGCAATCAGCTGTAATGTAATCAGAGGCGTCCAACACTCCAACCAAACAATGAAACGGCTTTGTATCAACACATCAAATGCGTAATAAATACTCTAAGTAAATATTTAAGCTGTTGCAATTATTATCGAATGATTCTTGAAATAGGTACCAACCTACATTATATGATTAAAAACGTTCAGTCATGGTGGCAGGATACAATACAAGATACAAGTTTTGATAACAGCGTACATTTATTTTGTTGTTTTCCCGCTCAACTGTCCTCAAGTTTCCCTATTTATAATGATTGGCCTGATAATTAACACGAGCTGGGGGCTTTGTTCCTCCTCTTTTTACTGGCCTACATCACAAAACTTCAACATTGTTACATTGGTAACCCTACTTGTTCAAATGATGACATTCTATGATTCTGAAACAACAATTTGTGCATTATGTTAAGGACGCCGGATTAGTGCCGAAAATAGGGGTGTGCCAACGGTGTCCTGGCAAAGAGCGCAGACCCCGGAGTGACGCAGAAATGGCCAGACCAGCAGGGCTATTGGCTAACTTAATAGCCACTGACCAGCAGTTGTCAACTGAACTTGGATGGCTTGACACCTCTATATTTTATCGACTGTTATGAGGCAAGTTGAGGAATGCCTCAAGAGCGTTAGAATAGTTGATTTTAGGATACATTTACATTTATGCCAATACGTAATTTACCTTTTGACAGCTATTTGATGGTCACCAGAGCAAGTGATCATCATTTGAACTGTCAACAGAGATACGCAATAGCCACACTGGGCTCATAAAAGGCTAGTTACGGCACTGTCGGATACTCACTTGGCAGTCTTGTTGAAGCCGTTCATGGTGTGCACGAACTCATGGTGCAGCATGTCGGCGTACTTGTTGGTGCGCAGCTTGAAGGACACGTGGCCCTGCTCGAAGCGCTGGTTGTGCTTGGCGATGCGGTGCTTGTTCTCCACGTAGATCTTCATGCGGAACTTGTCCTCCACCTCGCTCTCGTACTTCAGGTTGTGCTCCATCTACAACCAGGCGAAGGTTACAGGTTGAACAACTAGTGGCAGGACAAAGCCTCATTATTGTTCGTCCTTGGTTTTTAAACCGAAACATAACAATGTTCTTTCGGTTAGTCACTGATGACTGATGCTGTCATTTTCCTGTATTATTTCCTTCCTAATAAAAAAAAAATATGCAGACAACATTTAAGAGCGCTTATTCTGAAAGTTGGCAACGTCGCAAATAGTTGTCAAATATTAATAAGTTTTAATTAATTCAGAAATGTTACTGTATGGAAATAAGAAATATCGCTCTGTAGTGCACTAGAACCTTCGATCATTAATAACAGTTGTTTTAGATGATCGAAGACTAGAACATTGATATAGAAATGCAATTAAAACACTGAATTTGATGTTGTAACCGTTTCAGGTGTAAAAAAAGCATTTGGAAAGTTTCCAAATACTTTTTTTACATCAAAAACTACATATTCGGTGTTACGATATTAATTATTGCATTCCTTAATAAATTTTTAGTGCACTACAGAGCCATATTTCTTATTTTCATACAGTAAATTTACAAAATTAATTAAGCCTTGTCAATATTTGATAGCTATTTGCGACGTTGCACACTTTCTGATTATGCGCCCTTAACAGCCACTTGGTAGTAAAAAGTAGGTAGGTATTCCGTATTTTGTTACGTTCTGGAAGTGTTTTCGTTCGGAAAGCAAACACATTGATAATACACCTACCTACAGTACGATTCAAATTTAATGGCGGCTCGGAACATCCAGAGAGTAATTATTATTATCCCCTTGTACGCCAGTGGGAAATTTTCTTCCCACAACCTGTCATTAGTGACAAATTTCGGAAAAGCCAACGGGAAGTTTTCTTCCCAGTGACAGTTAAGAACTGTCACTTTGACAAGACATACATTTGACAGGTCTGATAGATGTTTAGGCTTTTTTTTTTTTATCGTGGTAAAATCACCAAATGAGTCCTCCCACCCCGGGCAGGGCGGGAGGGACTGTCAGACTTGTACTGACTAAAATCCACGGTGTCCTTCAATAGCCCTTTATATTCCGGGGTCACGGTAATGAGATAAGTCCCGCGACCCCGGCAGGCTTCGGCCCTCTAGAGGGGGGCCCCGTCATCTTGCTGACGCTCTTTGAGGCGCGCGTGGAACACAACGCGCCGTCGACCCGGGCATGGTCCATGGTCGGGCAGCGAGTTGCCCTTTACTCGCCGCCCGCATGCCCGCGCCTACGGTGGCCGGAGATCGTCTTGCGACGTCCGTCGCCGTGGCTGTCCACCACTGCGGGTGGGGCGGAGGGAGGACATTGTCCTCTCCCTCACGCGGCCCGCCTCCTCCTTCGCGAGCATGACTGCTTCGCAGAAGGAGGCGACCGCTTCCCACTCCGTCTCGCCCCGCAGCATGGCCGCAACCAATGCCGGGCGCGAGAGGTCTCCGCCTAGGATGTTTAGGCTTACCAGTGGTTATAATCACTACGTTTTAGGAACATCGTGCGTTCCGATGCGCAAAACGCAATTTTGGGTATCAGCGGGGTGTAGACGGGCGGGGTACATCCCGCGCACCCTCTGTCTCACTCGCTCTCGCGCGACGACGCGGTGTATTTTTGTCGTCAACTTGACTGTACCTGCGCGCAACTGCACTCGCAGCTAACTTCCGAACCGCCATTAAGTTTGAATCGAACTGGACCTGATCTCTACTAGTCGTTCGCTACTATTTCACTAGTTACGGGCGCGTAACCAGAAAGTTGGCAAAGTCACAAATAGCTGTCAAGTATTTACAAGTTTTCATTAATTTGGTTTTACTATATGCAAATCTTCTTTCTATACTTATAATAAATCTGTAGAGAGGTCAATTCTGTACATTAAATATATTTCCAAAATAACTATCAGGGGTTGTTTAGGGATCGATACTGATGCCAAAAATGCAATCAGTAAAATTATTGTCTGTCTGTCTGTCTGTATAACCGCTATAGAAACAAAAACTACTCGACGGATTTTAACGAAACTTGGTACAATTATTTTTCATACTCCTGAGCAGGTTATAGTATACTTTTCATCACGCTACAATCAATAGGAGCAGAGCAGTGAAGGGATTCCGATTGGATTTTTACAACTCAATTTTGAGGCACTTTCCGATAAGCTAGCAGACTGAAATTTTGCACATGCTCTGAGTTCTGATGAAAATACATGACTAGCTAAGAAACGTCATTACAAATCCAATATGGCGGCCTACCCAAGATGGCGGACTGGCTGTTTGAAATCCACCCCCATGATATGAGTATCAAATGAAAGGGTTTGCTGTCAGGAATACGAAATAAAAATAGTCACGTGATTTAAATCCAATATGGCGGACGTCCAAGATGGCAGACAGGCTATTTGAAATGCACCCCTATGATATGGATATCAAATGAAAGGGTTTGCTGTCGGGAATACGAACAAAATAGTCACGTGACTTAAATCCAATATGGCGGACGTTCAAGATGGCAGACTGGCTGTTTAAAATCCACCCCCATGATATGGGTATCAAATGAAAGGGTTTGCTGTCAGGAATACGAAAATTTAGTCAGGTGACTTAAATCCAATATGGCGGACGTCCAAGATGGCAGACAGGCTATTTGAAATGCACCCCTATGATATGGATATCAAATGAAAGGGTTTGCTGTCGGGAATACGAAAAAAATAGTCACGTGACCTAAATCCAATATGGCGGACGTTCAAGATGGCAGACTGGCTGTTTAAAATCCACCCCCATGATATGAGTATCAAATGAAAGGGTTTGCTGTCAGGAATACGAAAAAAATAGTCATGTGACTTAAATCCAATATGGCTGACGTCCAAGATGGCGGACAGGCTATTTGAAATGCACCCCCAAGATATGGGTATCAAATGAAAGGGTTTGCTGTCAGGAATATGAAAAAAATAGTCACGTGTCTTAAATCCAACATGGCGGACATCCAAGATGGCGGATCGGCTATTTGAAATGCATCCCCATGATATGTGTATTAAACGAAACGGTTTGCTGAATGGTATACGAAAAAAAATATCACGTGACCTAAATCCAACATGGCAGCCGTCCCAAGTTGGCGGATAAGAAGTAAATTAAGTTTGAATATGAAGAAGACTAAAAAAAAGTATAATATTTAGTGGGTGCTCAAAGCGTGTTTTTCCCACGTTTTGTCGTTCCGGTTGGATTTTTGCAACTCAATTTTGAGGCACTTTCCGATAAGCTAGCAGGCTGAAATTTTCAGGGTACCTTCAAACCCGATGAACAAAGATAAAAATAATAAAATAATTAATAAATTTAAAAAATCTAAAAGCCCACGTTTTTAAATGTCCTAAAAATAAGAAAATAACCCTACAGGGCTGAGAGATGGGCCAATCAAAACGTGGGGGCGTATCTTTGCAAGTTACGCCCACGAGCTATACACGTCATGTAAATATCTCATAAATAATTCCTTAAATAATTTACGCCCCCACGTTTTGAGTGGCCCCTCTCTCAGCCCCGTAGGGTTATTTTCTTATTTTTAGGACATTTAAAAACGTGGGTTTTTTAATCTTCCGTCGCGTGTGCAACCCTAATGGTTAAGCTACACAGAAATCATTTATGACGGAAATTTTCTCCTTAAAATTATATAAAAAATACCCCACGACAGCATATGTCTATCTTTTATGGTTGACTCACAATAACACGTGTAACTCCCGACAGCTTAGCAGTTCGAAGCTTTCTGATTACATTTGAATACTCTTACGTTTATAACACTCTCAGTCACCCCTAATTGAAAAAGTTAACATTAATTAACTGCTCCATAAAAAAAAATCATATAAATCAGTACAGAAACACCAAAGTTATACATGAAATACGCCAATAAGCCATTGCGCGTGAATACTGAATCATGCTATAAGGATTATTTTTGAGAATCGGTCGCCGCGCTCGACGCGTCTCGCGGCCGAAGGTATAAAATAGTCAATTTATAGAGAAAGGCTATAGGCTATATATCATCACGCTAAGGCCAATAGGAGCGGAGCGCCAATGAAGAATGCTTCGAAATCCGGGTTAAATTTAACGTTAGCCCAAAGTAACTATTCCACGCGGACGAAGTCGCGGGCAAAAGCTAGTAAGAAATATGCCTCTGTAGTGCACTAAAAATTGATATAGGAATGCAATTAAAACACTGAAATTGATGTTGTCACCGTTACAGGTGTAAAAAAGGCATTTGGAAGGTTCCAAAATCCTTTTTTTACATCTACCTAACACTATTATGTTTGGTGTTACGATATTAATTATTGCATTCCCTTATCAATTTTTTAGTGCACTACAGAGTACAGAGCCATATTTCTTATTTCCATACAGTAACATTGCCAAATTAATTAAAACTTGTTACAGATACCGGCATGGATCTTGAGCGCTGACCTTCACCTGCGCAGAAGTAAGTTATTAGGTCCCTTTGGTAGATGAAGTGAGGAACGGGGGGCGGGGAAAGTGTAGTGATTGGCCCGCGTAGCGTGCCGTAGCGTAGCGCATCGCGTCATAGCCGCCACTCGGGATTCGTTGTTTTGTGCGTTTTAGTTGTTTTATTGTGTGTCTTAGTGTGCGTTTCATTTTGTCGATAAGTGTACGATGCGCTAAGCGATCCCCACTCTTACGCCGAGCGCTCAAGAACAGTGCCGCCGGTATTTGTAATATTTGCGACGTTGCCAACTTCCAGAATACGCGCTCTTAAATCAATCAGGAGAGCTCAACATACCTTAAATGCGCTCCACTCCTCCCTGATGAGGTCGATGAGCGACACGGCGCTGGCGGCCGCCACCAGGCACAGCAGCACTGCTATACTCTTCATGGTGAGAAATTACTGTACAGACAAACGTAAGCATGTATGGTAAAAATGTACTTGCAGCTACAAATGCGGCAACAATAACTGATTCTCAGGAAGATTTCGATTAACGAGTATTTTCTGTTCTACATCAAACTACTATTACAATGTAGGTACTCTATGCCTATTACTGTCAGTCTAAGAGTAGACTAGAGTCTGTCTCACGAAAGAAGTCCCGCGGCAATAATTGGAACTAATTTCATTTTCTATTTTAATTATATTAATTAAATTATTAAAAATAATAAAATCGGATTGAACCAAAAATTCAATTTGAAATCATTTATATTATGAAATTTTTGGGGAGCCTTAAGTAAGTAAGTAAGTAAAATTTTATTTGTTTAAACATGGAAATGGAATTTTATTTGCTTAAACAGTGGAGTTTGGCAAAATTCCGTGACATGACTGTAGCGCTAGCGCTGCATCACTTTTAAACGTCGATTATTAAAATTAAGGAAATGGGATAGGATGAGAATGAATCTACACCCATTCGCAAAGGTAGGTTGTATGAAGAAGAATGGGCAAGAAACTCCATACTTACTCTTTTTAAAAATGTTTTACAATATTTTTATAACATCATTTAAAATAAATAATATGAAAGCAATGTACCTTGAAAATCTATACTAAAATTATAAAAATAAAATAATAAGAAATAATAAAAAAGAGCAAAAAGGTACATGGTGTTCATATTTTAACAAAATATTGTAATTACAGCTATTTTACAAATACAATAATTATATGTGTGTGAGCATTCAAATTTCAACCAGCTTGATTCCGTTTAAGCCCTACTTTCGTGAGACGGACTCTACATTACTGTCAGTAACCATAGCGTCATCCAGCGTCATCGTCATCTAAGTAGGTACGAGTATAGGCCGTAGAAAGAGAAAATAAGCTAGGTACGACGACAAGACCACGACGAGTTCAGTTTCAAACATGAAATAAAATAATCACGGCTCTTTGTAAATATGCATTCAAAAGAGAATGATGATCTTTGATTGTATTAAAAATATTGAAAAAGTAGGTACTTAATGGCTGAGTAAGGTGTTTCAATTTACAAAAATAAAGAATGGAAAATATTAAAGCGAACTGCGAGTTTACGGAACGAATAATTTTTTATTATAGGTAGTTGCTCTTTGATAGTCACGGCAAACTAAGTGAAAAAGTTAATCAGAATTTAAATACACAGTGCTGCTGCAGGAGATATAAGAACCCTCTGAAAGATTTTCCCTCATTTTTATGTTTTTAAGTAAAATATCTTTATTGCTGAGGTAAATACATAGGGAAACTTGACTAGGTAGTAATTAGCGTACGTACCTACTATCAGGGCGTGGACCCACGTCTACGGTGCGGCGCCGCGCCGTTGCCGTGCAACGGTACGGCACCGTCGCTGGCGGACGGCGCGGCCCCGTGCCGCACCATGACATCGTGTATCGGCATGTACAACCCGCTCAGCACGTACTTATACCATAATTACAGTTTTGGCTTGATAAGGACCGCGAAAGACTTATCCTACTCCCTGTTGCTGTTAAGACGACCACAAATGAAAAAAAAAAAAACCAAAGAAAATATTGGGTACGCCGCGCCGTGGCGCGGCGCGGGGCCGCGCCATCCGCCGGCTGCGGCGGCGGTGCCGTACCGCTGCACGGCAACGGCGCCGCACCGAAGACATATGTGTCCACGCCCTCACGGGGAAATGGACGATATTCGTCACCCTCAGGTCACGATCGATGACGGAGGTTACAGAGGTTTCCAACGTTTGATTGTTGGCGACAACGGAATATATTATCGTTTGACTGCTCTGTGCCTGATACACAATTCAATAATACAAGCAAAAATTGCGCACCAATATGAGGAAGTAAAGACAATCATATTGCGACCAACCGACTGTTTACGCTTTGTTTTACTACAACCGGTTGTGACCTAAGTTTTTTAAAATACCTATGTCCTAGTGTTAATTGTTCTGTTATCAAATAATGTTTTAAGATATCCTGATAGCTTTGTTTAAAGATAATAACTTAGTACTTAGGTAGTTATGCATTGTTTAGATTATTATAAATAAGGGTACTACCTACTTACGTTATTTAATTTTAATCTTATTGTTTATTTGCTAGCCAATATTGCTAAAACCTCTGTAGACCTTCGATAAATTTTGAAGCAGGGATAGGTTGCATAAATTTGGACGAATCTTTAGGGTGGAACAATGGGTAAGTAAAATATACTAGATACTTAACTACAAAGGATTTTTTTGGCAAAAAGGGGGATGCTATGCAGAATTGCAGAAATATGCCTATTCAAGTTACGCTTAGTTAAGGTATTGGTAGAAGCAATAATCGTTCAGCCAAAGCAATGAATTAGTTTTTAGAAAGAAATTGCCGTCATAAACTCATAAGTTAATAAGGTTATACCCGCATTCATTAATTTTGGTGACCCGTGTCCAGACCTTCCACAAATTAATTCAATAGTCTAAAGAAAGAAAAAAAGGACTTATGTAAATGATTAAATTTTATAAAAACCTTGTAGTCATGAGAACAATGGTCTAACAGTTTGTGAGTCAACACTACTTGGTTCGGGAAATAAAATTGTTTACGCAACAAAGAAAGCAAACAACAACACGCGATACTAACTACGTTTGATTTGCCGTGGACCGTGGGATGATTCAACACAAAGGAGGTTCTCATACCCTTGAGTTACAATCACATCTTACCAATATTTAATAAATAGTTTAATATTACGGAAAAGTATAACGAAAGAAAACTTACCAATTTTCTAATTAATTGAATGAAAACAGCAAACAATTTAAAATGGATAAAATTACGAGTTTAAAATATCTATTCGTTTTCGGAGAAGCGTACCAACGCAACCGCGTCCGAATTGTTTATGCGCGTTGTTCGGATAATCGGATTCGCTGCTTGATGTGATGTCGATATTTAAGTACGACTAGGCACGTGCTTCTTTTGACCATTGTTATCGATAAATGTATGGTTTTTTGTTAATTGTAACTTATACCTAAAGCTTTATAAACTTAGAGCGTTGTATTGGTGATTTTGTTGATTATAATTCTGTAACTACATACGTCTTACAGCCGCGTATAATATTTTAATCAACATACAACCTAGCACTAGCTTGCAAATTGCAAAAAACGTAAGAAAATTTGAATTTCGCGGGCTACCCTGGAGCATTCACCTTAAGGTATTTTTATTTGTAAAAACTAAAATATACTGTTTAACAAATCAATCTGCAACGTTCTGGAAATATACGGTTTTTCTGGTGAAGTATGTGTCTGGAGTCCCAACCCAATACCATGCTTGGTAAGGGTTTGACAGTTAGGCAGTGTTGCCATATCAGTGTTGTCATCGTAAAAATCTGAACTACCGTATGTCACAGTCTGGGTTGCCGTGTTTTAAGGAAAATTCTATCAAATTACCGTATATTTAAAAACTTACCAAAAAAAAAACAAAAAAAAAACTAATCCTCGCTAGGTTCTGCCCCATACAGGTTTTTATGGTTTCCAGTACTTCTGCATCTTCTTTTTCTAGAGCGTATTTCTCTTTACTTTGCATTTATTCACACATGTCGCGCGATACCTTAAACTTACCTACTGGGAGTAGCTAGGTAAAAAGTAGAAACAATCTTGGCACTACTTTTATAATTAAAATACACCTAAAAATAATAAACAGCTTTCTGAAAAGTAGGGACGAGCCTAACCTATTTCTTTATTAATATTAATTTTCAAATAAATTTATTTTCATTTCTCAATGCATTTTTCCTATAAAAGTAATGCGAATTGAGATTAGAAAATAATTTAAATTCAAACTTATGGCGCTCAGGCGCTCTAAACATCGTACGCATAGCTGCGCAATAATATAGTTAACATCACTGCGCAGAAAAAAGAGAAGGCGGCCTGCGCGCTCTCTTTCACCCGCTTTTATTGTATGAATGAAAATTGTCAGTGTGTTATAGTGCGTTTCGTTTCATTCCATTCTCTTATTTGGGATAAAACATTTCGTTTCTCATACAGCCAATTGCCGTATTTAATGATACGGTAATGCCAGACCTGCCGTATGCCGTATTTTATAAAAAAGAAGACGCGAATTGCCGTATAATACGGCAATTGCCGTGTCAATGGCAACGCTGTGCCATATCTACCAACTTGTAGGTAGATCTACCTACTTTGCCCTCAGTCTACCAACCTAAGCCTCAAATCTACCTATTTTTCAAAATTTTCAACGCCGGTATTGAAAACATGTTAAAGGATTAAGTGGTGATATTATAGGATTTGTGACTTAGCATAAGGGCGAATAAAAAAAACTTACGATTGACAGTGGACATAGAATGACACATCAGACATTGACAATTTCGTACCGCGTTCACGGCATTCGAGTGGAAATTTTGAAACATCAAAATATCATCAACACAACTCTTGGACAAAATTGACAAAATTATTCGTAATACATTAACATCCATTCTTAATGTGGCCCTGGATGACCCAGCGTGGCTTCAAGCACTTCCAATTCGTTTTGGTGGGCTCAGTGTCCGCAAAATTTCCAGTGTTAGCTTACCGGCGTTCCTGTCCTCAGTCCACAGCACTGAAAAACTAACCAGGAGAATTTTATCTTTCTCCCTGGTCAACCCTGAGGTGCCGTGTTTGACCGATGCCGAGGACACCTGGAAAGTGGCTTGCCCAAATACGGATCGGCCCGTGAACCCGTTTTCCCAGAGACAGTGGGATGAGCCGCTCTGCAGGTTGGTACGGAATAATCTCATTAATACGTCCACCAATACTGCGGAGCGTGCCCGCCTGCTGGCTGTGGGTGAGTGGGAGTCGGGCCTTTGGCTTCAGGCGCTACCGCCACCCAACATAGGTTCTATGCTGGGTGACACAACCTTCCGCGTCGCTACTTGCTTGCGTTTGGGCGCTCCTTGTGGGGCTCCACATCGCTGTCAATGTGGTGAAGTAGTCGACTGCCTCGGGCACCATGGCCTTTCCTGTAGCAGGAGTGCAGGTCGGTTGGCACGACACGCTAGCTTAAACGACAATTATTCCGTCGTGCTCTTGTCACCGCCGCCGCGCCGGGGTGCCAGCCGTCTTAGAACCCAGTGGCTTGGCACGCGACGATGGGAAGAGACCAGATGGTATGTCCATAATTCCATGGAAACTGGGTAGGCCTTTGGTGTGGTATGCAACATGTGTCGACACCCTTGCGCCATCCCATCTTCCTAGTACAGCGTGTTGTGCTGGCGCTGCCGCTGCAGGTGCTGAAAACTCCAAGGGGCGCAAATTCATTGGCTTAGTTAGTAGCTGTGTGTTTGAGCTGTTTGGGGTTGAAACTCTAGGGCCATGGAGTCCGAGCGCTCACAAAGTTTTTAAAGATATCGCCAAGCGATTAGTCGACTCTTCAGGTGACCAGAGGGCTGGCCTATTTCTAGGCCAACGAATCAGCATTGCCATACAACGTGGCAATGCTGCCAGCGTTCTGGGCACTGTTCCCGTTGACAGCGATGTGGACGAATTCTTTGACGCCCTTTAAATGTTTTTCTTTTCTTTTTACTTTTTGTACATATTACTAGTTAGTTTTTATTTATAGTTTAGATCATTATGTGTTTACTGATAGAGTAAAAAGTCAAAATATTGAATTGAATTTGTTGTAGTAAATGTGATTTTATTTGTTTTTGTCTAATTTTGTTACTTACTACAGAGTTGTGAGTTGTGACCTGCTTCTGCTTCTAGACAGCTAGAATCTACCTCAAAGAGCAATGGATTCTGATAGTAGTACCAATGTTGAGAGACTGTTTTCTTAATAAATAATATGAAAACCTGCCAAAGAAATCTAGAGGGTGTATCTAAAAGATTAATAATAAAGAAAAATGGGCAGCCTAGTCCACATCATTTAAAACTTTTTAATAAAAACATGTATAAACATAAACAATAAATAAATTCAAAACAGTTTTTACGTATTTTTAATTTAAAAAAAAACTACTAAATTAAGGTAGTAGATCTACCGATTTTTCATTTTGGATTCTAGCAATTTCTACCGATTTTTGGCACATATTCTACTGATTCTCTATAATTAGGGTTGGCAACACTGCAGTTACGGTACCCAAATGTCAGCCATGCCAGAACATAGACCTATGTGCCAGAAACATTATGGCCAGAAACATAAAAAAAAAAAAATACCCAAATGTCAAACTGTCATTAGTAAAACCCTTGTAAAACCTGTCAACCTCATGCTTTGGTTATTGGGTTCTTGATTGTGAATTTCAGATAAATTGAAGTGTTTATGAATAAAAAACAATGAAGCAGGATGGAAAAGAGCAGAAAAGGCAAGGCAAAAATAACAAAAAATTACAGCTATACAAACCCAGGAAGAAAAAGAGCGTTGAGGAAGATGCTGCAATACAATATTTACAGGCTCAGTATGACAAGGTACTGAATCGTATTTTATTTACTGTATTTTACCCTTGTAGCTTATAATTAACTTTCTTATTTTATTTACTATCATATTAAAATACTGGTTACCTAGTAGAGAAAGCAGTCCTAATAATCGATTCAAATGTGAACCTCAAAATAGCCATGTGGACTACAACATGACGAAAACAGCATTTGTAGCGTTTGAAAAAACATTTCATTATTTATTTTTAATTTTTCATTTCAGATAAATCCCGCTAAAATAAAAACTTTTAAAGATTTTCCACTGTCACAGAAAACTCTAAAAGGACTCAAAGAAAATAATTATGTTACTCCCACTGAAATACAAAAACAAGCTATTGGTTATGCATTGCAAGGGAAAGATATTCTTGGCGCTGCTAAAACTGGGTCTGGCAAAACACTAGCCTTCTTGATACCTCTACTGGAAAACCTATTTTGTAAGAAATGGACGAGGTTGGATGGGGTTGGGGCCTTAGTCATATCACCCACCAGAGAACTAGCTTACCAGATATATGAGGCTCTAAGGAAAGTTGGACATCTACATGACTTTTCAGCAGGTCTCATTATTGGTGGACAGAATTTAAAATTTGAAAGAAAAAGAATGGATCAAATAAATATTTTGATTTGTACACCAGGTCGCCTTCTTCAACATATGGATGAAAATCCTCTATTTGACTGCAGCCACCTTCAGATTCTTGTGTTAGATGAAGCTGACAGATGTCTAGATATGGGCTTTGAGACAACAATGAATGCAATCATTGAAAACTTGCCACCTGAAAGACAAACTCTCCTATTCTCTGCTACACAAACTAAATCAGTAAAAGATCTAGCACGGCTCAGCTTGTCATTCCCAACATACGTAGCTCCTCATGAGCAGGCAGAGACTGTCACACCCGAGTTGCTGCAGCAAAGTTATATCACTTGTGAGATTGATGAGAAGATTGGGATCCTTTGGTCTTTCATTAAGAACCACTTGAAACAAAAAGTGATAGTGTTCATGGCGACTTGCAAACAGGTCAAGTATACATATGAGTTGTTCTGCAAACTGAGGCCCGGCATCAGCTTGCTGGCTCTTTATGGAACTTTACATCAAGAGAAAAGAGAAAGAATTTATAATGAATTCTGTAGAAAGTCAAATGTTGTGCTTTTTGCTACAGATTTAGCTTCTCGAGGTTTGGACTTTCCTCGTGTTAACTGGGTAATCCAAATGGATTGCCCTGAAGATGTGGAGACATACATACATAGAGCTGGTCGCACAGCAAGAGGATTTACTGGTAAAGGTGAAGGTCTGTTAATGCTGTTACCACATGAAGAGAAGTTAATTGAAGACTTACAAAAAAGTAAAATTCCCATTAATAAAATACAAGTTGACCCATCCAAAGTAGTTGCACCACAGAGGAAAATAGAAAGTCTCCTCTCTGATAGCACAGAACTCAAACAGAGTGCACAGAGAGCTTTTGTCAGCTATCTGAAATCAGTATTCTTAATGAAAAACAAAGAGATATTCAATGTCCAACTACTAGATACAGATGCATATGCAAGGTCACTGGGATTGATAGTGCCTCCTTACATAAAATTTTTAAAGAAACATCAATATGCAGCAAAGAGGCAAGTTGAAGAAAAAGAAAACAGTGATGCCATTGAAAAACTGAAGGCTAAAACAAAATCTGATGACGAAACTGATCAGAGTGAAGAAGAAGAACCCACAGCTGAGCTTGAAAAGAAACTTAAAAAACAAAAAAAGAAGGACTCCTTAATCAAATTTGATTTTCATAATGATGCAGAATCTGATGAGGAAGACTTCTTGCAGGTGAAGAGGGTAGATGTCGATCCTGGTGATGAGCCAATTGAAGAAGTACAAATTACATCGAAAAAGAAAGCAAAACCTCTGACAAAAGCAGCTGTGGCTAAGAAACTCCTCAAGAAAAAGATCAAAGTTAACACAAAAGTAATGTTCACAGAAGAGGGAGAAGTAATAGAAGATGAAAAAAGAGATGTCAAGTCAGAACTAGCAAAACAGTTCTTAAATGAGAATGTAGGAGGTATTGATATAGAAAAAGCGAAAGAGGTGTTACAAGAAGAAGATAAATTTGACAAGATCAGGTTTAGAGAAAAGGTTAAAGCTAAACATAAGGAGCAAAAACGCAAACTTAAGAATAAAATGAAGGAAGAAGAAGGGGAGAAGGATGACTTTGGATCACAATCAGAATCTGATGGGCCTGATCTATCATGGCTGCCTGACCCCGACAAAGTATATGGCAAGAAAGACGGCGGCGATGAAAGTGGCGGCTCTGATCAAGGCAGTGACCCTGATGCTTCGGATCACGATGACGGTGAATCCGGCGAATCAGCTGAAGAATCTGAAGTAGACCAAAAATTCCACAGGTGAGAATGTTAATACGTCATGTAATTTTTTACCTTTATCTCATGAAATTAATTTTCGTACCAATTGTGAGTTTAACTTATAAGGAGTAAGATTTAAGATATTATTGAGATCCTCTGTTGCAGGCCTACAAAACGGAAACTAGTGGAGAGCCGCGGCATCCCACAGGCGAGCGTGATACCTCGCAAGCTCAAGAAGGTACAAGACGTGGCGGCTTCACTGTCGGTCAGCGAGGCGGAGGCGCTCGCCATGCAGCTGCTGCAAGCCAAGCGATGATCACTGTTCTCTTCCACTTAACATCTGTTCTGTTATCTATACATCTCTACATAATATAAATAAAATTGGAGTGTGTGTTTTTAATGTTGAAATAACCGTTTTTAGGGTTCCGTAGCCAAATGGCAAAAACGTAACCCTTATAGATTCGTCATGTCTGTCTGTCTGTCTGTCCGTCCATATGTCACAGCCACTTTTTGTCGAAAGTATAAGAGCTATCCTGTTGAAACTTGGTAGGTAGATGTATTATGTGAACCGCATTAGAATTTTCACACAAAAATAAAAACAAAACAAATTTTATACATACTAAGGAGTAACATAGGCTACTTTTATTTTAGAAAAAAAAAACTTTTATTTTAGAAAAAAAAAATGAATTAAGTATGTGCACTTGATACCACAACTTCATATAACTTATACGCAACAATATGTGAGTCAATAAAATTGAAGTAACATTAAGTTTTTTGTTTAATCGTAATCAGTTTACATTTATAAAAAAATGAAAATTAAAAAAAATATGTCTTTCCGAAGTACCTATAATATTAAAACAGCGCTATCTATCGAATTAAGAGGGTTAAGATTCGGTCTAGGGTCAGCACTCAGCTCAGACGGTCGCGGGACTTGTCTCTTTACCAATGATAGATTGATGATTATTAATGAGCACACCTATTGAAGGACACCGTTGATTATAGTCAGTAATATTCAATGTACTCTGTGGTCAGTACGAGTCTGACAGTCCCTCCCGCCCAGCCCTGGGAGGTGGGAGGACTCATTTGATGATTTTACCACGATAAAAAAAAAAGAAAAAGGGTCAGCTCAGACCGAGTACATACATTTTTATTGATATGTAAAGTGAAGTTAGGGTCGGTAGAATGAGGCCGTGTAGATTCAGAAGCTTGGCTTTACATGAGATCTGATATCTTTTACACAGAGCAAACCTTATGTGGTCATCTTGGCAACATTTTATATGAAATGTTTTTGGTGGGATTCAGTTTTTTTTTTGTTGGAAATGCCTTCTAGAGAAAAACAAACCTGTCGCAGCATAGCCGAAATGCGAAAAGGGTGAGACTAAGTAGGTCCCAGGAATCAGAAGATCGTGAAGTGAGCCTAACAGCAATTCGAGCAAGGCAAGCCAGAACTCTGCGTCAGAAACGCCTACCCAACGGGAGTCGTCTTAGTCGTCGATTTAGTTTACAGTGTTCTCTTACGGCAGTTTCTCGATCGCAGGAGAGTTTGAAGGAACGCGAAACGAGGTTAACGGTTGACCAAGAGCACGCCCTAATCGTGAATAGAGAATATTCTGACTGCGACTTTGCGCTCCCAATAAAGCATCGAGGACTGCCAAGCGCGTTTATAGGCTGACCGAGAGCATCTCGCCCTCTCACGTGAGTCTGAGACTTTCATCGAAAGGGATTCGTCTCACTAAAAAAATACATTGTTAAGTTCGGACATCCACGCGAACGAAGTCGCGGGCACAGCTAGTCTATAATATTTATGTATGTATTTAGAAATATATATGTATGTTTATCAGTTGTTTAGTACCCATAACACTAAGCTCTGCTTAGTTTGGGACTAGATGGTGTTGTGTGATAGTTGTGGAATATTATTATTATCTACTTGTAACAGATGTTCATGGGCACCCGATGGCTGTATGTGTGAGCTGTGAGCTCGACGCGACTATCTGTGGCGCGACACAATACGTAATGTTGAACGACCTGCTGTATCTACACCGATCCGATACTGTGTTCTAGCTTTAAAATTATTGTTATTCACGTACCTAAAGTTTTTTTAAAGTTTAGCACTGATCTACTGGGTTGTTTACTCCTTGAGCACGTATACGAGGTACACTTTCTTGTTCGTACATTGTTCTAGCTGCACGAAGGCTTTCATCACTGAGTAAATTATCTAGTACACCATTTCGTAGTACTCGCGATTTGAAAATTGTTGGGACGTCATTGTTACGACTTACGACCGGCGAGTGCATCGGCGCTTGCGCGAAATTGCGATACGTGCCACATTCTCTTTGCGCCAGAGTTAACTGAGGGAGGTTGCCGGGCGGCGTATTGCCAAACTGTATGCTGACCCAGACCTGGGTTGCTCTGAGTTCGATCGCAGTTTACCTTTGTAGTTGAAGAGCAAACTGTATACCTATTCAGAGAGTGTCTGAATCAAAATACATTTTGCTTTAAAATACTA
Source organism: Agrotis exclamationis (assembly GCA_950005045.1). Lineage (NCBI taxonomy): Eukaryota > Metazoa > Arthropoda > Insecta > Lepidoptera > Noctuidae > Agrotis > Agrotis exclamationis. Next base: position 23,787,682 of record OX465427.1, on the reverse strand, counting down.
GAGCAAAACACATACGAGTCCAGACGTCCAGCAGCAATTACGAAGGGGATGGCGGGGTCTTCCGGACCCCGCCATCCCCTTCTAACCTAACCTGTCCGTGTCGGGGTGCCCCAAAGTCCCGAGCTCGCTTCGCTCGCTCTTGCATTCCTAGGTCAAATAACTGATTACTACTTATCCAGGTGGCTCGACGGAGCCCCGCTTCGCGGGGCTCCTACTTCTGGGTGGTTTAAAAAAAAAAACCACGAAGGGGATTCATTTCCCATTTTTCTTCATTAATGTCTCGAAAAATATTTTTCCGGGGCCGTAAAAAATAATATTCAATCGATACTCGCGATATTTGCGTGTCACAGTTTGCTTTACATACAAGCGAGCAAAGTGCATACAATCTCAAAATGCTCTGAGTACTTTGCTCCAATTTGTTTGTGATTTCAATGAGCACGACGTAGTTCAGTACAGACTATGGGTGTCTGGGTCAGCATACAGTTTGGCAATACGCTGCCGGGCGGCGGCGGCGCGGCGGGTGGTTCGCGTACCCCACACCCAACCCCCGTTCCACGTGTCTGCTGTCACATCGCGCGCGCCAGCGCGTGTTTGATAGTATTATTAGGTACAACGAATAACTTTGTGTCTATGATTTCCTTGTTTCTCGGATATTTTTGGTCGGATTTGGTGGGATAAAAAAGTAAAAAGTAATTTAAATACTTATGGAAATGTGTTCATTAGTGATATAGAACCACAGAAAAAAAATACATGTGGCACTCGGAGACTGCCTCGGTGAAGCTATTGTATAACATTTTTTTTTTATTTTAAAAGAAGAAAATCGCTTTCCGCGTATATTTAACGAGAATATAATTTATTTAAAATGTTTGTGGTGCACTACTGTAATAAAGAACTTCTTTGTTGTAGGAGAATTTTATAAGTAGGTTTTATTGAGAAAACTCCTTTTGTAGCTGGCCGTTTAGAATCAGTGAGAAAAAGTAAATCCCTCTTCGTACCTTTATGAGCACGTCTGTCCAGCGGGCTTATTCGCTATCTCTAATGACAGTTGAGAATGATGATCACCGAGTATAGTTTCCAACTTTCAACTGTCAAAACTGACATTTCGTATTCCCTAACTTCCCTAAAGTCGGGTAATAACTAGTGCAAGAACAATTTCAAGTCGATAAGCACCGCTAGTTTTAGTTATTCACTGAACGATCACGTGACATAGAAGCGTTACTGAATACCAAACTGTCTATGATACCAAAACACCGGAATGTTCGGTTGGTCACTGAGCTCGCTTCAGTGTTGATCACTTTCATCTGTCAAAATTAGCGAATAAGCCCGCTGGTCTGTCCCTCAGAATAATGACTACTGTCCGTACCTATATGATTGCCGAAGTCTCCCGAACTGAAACGACGTGCTGTCAAATGTGGTCAGGTTTTTTCGTTAGGTTTTTCGCGCCCGCCGCGCTCAGAGCCTGCGATAAAAGCTATGCAATATTTTAAAAATATCGGAACTACATTTAAAATTACCCTGTATAAATGCGGAGAATGGTTGACCCTCGCGTCTCACGACCGCCCCTCTGTACTCTCTGCGACGCACAGTTTGGGAAGCCCTGGTCTATTTGATATCTAAAAGTGGTCATAACTTTTGAACGAAAACAAATAACATCAACATATTCAGAGCCCTGAGGTAAAAAGATTATAAATGACCTTGCCTGTACTCATGCCCCTATTGCTATTCGATTGGATCCATATTTTCAGGGACATTCTGTAGGTATAGTGTACATACATCCAGTGTAGTACAGTCGACTGGAATAAAATTGGCGTAAAAAATTGAATCACACCTTTAGCGCCACCGCTTAGGCGCATACCACAGGCGCATACTGTGAGAATATTAATTTATAAATTCTATCAGAAAAATTCTGATGCTTGCCCGAAGGCAAGCATCTTAATGAAGTAAGCGAGGTGCATTTAATATGTTTTGTTTCTATCATATTTTTTAATTAACACGTATTTTATTATAAAAATTGAGTTTATTCTAAAAAACAATTATGAGAAATTATTCGTCAATGCAAGTGCATATACTAAAACCAGAACTAAGACGCCGCGGAGCATCTACAAGATGGAAAAAAAGTGATTTAGTTGAGAGGCTAGAAATTTGATTCTACTACATTAAACACACATTTACTTGTAGTTGGGATATAAAATTGTGTAACGGCGCGGTGGGGTCGTCGGCGGGCACAGCAAATGAGACTCACTTAGTTCAATTAAACGTATAATAACTTTACGAAACAAACATTACAGTGCATAGTTCTTACGCTAGATACACAGAATCTAGGGCTCGCGTACATTAGTTCGCTCGGCAAGTGAGCGTGCGCACTCGGTGGTTGCGTTGGGCCGACTGCCTGCGCGAGCGAGGCGCCGCGCCGTGCAAGATGGCGCGGGCGAGGCGCTAACCTTGTAGCAGCGACATCAGCAGCTTTATGTTACGTCGCTACACACTCCCCCTCTAGTTCGAATATGGCGCCCTCGCATTCGGGCTAGCAATCATATCTACGGGGTCGACCACGTCTGCGTTTTTCCCTAACCGGGACCTCAACGTCACCGATGAACGGTGTCAGATCGGCGACATGGTAGCGTCCAACGTGCTCACCCCTGACGGTTCCCTCTAACACATAGGTTGTGGGACTTACAACTTCTCGTATACGATACGGACCATCCCTACGAGGTATAAACTTAGGAGTCTGTCCTTGACCGGCATCATTCGTCCCCTGTGTCTTCAACAATACAAGATCACCTACCTTGTAATCGGGGGGTGGGCGTCTACCTTCATCTGCATACTTCTTCTGCACGGTCTGAGCGCGTTCGTGGACATCTCTAGCGTCGAGCAATACCGTCGACAACTTACGCAGGTAAGGAGTAATGTTCGGCACGAAATTATCGCTATCCACGATGGTTTTCATGTCTGTCATGACGTCTGAAGGTGCGCGTAGCTCTCTCCCGAAGGTAAGAAAAGCTGGTGAAAATCCAGTACTCGCTGTGACAGCGGAGTTCATGGCAAACCTTATGGCTGCAAGATGAGCGTCCCATGACGTATGATTTCTCCCTACCAAGATAGCCAACTGAGGCTTCAAGTCCCGATTTTTCCGCTCTACAGGGTTAGCTTCAGGATGATAAAGTGGTGTCAAGGACTGTTTAATGCCCATCACATGACACGCCTGCTGCATCACCTCAGCAACGAATTGCACTCCGTTATCGCTAATCATCCTGCGCGGGACTCCGAACCTCAGGAACACTTCGGCAATCAAAACTTCAGCGCACTCCACGCTGGTGGCGCTCTCTAGCGCGAATAGCTCAACCCAATGGGAGCAAGTATCCTCCAGTATTAAGATCCACCGGTTCCCTTTCGACGTCTTCGGGAGTGGACCGAATAGATCGACAGCCACCACTTCGAACCGTCGGGTAGGAGCCGGGGTTTGCAGAAGTCCAGCTGGCTTTCGGTTGTCAATTTTGTATCGCTGGCAAGCTGTGCAGCGTTTAATGTAATCTGTGATGAAACTTCTCATACCTGACCAGAAGTATCGAGCTCTGATGCGTTGTAGGGTTCGTTCCACTCCGAAGTGACCTGCTGTAGGAGCGTCGTGAAAATCTGCCAGCACGGTCTCCCTTTCGTGCTTTGGCACGACGAGACAGGCGGAATCCGCGTCCTCAGATTCAGGTGCACACCTGTACAACACACCATCCGATATCAGGTATCCTCTCTCTGACCAACCCCTCCCCCTAAAGGGATCGTCATGTGCCTCCAATTCCTCGATAATCTTCTTCAGCTCGGGGTCTTTGAGCTGGTTAGAGCGCACGTCATCGGGTTTCCTGTGTGGTATATCTACTGACACTAAGCATACCTCGCAACCGCCTGGGTTCTCATCGCAACAGGGCGGGCGGCTTAGAGCGTCAGCAATCACGTTCGCTTTTCCAGGGGTGTACTCGATCTGGAGGTCGTAAGCCTGGAGAGTAAGTGCCCATCTGGCGAGGCGGCCTGTGGGAGACTTGAGGCTCATCAACCATCGTAGCGGCTGATGGTCGGACTTGACTACTACCTTGGATCCTTCGATGTACCCCCTGAACTTCGTAACAGCCCACACGACAGCAAGGGCCTCCCGTTCAGTGGTTGTATAGTTGCGCTCAGCTGCCTCTAGTAGACGGCTGGCGTACTCTATCGGTCTTTCATCGGGGCCCTCCCCCTGCATCAAAACTGCGCCGAGACAGTAGCCACTGCTATCTGTGCGGAGGGAGAAGGGCTTACCTTCGTCAGCTTGGCGTAAGATGGGAGCAGTGACCAAGAGCTCTTTAATACGCTCGAAAGCAGCTTGCTGTTCCTCATGCCATCTCCAGGTGCCGTTCTTCTTTAGAAGGTCAGTTAAAGGCTTAGCAATTGCAGCGTAGTTCGGTACGAAGCGCCGGAACCAACTGGAAGTAGCTAAAAAACCCTTAAGCTGCTTTACGGTCTTCGGGGAGGGCATGTCAGCAATGGCTGAAGTCTTACCTGGGTCAACTTGCAGGCCGCCAGGGACGATTATATGACCAAGGAACTTGACTGAATCTCGGGCGAAACAGCTCTTCTTACGGTTGATACGCAAGTTAAACTTTTCAAGTCTGTCAAAAACTGCTCCGAGATCCTCGATATGACCTTCGAAAGTTTCCGAGAGGATGATGAGATCGTCCAGGTACCCTAAAATGGTGACAGGTCTGCATCCTTGAGGGTTTGAATGTGCACTGGAACTGTCAATCATCTTTTCTGGAACAGGCACATTTAAGTTTGACTTGAAACGATCTATCAGTCGTTGAAATGTGGCACCTGAGTTCCGTAGGCCCATCGGCATCCTCTTAAACCTGTAGGTGCCGGACGGAGTCACAAAAGCGGTTTTGTCGCGATCTTCTTCTGCGACACAAACCTGGAAGTAGCCGGAGTGGAGATCAAGCGTAGTCATGTAGCTGGTCGTCTTCGCCGCATGAAGCACGTCTTCTATGCGCGGGAGCGGGTACCGATCCGGTTCTGTCACCGCGTTCAGCTTCCGGTAGTCCACACACAGGCGGACTCCGCCATCCTTCTTCGCTACTAAGACTACGTTGGCAGCCCAAGGCGATTCACACTCCTCTATAACATCAGCGCGTAGCAGCTTCTCAAGTTCACCATCTAACAACTGTTTCTTACCTTGCGACATTCTATAGGGAGGTGAAGCGGTCGGTTCCTGCTTCTCGTCAACCCGAATGTGATGAGTGGCATACGTTGTTGGGGGTCCTTCGGTGGCGAAGCGCTCAGCTCTGCTTACTATGAGCTGGTTAAGCTGTGTTCTTTGGGCTGGTGTCAGTTTCGTACCTTCTTCCTCTCTCAGCTCTAGGCCGGTGGTATCGACTTGCATCAACCCTGCGCCACTGGTAGATGTCAGGCTGTATGTTTTTACGAACTCAAACATCTGCCCAGGGGCATCGCTAAAGAACCAACGGTTACGTTGAAGGTCCATCAATATACCTGCTTTAGCGATGAAATCTTGTCCTAGAAGCGTCCTATTGCTCGCTTCTGGTATCACTAGGAAAGAAGTGGGGATAACACGATTCTGAATCGTAACGTTTGTATCAAATGATAATAATTCACGTACCTGCTGTGTTCCGTCGGCGAGACTTAGACTTCGCCGCGTTTGTGTGAAGGTGGCGCCACTGTCGAGGAGGATTTTATATAATCCGGGACTAGCGAGGCTCTCAGTAGCACCTGTATCTAACACTGCCACACCTACTACAGACACGACTTCTATTTTTACTGTGGGATGCGAAAACTCGAAATTTTGGGTTATGGCACTTTGGAAACTCACCTTGTCGGCGGATGTACCTTTACACTTCGGACACTTAGACCTTATTACCCCTTGTTGACCGCAGCCGTAACAAGACACTGGCGCGTTATCTTCCTTTCGGGCGTTGTCTTCCTTCCGGTCATCCGATTTCGTTTTGTTTTACAAAAACTTTTTACAAAAAACGCAGCGTGGCCTAACCCGTTTCGTTGCGTTCGAATCGCTATTATTATTATTATTCGAACTAGAGTTGGGTGGTGTGTCGTGCGATTCGGTATTCTGAACTACAGACTTCGCGGGGTGGCTAGACTTATTGTCGCGGGGTGAACTATATGATTTAGATTCACTTACTCGCACTTCGCCCAGCGTCTCCTCTACGTACCTTGCACGCTCGAGCAGGCAGTCGACACTACTAACGGAATCACGTGACACTCTTTTTCTTATTTTACGACTTAACAGTCCATAAACAATGTCTATCTCCATTATTTCTGGTACTTTGTACGGTAATCGAGATAAGCTCGCGCGCACTCGCGAAATATATGAGTCGGCACTATCACTGTCACTTTGTTCACGCGCGAAGATTTCTCGAAGTATCCGATGAGCGGGGCGCGGGGCGCCGTACATGAATCGGAGTCGGCGGATCGCGTCGTCCCAGGTCTCGACGGATGATTTTATGCCTTGCCACCATACTGCGGCCTCTCCTGTCAGCAGCATAGGCAGCCCTCGAAGTGCGTGTTCGTCCGACACGTTCGCGCACTCTTTTTATACGAGCACGTTCTCGATGAAAGCTTCAGTGGCGTCTACGCCACGTGCGGCGCCGTCGAAACGGGCCGTGCACCGGGTGAAGTTGCCATGCATGGTGGCTGCTGGCGCTCCCGTGTGTGCTGCGACGTGATGACTCGTCGATCCCGATGCTTCATCCGATACTGGCGAGCTCGGTGTCGGTGTCATGACGCTTCTCATCGCGTTCGACAGAATTCGCGTGAGTTGCTCGTCGGTCATTGAAATCATGTGGACGCCTGGCGTCGGCGTGGATGTCTCCGCGTTGCTCATAACTGCGGGGTTTGCCACCGCGTGGCCGTCTTCGTCGCTGCTGGAATCTTCAGGGTTTTCTTTGGTCGCGCGCTGGCGGGTCGTCGGCGGCATATTCTCGTCGATAACGCTCGGCGGCAACCAAGTACACCTGATGGTATCACGCACAGTAGCTGGTAGACGGTTGCGTGGTTTCTTTCGCGCTCGCGTTGTGCGAGCACGTGCCACGAGTTGGGCGCAATTTGTAACGGCGCGGTGGGGTCGTCGGCGGGCACAGCAAATGAGACTCACTTAGTTCAATTAAACGTATAATAACTTTACGAAACAAACATTACAGTGCATAGTTCTTACGCTAGATACACAGAATCTAGGGCTCGCGTACATTAGTTCGCTCGGCAAGTGAGCGTGCGCACTCGGTGGTTGCGTTGGGCCGACTGCCTGCGCGAGCGAGGCGCCGCGCCGTGCAAGATGGCGCGGGCGAGGCGCTAACCTTGTACAAGCAAGCTAAGCTTGTAGCAGCGACATCAGCAGCTTTATGTTACGTCGCTACAATTGTAATTTTTAAGTAGGTATTACATGTGCTAGCCTCTACAAAGAATACAGTACTGCTTCTGACATTCTATATTGAGAAAAATGTCTTCAAGTTTTGTGTTTGTCTTCTTCATCTAATTTTACATCTATTTTATAGATTGGAGCAATATGATAAGAATTTTTACTTCCTAACACCACAACTATCACAAATCTCGGTCCCGGTGATAATTATTCCACCAGACGAACCATTTCATGATATAAAGAGCGATGCAATACTTTTTTTTTTTTTTTTTTATCGTGGTAAAATCATCAAATGAGTCCTCCCACCCCGGGCAGGGCGGGAGGGACTGTCAGACTTGTACTGACTAAAATCCACGGTGTCCTTCGATAGCCCTTTATGTTCCGGGGTCACGGTAATGAGATAAGTCCCGCGACCGCTTCGAAACAAGAGATCGTCGGCACCCGTCCCGCGGCGAAGCGGAGCGGGCACCTGAGTCCTCATAAACCCGCGCGTTCGCGATCTCAGAGACGCAAACGCCGACCGGGCGAGCGCGATGCAATACTTAACCTCCAATAGAAAAGTAGATATTATTTTGAAAGGTGTATTCGATTCTTTAGTTATGGTATAATCATAGAATTTCATTAATAAATTCAACTAACGGCCTGTCCCGGCTTCGCAAGGGTAGATATTTGTTTATTATATAGCTTTTCCTTATTGATAATACAATTTTTGGGTCAATTTTCAATATCTGAGACATCCGTTGAGGATAATGACGCCCGATCTTTTACTACTAGTGCAACCATCCACTGTCAAAAAATAAAAATATAAATTATTTTAATTACATCTAACTTAAATGAAATTAAAACAATTTATATTTTGGTTTTTTGTCAGTGGATGGTTGCACTACTAGTAAAAGATCGGGCGTCATTATCCTCAACGGATGTCTCAGATATTGAAAATTGACCCTTTTGTTCTCACAGCAGTTATAGCAGCTACCCATTATTTCTTGATAGTTTCTAGCACCAAACTCACTTTGGTCCAGTCACTTGTGCTTCCCATCATTGACTATGCCGATGTTTGTTATTCTGATCTATCCCAAGAACTTCTAAATAAATTGGATCGTCTTCTCAATAACTGTATTCGCTTCGTTTTTGGCCTTCGTAAATACGATCACATTTCTTCTTTTCGTTCCCAGCTTAAATGGTTGCCTATCCGACGCAGGAGGTCCCTCAGATCTCTCTGCATGCTCTTCAAGATTATAAACGATCCATGTGCTCCTGATTACTTAAAAACTCTTTTCAAAGTGTTGGGCAGTTCTCATAGTCGTAACCTTCGAGCTTCTAAGAATCTACTTTTCCAAATTCCTTCACACCGTACCGGTTTCATGTCTAATTCTTATACTATCTCAACTATTAAGCTCTGGAATGCGCTACCCTTTAGCATTAAAAAAGCTGAAAGCAATTTCACTTTCAAGAGGAAAGTACGTAACCTTTATACGTCAGAATAAATTAGGATGTCATGTCATGAATTATTAGGATTTTATTTCTATTTATTTTATATGTTATAATATTGTTTAGTTTATTTTATTTGTATATATGTAATAGTATTAAAAAGCATAGTATTTTTTATTTTTAGATTGTTTAGCTTTTTTTTTTACTAGTTTTTTTTATTGTTATTATAATTATTATTATTTTTTGTACCCTACCACAGTGTTGTCTTACACCCAAAGGTTGACTGGTAGAGAATGCCTTGTGGCATTAAGTCCGCCTATGTACCATAAATTTGTACATGAAGTATAAATAAATAAATAAATAAATAGTGTGAAATGTCGGAAATTTGTATGTTCCATCATTATTACAGCCTTTTACACAACATCTTCTCATTTTACATCAATAAAACGCTTTATTTCAGAAAATTCCTTAAATTTGACAGTTCTTTTGGGACACAAATGTCACTTTTCACTTTGACACTTGCCTTCCCCATTGAGGTTCTTGGCAAAAATCTCTATGGCGCCCATTACACGGTCAATCTAGATTGCAATCCGAGATCTCGGATCAAGATCACGGATCACTGGATCGCGTCACAACATTACACGTTCAATCCTGATTTCTTCAGTCCGTGTATCGTAACCGCCGCGTTAACACCTGTTGCCATGGAAATAAATAAAGTTACAGCGGTAGTGTCCCTTGTTTTGGCCTTAACGTTGAAGCAAAGGATTCGAAAATAACTTATGAAAAAAAAAAATGTAACCGCCTTCAAAAACAAGTTAAAGAAAGAATGAAAAGTTATTATGTAAATAGGTTATTTTACCCTTTTTTGTGGTTGTTTTTGAAGGTGGTTACTTTTTTTTTAAGTTTTTTCTACTCTTTTTAGTTTAAATATTCAACCCAAATTATTGAAAATAGATCATTTTCTTACATGTGCACTAGAATTTTGTAATCCGTAGCACCGGCAATAACATCGCTCACATACACAATAAGCTAATATCCCTATCTCAAAAACAAGTATTCCCTAAGTTGAACGATACGTAGTACAACAAAAAAAGAATTACTTAAATCGGACTTGTAGTTCCGGAGATATATGAACACAAACATAAATCAGTCGATGTCTACTCCTTGCTGTTAAGGAGTTGTACCTTCCATCATCAGCTCAGCTACATGAGATGATGATTACCATAGTTACGCAAGTATTTAAATTACTTCATAATATACGTATATGCGAAAAACGATGTGTGGGCCCATAAAATGTGAGGGTTGCCCTCGATTTCTCCAGGATCCAATCATCAGATCCTGACTTGGTGACTATGGGACCACCTCAGAAGTATCTCCTTTCGAACAAAAAAAGAATTTTGAAAATCGGTCCATAATTGGCGGAGTAATCCCGTAACATACACACAAAAAAACACCGTCGAATTGATAACCTCCTCCTTTTTCGAAGTCGGTTAAAAAGACGCTGGGTTAAACAGTGGTCTCAAAAGATAAATATACATATTTGAATCTACTAAATGAAATCCAACTAACTGCTGAAGTTGACGATTATAAAAACTACATCAGGATGGGGGAAAAATGTTTATTAGTGTAATATTTATGCTGGGTATTCCATAGCACGGGTAACGTTTATAATATAAATGGATAATGAAATCTTCTTCCAATTTTGGATGCGAAGGTAAATTCGCCAGTTCAATCGGCGGCGACGAGGAGCGCGTGTCATCGTCGTCCATTTTCAAAGAGCGCACAGCTTGTACTGACGCGATCTTGCGCTTACACGTTCAATCTTGATCGCGATCAGGGGATCGCAATCTGGATTTCAAAATATCTAGATAATTTTGTGATCAGATACATCAATCCGTCAATCTAACTCGTACATTATCAATCTGGATCGTGATCATTGATTTTGATCGCGGATCGCGATTTAGATTGACCGTGTAATGGGCGCCTATCATTTTTAGATTACGAAAAATTTTTTTTTCTGCTTTCCTGGCAACACGGGTTTCGCTTCTGTCAAAAAGAAAACGGATCGTTGCACTCTTGGGAACGCTACAATAGATCAAATAATAAGTTTTCTATGGATTTAGAATAATTACACGACTTGTACTTATTAATTTTAACTATGTTTTGGAGCGGGAACTATATCGTAGTTAGGGAGTTAAATTTTCTTCTCAAAGAGGAGGTGCGTATTTTGTTGAAAAATTGATGGTTATGAGTGGTAGATACGATGAATTTTCATATTATTTCGTGTTATTGACGCCTTTTGTGATGAGAAACAATGTTCTAGAAGTCTGATGATGTCATGTGAACGCGTAGAGAGGCGTATCGATGTTGTCGAGAGTGGTATGTTGTGGATTGTGTAGTAAGCTTATTGTTTCAGAATGTAACGTTGTCGCAAGTTCTGGAGGCGGACGACATCCTGCAGGAATGCAAGGCGGACAACAAGGCACTCATACAGTTGTGAGTATCAGCACAAACTGCCTTTCTCACGGGGGTAGCCCCTATCTGTTGTTATCTAGAGTTCAGTGACTGACTAGTGTAGACCAAACAATGCATAAGGCTTAAATATTTAATGCCCCTCGTGCCCGTGCGTGCGTGCAGGTGCATTAGATGTTCACAGCTGCTCTGTGGAGAGTGTTAATACTTTGTTATTAAAGTATAGCATATTCAACAGTTAGACTTGACAGCTGAATTCTACTTAGTCACAACACAAATATTTGTATGAGAAGGAGTTCTGTATCAATCAGCTGATGAACTCTCCCTTGAATATTGACATGAAAAGCTTGATAAAGTGATGATATCCAACAACATTGCACATGACATACATGTAAAATAATGTTTTCCTTGTGGGAAAATGAAAAGGACAGTTTTCTTTCTTTCTCCTTTGTTGGCAGATCTATAGAATGAACTAAGCTACAGTGTAGACTACAATTTGATGTGATGGTGTAACCCTTAAGTCGGTCCTAGACCTGGTTATTGATTTGAGAATTTCCTAGTGACTACTAGTTCAACTTGAATTTAAAAGAATTGCAGAAGGAGTCTTTCTGTTAAAACTACTCTTTATTATGCTGTATTGGATCATACCAATTGGGCATCATTTTGTAAATTATACATTAACATCTCACTTTCAGCCCCCAAATGGGGTAGGCAGAGGTGTGTAAACATTTTATTTTTCAAGTGTGTAAACAAATATTTTTCTATTGATTTTGTTTGCAAGGGAAACTCAGTACTTTCTTTCTTCCACTTAGAGAGAGCACAGTCAGTAACATACACTATATTTTATACTCAAACTTGTGTGAAGTCAGGTCAGGTAATGTTACAAGTTAGAGTGGCCATACCAATACATCTAGGTGAAGGTTGTTTGGCTCACTTTAATAGGGATCAAGTGATGCTCATAAATCTCAATTATCTTAATTAGGAAACTAACTTAACAATCGGGGAGATCTTTGTCTAGGAGTGGGCCAGCATGGGCTAGACATAAAAACTTGTCAATTTGAATGGAGCTACACTTGAATATATTGTCAGTATGGTTTGTGAATAATCTGAGAGTTTTATTTTGGATAGAACTTGTATCTAGGTATTACAAAAATCTTCTTATTCAAAAGTGCTTGTAAAAGCTTTAATGAAATAAATTGTTTTTAATTTCACTTTGTCAGGAAAACATGGCACATTTCCACATTACCTCATAAAACACTGTGTTCAATTCCAGCCTAACAAAGCCAGAGGTGCTGGCAGAGCTGATAACATTGATAACAGAAGAGCCCCCAAAGAACCTGGAGCTGGCATCACAGTACCGCCATGCCAACATTGCATGTGAGGTGCTCACTAGCCACCTGACCATGCTCAGCGACCGCCTCTCGCTCGATGCCACGCAGATGAACCGTCTGTGCGACTTCATCAACAAGGATCCTCCACTGAATCCATTGCTGGCCTCGTACTTTAGTAAAACTGTTGAAATGTTACTGGAGAGAAGCCCTAAACAGGTATTGTTTACAAAGTGTCATAAACCCTCTATTTACCGATTGCGTAAGAAGATGCTATAAATAGAGATCACTTTTGTCATGTCATAAAGGAAGGAAAGACATGTTGACGTATTGTGTCGTATTGACGTACAAATTGCATAATGAAAGCCCTAAGACGTCATCTTCATACATTCATGATACATTGTTGAGAATGTGATATGTGTGGCGTGTCTACACGCCCCCTTGTTTTATCTATATTTTCGTTAAAAGAAAAATGCCTAATTTTTATCTGAATCATTTATTAAGACCCGCTTAGCAAGTCATACGTCAAATAGATGCAATTGAGTCCAAGTTAATTGATATGGTTAATATTAATTTATACATAATACATGCCCCTTTTTAGGGTTCCGTAGCCAAATGGCAAAAACGGATCCCTTATAGATTCGTCATGTCTGTCTGTGTGTCTGTCTGTCCGTCCGTATGTCACAACCACTTTTCTTCGAAAGTATGAGAGCTATCCTGTTGAAACTTGATAAGTAGATGTATTATGTAAACCGCCGTCGACCCGGGCATGGTCCATGGTCGGACAGCGAGTCGCCCATTACTTGCAGGCATGCGCCTACGGTGGCTGGAGATCGTCACTGCGGCTGGGGTGGAGGGAGGACGCTGTCCTCTCCCTCACGCGGCCCGCCTCCTCCTTCGCGAAATACATGTCCCTTAAAAAAATAAATTCCTATATAAAGCTTAATCATCCTCATTGAAAGCAATTGGATTAGTCAGAACATTTTGTCAAAAGTCTAGCTAGATAAACTGATGATCATCAAACAACTAAAGAAATCTTTTTAAATTATAGCTAAGATCACAACCACGTCAGCTTTCAAACAAGAAAGCTACATCAAAATCAGTTCATTACTTCAAGCTTCATTGATCATCCACAGACTGATACACTAACGAACCCATCATACATTATAAAACCCCTCTTTCTGCGTCGTGTTGGGAGTTAAAGACTCTGCTTGTTTGGGTTCGGATGACGACTCCACGCCGACAATGGTGTATGGGACAGATGGAATGATGACAAGTTATGGGTTCAATCAAGCATGGTCACTCTGAAGTTCATTTTAGTTAAAGCGGCATTGATGAGGCCACATATTTACGTTCCATGCTTGTTCTCCAGGATTGCTACCTGTACCACATAGTGTGCCTGCGCGTGCTGGACTTCTTCAAGTCCCGGCGCGATTTCCTGCCCAACCTGCTGCGCCACATGTCCACGTCGGCCATCGCAGACACCTTCAAGTACTTCATCCGCCTCGACGACCTGTTCAAGAAGACTGTCATGGAGGTAGGTCAGATGACTCTATTTTACATTTGTTTAGGTATTTAGTCAGATTCAGACGCATGTTTTCTGGAGTGTGATTTGCTGAAAGTACTAGCTGTGGCAATTTGTCCAATATAATATACCTAATGAACTAGTGCTCCTACTTCTGGGTGGTCTTCCAGACCTCGCCATCCCCTTCTAACCTAACCTGTCCGAGTCGGGGTGCGCCCAATCGTTTCTACGACATATTTTATTTGTCAGTCCCCGTTTCGTACACACGGGGCCCCCCTACTCGGACAGGTTAGGTTAGAAGGGGATGGCGGGGTCTGGAAAACCCCGCCATCCCCTTCGTGGTTAATTTTTCTTTAAACCACCCAGAAGTAGGAGCACCACGGTGCTCCGTCGAAATTTACTGACATTTTCTGAATTTTTTGTCATTTCACTGAACCAGTTTAGGGATTTGATCAAAACACTAGATCTGTTTAGGGAAATGATAAAATCGTGTTGTTATTTTAACATCGTCCGTTGTTTCATCAAAAACCTAATTTGATGAAAAACCTACGACACAAGAAGTTTCGCATTAGTAAGATAAGATAGTAAGATCATTGAGAACTAATAAAATGTCAATAATATGAAGTATAAAATATGAGAACTAATAAAATGTCAATAAATTAAAATTATATAATATAAACAATTAAAAATTATCATATTTAAATATTAAAATTCTATATAAATTAATGATAATGATAATAGGAAATATCGATAAAAAACGCTCTTCCTCTCTCCAACCATATCCAAACTTTGCTGTGCCCGACAGGGTCCATAATTGTTTCTCTCTATTAGTATTTTTACCACCTGTATTATGTACATTATGGATTGCAATAAATCATTTGAATTGAATTGAATTGAAAAGTAAGTGATATCCTACTTTGTATGCCATATATTGTAATAAACCTATCTCGACCATCTAGTTCTCGTGGAGAGATGAATTCCAATATTATTTGTGTACTGGATGCACTAGATGCATGCTTGTAAACAAGTTCAAGGTTGTATAAATGCAAACTAGTTTGAAATTATATTACTTGTTTTCCTTGATCTTAGACAAATTTTAACTTGCGTCAGAGACCTATATGTGCATTTAGAACACTTTACCAACAATATATCAACAGTTGTGTATTAAAAACAATCATGCATGAAGCCTATCATTGCATAAAGGCTATCAGAGCACAATGCCGGAAGAATCGTGAAGCATATTGTGGAGGTATCAATGGCTGCTTATCTGTGAAACATAATCTGCTCACGTTATGTTGTGCTGGCTTACTGGCCTTTGTGTGGTGTCCCAAACACGGCGCTGCATGTGGCGCCTCCCATTGTACGATGAGCAGAGATAATTGTGATGGTCGTGTTTATTGAAAGGCACGTGTAGCGAGGAGGTTGACGGAGTAGGTACAGCGTGTGACACATTCACGATGTCAACATCATGGTCGTTCTTCTCCGCGCAAACTTTTCTTTGTTATATTACACACTATATCCAGATCGAAATAATTCCCAATAGAAAACTGAAGATAACAACAAGCGTGTATTTATGTAGATTTAGGGTGTTACCACACCAATCGATCGTTAGTCGATCGATGCCTTCGATCGACATCGGTCGACGTTGATTGATTGGTGTGGTAGCTTTAATTGATCGACGGATACCGGTCGACTAACCAATCGATCGATTGCCGGTTGATGGCATCGGTCGACGTAGATCGATTAACGTGAGATGGGGAGCTCAAGCAGCTCAATCGACGTCGACTTATCCATTCTACCATCGTTCGATCGTCGATCGACAATCGATCGATTGGTCTAGTAGAAACTATCGATCGACGTCGACCAATCCATTCTACCATCGATCGATGGCATCTATCGGCTATCCATCGATTGGTGTGGTAGAAACTATCGATCGACGTCGACTAATCCATTCTACCATCGATCGATGGCATCGATCGACGAGCGCTTGATTGGTGTAGTAACACCCTAGGCAGGGGCATACCTACCCTCATTGTACACTCACATTTTGCGAGTTGTGTGTAAGCCCTGTGTAATGGAGGCGAGTTTATTGCTATCAACTGGGCTCAGATCCATACTACGTGGCTGCTACTGAGGAATAGGGAATTAAACTGTAGAGTCGAAAAAAAAATCTACTCTATTGCTGGAGCAATAAAATAGATTATTGCATTTTACAAAATTTATTGCAATGTATGTTATATTTCTGATAAAGAAAACTTTTGAGACTAATTTGTCTCATAAAGTGGAAATTTATTCCAGCCGCGGGGAAACTATAATTTCAATAATTTTAGGCTGGTTATGCCTGATCTGCAAAAGTAGCAAAATCAAAATTCATTGTGCTCGTGACCATCGGAGTTAAAGTTGAGTAAAGACCGACGAGGCAGACTAATATTTACACACTAGCTTCTGCCCGCGACTTCGCACGCGGATCCTGTTAGTTATGCCAGCGACAACGGGGTCGTCAAAATCGAAGATATGAAACGTCTGATGTCGAATTCTTATTATGATTCATTAAAAAAACAGAAATTTTTGCTCAGTCAGTCAGGCTCACCATGTGTGAATTGAGCAAAATATGTATGTACAGTTAGTTATGTGGTGAACTAACTACCTACTGTCTGCCTAGTTGAATCTTCTAAAGTATATGTATAACCATCACTATGTCATCTGGCAGTGGCTTGAAGAGCACCAGTTCCTGGAGTGCCTGATCCAGATCGTGTGCGGCACGTACGTGGCGGAGGAGCTGGCGGGGGCGCAGGCCGACCACCCCGAGAAGGCGGAGCGCGAGGCCTCGGAGAAGGCCGACGCCAACCACAGGGACGATGCCGACGACGCTGACAAAGGTGAGCAAATATTATGAGGAATCACTCGAAAAACGTCATTTGAATTGCACAAGTCAGCCGAAACTACATTTGGTCCGCTAAAACTATTTCGAAAAGAACTTCTACTTGAATATTGTTGAAAGTTTTTTCAAGTAATTCTTTTCAATGTAAAATAGGTATTTTTTTTACATTGAAAACTTGTTTTACGTTTTAATTGACAGTTTTGACATGTGAATTTCATTCAGTAAGGCATTAGTCACACATCCGACCAAACCATGTGCGGATGTGATGACTTGTTGTAACATTAAAATGTAATTATAGTCTTTAAACTGACGGTGAAACTAGTAACAATTATTACGCAGGAAGTACAAGAGGAAATATTACAAAACCAGCTTGGCAACAGAGACTTGAAAATGATATAGAAAAACTTAGAGCAGACAGCGGTGTACTAACACAATATATTAACAACAACAGGTCCAAAAAAGTAGTAAAGAAAGCTGAAGCAATATTTCAGAACAAGAGTTATCAGTACCACACACCAGACCAGATTAATAAAAAACCTATAGAATTCTTGGATACTATCAAACAGAGGCTAGCAGTAAAAGCTTACAGACTCAGAAGATATAAGGGAGCGCAAGGTGCATATTTGTGACAAAATAGTGATCGGATTATTGGATGTATATACCTGCCTAACATTCATTTTAGGCAGTGAAATTATGGAAGTTTACATTCCAGAAATTCCGGAAGATTTTTACGATCCGCATTTCATTTTTGTGTTTCATAAACACCTGAATGTTAGTAAATCATTAAATATGTTATATTCAATTCTGAAATTCTGGAATCAGTTATTTTTGAATGTAAACATTCTGCCCACCATAGCCTAGACCTCAATATTAGGTCAATATGCATCTGATAATTCGGTTTCTAGTCGTACAGTTGAGGTAAGTCGTTTATTTTTAACAAAGTGTTACATCGTTAGGTTCACCTAAGCCGGCCAATAGCACAGAACAAACGGCGGGGGCGGGGGCAGTGGGAGCGGGGGCAGTGGGTGCGGCGGCAGTGGGTGCGGGGGCAGCGGGAGTGGGGGCAGTGGGTGCGGGGGCGGAGGAAGCGGTGCAGAGCGCGGAGGCGCGCGCGCGCATCGCGGCGGTGGCGTCGGCCAACGCCGCCGCGCTGCTGTGCGACCTCATCGTCAACGGCTGCGCCGGGGAGGGATGCTCCACCAGGTCAGCTAATTTTAGTTATGGAATGTAAAAATATTATCTTGTAAGTAATTAATGATGTCTAAAACAGTAATTTTGTATATTTCCATGAATTATTTAAAATGGTGAACCCGCGACCTTCGGATTCAGTACATCCGACGCTCATTTCCAACCGAGCCAACGGGGTTCTTAACTACCGCGTCGAATTCTTCAATCCATTTGTAACGTCTCAAGGTGACACTTAGCGCCATCTATTGTAGAGTATTCCAATGACTACACCAACATGTTGAAATGACAGTTAAATGAATGTTGTAACGGATGACGTCAGGTAAATGGTGATGTAGTCGCAGTAGTGCTGTAAGCTGTGTTGTCGCAGGCCGCGCACGTCGTGGGCGCTGGTGTCGCGGCTGCAGTCGGAGGCGGGCGTGCGCGCGCTGCTGGCGGGCATGTTCACGTCGCCGCCGCGCGCGCGCACGCACGCGCTCGTCAACGGCTGCCAGGTGCTGCGCGCGCTGCTCATGCACGAGCCCATCCTGTAAGTGCCCTAGAAATCTATGACATAATACATAAAAATACCACAGAAAAATCCTGAACTATCATAAAATCTGTTACAGCTCTCCATGAGTTTAGAAATATTAAAAAAAGCTATAACAAAGTTAAGGTACACAGGCCCAGCCAATTTCTGGTCGGAGGATCCTTGCGTACTCACTTCTCTCTCAATCTCACATCCCTCTAGTTTCTCTCTTCACAGTCTAGCATTGAAAGTTTGCGTGTTCCAGTCCTAACTGTTGCGTCTGATAGTAGGATGACGAAGGCGTCGCTGGACGAAGAAGCGGCGGGGCGCGGCGGAGGCGGGGGCGGGGGCGGGTACCCGGGCCCCGGGGACTGCGAGGAGCGCAGCAGTGTGGAGCTGGCAGTGGCGCCGCACCTGCCGCTGCTGCACCACGCGCTGCTGCACGACCCTGCGCAGGAGACCCGCCATCCACGAGTGAGTGCTCACTGCACTGTGTAGACTGAGCGTCACTGGCCTGTGTCTGACTGTGTGCTGGTCCGCAGGAGGCGCCGGGCGGCGGGGAGGAGGCCAGGCCGGGCGCGGTGGGGCTGGCGCGGGTGCAGGTGGCGGCGCTGCTGGCACACCTGGCGCTGTCCGAGGTGGAGGAGGTGCCCACCACCATGCTCACGCTCGGTATGTACCAGTGTAGGAGGGAGGAGGGAGGAGGCCAGGCCGGGCGCGGTGGGGCTGGCGCGGGTGCAGGTGGCGGCGCTGCTGGCACACCTGGCGCTGTCCGAGGTGGAGGAGGTGCCCACCACCATGCTCACGCTCGGTATGTACCAGTGTAGGAGGGAGGAGGGAGGAGGCCAGGCCGGGCGCGGTGGGGCTGGCGCGGGTGCAGGTGGCGGCGCTGCTGGCACACCTGGCGCTGTCCGAGGTGGAGGAGGTGCCCACCACCATGCTCACGCTCGGTATGTACCAGTGTAGGAGGGAGGAGGGAGGAGGCCAGGCCGGGCGCGGTGGGGCTGGCGCGGGTGCAGGTGGCGGCGCTGCTGGCACACCTGGCGCTGTCCGAGGTGGAGGAGGTGCCCACCACCATGCTCACGCTCGGTATGTACCAGTGTAGGAGGGAGGAGGGAGGAGGCCAGGCCGGGCGCGGTGGGGCTGGCGCGGGTGCAGGTGGCGGCGCTGCTGGCACACCTGGCGCTGTCCGAGGTGGAGGAGGTGCCCACCACCATGCTCACGCTCGGTATGTACCAGTGTAGGAGGGAGGAGGGAGGAGGCCAGGCCGGGCGCGGTGGGATATCATTATGTAGTTGTTAACGACACTGTTGTCCGCAGGTACGCCGGGCGTGCTGGTGGACATGTTCTTCCGCTACCCCAACAACAACTTCCTGCACGCGCAGGTGTACACGCTGGTCAAGCACGCGCTCACCAACCGCGTCTACCGCACGCAGTACGCCAGACACGTACGTATACCAACACTATATAGACAGGGCTTTTTATCGTGGACAAATCATCAAATGGGTCCTCCCATTCCACCCAGGGCTGTCAGACTCGTACAGAACAAAATCTACGGTGTTCCTTCAAAAGTCATTTACGTTCTCGGCTCACAGGTACCTGTTTAGACAGTCCTGCAACTACACTAACATTTTATTCAACCATGATATTATTTACTAAACTCTTAAATATTCGTAATTGTTGCAGTTATTCGTGGAATGTGATCTGTTGACGCGACTCATGGATGTCTATGAAGAGAACAAGAACAACAAGTAAGTCATTTCTGTATGTAGTCTTCTATGTATGGATCATATCTAATAGGAACATAGGAGAGGTATATGCCACACGAAGCAGTTTGCTATATTTTTTTTTTTTAATTTTCCATCTTGCCTCTCCATGTTTTTAATTAAATAATAAGCTTATCTATAATTTCCCTGTAAAATATACGTAAAGGACTATTAACTTTATTTTTCAGAAATGTAGACTCGGTAGTTTCGAAAATAAGAAGTGGTAATTTTTCGTCTATTTTCCTGAATTACTCTGAAACTGTTTTTTTTTAATTAAAAAAAACTATAATAGATCACTGCCTATGGGCCACAGGAATTGTTTATATGTTTACCAAAATTTTATTTACTTGGTCAAGTAGGTTCGGAGGAAATTGACTATGAAGGGCGGATAGACGGACACATGAGTGATCTTATAAGGGTTCCGTTTTTTTTTTCATTAGGACGTACGAAACCCTAAAAATTAGTAAATACGCCCGTAAACGTACGTATGTCCGGATGAAAAAACGGAACTCTAAAATAAAGTCCGCCTTTGTACTAGTTTGTGCACAAAGTATAATAAATAAAATAACTTTTGCTTTCGAAAGTGGCCTGCTTTCTAAGATTTCCAATAAGAAATAAAAATCAATTTAAGGATGCGTATTTCGTGGCAGAGGGCATGTGTTTGAGTCGACGTGGGGAGAGAAGTCTGTGTCTGAAGAATCTGTGATTTTAGTTTATGTTTCTTAACTAAAACAAAGCTCCATTCTAGCAGCTTCTCCGTAACGTGGGTGCGTTTATAAACATAGAAACTCACATACACAAATACCCAGACCCGGAACAATTACGAGTAGGTATGGGGATTGAACCCGCCACGCGCTACACAGTCGATTGCTCAACCACTTCTTCCTATCGTGTCGATGAAAATCTATAGTGAGTCGGCCCAGAATTGGGCCACGAGTTTAGCGCTCTCCGAACCGTCCATCAACTCCTGTAACAAACAGTCGGCAGGGCACGCAGAGCATGCCTCATCGTTCGTAGAGCTTCGCCACACTTACACTCCACAGAGCTGTTATCAATGTATTTCCACCCGAGCAGATTTTATTTGCTTCGGCCTATCTTGGTACGGAGTCTGTTTTATAGATTCACAGGTCGGCCAAGGCAGCTCATTTCCAGGCGGGAGATGTTTATATAGCAGCACGAATGGATCTAGAATTGACACACTCTCGCCTCAGTTTCAATCGCTCCTTAGACCGATCGCCAGTTAAGTGGAGAAACACTGTTTCGTCTTTTCAGTCTTTGCGGCATTAGTGTGTTTTATGTCTGAGGCCATTTTGACTCTTTCGCTAGAGCCTGCCAGTGCCGGCACGTTTCATTTAGTGCTGTATCCACAATTATGCATGGGCTGACCGGGTCCACACGTAACATGCAAATTCACCGGCAAAGTATGTCCGCAGAACGTGAAGCGAAACACCCCTCTTGGAAGACACTAGTCGCCTTAGGAGACTGACTTCTTTTTGATGGAGTTACAGTTTTTGCTATAGGTTAGTGATCTGACCAGAAAAACGCCAAGACATTTTGGGTAGCTGCTGTGCTCGATAGAGACACCACCCCAACGATGTTGAGTTTGCGACCTGCCTCTCTGTTCAGACTGCGTTTTGCTTGGATTGAGCTTGAGTGAGTTAGCGAGATACTAAGTGCCTAAGTTCCCAAGAGCATATGACAGGTTGACCTCGACTTCCTCAAAGGTGTTGGTTTGAGAGTGTTGAGAGGTAAGGGCAAGGTCTTCGGCATAGAGGAAGCGGGACGTATTCTGACTCGATGGTTCGTTGTTGACGTTGGTGTAACTGGGGCAGGCCATTTTTTGGGCTCTACAACGAACCTTATCTGACAAGAGATGGAACTGGAAACGGCAGAAATGTATAGACTCCACTTTCCACAACAACCGCTTTAGGTTAACTGTGTCGTAGGCAGCTGACAAATCCACGAACACAGCGCTTGGGTCGAAACCATCCTCTATGTGTTGAGTGAGTTTAAGGGTCTGGTTACTGCAAGACTTAGAGCGAGTATCCAGAACGTTGGCAACGTCGCAAATAACTGTCAAATATTTACAAGTTCTAACTGATTTGGCATATTTAATGTATGAAAATAAGAAATATGGCTCTGTAGTGCACTAAAAAATTGATAGAGAGATGGAACGGAAGGCTCAGCCACTGTGCCAGTTTGAAAATAGGAATACATTTCATTTGGAGCGTGAACCGTGCCGTTAGTGCGGCGGGTCTTGTTATTCATTCCGTGCAAGCAAAAATTAAGTAAGTGATGATCAGGCGTAAACGTCCATGACAGTACCTACACATACACCGGTAGAATTGTCTGTGCAGGCGAATTGAAAAATCTTGCAACACTGTTAGGTCGCTATCTGCTCTACACTGGCGTTTTACGAGCGTTGGCGCCTCTCCAACGTCTGCGCAGCGTCAACGTTGCGCAGAAGCGACGATTCTCTAGTGGTAAGAGTTCGCCTTGCGACCGCGCAACGTTAACGTCGCGTTTGTTCGCCATAATATTATGCGCGCGACGTCTGTCTCTCTCTCGCTCTCGCTCTCTCTCGACGACGCGTCTGCGCAATGTTGACGCTGCACAGACGTTCAACGCTCGTAAAACGCCAGTGGTATAGCGGTCTTAGTAGTTCACGTCTTTGGAGGTAACGTTTGTGTTGGCGGATGAATAGTAACGTATGTGCCGTGGGCTGATGTCAGGAGCGGCGTGCGCGCGGCGTACATGGGCCACGTGGTGCTGCTGCTGTCGTGCGCGGCGCGCGCGCTGGGTCCGCCCGAGCTGCTGGCGCACGCGCTCAGTCTGCCCGCGCCGCTCACCGACCGCTGGCAGACCTTCCTGGACGACACGCTGCGGCCGCTGTTACAGCAACACGACACGCCGCTCGTGAGTACATAGTGTGTACATGTACATGGTCACGTGGTGCTGCTGCTGTCGTGCGCGGCGCGCGCGCTGGGTCCGCCCGAGCTGCTGGCGCACGCGCTCAGTCTGCCCGCGCCGCTCACCGACCGCTGGCAGACCTTCCTGGACGACACGCTGCGGCCGCTGTTACAGCAACACGACACGCCGCTCGTGAGTACATAGTGTGTACATGTACATGGTCACGTGGTGCTGCTGCTGGTATTCTTTCCAGTATACAGACTCAGAATGGCATTACAGGAACTGCACATCAAACACGAACTTTCAAGTATTTTACATATCTCTTGCTCTGTAAGTACACCCTTACACCCCTGAATGCCGGGGTGTATGACTATCATTACAGCATAGGTTTTGGAATTTGAAAAAAGAACTGTCATACTCATACTGCACGAAGAATATTTTTAAAAAGTTAAATTTTTTTTTCGCGGTATCGATTAATTACTCGAATCGGAATCTAGACAATTTATTTTATAAAGATTTTATTTTAAATATGGAACTATTTGTTTCCACATCGTATGTTAGATGGAATCGATTTAAAAATCAAACTGGCCAGCAAGATTTGACGCGCTTGCGTGCGTGAAAAAAAAAAGGCAGTCTACTAGTAGGCGCGAAAGCATCGCGAAAATAATTAATTTTCTTGTTTGAGTTCTTTTTCAAAAGTTTTAAACATGTCTAGTGACGAAGACATAGATCTAACGCCCGATTTTATTAAAGAAAGGGCAAAAACAGTTGTCGAAAATATATTACCGCCGAACTCGAAAGAAAGATATGTAAAGGCATACGACGAATTTATGAAATGGCGGTCAGAAAAAAAAAGTGAAATCTCTTTCTGAAAGTGTTTTTATATCATATTTTGATGAATTATCTAAGAGGCTACAACCTTCCAGTTTATGGTGCTTTTATTCCATGCTAAAATCTACAATGATGACAAAACATGACGTGAATTTGAAAGATTTTTCTAAACTTACTGCTTTCTTGAAAAGGCAGTCTGACGGCTTTAAAAGCAAGAAATCGAAGGTATTTACTGCAGAAGAAGTACAGAAATTCTTAAATGAAGCTCCGGATGAAATTTATTTAGCAATAAAGGTACCTACGTATTTACTTGCCCTTTTTAATAAGTTACCAAAATATTTCACAAAAATACTATGCGAATTTGGTGCCTTTAATACAACTTATGTCTTTTTTACAGGTTGTTCTAATTTTTGGGATATCGGGAGCCTGCAGAACCGTGGAATTGACAAACTTGACAATAGAAAATGTAGAAAAACATAACAAATTACTACTCATAAAACTGCCTAACACGAAAACTAAAATTGACCGGTCATTTGTTGTGCATGAAGAATTTGCAAATTATGTTGAAAAATATCAAGCTCTTCGGCCTGAAAACGTGGATACAAATCGTTTTTTTCTTAATTACAGTAAAGGAAAATGCCACAGACAAGTAATAGGAAAAGACAAATTTACAGGCATGCCAAAGCAAATAGCCACATATTTAAAACTGAGTAACGTAGAGTTATACAGCGGGCATTGCTTTCGCAGAACATCAGCGACTCTATTGGCTGATTCGGGAGCCAACCTCACTCTGTTAAAAAGGCACGGCGGCTGGAAGTCCAGCAAAGTGGCCGAAGGCTATATCGAAGATTCGATGGCAAACAAAAGCAAAATTACTTCTAAAATAACAGAAAATATAAACTTAAAATCACCACGTCAAAGCACATCATCTGAGCCATTTTTTAATGAAGAAAATAGTACCAGTCAACTGCCGCCATTTACGATGCAAGAACCTCAAGTCACTCAAACTCAAGTCTTATCATCACAAACTCATATTCAAACTATAAATATACCTAAAAAGAACGTGACCATATCTCTTACAAATTGTAATAATTTTACTATTAATTTTAATTAAATACACATTTTTTTCTTCTTAATAAATGTTCATTGAAACCTGCTGTCTTGTTGTTTACTTACCTCACAATCGATATTTTATTTATCTCGGGCGTAAGCATCAATTGCATACTCGGGTTAATTAGCGCCTTCGCTTCGCTCAGGCGCCAAAAACCTCGTATGCAATTGATGTCATACAGCCCTTGGTTAATAATCTACTATTATCCATATAATGACCTGCTCATTCTTGTTCATACAAATCGACCCTTGCAAATGGGTGTAGAATCGATACCATCGGATTTTCTTTCACTTTATTTTCGACGTTCAAAACTGCCTCTTTAACGGCTTATTGAAATAAATCATTGAACTTTGACACCGGAGTCTGAAGTTTTCCCTAATGAGCAGAATAAATAACAATACTTACTTGGCGTAGCGTTATCAACACACTCCTTCAGTAAAGAAGTCATCTGTTACCCTCACTTAACTTGTTTGTCCGTCGATTTCTCTATACCTGTTTAAAAAATGTTTATTGTGTGTTTCAGGGTGGTTACTATCCTTCAGAAAACATTTACGAGGTTAGTATCTATCTAAAATTAAAGAAAGACTGCAATCTTGCAAGTTATTCATTTTACTTACACCTCTGTCTTCCCTTTTCAGGTGGAAATAATGGCTGACACGCTGGCAGCTAACTATGACGTGAGTATAACTTAAGAACTGTGCGCTTACTGCGTTTTATTTTTTACGTAGTCGCGATAGTAAAGCGCATCACACACGGCTAAGATACGATAATATTTTATCTTAAGATACCATATCGCTCGCCATACTATTCAATGGACCGTCACACACGACGAAGATACGATATCTTTCATATTTTCGTATCGTAAGATAGAGAGCGATATTCGTATCTTAAGATGTAAAATATATCGTAAGATAACATCTTAAGATAGAAAATATATCGTAAGATACCATCTTAAGATAGAAAATATATCGTAAGATATAAAATATATCGTAAGATGACATCTTAAGATACAAAATATATCGTAAGATAACATCTTAAGATATAAAATATATCGTAAGATAACATCAGATGCAAATACGGGGTGTTGTTAACTTCGTTGGTACGAAATAGTAGTGTTCAAAGTTGCTATATGGCAATAACTTGCTAAATGACATTTTACTTGCTATTTTATAGCATGCTATTTTATATGCGTAGGTTCACTAGGTAGGTGCGAATAAAGCAAGCGCAGTAACTGTTTGCTGTAGTTGCATGCTATAGGTCCAAGAAATTAAGAATATTACATTACATTACATTATGAATTCATTACGATAAAATGGAGCAGTAAAAAAACCGGCCAAGTGCGAGTTGGACTCGCCCATGAAGGGTTCCGTAGTAGCAAGCATAGATTAGGGATATAATTATATTGAGATTAGTAAGTGATATACACAAACAATAAAAATAACTTTGTTTTTCATAGTGCTTGTATGAATGGCAAAGTTATATTTGCGGTTTTTGAAAATGTACTATATATTAAAAACTGCTAACTGTATCTCATCCAAACCAATTTTCGTTGGAAGTTTTTGTTGAGGTCTACATTATATATTTTTTTTAGTTTTATCATTTTGTTATTTTAGAAGTTACAGTCCCTCCCACGACACACATTTTACCACTTTGGAAGTGGCTCTCGTGCAAACTGTTCAGTTTAGAAGAAAATGATATTAGTAACCTCAATATAATTTTAAAGATCTATCCATAGATAACACACGTATGGGTTTGGTGAAAAAAAAATGTTGAGTTTCAATTCTAAGTATGGGGGGCAGCATGAGAATGATAAAACTAAAAAAAAAAATGTAATGTAGATCTCAACAAAAACTTCCAACGAAAATTGGTTTGGATAAGATGCAGTTAGCAGTTTTTGAGATATAGTACATTTTCAAAAACCGCAAATATAACTTTGCCATTCATACAAACACTATGAAAAACAAAGTTATTTTTATTGTTTGTATATATTACTTACTTATCTCAATATAATTATAACCTTAATCTATGCTTGCTACTACGGAAACCTTCATGGGCGAGTCCAACTCGCACTTGGCCGGTTTTTTTTTATTTTTGTGTGAAAATCCTAATGCGGTTCACATAATACATCTACCTACCAAGTTTCAACAGGATAGCTCTTATACTTTCGACAAAAAGTGGCTGTGACATACGGACGGACAGACAGACATGACGAATCTATAAGGGTTCCGTTTTTGCCATTTGGCTACGGAACCCTAAAAAACTGTGCGGGAGAGATAAATGAAACGGACGACTTTTAATGAAAACTTATAATAATTATTATAATAATTACATAGTTGTGCAGGTTGGCCGAGCGGGGCTATACTACAGTTTTTTGTTACGTGTGTGCTCCCGTTGGCGAGTCGTTCCGAATGGCTTGCGCGTTTTTTTTTTTTTATTTTTTTATTTTTTTATGAATGACATCTCGCAGGTCAATCTAGAAGAGATTGTGTGCTGCTTAACCGGTCTTTTCTGGGGATGCCATAGATGACTCTAGGGCCTCCAGCCAGAGCTTAAAACTAAAACTACAAACTAAGTGACTACTCGCTAAGGGCACCCCCTGTGGGGTACGAACCTCGGCTTAGGGCGTCACTGGGGAGGGCAGCGCAAGGGACAGGCTGGATCTGAATGATATTATTTTGGGGCTGATTTAAAACTACAGGCTCAGCGACGCGGGCTGGCTCATGCAAGGGTCGGGGGGGGCATTGACTTGGATGTCGCGGCGGGCGTCCTCGGCGGCGAGGACGGAATGACGAGGTCGGTCTGTGTGTGTGTACTCTGCGAACTGTGCTGGTTTCCCTACGGCTCTCCTGGAGGAGAGTGATGGGGTCATCGGGGGTGACAAGTGTATGCCTCGGGCGGCGGACGGAACTGATACGCGATGGATCGTATCGGGCGGCCGATGCGATTAGCGGGTTGGGGTGCCTAGTGGCAGAGTCGAAGAAGCGCTTGGAAAGGCGCTTCATGAACTGCTGCACGGTGGGGATTTTAAGGTCCGAATGGAGGCTATCATTACGGACAAAGTACGGGGCTCCCGTGACTTTCCTGAGAAAACGGTTTTGGAGGACCTGCATCTTATAGAGGTAGCGGGGGTTGGAGTGCGCGAAGATGACACACGCGTATGTCATAATGGGACGGATAACCGCGGTGTAAAGGCGCAATTTGCACTTTAACGAAAGTGAGCTTCTTGCTAAAAGCATGAGGTGCAGCCTACCCATAGCAAAGGCAGCTCGATCTCGAGCTGCTTTGATATGCGCGCGGAAGGAAAGGTGACTGTCGAGAGTCACACCTAAGTACTTGGCTTGCTTCTTCCAGGGAATAGGCTTGCCGTACATAGTGATCGGACTGGGGAGAGAGAGGAGTTTTTTACGCGATTTGGAGAAAAGCACCGCCTGACTTTTCTCCGGATTAACCTCGATTCTCCATTTCCTGAACCAAGCGCCTAGGGCGTTGGCTGAGGTCTGTAGAGTTCGAGCTATGGCGGTTTGACTCTGCCCAGTATAATACAGGGCAGTGTCGTCAGCAAAGAGGGCTAATTGAACCTTCTTGCTCTTGGGGATGTCGCTAGTAAATAGCGAGAACGCGAGGGGTGAGATACCTGAGCCTTGCGGGACTCCGGCTAGGATACGGTGAGGGGAGGAGAGGACGTTCCCTACGCGATAGCGGAAGGTGCGATTCGACAGAAAGTCTCGTAAGATGAGCACGAGACGGTCTGGCACACCCATTTGGTAGAGCTTATACAATAAGCCATTGTGCCAGACTTTGTCGAAGGCTTTCGCTATATCGAAGAACAGGGCACCAGTCATTGAGCCGCGTTGGAAACCAGCGCTTATGTGCTCTACAATGCGGTGAGCCTGATGGACGCACGAGTGACCGGTTCTAAAACCGAATTGCTCGTTGGGGAGGAGGCTCTTAGCTTCGACGTAATCTCTGAGTCGCTTATAAATAAGTCTCTCGTAGATTTTGCCGAGAACGTTCAGGAGACTGATGGGACGGTAACTCGTGGGCTCAGACTTGGGCTTGCCTGGCTTAGGGATACCGATAACAGTGGCCTCTTTCCATGCCTGGGGAAAGATGTTATTGCTCAGAGCGCCATTGAAGATGGCGGTCATTAACATAATGAGCTGGGCGGGGAGGAGTTTAAATACCCTATTATTGATACCGTCCGACCCCGGAGCTTTCCGGGGACGGAGCCCTTTAATGATGTCGTGCACTTCGTCCGGAGTGACCGGAGGCAGAGGATCATCAGGGTCTTCTACGGGGGGGAGGGATAACCTACGTTCTACTTCAGAGTCTACCTTGAGGAGGTGACTGCTGTCTACCGGTTGGGTGCTGGGAGTGCACTGAGCTTCCAAGCTGTCGGCCAGGCATTCGGCTTTCTCGAGGTCGTCGAAAGCGACGCTCTTATCGGGACGGATGAGGGGGGGCATGGTGGCCTCCTCAGTGGCACGCAACTTTCGTTGCAACTGCCAGAATGCCTGATGATTGGGCTCGAGTTCGCTGAGCATGTCATTCCAACGATTCGATCGAACCTCACCGATACGTTTCCTTACAGCACGCTGTAAGTTACGCATGTGAGCCTTGTTCGAATCGCATGGAAAGTTGCTATAGGCACGGACGGCCGCGTTCTTCTCGGTTAACAGTTCACGTACGTCAGCGGGGAGTTTCCATTTACGATCGCTCGTGTCAGGGACTTCCCGTGAGCAATCCGTCAATACGGATTGCACGTGTTCTGTGAACGAGTTGATTGCGGCCGTCGTGTCAGCGACAGAGACAATATGGTCAGGGATGGAGTCCAAGTGAGGTGACGAGGTTGATTTCAGCAATTCGCTTACTTTCTTCCAGTCAGTCAACACTTTGGTTGGGGGAGGTTGGCTAGGGTCAGAGGGACCCGAGCGTGGAGCTAGGTGCAAGAGCACTGGGCGGTGATCCGAGTTGAGCTCGTGTAGCGTCTCAATTGAATGCAACCTGAGGTTGACATTCTTGAGCAGCGCTATATCGAGCACATCGGGACGGTGATTGGGATCGTGGGGGTAGTGGGTATGCTCGTAAGGAGCGATGGGGTCAAAGTTAAGGGAGGAGCTTAGGTTGAACACTACTCTCCCTCTGGGAGTGGTAGTAGTGCTGTTCCAAGCTGGGTGTTTGGCGTTGAGGTCGCCCGCTAAGATAACGGAGTCGCTCAAGCCGAAAATGGAGGTGAGATCGTTAACGAGAGGGGAAAGGTCCTCCGTACTACTAGTAGGAGGAAAGTAGGCCGAAACTATGGTGATGGGCTGGTGGCCGGTCATGCCTAGCCGACAGATTGAGACCTCAAGGAGTGACTCGAGCGGAGGGGGAATTAGCGGGATGCAGTGCAAGGTCCTTTTAAAATAAATGAGGGTGCCACCCCTGTGGCAGCGAGTCCGATCGTTGCGAACTAACTGGTAGTTGGCAATTCTCGGGTCGCGGTTGTGGGGCTTAAGAAAGGTCTCCTGGATGAGGAGGATATCTAGTTGGTGATCGCGGAGGAAGGTAGCGATCTCGTCACGCTGACCCTGGATACCGTTAGCGTTAAAAAACCCTAACTTGAGGGACCGCGGTTTGAGGGTATTTTTAGCTCTAGTAGCCATTGGACTAGACGAGGTGGAGTGCTTTAAGAGCGTCACCCACCTGGGGGTGAGAGTTGAAAATTACCTTGAACTCATCGGGACTTCCATTGGAAGCCCTAAGTTGGGCGGCTAATTGCCGTGCCGATGACTTCAAAATGTTTTCATAGTTTTGGACAGATTTGAACGCGTTGATGATGACATTCAAGTCATCCGCGTCAACGTCGGCCACGGGGCCGGGAACTACTGGGGGGGATGCCATAACCGGGGCTGCAGGAGCGGTCCTGCTAACGGGTGCAGGAGCGGTCACGGGAGCCACTGGTTTGGGGATAGGGACATCAAGAAGCCCGGGAATGGGCTTGGAAGATGCTGGGCCAAGGGCTGGGAAAGCCTTTTGGTGGTTCAGCATGTTCCATGGAGAGGGACGCTGGGGACCAAGCCTATCGGGCATCTGTGAAGAGGGAATCTTCACAGATGGGGATTCCCTCTGCTGACGGGCAGCAGCGCGCTTCGCCAGCTTGGGGGAAGCGGATTTGGGGGCTTTAGGACAACCGCGGTAGTTGGCGGGGTGTCCTACTTCGCCGCATAAAACGCAGCTCGGGGGTTCAGGGCAGAGGGCCCTATCTTTGGGACGGGGACAGTTGGTCGTACTGTGTTCCCCTAGGCACTTTACGCACCTGGGCGGTGCGAAACAGTGGGCTTGACTGTGCCCGTACTTCTGACAGTTGTGACACTGTCCTACGGTGTTCGCTTTGTGGGGTTTCTCAATAGAGATGCCCGACAGGGAGCACACTGTCTTGACGTTGAAGATGGGGTGGCGGCCTGTATCGACAGGGTCACAGACCACCAACACCATATCATAAACGTCACCGCCCCTAGCCTTGGGGATACGGTGGACGGCGGAGACGGGGACATTTTGGGCGGTCAGGTCGTCTAGGACGTCCTGGGAGGGAATCTCCTTGGGGATACGCCTAATCACCACACGGGTGGGCTTCTCCTCAGGGAGAGAGAAGGAATGATGGTAAATATCCTTGCTGCGAAGGATCCTAACAAGGGCTCTGAAGTCAGAGGACGTGGGGGTCTGGACTCTGATGCCCATGTTGGTACTCGTGGCCGTTGTGTAGTTAATTTTATTAACTACACACATCTTTGATACATCCGTCCATTTGGACGGGTCATGAATGTAGACCGGGGGGGGTTTAAGTTTCCTGGAAACTTTGGGTTGGGTAGCCTTAGGGCTGGAGGGGCGGCTTGCGGTGGCTGGAGGAGGGGTGGGGGAGCCAGCGCGAGACCTTGGGGGGGAGGGGGTGGGCGGGGTCGCAAGGGGTTTCTTCGCCTTACCGGCTAGAACATGTTTTCCCTTACGCTTACCCAGGACAACTGTAAATTCCTCATCAGAGGAGCTAGCTGAGTCACATGAGTGCTCAGATTCTGATGTGGACTCAGTTACGTCCATGGCGTCTGACTCAGGTGCAGAGTGAACCTGAGAGGGTCCCGCTGCTTGAGGAGCAGCGGTCTGTGTCATAGAAGGACTGGGGGTAGAAGTCGCTTTACCGGAAGCGACTTGGTTTGAGGGGGGGACGCGGTCGGCGGGTTCCTTTGTCTTTGCAGACAAAGGTGGAGTGCCTTTGTTGGTAAGCGGGGGAGCGGTGGGTTTGGGACCTAAAGCAATGCGTTTTTGCTTTAACGCATTGTAGCTTCTGGCGAATTTGCCTGTTTTGTCGTCATTGATGACGATGTCGAGGAACTCCCAAAGGAGATCCTCCATAGAGACAGCCATCGTGTGGCATGAGAGGGGGGGGGGGGGGGGAAATCGCCTAACTCTAACGATCCTATTTCCCCGGGTGGGTGTGCCCGGGGATGAGTAGCCTCCCCTGCCTAGGGATTGTGTATGGCAGGGAGGTGTGTACCTATGGTGTGCCCTAAGCTTGTAAACCTGTTGCCAATCTTAATGTGCAACAGGGCCCTATTTGGGTCTGGTGCGAAGGGGTAGACACACCCAACCGACACCAGGTGTGTGGCTGTGGACGAAACCGGAGACTAGGTTCGACTAGGAGACCCCCCAAGGCCGAGGTCCTAGCTCCCGACTCCAATAAATTAACCTCGCCCTGAAGGGGTTCGGCGGGATGGATTGGGGCACCACCCTCTTGGCTTCGTTGACACCGTGAGGTTTCCACCAAGAACCACGAAACTGTGGATTTTCCCTGAAGGGGCAAAATTAGTGTGACGACGATTGTCCTGAAAAGGACAGTTGTTGTAGTAGTCGGAGACTACTGAGGCGTCGTGCGAGCACGACGAAATCGCAGCGGGGAGCGGCAGAGGCACGGAGCGCACACGAGGAGACGTCCGTACTCGGCGGCGGTCAAGCGGCCTCGATGGCTTGCGCGTCTAGCGCTCGCTGCTTATATAGTGGCCGGGGCGGCGGCGCACAGTGGGCTGAAACGGGCCGGTAGAAGACTTAGCGTTTAAAAAAAAAAAGTTTCTTTTTCTGTATATTTAAATAGTGCGTTGGATTTATCTATTGATTATAAGTAATTATTTATATGAGGGTCGTTTAGATAACTTGAGTATTTTCGGAGTTATTAATAACCAAAGTAATTTTTGTATGAAGCAAAACAAAAAAACCTGAAAATCTAGAAATTCTCAAATTTTCTCAAAAAATTGACCTTACGAATGTATAGTACGTATTTTTGTCCTATTTTAGCAACTATGCTCGGGTTGCGATTTTCTGCGATTTGGTCGCAATTTCAAATTTTGTTCTCTATTCCACACCACCATAGAGGTTAAGAAACAGGCGCGTTTTTTTTAATGTAGTGGTCTCCCCGTTAGGCCTAATCCACTAAGGATTAATAAAATAAGTAAAAATCACAATCAGGTACTGGTCACTGCACTTTTTTAATTTAATCACTATCAAGAGTATCCATATTAACGAATGCAAAATTTTCGTTTTCGTCATCATCAAATGTTTCCGTTTGTTCAATTATTAATAAACTTTGTGCCTCTTCTGACAAAGTTTTATGTTTTCTGCGAAGTTTGTGGCGTTTCGCTGAGATGAGTGGATCAGAGCTGATCAACAAATTATTTAAAATGTCTTCATTTGTAGTTTTTCTACTGCATTTCCTGGAATGGTGTTGGCGGTACCTACGAAAGTCTTTATTTCTAGCTTCAGCAGCTTCTTCAGATAGCTGTCCAATTGGTATTAGACCAAAACTTTCAATAATAGCTGCACCATGCATAAGAACTTTATGAACACTTGAAGGCATATAATACCAGCCATATAATTCCAAATACAGTCGCATGGTCACTTGAGCATATTCGTGAAATTTGACTGTGTCAATGTGGTAACCTGATGAAATTGCCTCTAAAATGGTTGCAAACCGTTCATCCATTCCAAAACGGTTTTCTAGGGCTTTGCTCGGTGGAGACACCGACATCGACAGAAACTTTTGCTGGTGATACATACTGAGTTGATGTACTCGGTGCTGGTTGATCTTCATTACTGGTTATTAAACACTTAATAAAGTCTGGCCACATTATGGTTTCTTGTAACCATTCGCTATTTTTAGTTCTGAATAAAGTTTCTTTACGATGAGCGTTTTCCCATCTTCTATTTAAATTATAACAAAATTTTGCACAAAATAACTTTAAAGTCTTTTCATGTTGATTACTTAATTCGACTAAAAATTTAGACCTTATCTCACTACATAAACTGTCATTATTTTTAATACTGCCGCTGTTTTTTAAAATAATAAAAAGGTCAAGGTTGGTCACCAAATCTTCAAACATTTTCACAAACACAAAATAACTCACACTCGCTTCACTTATTTGTATAAGTAATAAATATGTGAGGGTAGTGCGTCTATTATGGTGGGTATTAGAACACTGAAGTACGTTTGAATGCAATAGTACATTTTGTGCCCTATTATCGTTGCACCAATCAGGTAACGACACGTGTCATACTTTGATGTTGCGGTCGCGCATTCCTATCCCTTGATTCCCGGAAATAAGTGTCAAAACAAATTACGTCATACCTACCTACCTGTATTACCTATGGTGGTGGAAAATGAACAATTTATTTTTATTTAAAGTACTAAGTAAGTATTGAAGTACTTCAGGTCGTTTAGTATACATTATTTTCAATTTCAAATTAATTTGCTAAACTTAAATTTCATGACTCTTCATACAAATTTGATATGGCTATATCTCCGAAAGTACGAGTCCAATTAAAAAAGTCAAAGAGTAAAAACTTTTTATATTTATGTCTAGATACTAAAAAAATACATTTTAGTTCTTAAGACCCAACTTTGTAATCTCAGCCCACTGTGCGGCGGTCGCCCGCGCCGCGCAGCTGCGTCCCTTTCCCCGCACGTCTCTCCCTGCTGCGTGCTCGTCCAACGCGATGCGCCGGCCGGAAACGGACGTTAGATTGAAGGCGCTGGCGTTGGTACACCTTGCGCGTGTACATCTTCCCAGCCTTGAAAGAGTTAGCTTTCAACAGGTTCCTCAGGTTCTTCTTCACCCGGCAGCCTGACGATGTAGTGGATAGCTCTGCGGACTGTTCCTTTGGAGGTGTAGATATCTACAACCCGGCAAGTGTTGTCTGCGCCCATGTGGAGACGTGTAATGCGGCCTAGCCGCCATCGTTGCGGAGGCAGATTCTGGTCCTTTATTAATACCATCTCTCCAACCTTTGGCCCGGTAGACCCAATTTTCCATTTGGATCGCTGCTGGAGTTCTGCTATGAACTCTTGAGACCATCTCTTCCAGAACTCGAGGCGTAGCTTGCAGATGAGGCTGTACTTCGGTCTGTAGTCTTCAGCCTGAAAAGAGGGCACCGACGTCAGTGGCCGTCCGATAAGGAAGTGCCCGGGGGTCAAAGGGTTTAAGTCAAAGGGATCAGAAGATAAAGGGGAGAGAGGGCGAGAATTTAGGATCGCCTCTATTTGTGTGAACAGAGTGGACAACTCCTCAAATGTAAGAGATACATTAGCTGCCGTTCTTTTTAAATGATATTTAGCTGCCTTCACGCCTGCCTCCCAGAGCCCACCAAAGTGTGGTGAATAAGCTGGACTAAATTTAAATAAAATGCCTTCGTTGGCCGTATAGTCAATGACTGAGTCACGACTGGAGCGTAGCACCTTACCCAGTTCATTGTTTGCCCCCACGAAGTTTGTGCCATTGTCGCACCAAATCTCATAGGGCTTACCTCTGCGCGACACAAATCGTCGCAAACATAAAATAAATGCTGATGTAGTGAGGTCACTCACCAGCTCTAGATGCACAGCTCTGGTACTTAAACAAACAAATAGACAAAGGTAACATTTCGTTATTCGATTACCTCTTCCCTTTTTATTAGAGATTTGAAACGGTCCTGCGAAGTCGGTACCAGTCGAGTGGAAAGGGAAAGTAGGCCGCATCCTAGCTGATGGTAAATTGCCCATTATAGGCTGTATAGTCTTACCACGAAATCTAGTGCATACAATGCATTGTTTATTTACTTTGCGTGCTAAGGCCCTCCCACCTATAGGCCAGTACCTCTCTCTTACCGAAGCTAATAATAATTGTGGACCTGCATGAAATAAGCGATGATGTTCACTTTGCATTAATAAAAGGGTAAGTCTATGTTTACAATCTAATATGATAGGATGTTTTTTATTGTAATCAAAGCTTGAATTGTCAAGACGGCCTCCTACTCTTAATAGACCTTCAGAGTCAAGAAAAGGATTTAAATTGAATATTTTAGATTTTTTAGGTATTCCTTGACCTTTATTTATAGATATCAATTCCGTATCAAATGATTCGAGTTGACATAATTTAAATAGAAGAGTATGTGACTTATTTATTTCGTCCTGTCACGGTCGCCAAATGTGCGGGAGAGATAAATGAAACGGACGACTTTTAATGAAAACTTATAATAATTATTATAATAATTACATAGTTGTGCAGGTTGGCCGAGCGGGGCTATACTACAGTTTTTTGTTACGTGTGTGCTCCCGTTGGCGAGTCGTTCCGAATGGCTTGCGTTGCGCGTCTAGCGCTCGCTGCTTATATAGTGGCCGGGGCGGCGGCGGTCGCCCGCGCCGCGCAGCTGCGTCCCTTTCCCCGCACGTCTCTCCCTGCTGCGTGCTCGTCCAACGCGATGCGCCGGCCGGAAACGGACGTTAGATTGAAGGCGCTGGCGTTGGTACACCTTGCGCGTGTACAAAAACCAATGAACTTTCCTTCATACTTTTCAGGCTTAGGACTGTCTATAATTGATTTTACATTGTCGCATGTTTGTATTTTGTTTCTCAAAATCTCTTTGAACTAAACTGTGAAGTGCGTCGAACTCTTCTCTTGACATTTTAAAATACTCATGGAACTTTTTTTCTGAAAGATCGTCAAAAATGTTGAATTCCCCACGATCTTTCCTATTTTTAATGTGAGTTTCGACCCAAATTGATCTTCTTCTGGAGTGTGCCAGAACCATGTGCAAATCGAATTCAAAATCGGAATCGTCATCCGTAGAGCTATCCAGTAAGTCTAGCAGGCAAGCATGAGACATAGTTAAAACACCCTGTATTTATTCGTTTAACAAAGGACACGACCGTGCGATCGCGACGAATATCGTAAGATACCATCTTAAGATAGAAAATATATCGTAAGATACCATCTTACGATAGAAAATATATCGTAAGATAACATCTTAAGATAAAATATTACAGTATCGTATCTTCGTCGTCTGTGATGGCCTAAGATATATTAATATAACATCTTAAGATAAAATGTTATCGTATCTTAGCCGTGTGTGATGCGCTTAAAGTTTAACCGCATTAAGCGCTCTTATTAGCTCGCTCCAAGGTCGTGAGAGCCCTCAACCAATGAGAGCGCCAAACGCGGTTAAACGTTGCTATCCGGTCAACGTAAAAAAAACTCGCTCTAAGCACACTTTGCATGCTGTCACAATATTAGTGCTCCTGCCTATACTAATTAGTTTTATTGTCGGCAGTTCAACGACATGGCAGCGACGGCGACGATGGACGAACT
Organism: Agrotis exclamationis; assembly: GCA_950005045.1. Lineage (NCBI taxonomy): Eukaryota > Metazoa > Arthropoda > Insecta > Lepidoptera > Noctuidae > Agrotis > Agrotis exclamationis. Next base: position 23,749,676 of record OX465427.1, on the reverse strand, counting down.
AGCCGATGATGTCAATGCAGAAGACGGCAACGAGGTCGGTACACCTTCATGCCAGTTTTATTCCGAGGACCACGGTTAATTTTGATCGGTGATTTCCTCTGCTGCGCTCACAATTCTCTGATGCATTCTACTTATTGTCGCTTGAGAGAAAATTGGTTTGGTATGTCTGTCATTGGCCCCCGAGCAATTGTTTCGAATATTAGCACGCTGACAGCTTGCAGTAAATGCCACTCGAGTGCTATTCCCGCCTTAAAGGGCTTTTACGGTTATATGTGGAGCACAGTTTGTTGAAGTAATGGCCACAGTGTTGCATGTGGCCCAAGCTGTGACTGACAGCTCGATCTACCAGAGCGCGCTGGGACCGTTCTGTGTATGTTGGTGCTATTGTGATGTGTATGTTGGTGCTATTGTTCCGTGTATGTTGGTGCTATTGTGATGTGTATGTTGGTGCTATTGTTCCGTGTATGTTGGTGCCATTGTCCCGTGTTTGTTTCAGATGTGTGGCGCGATGGGCTCGTCCGGCGAGACCCCGGACTTCATCGCAGACGGACTGGGCATCGACGACGCGGACGAAGTAAATACTCCCTTTACAAATAAATTTGTACTTGTGTACATGAAATGAAAAGAAAAATACAACCCGAATCTTATCAAAGTTAGAGTGAACAAGCTTTTGTGGGTAAGCTCGCTCCATCGTAGACTGTCTTCATTACGTTTGACCTGGATCAGAGACAATGCCAAACACAAGGAAATAAAAATGTTTACAGATTACTTAAAATATGTAATTGTTCCTTGCAGATGAGAGCGGCTAAGAGCAATTTCTTAGAGCTGGCCAGTCAACGATTCGATGATGAGTAAGTTTTATGTCAATACATTCTTACAATAGTAAGGCTGTGGTTCGACTGAGGAGGAGCGGAGCAGAGTGAAGAGCGATTCACCAATCACATGGCTTGAGCGGGAAGTGTGGTGAGAAGATATGTGGATTTCAAGCCTTGTGATAGGTTAGGTTAGGTAGGATAGAACCGCAGCCTAAGAGATCATTACTTTAGGGCAGTGGTTGTTAACCTTTTAGTCACTAGGGACCATTTGACAATTTTTCAGCCATGGACCACTCTTGCCTTGCTCTTGCTTCCTGGCCAAATCCTCGTTGATGTCGGTGTCCCTTTTTCGCATAAACATTCAATTTCGAAACAATCATTAAAAAACAACATTGGCCACAAAATTACTAAGTCAGCCATAAATCAAATCAATTGATTGATCAGAAAATGTAAAAAACCGGCCAAGTGCGAGTTGGACTCGCCCATGAAGGGTTCCGTAGTAGCATACACAAACAATAAAAATAACTTTGTTTTTCATAGTGTTTGTATGAATAGCAAAGTTATATTTGCGGTTTTTGAAAATGTACTATATCTCAAAAACTGCTAACTATATCTCTTCCAAACCAATTTTCGTTGGAAGTTTTTGTTGAGGTCTACTTTTAGTTTTATCATTCTCTTATTTTAGAAGATACAGGGGGGGGGGGGACACATTTTATCACTTTGGAAGTGTCTCTCGCGCAAACTGTTCAGTTTAGAAAAAATATATATTAGTAAATAAACCTCAATATCATTTTTCAAGACCTATCCATAGATACCCCACACGTATGGGTCAGGCGAAAAATTTTTTTTGAGTTTCAATTCCAAGTATGGGGGGTACCCCCAAAATTTGTTTTGTTTTTATTTTTGTGTGAAAATCCTAATGCGGTTCACATAATACATCTACTTACCAAGTTTCAACAGGATAGCTCTTATACTTTCGAAGAAAAGTGGCTGTGACATACGGACAGACAGACAGACATGACGAATCTATAAGGGTTCCGTTTTTGCCATTTGGCTACGGAATCCTAAAAAGTAGGCCAAGCCAAGGCGTAATCGACGAAGTCCCGCTGCGCAAGGCTCCTATTTCTGTCTACAGGGTTTAAATGAATCCAACCAAACCGTACTTTGGTGTGCCCCCAAAATTAAAACTGTGGCCGAGTTGTAATATTCGTGGCTGAGTTAGTAATTTTGTGGCTCGGTTTATCATTTCCCTTTCGTAAGTTGTTGCGATGTTGCGGAACAAACAGGGTGAAACAGATACCGCTGCAGTTGAATGTGACATACGGGTCACGATGTATTGACTCATTGTATATTGTCACTTATGAGTACGATGGCTCCGCGGACCACTTGCGAAATGTCACCTTGGGAACTAGATTTGGTGACCCATCTGAAGACAGAACTAGTAAGCATTGTTTTACTTTTATTACCCTTCCAAAGTCTGACCTTAGCAAGAGTTCCTGTATTTTGATTAAGGTAGGGGATAGTCACATGGTACCATGTGATAAATGAAAAAGATCTCTAGGTTGTAAGACTTGTAGTATATTGTATACTTGCACAGCATGTGGGAGGACTCGGGCGACGCAGACGCAGACGGCGACGACGACGCACACGACGACGACGACCCCGCCGACGTGGTGCGCGACTTGCTCGAACAACACTCGCGTATGTACCTTCATTGTTTGTTGTTTACTCCCATCTACGTACCTGGCTATACATCTGGACTTTGGCTTGTTGAACATTTTTGATTGAAAAATGTTTAAAATTTGAGGTTTATCGCGGACATTTATCTGAAACGCAAAAATTTAAAAAAAAAATCACACACGCTTATTATTAAACGATAAGTTTGCCGTATATGATTATTTCCCAGAATTTGATTCTTATTACAGACATTATTGAATGGTATAAAAATACACCGGTCGTTTTTTTTTCACAATCAATGGTTCCTGGCCAGATATATTGATTTTTCTAAAATCCTATGATGCAGTACAGATTTCATCAAAATCGGCTTCGAGACTCTTCAGTATTTTTCGATTTTCGTCATAGTTTTGGATATAGCCATCCACGCACAATTGAAAAATTCATCCTTTATAGAAACAGACATAGGGTACCTTTCATCCCTAAAAAAGTAGCTTTCCCGAGAATAACAAAAATAGCGTTCATACGATTTTATGTACGATTACGCCGTATGTACGATTCGAATGTCAAATTCTAAATAAACGTTAGCGAAGCCGCGAGCATAAGCTAGTGAACTAATATAAATGAACCTGTTCAGCGTGGGAGAACACCGGCGGAGGATCAAGTGGGTCGGGAGGCAGCGGGGAGGGCTGGGCACAGTTCAGCTCGGACGACCCGTTCTGTCCCGCCCCCGCTCCCGCCCCCGCCCCGCCCGCCCTCGCCCCTCAGCCGCCCAGCGCGCCCGCCTTCTCCGCCGACACGGAGTTCTCGCCCTTCTGGTCCTACACCGACACACAACATGCGCACGGTCAGTACTATATTTCAAGACATTATTGTTAAAACTGTCATCAGTGGCTCTTGGCTAAATAAAGATAATCAAAGTATGGCAGCGCATGTGAATATTGTTCCAGAGATCCGTCACACACCGATATTCCTCTGTACCTCGTTGACGGTACATCATTGATGATCGAATCGTTTCCAATACTAGTTATACCAGAAACTCGAAGTCTGTCAACAAGTCTTCCTAAAAGGCTTTATATTCGGGCACCTATAAATTCCTCTTGTGAGGAGTGGTTGGAGAGACGCCACAGCGTCCCCACCTTCCGCTAAAAGCAGGTCCTCACTAAACATGGTTGTTTCGGGTGGTGCGCGAAGGACACGGTGAAACATACCGTGGAGGTCTACCGATCCCGGGCACTGCACCGCCGTGTCCTCACGGAGGTGAAGCTGTTGTTGGGAACGGGAAGCACCTCCTTCCGCACGTAATGCTGGAGGGGATTGAGGCGGAACATGTGAGGGAGAGGAAATCTTCCTTCTCACGTTAGTTGCCTCAGGAGACACCCGAGGTGTTGGGTCGTCACGAGGTAATCTCAGTTTTCTGTGGACGCGGACTCCCGGACGGCGAGTAATGGGGAGCTCGCCGTCAAATCAAGGATCAGGCTCGTCATGGACAATCTCGTGTCGTGCCACTATCCACGCACGCTTCAAACAGTTAATGATGATGGTCTTTTGATAAAATTATCTTTTTAATAATTACAGATCCAGATTTAGAAGCAAGCATGCGTACACTACGACTAGAAGGTGAACTGACCGACAGACGCATGGACGACGCGTCCAGCGTAGAACTTGCCAACAACTTGTTGACGGCTATGTCCGCCATGTCCGCTGACGCCATCGCTAACATTGTGAATGCAAACCTGCCCGGCGCGGCTGACGTGAGTGACGTCGACGTCAGCGCGGTGCGTGACACGCAGCAGAGCGACGCAACACGTGACGGAGCGCCGCGCGACGCAGGCGACAGCGACGCCACACCGAGGTGATGCGGCCGGCGCGCGCGGCTCGTGCCGCTCGTGCTGAACGTGCCACACGTGTAGTACGCTGCCAGTGTGGCACGTGCCGCATGTGCCGCATGTGTAGTACTCCGCACGTGCCGCACGTGTAGTACGCCGCGCGGTGAGCGGACACGACCTCTCGCACGTATATAGTTCTACCCTCTCGTTTATTCACATACTAATTGGGTAATTGACACCACCAATCGATATTATTTTTATGACCGCCTAAAGTGAGATTCCCCATTTTATGAGCTGACAAATATGTGCCTACACCTGTGTAGAACCACTGCCTATTTATTGAATTGAAACCAAATTGAAAATCTCAGTGTTCGGTAAGCATCGGTTAATGGTGTGAATACCCAAATATTGTGACGCGTAAATAAGACTATTCATCTAATCGATCCATTAATTAAAAGTAATAATAATAAATTGTGATTATCAGTGATGAACTAATGTAAGGCTCGCCAGTGATTACGAAATTTGCATTTAATATCGAATTTGATGTGTCTTACAAATAAGTGTTTTAAATATTAATCGTGGAAGAAATCATACTTCAGCATTTCCTAATCGTATACTTTCTAATCATTACTTGTGTAAGTGAAATGTAATACAAATATCATAATGGTAATATTAGTTGAACAAATTATGTCATAATAAAACATGGCGCAGTAGTGGACCGGCCGGCGCACGCGCACGCGCACACACACACACACACATACACACACACACACATACACACACACATACACACACACACGCACACACACACACGCACGCACGTGTACGTACGCGTGCACGGGTGTGTCCTGTTCAGTAAGCCGGTCCTCAGTGCTGGTCTGTTGTGTGCAATGGTAGGCACACTGTTTGGTTTAGCCACATTGTTTATTAACTTTATTTTGAAATCACATCACCATTCAAGATCATGCGCGCTTCCAGTGAACACTGACAGTTATCTGAGCAATATTATAGCTACGTATGTATGTAGCTAATTAGTTCAAAATTATACAGAACTACTGCAGGGAGCTAAAGATCTCTTAGATATAGATAGGCGATACGAGAACACTTTACCGTGTAGAAGGGTAAAGTCTTAATTATTATTTAAATTGTACGAAAACAATGATAATCTCCTCGGAAGTAGTTTTATAGTGGCAGTGTTGCTCGGACAACTAGCAGTCGCAATAAATATTCCAAGCACCATTCTCCTGAACATTTGGGGTCCAAAGTTAAAATTCCTTCTGTCCTAGTCGGTGATGAACCTTTCTGTGTGAACAGGTTCAGTTATCATAGTTAGAGGCTACAGAGTTAACGATATGGTTTCTTATGTGCTTATTTGTAATATACTTCTTATGTAATCTGCTTGTTACACATAGGAGCAGTATGTGCGCGTGCACATACATACAGATTGTAATCACAACGATGTAATGTATATACTATGAATAATTTGGGCAATTATCGAGCTTTAATCTTTTATTGTAAATTCTTTAATGTTATAGTGAATGTTATCGATAAATGATTGGAGAGTATCGGAGAGCATGCCTGGCCGCTGTGTCGGGGTAGTTCAATTAATTTGTATGTATTAGTACAGTTGACTAGAGCGGGCGTTTAGGAAAGCGATAAAAACTACAATAACACGATATTATACACTTTAAAAGTGCACTTTCATTCTGTTGTTTTTGTATCTAGCACCTTAGTTGCAACGTCAACTTTTGTAAGCTAAATGGACGTACGGTACGAAGGCGATGTGCGCATGAGTCAGAACAAACACAAGATCGAGACGAAAGCGCACGAGTATCACGAAGCTAGCCACCTGCTGAACAACCCGCTCGCTTTAGCAAATCATTCCTTATTACCGGAGATGTAAAGTCTATCATTCAATGTTATACTTATCACAACTCGCGCGTGTTACCACAAAAGATTAAATGACGGCCTTTTAGCAACGCGACAGGGTCTTACTGATCTCCATGTTTATGCAGAAAATGTGAATAGCAAAAGTTTTTTTTTTTACATTTTATCGATCATTATTACAACAGAATGACCCCACTATCGAAATAAAAGAACACGGGTAATTAATGAAAAATCTTAAAGGTCTTATAAATGTATCTCAACACGTGTAGTATATTCAGGATACTGTACTGATGTGCCCCCACATTAGACACAGTTTCTTGTACTTCTCTGGTCACTCTTAAAACAATTAGTTCCGAATATTACAGCGCTTTGTGCACAGAGCATGTTGGTTGAATCTGATGGGAATCTCGACATCGTTAGTAGACTTCTCAACGTTCATATCGACTCTATATCAGTTCACATATCGCACAGCTGGTGCAGTCGACGGCGCAGCGCTGCCAGACAGCACTCGTGTCGTATTCACAGTCGTCGGCGAGGTCGTCGTTAGCACGACTCACGCACACGAGTGTACATTCAATAACCTGTACCTCACGAGTCGTTAGCTTGCCGGCTTAGACCTAGTTTTGTGAACATATCCTGTTATATCAATAGGTTAGTATTAGTTGGTTCTGTTGGATGTTCTCAACACCGAGTCGGCAAACACAAGATTAAATGTTTCGAAAAACTAACTTATTTGATTATTATAGTATTTTTCAAAATCATCGGTGCCAAATGTCACGAATCTGCGTTCACCCGGTATTTGTTTATTTCTTGTTGAAATCTAAATTAATTTCATTTGTGACACGCAACTTTATTAAATGTGATCATTATTTTGTTAATTATTATGTGGTTTATCAAATAAATACGAGTTTTGCAGTAAGTGCATAAAAATTGCCAAAAAGTGTCGTAAGATTGTATGAAATATTTCTTTTATAATCTAAAGTTATATGAATTTTTACTTTTATAAAAAATGGAATGGTTACAATGATAGGGAATGTACATTATATGTTAGCAAGCATGAGGAATATGTTTACATTTCAATATACCGCAGACATATTGAGAGTCATATCTTATTGTATTGCAGCATTTGTACAGCTCACGTATCCATATGTATCATCCACCGCTGAACAAATCATATTAGATGATGAACTTGTAAAGGGCGCACTAGTTTTCTTGTTAGTACTTTTATGTAGTTCATGTCATCGTCGTAGTTTAGACTCGATATTTTTGTAAACTTCCTATGTTTCGTAATCCGTATTGTTAGTTGTGCGTATAGAAGCGATGTAACGAATTAGATGTGAGAGTCGGTCGGGCCGTGTGTCGCGCCGCAGTGCGACCTGCGCCTGCGACAGATCGTGTGCGACATGTGGACATGTGGACATGTGGACATGTGGACATGTGGACATGTGAACATGTGGACATGTGGACATGTGGACACACGCTGCTCCCGCTCCGGAAGGTGCTAAATATAAGAGTGCAGTGGCACTAGTGAGCTATTACGTCTCGTCACCGCGGACAGTAACATTGTGATTATTAGCTCATAAGTTCAATATTCTTGTTGTATTTCATTAAAATTTTACTACTATTATATTAAATTGATAAATTTTAATAATACGCTCTCAGATAATTGTGTTCTGAGGCGAACGGAATGAGCTGATTGTTCAGTGTGACTCACATGCAGTGACGTCACCGTGTGTTGCACTGTGTCGAGTGTGAGTGCAGGAAGGCGATCTGTTCCCTCTAAGATATGGTTTGTATGTGCAACATCGTCGCACCGGTAGACACCCACACAATATTAAGAGCTTCACGTAGTTGATCGTCTTCCTGGTACCTTAGTATTATAGTAGTTAGCATTTAAAGCTGTGAAACGTAAACATTGTATTAGTGCAATTAGTTGCCTTTGGGTCTTGTTGTCAAATTTTATATTTAACTTAATAGTAAGCGAGTAGGTAATGTTGTTGAGTTCGGTTATATTCTGTTTCAGTTCCCACACACTTTGTAAATACCGATCAATGTAAAGTATACTGTATCTTGCAATACCAGATTATTGTAATGTTTTCGTCAAGTGTGTAACGAGGTCAGTTCCTCTTATTGGCTGGTTTCAAACCACGTCTTTACACATTGGCCGCTTCTATGTTGTTAATAAACATACAATTTTGGATATTAGTCAAGTTTCGTAGTGAAATATACTAATGTATTAGTGTTTTATATTGGGCGAGTGTGATAGCAACATGTGATCCTTTTGAGTGCATGCGTCGTTCGCTTTCACTGCTACTTCCAACCATTTATACAATGTACCGTACTGTATGTTGTGGTAGTGGCCACCTCCACCTCCAGGCTCTCCAGCTACCCGCGACCGTCCTCGATGTTATGCTTACCTAGTGTACGTGATGCAGTGTCGCTAACTTTAACATAAAACTTTTAAATTGATGTAAAATACATTAGTTAGCTATCAATTGAATGAGTACAGTTGTGATGAAGCACGTGTGATAGTTGAAACCAGTTCATGCTAGCCGTGTGTGTCTTGTACGAGTTGTAGTGTAGTCTGGACTGACACCGCTCCGGACCTGGTCTGTGCGAGTGATGTAGTGGTCGCAACAAGTAACCACACGGCTGCCTCCAGCGCTCATGCCACAATGTCATACGGATAACGTAACGCCATGTTATGATGGGCACAATTTCAATTTATAATATACTTCATGATTTCAATCGTATACCTCAAAAATATGACTGCAACTTGTGATTACTTGTCAGCATCTACCGTGTACATAGTACGTAGCCACGCGTATGTAAATGATCAGCTGTGAGTGCCGCGGCGGGCGCATAATGCCCGGCTGCTGTTTAAACGAGGACTGTGCCTTCCGGGGCCGCGGGCGCGGGTGGGGCGCGGGGCGGGGGCGAGGGCGCAGGCACCGCGGTCCAGTGGCCTCGCCCCGGGCTCTCCGCCGCGCCTTTCACGCCCGGCACATATTAAATGCTCGTATGTATTCTATTGTATTTATATCATAGTTAAAGTTTTATTAAAAAAGTTGCTCAATATATTTGTTGTTTTAATGTACACACCACCGATGTCCAAGTTCATCTGAGCATTGTAAAATCAAGTTGTGAATTTGGTGATATTATCAGTAAGCTGACTATTATTATCAAGTTAACGCGTCCTAGCCACCATCAGAGATTTTACCAATAGGTGACGGTCTAGATAGTGTCCCCAGCCTGGCCCAATTTGAATCTGAAAAGATCTGTTTTCTCCTCAATTTTTGTTGCCAAATGGTCGCAGATAAGTGGCATTTAAACGGGAATATTTAGTATCTATTAGGTAAATCAATTAAAAAAGGTTCAACTAAACTACTTATCAACATTCATCGAATGTGGCCAAAATCAGAATTACTTTCATAGCCACAGCAGACGTCTTTTGTTTTCTTTCAGCTCTTGGCAATGTCATTTAAACACTAAAGTAATTAAAAGTCGTGATGGCGAAGTTTGTACATACGAAAAGTATGAAGAAATATTTAGCTAAAAAACCAACTTCTGACATTCAAAAAGAATCTCCTTAGAAGGTACACTGTTGGGCTTAGAGTTTCGCAATCAAAAGCTATCCATGAACAAAAGGCGGGATTTTAAAAACTCAAAAGCTGCCTTCGCTGTTCATACGGAGTTGGTACTCCTAATAAAATATGTACGTCAGGATTGAGGAGCCACATCAGATTTTCAAAATCTGATTTCACCATTATTTAGCAGCAATGTAGCTGATTTTGCAGCACAAATTCTAGATTTAGCAGCAAAATACACACATCAAAAGTGTCTAGGGATCAACATATATTTTTGCAATAACTTTTCTCCTGATTGATATTAATTAAAATTTTCTTTAAGGATTCATCAAATAAAGTGTTTTCGTTTGTCACAGTAACGATAAACCAAGTCACCTTTGCATTAATAAAGAAATTTGCCATTTTCCTAATAAAGGGATTTTTGACATTTGAACCACTAACACAAAAGTTCGAAAAAAAGACTGAAATAACAGTTTTCTTTAAAATTTTATTGGGTAACTTAAACAATTAATAATCCGTGTTTCTACCGCGAACACTAACAACACAAGAACATCGGTTTGGCATACTCAAAATGAGTTCATCCAAATCACGCTGTGGAATGGCCGCCCATGTTCGTTGCAACAACAAAAAAAGGTCTTCTTGCGACTGGATACCCTCCATATTCGGCAGAGCTCTTCTCTGTAGCATATCCCATGCATGCTCAATCTGATTCAAGTCTGGCGACTGAGCAGGCCAGGGCAGGACATTGATGTTAGCTGCGGCGAGAGTCTGTCTTACAACTCTTGCGGTGTGCGGTCGTGCATTATCATGCATTAACTGAAATAAGGGACCGATTTGCACTTGTAGAGGAACGATGACGTCTGATACAATCGTCTCAGCATAAATTTGAGCGTTGAGGTTGCCTCTGATCCAAATCAACTCAGTTCTTCCGCCGATCCAAATACCCGCCCATACCATGATGGTTCCACCACTATAAGGATGGACTTCCTGGCAGGATTTTAATCGCTGTTGGCGTCCAGGGGTTCTCCAGTGTCGTATACGTCTTAAATCCGGTCTCATACCGAAACGAGACTCATCAGAAAAGCACACGAAACGCCATTGTTCTTCTGCCCAATTTCTGTGTTCAAGAGCCCATTGATATCGAATCCTACGATTGTGCATTGCTATAGGTGGTACCCGTAGCGGTCTTCGGGAATGAAGGTTCACTTCATGCAAGCGGTTTCTGACTGTTTGGTCGCTAATTAAGTTCCCTGAAGAGTGATGAAGCCTCACGGCTAACATCATGGCGGTTATTGTTGGAGCTCTTCGAGTTAAGATTTGAATGTATCGGTCTTGTCTCCGTGTGGTGCAGCGATACCGTCCTCCATGGCGCTCAGCCACGGTACCAGTGCTTCGGTAACGTGTCCAAAGTCGACTGATAACACTCTGACTTGTATTCAGAGCTAAAGCCACAGTACGTTGCCGGGAACCAGCTTCTATCATTCTCACGGCTCTGAGCATTTCTTCCCTGCTTAAATGACGTCGCCGCTCCATAATAACGTTGGTTTTAATCAGTAGTAGGGAAACAGTAGCACTAATAATGTCTTCAATGCGTTGTATGTTTTTATAGGGAAAATATTGACAGCTGATTTTCATCTTTTACTCGAATTTGATTCACAGTTCCTGATTCAAATTATGAAATGCACCAAAAAGGATCCATATAAATTTATAAAATCATAAATTTATTACAAAGCCACATCTCAATCTCAAGAAATCCGCATAAAAATGCTTGATCCCTAGACACTTTTGATGTGTGTATATCACTAGTTATATTAATGCAAAAGTGGCTCCTCAATCTAAACGTTTGAATTGAGGAGCCACCTTGGATCTCAATAAGTAATAGATGCACATTGTTGAAACTTTTGCAGCATTTAGCAGCAATTGTGCATATTATCGTCTAAAAATTTGGCTACTGTAGCGCTAAAATCAAAGAAAATACAATAGTTTTAGTTGAATATATTAATTGATCGCTCACATCCAATATAATTTCAACTCTTGCGTCTAGATTGAGGAGCCACACTAAAACTATTGTATTTTCTTTGATTTTAGCGCTACAGTAGCCAAATTTTTAGACGATAATATGGACAATTGCTGCTAAATGCTGCAAAAGTTTCAACAATGTTCATCTATTACTTATTGAGATCCAAGGTGGCTCCTCAATTCAAACGTTTAGATTGAGGAGCCACTTTTGCATTAATATAACTAGTGATATATTTTGTTGCTAAATCTAGAATTTGTGCTGCAAAATCAGCTACATTGCTGCTAAATAGTGGTGAAATCAGATTTTAAAAATCTTATGTGGCTCCTCAATCCTGACGTACATAATAAAATGTCTTGAGTAATAAAATAAATAGTATCATCTCCGGCTAAGCAACGTATAGCCAGGGCTGGAAGAGAAAAAGTGGAATTCAAAAAATCGAGAGCTGCGATTTTTTGAATTCCACTTTTTCTCTTCGACAGCTTTCGTTGGCCAGACTCTATCATTGTTCAGTTCAATAGATCGAATTTGTGAGTGTGTCAAGCCAAAGCCCAGACCTATCTGTGGTTCTCACATTTTTTTTCTGCCGACATTTTGACTGGTTATCTTATCTGCATAGTCCATTGGCATAAAGGCCTTGAAGCCATGCCAAAAAATACAAAAAAATACTGCATAGCCAGAGACGTGCTGTGTGAAAGGCGCGAAAAAAATTAAAAGACACTAGATAACTTTATTTGATTTGTGGATTTGACTTCCATTTCTCAAAACGGTGAGACGCTTACAAAGTCATGGGTTGAAATAGCGGAAAGTGCATTAAGGAAAAAAAAACTATTTATTTTGGTGTATTATAAGAGTAGTGGTAAATTGACGAGATGGATTTATTGTCACGTGGTTCATGCTTCATCGAGGTTTTTATGTACCTACAATGATCAAGTGTTGTGTTTTGAAATGAGTTATAAACGCATGTAGTACTTTTAGTGAACGAAGATATATGATGAAATCAATATCTACAGGTAAGTCCACCACCTGTTTACTGTAAAGTGTATATTCTTAATAATTAATTTGTTGCGGGCCTTTGCTCTTGTATGATTTTACTGCGTTTCTTGTCTTAGCACATACGTGTTCAAAGTAAAAACCGGCCAAGTGCGAGTTGGACTCGCCCATGAAGGGTTCCGTAGTAGCAAGCATAGATTAGGGATATAATTATATTGAGATTATTAATATACACAAAAAATAACTTTCTTTTTCATAGTGTTTGTATGAATGGCAAAGATATATTTTCGGTTTTTGAAAATGTACTATATTTCAAAAACTGCTGACTATATCTCATCCAAACCAATTTTCTTTGGAAGTTTTTGTTGAGGTCTACATTATATTTTTTTTTAGTTTTATCCCCAAAATTAGTTTATTTTTTATTTTTGTGTAAAAATCCTAATGCGGTTCACATAATACATCTAACTTTCAACAGGATAGCTCTCATACTTTCGAAGAAAAGTGGCTGTGACATACGGACGGACGGACAGACAGACAGACAGACATGACGAATCTATAAGGGTTCCGTTTTTGCCATTTGGCTACGGCAAACTGTGGACTTCGCTCACATTATAAATGTTGGATTTGGTGCCACATGGTCTACTGCCGTATATGTATTTTTTTTGCGTTGCCACGCTCTAGGAATTTCTCCTGTCGTGGGTGCGTTTACAAACATATTATAAACTCACATACACAAACGCCCAGACCCTTAACAACTACTTGTAGATTATACAAATATTTGCGGGAATCGAACCCGGCGATACGAAGCGCAACAGTCCAATCGCTCAGCCATTGCGCCAACCGTGGCGGGGGAGCGGGTTCACTTGCGTGAGGATTTGGGAAATTGTAGCTAACCTAGCATATTGGCACTGTTGTAAAACCACCTCATATTTAAAGTGGCAACACAGGTTAATATAAGAAATAATATTTTATTTATTGTTAGTAGCAACACTGTTCTTGTAGAAACGAGTTGTCATCATGACTCTGCAAAAATAAAAATGAACGAACGCCCTATTCCTCGAATTCTTGATTATTAATCTCCCTTCCAAGACCTGAAAACTCCATCATTTTATAGGCACTGTGCATGACTTTAGCGCCACCTAGCGTTCGCAACTTTACTGAAGAAGAAGAAAAATATCAAATACAGGAATGAAATGAGGATATTATGTTATTTACCATAATTATCTTCACGGCAGCTGTCCATTTCCTGTATTGTTCTTCTTTCCAAGAAGCGCTTGGGAATTGGTATAAATTAATTATTTCTGCTAGTATTCTTGCAACTGCTGTGACCTATTTTTTTAGTGGATTAATGCGATTGTAAAAAGTTACGTTTCTACTTTTTGCCACCATGAGCGCTGCAATCGATTCTGATACCCGCATGGTACTTCGTACAGCTGGGTACTCACTTAGCAGCGTAGCACGTAACGTATCAGATACGGTATCAAGTGAGTACGTAGGCACGAGCCCGCTGCGAGCCGCTCGCGCGTGGAGCGCTGTAAGCTCGCAGCGACCCGCCGAGTGGCGGTATCACTGCGAACACAAAGAGGCTCGCAGTGTGCTCGTGGACGGCGACACGACCGCGACTGTAGTGAGTACGTAGGCGCGAGCTTCAAACGAACTTACCTGTTCATTATAGTGTGGGTTGAAGAAAAAATATTAAACCGAATTGATCGGCGTGACGTTGTCGCGAGCACTGCGGATCCGGCAGCTCGTAACTAGATACGCGGTGGACCGTGGACGAGCCGTACCCACTTGCAGGTTGATACCGTATCTGATACGTTACGTGCTACGCTGCTAAGTGAGTACCCAGCTTACCCAGCGAATAGAACAACGAACGATTGAACATCTATTAGAGCCGGTCGTTACCGCTTAGTACCTAGTCTTGAATAGATTTTCAACTTTATGCGCTAAGGTATAACGCTGAAAATGTATTAAAGAGTACTCAGCTTTCACGTTTATCGTTTGCCACTTGTCGGAGGGGGAGGAGGCAGGTTCAGTTCTGTTAAATCAGGGATGTGTTCAGTTGCTCTGTTCAGACAGCTCGTGTAGCTGTTTCAATTTATATATTGCGAGACATTAAAAGACAACCATTATACTTTGATATACTTTTATTTCCATAATTTATTTATATATAATGACTATAATAATCATCTACTAAACTAAATAATCAATATAATTCAACAGCATCCTTTATATACAATATGTATAGTTATTATAGTTCTTTAAAACCCTCGTTCCTGAACGATTAGAAAAGAGACATTCGTATAATCATACAAAATAATGTTGAAATGAATCCTACACGTCGTTAAATAACAAGTAATAATTTGCCACAAGATTTTTGTTTTTTTTTTTATTATTTATTTACAAATACTTATATTTATAATTTAGTCCCATAATTTCCAAATGAATCGTCAGCGAATGTAATGAAACTGTCGTGCGTTACGCAGACCGTCGACAGCGACGTCGCGGTGCGTGGTGCGACACGACACGACACGACACGTGCCACGCACCGGACGTTACGTTCAACTACATGCGACGTGGCGTACTTCAACTATTATTAACAATTAATAGAATTGAGAAAACTTAACTCGTCCATTTATATTATACCATATTATGTAAATAGAATATTGCACGGAGCATGAGGTACACGTAAGTAAGACGTAGTGACATTGAGGACTAGACGCGCGTATGGCAGACAGTACGCCTGCACACACGTATTTACAAATACATTTGCATCAACAACGAAACTCCGTTTCAATCTCTAAACTAATCTGATAAAAATAATTTCTACGCGTACTATGTATTGCAATAGTTGCTAACGATAGCTCTATACATAAAGATGGATGCTATGCACATAGTGATGTCATGCGGTGAAATAATACTTCAAACTCTTATCTTACATAGGTACTATCGAGGTTAAAATGAAAAATCTACTTGATATTAAAAGGGCTTTAGAAAACGTAGTAAGCGGCGTCTCAAAACTATATGATCTTACAATAAGAGAGACCCCGCGATCTGACCACGGTTTGATATATTTCACTGATATGCCACTCGAATATAGCACGGTGGTATTCGTGCAAGCTAGTGTGCATCCAAATTATTTAGCGTTAACGTTAAAATTCGCTTAAACCATTTCTACTGATTGATCGATAAAACTCGGTAAACATTGCTATGAAAATATTTGTTGTTGAATAAAACTCGGTAAATAAAATAATCTGGTTAAAACGTGATATTGAATGGAACAGCATTAGTTAATAGTTTGTTCGAGACGTAATGTTAACGCTAAGGTGTCGTAGTGACGCGAGCTGGCACAACTACATTACAATAACTCATTAGAACAAGATTACAAGCAGTGGCGGATTTACCAATAGGCTAAGTAGGCTGGAGCCTAGGGCGGCAGATTTAGAGGGGCGGCAAATTTAGCCCAAATAATAAAAAAAAACGATATACGAGTAATTAATGATTTTCGAATTTAAAATTTCGCAAAAAGATAATGTAAAACATATTTGATCTCATTGTCATCATTAACCGGATTGTTAACATGTTATTTAGTAGAAATTGTTCGTGTTGTTTTAAACTGTAAGTGCAATAAAAAATATTTAACAAAAACAACTTACGTTTACCGACTACACATTATTTTGTGTAAGCTGTGTTCATATATGGTGTAGGTATTTTTAAGGCATGCCTTTCCCCACCTTATGATTAGTACATGCTGCTGTTTTTTGGTCAACAGTATCTATACTTGGCACTAGTCACTACATAGAGGTTGCATAAAAGCTTTTTAACAAAAAGGCGGCGCCAAACAAACATGATAATTGATTATTTGGAATGAAGAATAGTTGTAGCTAGGTTGATCTTCGTTCATTGTTTCTTTGGCACCGCCTCAAAATTTATTTTATGCTTTTCAGTTCGATGTTTCGTCGGTTTAATTTTTTTTAAAAAGCTTTTATTTTCAGCTTTTCAGTTTAATACCATGCTTAGAGTGTTTTACACATGAGAAACCCGTTTTCACTTTTATCATTGTCAACGTAACCGTCACAGTAACTACTGCATTAACAGTTAAGGACCTCTTGGAACTGAAGTCTGCACTCTCAGATTGTCGACGACTGTCGAATCCCAGCTATGTCTAAAGTTCTCATCATGATGAATGAAATAAGCCTAAATACAATATAGTGGCTGTTAACTGTTGAGGATTTATTGGTACTGCCTTCCGTCTCCATCTTCAAACCCTCAATGACAATATTATACCCCAGCTAGATCTAAAGTTCTCATCAAGACTAGTGAAATGAGCCCAAACACGATAAGATGTTGTTAATTGTTTAGGACCTCTTGCTTTTGCCTTTCGTTTCCATCTTCAGACCCTGGATGACAATGATAAGGTCTAAAGTTGTCATCAAGATGAGTGAAATGAGCCCAAACGCGAAATAGCTTGTGTTAACTGTTGAGTACCTCTTGGAAATGACTTCACAACATAACCAGGATCTGGAGTTGATCTGATGATAGGGACGACATCATTTTATCTTCTCCAGATCTCTGCTATATAGTATTGTCCTCAGAACTACATAATGTTAACTTTATTTCAACAGAATCGACTCACAACTGAAAATTCTGTAGGAAAATTGAAAATGAATTTCTTTTTTTTACCCTTAGAGGACAACTTCACTTTTGAAATTTAAATGGGACCAACTTTGACTTATACTGTTTCTAATAAAATAATTTTTGAAATCGGACCACGCTAGAAAAAGTTATGCGTTATTAAATACATACATAAAAAAATATACATGTTGAATTGAGAACCTCCTCCTTTTTTTTCGTCGGTTAAAAAACAATCTAAGTAGTAACTGACAGAAATATCACCTAATTCACAATCATACTATCATACTCATCTCATAATGACGGGAAAAATCCGATGTAATGAGGACGATAGAACACAAATCATAAAGTTGCAATTTCTGAATAAATGTAATTAATATATGATTGTGAACTAAACTAACGTATTGAATTTCAAAAGTCAGTAGGGGTGGCAAAAATTGAATAGCCTACTAGCGGCAAATTTGTAAATCCGCCACTGATTACAAGTTGTGTAACAATTATAATATTTATATAACACAGCATGAGAACAGTACAAAGTTTGGCATCCGATATCGTACACGGCCGAAGTATACTCGCTACATAATAATACGATTAACTGAACTAGCATGTCTAAGGTACAAAATTGTCAAGCTTAGTAAGGCGATCGAATGACACTGGACGTATTAATACGATTACAATCTGAAGGAAACATACAGCAGTGCCATTCACTTTGTATCATGCTGATAATGTAACAGTCGACATATACTTGTGACATTCAACGTGAAACATGTTACAGTACGAGCAAGCTACGTGTGACCAAACATAACTAAGCAACATAACAGCTAGGTGCGGTGACGACATAGAACATTTTTATTGCCATGCGATACACCGATATCTACTACACTACGTAACTAGAAGTGGCGAAGAGACTCGCGCTACGTCACTACGTCACTACGCTTCTCCACGCAAACACAGCAAACCTCAGTATCTACATAAAAAATCTCAGCAACTTGATGCGTCCATTTCATCCAATCCCTAGTCCATCAAGAATACAGAACCGACATAATATTATTTATTTATCGTGATCGTAGAGGGAGTCCCGCGCCACACACTTATATAATACCAGCGATATACAAGGGAGCTTTATTCATTACTTTACACATAACAGTTATCGCTTTATTTTACTTTATTTAATTTTAGCTAGCAACACCGACACGACACCGATTGGTCTGGTTTACTTTAGGCTGGCAACCCGCACGTAGTATTGCTATCGTTTTGTCACAATATACAATAAGTAGCGAACACCAACTAAAGATAATGGCGGCATGCGGCCGTACGTAAACGTGCCGACACTAACAAATTCCCATAAAAAGTTATTACTCAGTAACATAAGTAGTAGATATTAAATACAAAAGAAACACATCGGCTTGCGAAGTGCTGAGTGCAGAGTGCGAACAGAATGAACCGGCAACACAAGCGGGAGATATTCCGAAGAGAAACTAAACTACACATTAAGTGTCAAAGAAATCTCCAGTGAGAAGTAACAAAAATTATTGTCATCCAATGCTTAAATTTCCAATCTTTATAATATATTATCTTTCTTTATATTATTTAATTAATACTTTATACAGATCAACATCGTCGACTATACTTACATTAGATTAGAGTTTAGTTTGTATCTATAAACTGTACATCTACATTGTATTGTAATATAGCAACATTCAAAATAATCTCATGTGTTACGCGATACTAACAAAATGGTATATGTATGTAAGATAAATGCAGCCGAGCGCGCGGCACGACCACGTGAGCGGCCACGGTATTGGTCGGGCGTCGGGCGTGAAGACACGGGAGAGACGCGACACTACTGTATTACTTGTATAAAAAGAGTTTTAAGTAAATTAGTTTATAATAATGCTTTCGATTTATTTACATTATCACATCGCGTGACCGAATGCGGAGCGAGCGCGCTATATACACCGGAGGGGACTTAGGCACACATATAATTGAACGATTCAGCGAGTGATCGTAGGAAGCGGAACTCTACTGATCGAAGTATCGGTAGTTTGTGCGTTCATTCAATCGAGTCACGCCTATAAGAGTGTAAGGTACGGTGATGAGACGTGTGTGTGTGTGTAGCTAAGCTCTAGCGGGCTCTGCTCCTGCACCTGCCGAGTGCGACACTGTGCCGACTGATGCAATCGTCACGCTATTAAAAATTTCAGAATAAAGCACTCTGTGGCATTCGTCAACGATAGTCAGGACCCCTGAGGGCTGAGGGAGTCTAGGAATCGTACCAAAATACATTTCGTTTCTGGTGCGTTCTAACACAGAAATTCCTCATACATGTTTCGAACGTCCCGCCATCAGAAGCCGAAGTAAAGACTTAAGGTATCGTTCCGGTCGGCGCTCACAGCTGGTACCACTTCTTGTCCTTGTACTTGAGCATGAGCTGGTGCGCGGAGGAGGAGAACTCGGCGGCCTGGTTGTGCATGCGCTCCGTGTTGTCCTCCAGCCGCGACAGCTTGTCGCCGCGCTCCACCACCAGCATGTGTGCGCGCGACACCTCGCCGGCCGCGGAGCCCGCGCGCGCGCCGAGCTGCTCCAGCTGTGCCGGCGAGCCGCCCGGGATGTGCTTGGCCACCGTGCGCAGTGGCTTGCCGCTGCTCTCGCCGACTGCCAGGGAATACATGTATCCATTTAATTACCATATTACATCAGACCAGCTGCAGCCCCGAGGCTCATGTGAACGTGGCTATTTTGGAGTCAAATGAGCCACCTTGGGATTGAATATTGCATATGAAAGTTATTTAAAAAAGTCAGCACATAGTAATGATCTATCGCACTCACATAGTTCTTCCCTGTCTAGAGGCCTGGCGCCGCCGCCGAACAGTCCTCGGAAGAAGCTCTCTTTGGGCGGCTCGGGCATGTCGCGCGGCAGGAACAGCTCCCCGATCATCTCGTTCAACTGCTGACTGTAACACGCGACACACGTGTTAGCTGAACACAATCTTATGTTGCTAAAATTGATTGGTGACTTCACGTATACTGACCAGAACTCAGCGTCGATGGTGAACTTCTGTACTTCAGTGGGAGACGCGAGGTACAGTCCGTGACCTCTGTTGCTGAAGCAAAACGTCTTGGCTATCCTGCAATATCACACACATGGAACGTTTTACAAATTTCTTCGACGCTCATGCAATTTTCGCTTGTAGCGCAAATACTGTTCATAGTCCAAGAAGGAAGAAAAGGAGACTTATAGACCAAGAACGAAGTTGAGAAAGTGGGGGAAAGAATAACTGTTCTATCAATTGAAACGTCTCACCTGATGCATCCTCGCGGTCCAGTGGTGGTGTCTATTGGAGAAACTTTAGTCTAACATATAAGCGTAACTAACGAGTACTATCGCGACTAATAATAATAGGAAAAAACATTGAAATGAGAAAAATAAAACGTTCAGAAGCGGGCATGCTGCAAGCGAAGAACGAGGAAGAACAACATGTAACAGCAGAGTAGCAGCCCAGCGAGGAAGTAGGAGAGATCGCACAGAGAGAGTAGACAACCATGTAGTGGAAGTGAGTGCGTGTCACTGTGCGCGTGCGCACAGAGCAACACGTGTGTGTGAGTGTACGTGTGCGGCATGTCACCGAGCACTAGTCAAGCACAGTGCAGGACGCAGGCAGCTCCCAGGGCAAATCATTCGGACGGCGAGCACAGGGAACGGTGGACTTGTCTCAAGCATGAGTCCTAGATAAAGAGGGAGGTAGGCTCGTTTCATTTTGAATACTTTCTTCTGCTTATCGAAATTCGATATTTTAATAATAGGCATAACTCCAAATGGACAACCTCTGTATAAGCTTCCAATTTTGTTTGCAGACATGTAAAGGCCAATTTTTACACGTGATTGTGTCGGGAGCGCACAATGATTTGCCCGTGGCCGAGAGGAAGTGTCAATCAAACATAACAGGCGGGGGTCGGGGCGGGGCGGGGGCAATCTATGGACGCGGGGAGATGAGGGGTACGAAGCAACTGTCAACGTTACATGAACATGTCTAGGTACGCAACAGAGGCCGGAGTGAGCGACTCCACATGACAAGTGACGGTATACGTGGCTAACGCATGTCATCTGAATGGACGGCGACTTACTGGTCGGTGTCCTCGTTAACAATGAGCTGCTGGCCCCATATGGACAGCATTGGGTCTACGATACCCCTCTGTTTGGACTGTGTCTGGAAGCTACCAGGAACACAGACACCAGTCAGCGCGGTGACTCGCTCCGGCGCGCGCCCCGGCTTTGTGGCCGGCGCTCCCGGTTTGTGACTAGATGGATCACGGCACCACTGCCACTAACTGAGAGCGCCTCATGGCTGACACAAAGGCGAGGCACGCGCCGATTGGTTAATTCATCATTGTTCTAAGGGTGAAAAGTTAGACAGATGTAAGAGATGCAGGGCGGTACACACTATCGTATATGGTCGGAGGGCTAGCGCGGGGGTGACGGTTTCATTCCGTGTCGTTCGGGTGTTCGGTCCGTTCAGTGTCGGGTAACCAGCGTGTATTTACATCCATATATATTTGCAGCACCAAAAATAAATAGTTGAGTAGTTAGAAAGTGATACGGTGTTCTCTCATAAACGTAAGGGTCGGTATAACGGCGCATTGTATAAATCGTGTGTCGTGTTGAGGGCGATGTCCGATCGTTTATTTTAAACTGAAAAACAGAAAGAGTGCCAAATATCGGAAGCACAGGTGGTGCTCGACAGATTTGCAAAATTTTGTCTACGTCGCGATGTTCTACAGCGCGACTTTGTACGTCTAGTAGCTGAGTGCTCGACACGCTCAATAGAAGATGACACCGGCCTGGCTTGGCGCACCACGCGCCCGCGCCGGCACGTGCGTGTGCGCCCGCGCCGGCACGTGCACGTGCGCGTGCGCCAAGCAAGGCTACGTTCTAACATTGATCGATACTGTACAGGAAGTCTGTCGATAGGCTCCCAAATGATAAAATAGCGAATGATCAGTACAGCTAGAATCTCTGATGAGAAATAATGAATGCGAAAATCGTAAAAATGACAAATCTCCGGTAGCCCAAAATAGCATTCAACATGATAAAACTGCGAAGCTAATGATAAAAGGTACTATATTATAAAACAAGCCGTTTATCATTTAGTGCCTTCGTTTGGTGCAGAGAAATCGTCTAATAGTGATCTGTGTGCACCGGTCGGTGTACCGGCGGACGTGACAGACGCGCGGGACACGTGCCCGCACGGCTGACGGGAGCGTGCGGGCGCGTGCGGGCGCGTGCGGGCACGTGCGGACACGTGCGGACAACGGTGGAAGTGTGGCGGCCTCACCCGAGCTCCGACAGCGGCAGGAAGTCCACGTCCACCAGCGGCCGCAGCGACGGCAGGCTGTAGGCCACCAGGTGTCCCGTTGACAGGTAATTCACTAGGCATACGCTGTCTGAAAGTTACACGAGTCAACTTATTGTTTAATCATAAAAGACTCGCGGAAGACCAAAACATTAAGCACGTTAGGACTCGCGAGTGCGATTGAAGATGGCTGAGACATGCAACATGGAGCTACCTTTCAAGCTAACAGTCTCAGCTTTTACAACGAAGTCGGTCTCCACGATCTGCTGCCGATACACGCAGTTCTGACTGGGCAGCGCCACGACCCGCGCCTGCTTCTCCGAGGCCACGACCACGAACTGCCGGTCGCCAGCCGCGTCCGAGCCGGGCGTGGGGCTCATGCGGCTGCCGCTGCTGGACGAGCTCTGCTTGGTCGGCGTGCGCTCGCGCCGGTCTCTTACCTGCTAACGTTACTGTTCATAACAACTCATTCCATACAAGGAAAAATATTGCTGTCCACGAGGGTAATACGCCGCATACTTACATCTTTACTATCGTCTCTCCAACTTTCGTAGGAGTAAGGTATTAAAGCACCATTGCAGTCAAGAAATGACATAGTCAGGATTGAACCTTTTAACCTAAATAACGGACCTCCTGAAAAAATACAAAGACATTTTAATTATATGAACATAGAAAAATGGCCCTTACAAGCACAACACATTATAACGACGACCGTTAATGATTGCGTGAATTGAAAGATGTAAAAGTAATGTGTAATGCAGTGAAAGTTTGATTCGCAAACCTTTTTTTGCGGAAAATATTCGACTGCGAGCAGGATTCGAACCTGCGTCGTTCTGCATAAATATTACAGACGCTTTACTAAGCCATCGCAATCCAGCTCGGCACTATCGAGTCTATCATTCCACTTTCAAGCGTCGTTCGGTGACGCAAAAAGAGCTTTACGACGGAGGCGTTAATTCATATAAAGTGTTTAAAGTTTGTTTCGCGTTGTAAGAAGCAAGCGTACCGCTGGTGGCGACCACGACGGGCTGCGTGTGCCTGTGCTCGGCCTCCGGCAGGCTGATCGTCATGGTGAGCACCGAGCCCAGGGTCGTGCCGATCCACAGCGTCGGCATAAGCGCCGTCGGGTCTGCCAAATAAAAACATATAAAGCTGCCGATCGACTGCAGCTATATTTACAGAATTATTTTGCCGATTGTCTATCCCCATTATAATTGGATTTAACTATTCAGAATTTGTCAGTACCAGTCTGGAGCCTGAATTTGTGTCAGCTGAAAGTTTTTGTAAGGACTTGTGGATTTTTTTGACGTTCAAATATTGATGATTTGTTAGCCTATTTTGAATATGTATAATTATGAATTTTGCTTCTTGATTTTCAACACGCTTGCAAAGTATAATCATGGCTGTATAAAAAAAACTGTAGGTATAAACTCACCAGACTTTTTAGTGTAACTGTCAGCAAAGGCGAGGCACTGGATGCCCTCCTGCGAGATGTTCTCGAGGCTGGACATGGAGCTGGAGCGCGAGCGCGAGAACGAGCTGTCCAGCTTATCTGACCGGCCGGTTGGCAACATACACACACTCGGTTACTGCCTCCGCCGGCGAGCGCACTGCGCCGGCCGGCGGCGCGGGCGGTGAGGACACAACTCTACGCGCTACTGCACTAGGCTAGCTATACTTGGACTGGACTCGATAAGACAAGCTTTGAGCGCAATGCAACTTGATTTCATTTATTACAACAGGAGCAGAAGGCCTGACGTGAAGCAGAAATGGGAAAGTTTTCTGTTTGGAATTTATTTCTGTAACATTGAGTGAATGGTTTATTTAGGTCAATATTCCACAATGTTTGAAATTCAAGTATAATTTAGGAAAGTATAAAATGCGTGTTTGTTTGCATGTGTACTCTCCTTATCTTTTCTTAATTTTCTGTAAAGGTTTAAAATAGAAAGAAGAATATGGATCATGTTGTGTCTCTCACCACCACCGCATTGTGCACTAGTCTACAGTAGGTAAGGTTGCAGACTAAAGCGAGCTCAGCTCACTGGCTCAGTGTAATTAGTGCTGTTGTGAAATTAGCTGAAATCATCAGTCAAGTGCCATACACCAGTGCATTAGAATTAGATTAGAATATAAGTTAAGAGAAGGAATTAAAACCATGCGTCGGAAGAATCGTGAGGCGATTGCATGCCCGTCCAATCTCAGCTTATTTGCACAACGTCTTGTTAATGTCCAGTTATGTTAGATATTGTTGTTAGTCACTCGATGCTTAGTGCTTTGACCCGGGACATGGAATGGTTAGCACGGCGCAACTGAGGCTGCGGTCAAAACACCGATTTCCCGGTTAGAGATCAGTAGTCATGGAGTTATCTTAACTTAACGAGCACATCGATAAACAGCTCTAACGATGAACATAGCAAATGAGAAGCGAGTTGAACGCTACAGAAAACAAGATGTACGTAAAGAGCAACAC
Organism: Agrotis exclamationis; assembly: GCA_950005045.1. Classification (NCBI taxonomy): domain Eukaryota; kingdom Metazoa; phylum Arthropoda; class Insecta; order Lepidoptera; family Noctuidae; genus Agrotis; species Agrotis exclamationis. The sequence continues at coordinate 23,724,421 of OX465427.1, read as the reverse complement.
AAAGTGTGAGTGAGATGGGATGAGGATGACGCGGGTGGCAGGCGGGCGCCAGACGGACACGCAACACTACACTACGTGCGCGGCGGCGCGTGCGCATGCAGCTACTGCTCCGCTACTAAGATAATACCGTAAGCATACATAGACATAATGACAGCCGAATATAGAGGCAGCCAAAAACGAGCCATATAAACTTTTTGCTTTGTGGTCGAGCTAGAAAAAGAAATAACATTCATGTACTCAACAGCGTTACAAGTAAGTATATAAAGTACAGTAAGTCAAGTCGCGTCCAGGACTCGGTCCGCGGAGGAACCGAGCGGCGCTCTGCCGGACCGCTCGCACACGAAGGCAAATAAACACAAAACGTGATCGCTCGTGAGGATAAAGTATCGACCATCGGAAACTAAATACAGGAAAGAATAGAAATGATATATAGATCGTGTGTCTCATACAATATGGAAAGCCTCGCTTATTTATGCACATATAACATATAATAGAAGGTCTCGTTCATCGTAACAATAACAGTGATAGATTATAAAATAGTTTTGAGTAGTAAGTCACCTTTTAGTTGTACAACTATGAGTCATGCCAGTCGAAAGAGTTTCGTACAAGAGTGCGCAGACCAATAGTGTGTGTGTGGTACATTACAAGACAGTCACAGCCACGTCGCACTAGAGGACAGCTACGTGCGCCGGCGCCGGCCGCGACGCACACAAGCGGAAATAAACGAACACCATACCAAAAACTTAACAACAAAACGAAACGATGCAAATGTTGTATTGGATACCATTGGGTTGCATAATTTGTAAGTACTCCATAGATGCGAGAGTCTGCGGAACAGTAGGTTCTGTACCGAAAAACAAAACCACGATATGTTACAAGCACATCACAGGGCGGCGCGTGCAACGCTCGCGCGAGTGCGCGTGCGCGGCGTGCGCGGGACGTGCGCGAGCGCTGCACGCGCCGGACATTCTGTACAGAGGGCGTCTAGCCGACATGGACATACATGAAACACCATCAAACATGAGGAACTCATTCTAGCTCGGACTCGGAATTACAACGAAGGATAATACTACTCGGATTTAACAACTAGAGAAACCAAATTATAACTTAAAATAGGTGAGGAATATTCCAATGGTTACCTATTAAATGATTCCGATCTGAAATTGGAAATTTTTCAAATAAATAAATATGGAAGTAACTCAACATTTGAACACATGCTCATTGGGAAATAATAAGGGGCCGAACAAAATGTTAAAATTTAGATATCTACGAGACTGTGGCTTGGTGTTCAGCAACTTATGTCCAGTTAACATTGCCAGTTCAAAGTATGATTTAAGTAATCATTTATATTTCAATGTATGTAAGGTTATGGCATTGTAAGGCCAACATTCTAAACAAAACTCATGTGAGCTTGAAGTTCAGCCACCGAGCACCGTTTATATACAAAATGTATGACACTGTCATCAGTGGTGTCGTGTTGAGTACGGTGCCACGTACTGGAGAGGAATCTTCAAACTCACAGCAAGTCGACATGTTTGAGTATTCAGTTATGGAAAGAAGTATATCAGTGAGTGTGAAAAACAAAAAAAATAAAATTAAATAAAAACAAAACATAACGAAGAGATAATAGTGAGAGTTTTGACAGAGCTCGGAGCGCGCTTGACGGCGACCACTAGCAACATAACAGCTTTCATTAACAATTAAGATGCAGACAGACAAAGCATAGCTTCACTTCTTAACGTTGGTGCTGAGCGATTCATTTCAGCCTAAATGCAAAGTCATCATACATTCAAGAACAAAATGCTTCGCAAGATGCGCGGGAGCAAGGAGGGCGCCGACTCAAGCGAGCCCTCGTCCGCCGCGAGAGTAAAAACGAAAACGAACAAAAATAAAAATAAACCAAAAGGAAGAAACTGCGACTGCCTCAGAACGGAAGGAGACTTAGCCGAGTGGACTCGGTACAAGGTGACTGTACTACCAAAACTGCAATACTGGCGCGTCGTCAGCAGCGAGTGCTGCGGGGCGGGGGGCACGGCGTACACGTCGGACGCGGTGGACAGGCACTTGTGCAGTTTGCGGGTACCTTGCGAGCGCGAGCGGCGCACGCGCACCGCCGCCGCCGCCGCGCCGCCGGAGCCCGCCCCGGCCCCGGCCCCGGCACCGCCGGCCCCGGCCCCGGCCCCGCCGCCCGGCCCGTTCATCTACAACACACACACTCCTAGCGCCCGGCCACCGACCACACGAGTGTGGCACTGGCGGTGGCTGCCTCCACCGCAACTTACAGAACATTCAACACTGAAGACCCTCCCTGTTATACCATGTTAGGAACGACCGTGATCTCTGTGCCAGATAGTCTAGTATTAGTCGTTAGTGGTGTGGCTGTGGCGTGTGACGTCATACCTATGGGCTGCCCCGGGCGCTGCGCGTGCGCCGGCCGCTCGTGGTCTTGGGCGGGACACAGGCGCGCTACTAACTCCCCTGGGGACAGTCGGGCCATGAGCGAGCGCATACTGCACGTCCAGGTGACGGCTAACTGATGTGTACTACAAGCGAGAGTGCTGCCATCTATACCGACTACTCAGCTCGTACCATTAGCACTCAACATCATCTCAGGACATCGACAACACAGAGATCACCTACGGCTCGATGCAGTAGTTTCAACTATTAATTATTGTTTAATTACCGAGAAAGTCAGCGAATAGATATTTAAGGCAGTTAGAGTCTTCGTCGGACGAGTCCTTTTCCTTGGAAATAAAAGAAATATACACATCAATCACCAGCGTGCTAACTTACAAGAACTTATGTGATAGTACGACGAGCGGCACAGTACACCGTGCGACCTTTGTACATTGACCGCGGATACATACATAACGTGTCTTACATATAGTCTTATCATATACATTATACATAGTTTATAATCAAATCAAATAAAAAGCCAAATATCACAAGAAGCACAAAGCATGTTAAGTCGCAACTCGCAATCTCTTACCGTTTCAACTCTACAGCCGAATCGTTAGTGACCGTTAGGTTCTCAGAACTAATAATAATATGTTACAAAAATTAGTTGAAAACGTTTCAGTACATCTAACTACCATCACCTCTAGCTAGTCAAAAATCTATGTCCCGATCGAAAAGGGAGCTACCGAGCTACGGTACCAGTGTGTTAGATCAAAAATAAAACCATTAGCATTCATGTCGGAGGACCTAACTACGGAACAGCGAGGAACTCTGCGCGCGACTTCGACGGCAGGCGATGTATGACGTGAGCGGGTGACGCAATACTTACTGAAGCGCCGCATCAGACCGCCCAGCGAGCCCGAGGGCGGCGCCCGGCGCTCCTTGTACTTGATGTTGGGCACGGACAGCAGGCGCGCGTCGCGGGCGGGGGCCTGCGGGGCGGGGCCCGGGGCCTGCGCCCTCCGCCGGGGCGGCCGCGCCGGGCCCGCGCCCTCCTCCCACAGCGGCAGCGCGTCGGGCCGCGCCGGGCCCTCCTGCGCCTGCCAGCGCTCCTGCAGCTCGCGGTGCATGCGCTCGTACACGTCGGCGCCGCGCTTGTCCTGCAGCTCGCGGTGCATGCGCTCGAACACGTCTGAGCACACGCGCAGCGGCGACGAGCCCTCCTCCTCGTCCGGCCCGTCCGCCGGGGACTCCGGGCCGGACGAGAGCGCGGCCGGCGCGGGCCCGGACGACGCCGGCGCTGGCCCGGGCGACGCCGGCGCGGGCCCGGACGACGCCGGCGCGGGCCCGGGCGACGCCGGCTCCGGCCCGTCCGTCCGCTCGGGTGCTTCGCAGTAAAACTGAGAGTTGCTTTTCTCAGCGACCACCTCTTCCTGATTGTTTTCAGTGGGTGTCGCGAATGCCGCCTTGAACTTGAGATCCACTCTAGAGAGCTGACGTTTCAGGTTGAAATTTTTCCATGAGGTGGATTTTCTTCTTGTATCCAGTTTAAGTTTATCGTCGGGCACGGGTGAGGTTCCGGAGGGAGCGGGCGCTGGCAATCCGGGCGGAGCGGGAGCGGGAGCGGGCGCGGGCTCGTCCAGGGACAGGTCGTTGGGGCTGGCGGCGGGGGACGGTCGCGTGGCGCTCTCCTCCAGCTTACATTCGAAGGATGGGAAAAAATATAAATGTGAAGTAAGGTCGCGCACGACGACACTGTGAGCGCTCCGTGCGGGAGATGACATGTGACCGCGTGCGCAGTGACGAGCGAGGACTACGGCCGACAGTACGGTACTACATACGGGTGCTACGGTCGCACTCTCCTACAGAACGTGGAACGCAGACGATCTGCCAACTCGAAGTGTAAAGTATTCTATTCAAATAATGTATGCGATAGGAAGAAAGACAGGCCGAGTGTAAAGAATGTCTAACGATGCCATGCCATGTCACTACTGGGACAAGCCGGGGTGGCGCTACTGCTAATTACTTCAAAATAAATTACAAAATTATAAGAAATTATAAAAGTAGAGGGGTGTGGCGGGCGCTCGCCAGAGCAAATTATACGTAAGTAAATAAAAAAGCAAATCAAATGTAATGTGAAGTAAACCGTTACTGCTGCGGTATCTTGTCCTACGCTGACGGTATGTCGAGCTCTCGTCAACACCACCATCTCGTACCTATCATCGACATGTTTCGCTGACTGCTCACATCGTGCTTCTTCTAATATATTTGTGTACGTTCCTTATTGGCCGCTAAACTTTGATTTAATCACAGAATGTACCTAACAATGTAACCTAACAATCAGTTGGCAGTAGCACGCACCTGGTCCAGGCTGGGCGAGCGCGTGCGCTCAGTCCGTGCGGGCGTGTAGAGCGCGGCGGGTGCGTGCGCGGCCAGCAGAGCGCGCCGGGACATGTCCACCACCACCACGCCGCGCTCGCCGCCCCACGCCATGCTACAACATGAGGGACAGGTTACCACAACACTAACTATTACTATGTCGACAGTATTGACAATTACAGTTACTCATATAATAATATATTAAATACTAATTAAAACATTCAAGACTATGTTACTTCACACCCAATTTTCACACTTGATAAAGAATTAAACAGGCCGTATGAGGAGTTGATGGTGAGTGCGGTGATGGGATGCGGCGCCCCCTGCTGCAGCGCCACCAGTGTGGGCTGTGATATAATAGTAAGGTGGTGTTGTGGTACTGACAGGCCGTATGAGGAGTTGATGGTGAGTGCGGTGATGGGATGCGGCGCCCCCTGCTGCAGCGCCACCAGTGTGGGCTGGAAGCCAGGAGCCCTGCGCGCGCCGCCCGTGCCGCCCGCCCCGCGCACGCGCAGCAGAGCACACGAGCCCGCGCCACCGCCAGACCACACGCCCGACTGTACACATACGACACACATCTTACTATGGACGAGACTCTTCACTAGGTAGGCATATGTACAGTCGCGTTCATTAACATGTTGGCTCGTCTAGACTTGGAAAATATATGAACATCAAAATAATTCATAATATTGTGACAACTACAAGCATCATTAAAGTGTGATCAAGTTTCAGATTCATTAATATGTGACAACTTTTTCTCAGTAACATGTATACAACCAAAGTGACATTATTATATGAACAACTATGTAACACAATATTATGTAATCACACATGAATACAATAATATCTAAACAAGTAAATGTAATTCAAATTCAACCTTATTACTCCAATAAAAAGATGATTTTACAAGCAATCTTAAAATTGCATGGTCAAGGAGTTTGCAACATTATTTAGGTATCACTGGCTAGTTTTCTTTCAAATGACGTTGTTTTTTTTTCATTAAAATTAAATAACTGACACACATGTCATTCATATAAAACTAAGGTGCATTCACACACATCAGCCACGTCACGTCACCGAATGAAACTTTTATGGAAATATGCCTGACCGGAGACGTGACGTGACGGTGACTGATGAGTGTGAATGCACCTTTATACGAAAACATGTGGTATTTAAATAAATTCATTTCAAAAGACCTAACAAGCATTCGCGCGGAAAACAATTGAAATACTTACTGTCATTTCTGTAACAATATAAACTGGATCTTATTTATTCAAGCAAATAATATACTTTCCTATGAATGTAGAGATAATTATGAAGCTTACCCTGCCCAGATATTATTAAAGCTAATACAGTATAGATATTTTTTAAAAAAGGTGTTCACATGTTATTGCCTAATGCAAATTATATATTATTGAACCGTTCACATGAGGACATCTTTTTGATCTATAGATTCTGTAGAATTTATTGAGCTTACCAACGCTCAAAATATTTTGAATCATTGACATTGCCAACATATTATTGAACTCGACTGCACTTTCATAATTATGTTCATCTACTATCATGCTATTAATCCTCTATAAAAGAACCTATAACAATTGTAACAAGTATAAAAGTAAATATACAATATTGGAGACGGGTAGCGCCCTCTATTGACAAAAGCGCGAACTAATGGGAATTAGTTGCAGTTTGTGCAATGGTGCATTAGATGGCGTTAGAGTGTAACATATTTATTTTCTCGATACTTTAAATTCTAAATAAAATATAATAAGTACATAGATAAAATTCAAATAATTAATTGTAATAGATTTCAGTTGAATTAAGTTTAATTAAATACAGCATGGTCTGGGATCAAAGGGACTGGTAGCTGGCTAGAAAAAGTTAAGATGTGTGACGTGTAACTTTCTGGTTTTTTTTCTTGAAGCAAGAACAAGCGATTAAGACGCTAATTTAAAGAATATTTTAATTAAATAAATTAATGACGCGGACAAGGCGTGGAACAGCGGCTAAAATGAAAGTGCATTAATATAAAGGAACCGCATATATGCGTATGTATCCATAGTTATTTCCTATTTTGTTACAATTACATAACATCATTTTTCACCATGATTTTGTGTTGAAATGCTCATGGATTTCTTTCTGATGTTGTTCTCAGGGTTCCATCCAACCATTAATTTTAAAGATAATTAATTAAATATAATAAAACTTCTTCTCAACTCGTGGCACATGAATAAGAAGTAAGCTAGGACAAGCTCTGGTTCCAAGCCACGTGTTATATTCTACAAATCACACAGACTGCTGTTGCTGTTTGTTGTACATACCTATGGTTCGACCTGGATAGATGGTAGTATGTTCTACCTGAAGTAAGTGTTATATTTATAACCTAACATTATCAGGAAACTTGACAAGTGCTGTGATTATGTACTTAGAAGTGTGCACCAACATATTAAATAGCTGAGAAGACGGAGCATCTCTTTTATTTCAATCAATACCTCATGCGAACAGAACCCATTAGTCTCATGGCAATCTACGCTGGCAGCTGGTGGTAAGAGACGAAAGGACCTTACAATTGGCGCCCAACGTGGGGCATGAGGTCAGATTGGAATCTTCACTTCAAGATTAAGAGCTTGATCTGACTTAATTTGATTTAACTTATTGATTAGTAATTAGAGTCATTTAACTTAGTACATTTTTCTGAATTTGAGTTTTCAAAATTAGTTGATAGCACATGTTAACATTTTTATTAAAAGGTAAATCTTTCCACATTATTGATGTAATAAAGCTTAACCCCCTTACTTATAAAAACTTGTGTTGCTTAGCTACCGATTAAATATCACCTGTCCTTGTCATTTCTGTTTCAATGAATAGAGATGGCAAGTGACTTAAGAGCTATTTAAGATAAGTAACGTCTAATCAATGTTTATAAGTAAGGCCCTAAATGTATAGACTCCTCTTAATTTAAATAAAGTCATACAACTTAGAAACATCAACACTTTGTGTTAAAAATTAAGGTTATGCCACATGTCATGTTAACATTGTAAGCTTGTACAACTACTTGAATGGATCGACTCTAATTTAATTTAATTCACCTTGATTAATGTAAAATTACTATTTACATTCACTTAACTTAAAAATTGGATTCAAAATACTTATCAAAGACTGTTTAAATATTTTAAATTCAATATGGATAAGACAATTTGGATTGACCATCTTCGTAAAGAAGAATTATTACATGAGCTTAAATATTTTAATATATCCACAGATGTAAAGGCGACCAGGGATGTGCTTCGCAGGCAGTATCGCAGTCTGTGTGGCTTGTTTCGGAGAGGTAGCATTAAACCAGAGGATTATGCAACGCCAGCAAGCGCAGAAGAGGTACGCTTATGCTTGGAACCTATCAAAGAGCTGTGCCTATTACATAGGGATTTGATCGAGGGAGATAGCTCCACTGTTAAGCGAATATTAGCTCGTTTGCAATATTACTTGATTAGAATTTCAAGCGTGAAAGATAAATCACCTGAATTAATTGAACTCAAGAATTAAAATTGAATCGTTAGACATATCTGACAATATCCAAGATAAATAGTATTTAAAAATGGTAGAAAATTGTGAAAAGTTTCCCCATAAATTTCCAAATTATTCACTTAAAGATGGTAAACTGTTTCGACATTCAAAAAATAAATATAATTTAACATCACAATTCACATGGAAACAAGTGATTCCCAGTGATGATGTGGGACCTCTATTAAAACAATTTCATGATGATCCCACAGGCGCCCACTTTGGTATATTTAAAACTCAAAAAAAAATTAGCATTTGATTTGTTAGGACCCTTTCCTGTGTCCACTAAAAGGAACACAAATCTCTTAGTATGTTCAGATTATTTTAGTAAGTATGTTATGTTGTTTCCTATACGGAACGCAACAGGCAATGCTGTTGTTAAAATTCTGGAAGAAAAAGTGTTTCTGGTGCATGGGATACCGAAATTTGTCTATGTAGACAATGGTCCGCAATTCATTTCAAAACAATTTAGAATTTAATGTAGGTCAAATGGTCTATAAAGGAACATTTACTTTGTCGGATGCCAGTAAAAACTTTACTTCAAAGCTAGCACCGCGCTTTATAAGATGTGTTATTTCAAAGAAACACTCACCTGTAGTGTATAGTTTAAAAGACATGCAGGACAAAGACTTAGGTAAATTTCACATTAAAGACATCTTAATATATGAAGACTCCTAGTTTTATACATTGTTGTTGTTAATCCAATATTTGCACGAAATTAACAATACACGTGCAAATATTTAACTTGAAGAGGGATGGATGCATGTTGGTAGGGTAAAAGGTTTTTTTTTCAAAATGAAATAGGTACACCAATTTTATTAATAAGGAATGTTTGCAGATGTATGAAAGGAAACACAATGATTGTTAAACTTAGTAGTATTCGAATGGGACTTAAAAGTGTCACCACTTAACACTTGATAAAGCGCATATCTACATTAATTAAAGATAGTGTTTACTTAAAAAAACTTGACCAAGTATAATAACCTATACTTTATAACTTGATACTTAATAAAACACCTATCTACATCAATTGGAGATAGGGTTTACTTAATAATTTTAAAAACTTAAATAAGTATTTGCCTATACTTTGGCTTAATACTTTCTAGATAACACTTATCTAGGTTTCAAGGATAGTGTTTATTTAACTTAAAACTTAACTTAATTAGGAAATTAATTAGACTAAGGCATGATTAGTCAATAAAAATTAGTTAATTAGTTGATGTCTGCAGAGAGTAGCTACGTGCTATATGTAGATAGGCAGACATGCGCTTATTATTATATTTAGTTTAGTACTTAGATAGTTTAAGGCAGGAGCAATCAATGTACGAATTTGCCAAATAGGTTTTGTTTCGGAATTGTGCTGCTAGCCATTAGCATTTAGCAATTTAGTCTGTAAGTCTAAGGCATTTGGTTTCAGACTGTCTCAGTTTTCAATAGAGTGATTTCGAGCTTTCAATGCACATGATGAAAGAAAAAAATTTTTGTCAGCAAAAATTTTTTAACTGGGGAAAGATGTATTGTAACAAGTATAAATAAAAGTAAATATACAATATTGGAGACGGGTAGCGCCCTCTATTTACAAAAGCGCGAACTAATGGGAATTAGTTGCAGTTTGTGCAATGGTGCATTAGATGGCGTTAGAGTGTAACATATTTATTTTCTCGATACTTTAAATTCTAAATAAAATATAATAAGTACATAGATAAAATTCAAATAATTAATTGTAATAGATTTCAGTTGAATTAAGTTTCAATTAAATACAGCATGGTCTGGGATCAAAGAGACTGGTAGCTGGCTAGAAAAAGTTAAGATGTGTGACGTGTAACTTTCTGGTTTTTTTTCTTGAAGCAAGAACACGCGATTAAGACGCCAATTTAAAGTATATTTTAATTAAATAAATTAATGACGAGGACAAGGCGTGGAACAGCGGCTAAAATGAAAGTGCATTAATATAAAGGAACCGCATATATGCGTATGTATCCATAGTTATTTCTTATTTTGTTACAATTACATAACATCATTTTTCACCATGATTTTGTGTTGAAATGCTCATGGATTTCTTTCTGATGTTGTTCTCAGGGTTCCATCCAACCATTAATTTTAAAGATAATTAATTAAATATAATAAAACGTCTTCTCAACTCGTGGCACATGAATAAGAAGTAAGCTAGGACAAGCTCTGGTTCCAAGCCACGTGTTATATTCTACAAATCACACAGACTGCTGTTGCTGTTTGTTGTACATACCTATGGTTCGACCTGGATAGATGGTAGTATGTTCTACCTGAAGTAAGTGTTATATTTATAACCTAACATTATCAGGAAACTTGACAAGTGCTGTGATTATGTACTTAGAAGTGTGCACCAACATATTAAATAGCTGAGAAGACGGAGCATCTCTTTTATTTCAATCAATACCTCATGCGAACAGAACCCATTAGTCTCATGGCAATCTACGCTGGCAGCTGGTGGTAAGAGACGAAAGGACCTTACAATTTTAGCTTATTGCCAACATTAAAACACTCAATGATATTATGGTCATTATATCATCCAAACGCGTGATATTATGAATTTCAAAAAAAGAACATTCTCATGAAATGACATTTTCACCACCTACCCTCAGCACGAGTTTTCAGTATTTGAGACGTAAAGTAAACTGGAACTTTGGCAATTTCAAATTGACATTTTTCAAGGAAAAAAATAGTTCCTTCTTCGCACATCAGAGGCGCTGTTCCATTTTTTCATACAAGACACGCTGTAAATACTGAAAAGACGCTGTAAAGTAAAAGAGTGAAAACTCGTGCTAAGGGTACAGATCGCTGCGAAGATCGCCCGGAGGACACAGTAGAGCATACGGTGCAAGACTGCCCCGCTTGGGCAGAGCACCGACGTGTCCTCACGGCAGCGATAGGCGGAGACCTCTCGCGCCCGGCATTGGTTGCGGCCATGCTGCGGGGCGAGACGGAGTGGGAAGCGGTCGCCTCCTTCTGCGAAGCAGTAATGCTCGCGAAGGAGGAGGCGGGCCGCGTGAGAGAGAGGACAGTGTCCTCCCTCCGCCCCAACCGCAGTGGTGGACGCCCACGGCGACGGACGTCGCAAGACAATCTCCGGCCACCGTAGGCGCGGGCATGCGGGCGGCGAGTAAAGGGCAACTCGCTGCCCGACCATGGACCATGCCCGGGTCGACGGCGCGTTGTGTTCCACGCGCGCCTCAAAGAGCGTCAGCAAGATGACGGGGCCCCCCTCTAGAGGGCCAAAGCCTGCCGGGGTCGCGGGACTTATCTCATTACCGTGACCCCGGAACATAAAGGGCTATCGAAGGACACCGTGGATTTTAGTCAGTACAAGTCTGACAGTCCCTCCCGCCCTGCCCGGGGTGGGAGGACTCATTTGATGATTTTACCACGCAAAAAAAAAAAAAAAAAAAAAAAAAAAAAAAAAAAAAAAAAAAAGGGTACAGATCGCTAAAATTTTGAAAAAAGAACAATAATTTTTGTTTATTTTACATGCTTCGCAATAAGACTTTTCTTGAATTTACATAGTTCTTACAACACTGTACAACACCCTATGGTATGAGAATCTTTTATAGAGGATTCACATCATGATTGTAGATAAAGTCTTGTATGCAACTGTTATAATTAGGTATTAAAACACTCATGTGATACTATTATCACATAAACCCACATTCGTGTTTTAATACCCCTGATTATACAACAGTTGCATAAATAACTATAAGCTACAAAATACGCCGCAGTGTTAGACGCCCACGGCGACGGACGTCGGCAGACGATCTCCGGACACCGTAGGCGCGGACATGCGGGCGGCGAGTAATGGCTTGCTGTCCGACCATGGACCATACCCGGGTCGACGGCGCGTTGTTTCAAGCGCACCTCAAAGAGTGTCAGCATAATGACAGGGGTCCTCTAAAGAGGGGTCTTTAGAGATTAAAGCCTGCCGGGGTCGCGGGACTACCGAATTATCGTGACCCCGAAATGTATTGAAGGACACCGTGGATTATAGTCAGTACAAGTCTGATAGTCCCTCCTACCCTGCCCTACTACGATAAAAAAAAACTACAAATACAACACTCTGTTTCGTACTCTTTTACATTATTTTCTTGTAAAATATTCCCTGCGAAAGAAATTCTTCCTACAAGAAATATGAACGTTAAATTAATTCATAATACTAATTGAACTTATATCCTGTCTTTCTCTAAAGACATTTTTTTTTCTACATAATAACAAAATGTTTATAAAATCGAACAGCCTGTGAATTTAAAGTGTTGTGAGACGTACTCTTCTGCTGTCGCCCTCCGTGTTGTCTCCCGCTCTGCTGAAGGACATGGAGCGACCTCCCTCCGCCTCCGGAGAGCCCTCCTCTTCTAACGTGTCTGTTATCATTGGAATTTCTAATACCTGAAACAGTGCACAACAAATTATTGTGTGCATAAAAATATATTACAGTCGAGAGTTGACGGTACGGTTGGCACAATGACTGAGCGATCGACTGCTGGACAATTTGACGCCAGTTCGATCCCTGTACGGAACAAAATATTTGTACGTTTTGCAAATAGTTGTTCCGGGTGTGGATGTTAATGTATGTGAGTTCCTGTGTTTGTAAACACACCAACGACCCAGGAGAAATTACTGATGTGGGGTAACATAAAAAAAAATCTGACCCAAATTGGTACGCATTGTGCGTACCAATTTATGTCAGATTGAGTAATTTACCATGTTATTTTAATATCATGGACTTCTTATAGGTTTTCCTATAATCTATAAGTAGAAAACTAATTTCTGTATTTTTTTTTTTAAATTTAGGTTCAGTAGTTTCGGAGATAAGGGGGAGGGGAATGGTCAAATTTCGTCTATTTTCTTGAATAACTTGGAAACTATTTATTTTAAAATTACAAAAAAAAAATATTTAAGATTTTCTCGACAAGACCTTTCATTTGATATGTCACACGATGCAGTTTTCAAAACGTTCCATTTTCATTTTCCCCTTCCCCCCCAAAAAATACCTCCCACATACAGATTTCATCTATTCACGTCACACCTCTGTGCTTGGGTCACAGGAATTGATATGTGTACCAAATTTCAACCCAATCGGTCTAGTAGATTCGGAGATAATTGACTGTAAGCGACAGACAGACGGACACACGAGTGATCCTATAAGGGTTCCGTTTTTGTATTCGGACGTACGGAACCCTAAAAATAGCACAATGTCACAATTAATAGGCAGATAATGGTCGTTCCATGCTTTATGTGTATGGTGAAGAAGGCAGTTCCCGCGCTGTCCTCACATGTGTCTCCCCGTGTGTCTCGCTCTTCCTGAACTTGAAGAGCACCACATGTCCGTGCGGCAGTGCCACCGCCAGTCGCCTGGACTCCGCACACAGCGCCACCTGCTGGATGGCCAGCGGACTGTCCTCCTGGTAGCAGGCCGTGCTGCTCGGGCCGCGCCGCTCGAACACTGGAACACGACACACGACACACGTACAACAGGTAACACGAAACTCACTACTCTAGCTTTTTTTTTCACGTTGATAATTATTAATTGATAGAAAAAGTTATTATATTATAAACAAACAGATGCTAGCACATATTACCTCAATCTGTCAAATTTATTTAATAGATTTTAACCTTATCACAATACTGGAAGGTTCATGTTCGATTGGTTAAAATTTGACAGATTCGGGTAGGTTGACCTCTGGCGTCTGTACCGATGCAAGTATCCGGTCTGATATGTAAACTATACTGGCGAGCAAAAATATGGAATTACTCCGATTCCGCGCTCTCTTGAGCACTATAACTAGTTAAAAATAATAAAACCGGCCAAGTGCGAGTTGGGCTCGCCCATGAAGGGTTCCGTAGTAGCAAGCATAGATTAGGGATATAATTATATTGAGATTAGTAAGTAATATACGTTATATCGTTGGAGTGTATATCTATATGTGTATCTGTATATATACGTGTTATATCGTTGGAGCACCTCAATGCTATGCTCAGCGACCTCAGTATCGTTTCCCAACGGGTCGGCCTTAAAATGAACATGGACAAGACGAAAGTCATGTCGAATGTCCATGTGGCACCCGTACCGGTTGTTGTTGGGAATGATACTCTCGAAGTTGTAGACCATTACACTTACCTTGGACAGATTGTTCAGTTAGGTAGGTCCAACTTCGAGAAAGAGGTCGCCCGAAGAATCCAACTCGGATGGGCAGCGTTTGGGAAGCTTCGTGATATCTTCTCATCGAGAATCCCACAGTGTCTCAAGACAAGGGTGTTTAACCAGTGTGTGTTGCCAGTGATGACATATGGCTCTGAAACGTGGTCTCTAACTGCTGGCCTTTTAGAGAGACTAAGAGTCACTCAACGAGCGATGGAAAGAGCTATGCTCGGAGTTTCTTTGCGGGATAAAATCCGGAACATGAATATTCGGCGAAGAACCAAAGTCACCGACATAGCTCATAAAATTTGCAAGTTGAAGTGGCAATGGGCAGGCCACATCGCTCGTAGAACTGACAACCGATGGGGAAGAAAAGTTCTCTCATGGCGACCACGGACCGCAAGACGCAGCGTAGGTAGGTGACCACTAGGTGGACCGACGACATCGTGAGGGTCGCGGGCAACCGATGGATGCAAGTGGCGAATTGTCGTTCGGCGTGGCGGTCTAAGGGGAGGCCTATGTTCAGCAGTGGACGTTTTCCGGCTGATGATGATGAAGTAATAGACACAAACAATAAAAATAACTTTGTTTTTCATAGTGTTTGTATGAATGGCAAAGTTATATTTGCGGTTTTTGAAAATGTACTACTGTATCTAATCCAAACCAATTTTCGATGGAAGTTTTTGTTGAGGTCTAAATTATACATTTTTTTTAGTTTTATCATTCTCTTATTTTAGAAGTTACAGGGGAACACACATTTTACCACTTTGGAAGTGTATCTGGTGCAAACTGTTCAGTTTAGAAAAAAATTATATTAGTAACCTCAATATAATTTTTAAAGACCTATCCATAGATACCCCACACGTATGGGTTTGGTGAAAAAAAAAAATTGAGTTTCAATTCTAAGTATGGGGGGCACCCCCAAAATTTGTTTTGTTTTTATTTTTGTGTGAAAATCCTAATGCGGTTCACATAATACATCTACCTACCAAGTTTCAACAGGATAGCTCTTATACTTTCAACAAAAAGTGGCTGTGACATACGGACGGACAGACAGACAGACAGACAGACATGACGAATCTATAAGGGTTCCGTTTTTGCCATTTGGCTACGGAACCCTAAAAATGGTACCATTTTAAAGGTACTAACTTACTAAGGTACTAATTAACTCTAAATTGATACCAAATATATTCAAATTACGCCATTATGTAAGAGGCTATTTCAGATCAATTCCAAGTAAGTGTCACCATACTTTTACTCGCGAGCGAGTGTATAAGCGATTATGTTACGTGAACTTAGCAATAATATTTAGTTTTAATATATCTCATTGAAAATTTCATCCTCATACTAACCTTTAGAACATTTTAATTTGTACAAAATCTGTAAGGTCCCTGCACTTGCGTCCCAAAACTTAACACTACCGTCTGCATGTCTGAAACATAACAAGAATCAAGTTAACGATATTTCATTTCAACAAGATTAGATTTTCAGATACAATAATATTTTTTTTAATACAAACATGAAACGAAACCAGGCCCAGTAGCCAAACGACAAGCGATTAACGCTCAGAACTCTTTGATAGATTTTGTACTTAATACTCAAGCACAATAGTTGAAAATTTATTTATAACACATACAAAATAATTAATTAAAGACTGCTGAACGATAGCAAACGGAACAAACAAAAACGCTCTGTAAACTTTAATAGATTTTCAACTATATGTGCAGGGTATAAGGTTGAAAATGTATTAGAGACTAATAAGCGTTTGGCTAGGGGGTCAGTCCGTAATGTTTCCATACCCAGTAAGTATAATTTCGTTATATGAGCAGGAGGCGGGCTCCCACTCGCCGCCGTTGATGGGCCACAACTTCTCACTGAAGCCCGTCGGCTTCTTGTTGCCCTGCCGCCCCACCGAGTAGAATGCTGGGATCTGCAACCACCGACATTACATTCATAGATGACTTGACTTTCATGGTTAACCAGAATGACCAACACGTAGATTTATAATACGATAGATATATGTTAAAACGTCTGAAAAACCTTACAAATCGATATGATTACAATTAAGCTGTAGGAATTTTGATACAAATGTCCTGGGGGGGTATTACAACATCTTAAAACCAGGCTTGTTCTGGCGAGTGATGTGACAGAGCTATACAAGTCGTCTAGCGCCATCTCGTTCCCACAGCTGAACTACTCACGCTTTAAGACGTCATGGTAGCAGACCAGATTGTCAAAACTTGTGATAAGGGAAAAATGTAAAATTCATTGCACATTTACAAGTTCTCGAAAAGCCTACGTAGGTACCCAAACGTAATGTTGAAAGTCGTATAAACACAACACGGAACACTGTGATTATAGCTTGTCTAGGTTCTGAGATATTTTTAAATAGTCCGACACTTGTAGAAGTTTTCATGAGGATCTGACATCACAAGGGAAGACAATTATTTCTTTGACTACTATGTCATGAGTATTTAGAGCGCGTACCAAATCCGAGGGACAGTCGGCGAAATAAGAGCAGCAGGTGACGGGTGACTCGTGGATGTCCATGGGGTAGGGGTTCTCGAAGCACGGGTAGCCGGGCGACTGCAGGTCGATCACCACCAGGTCGTTCTGCAGCAGCACCACTATCGCGTACGGCTCCTGGTAGTCTGAACACAACAGATCACACCAACGATTTGTTATTAAGACAGCGTTTTATACAAAGTGATAAGTGTCGCAGACCTCGCAGATGGCGGGATGAGCTAAAGTCCGGTCGAAAAGCAGGAGGATTTCCGTACATTGACCTATTATTACCTATCTCTGTCACTCCCGCGTAAATATAATCAGTCTCGCTTGCATAGATGCAATGGCCGCCATCTGTTATATCACAAAACTAACGACCAGCGGCTCACATTAGCCCTAGATCGAAATAGTTGGAAGTCATTGGGAGAGGCCTTTGCCCAGCAGTGGGATGACACATACTGACAGTAACAGTGACTACAGATCAGTGGCGTAGGGTGAATATTCTTGAAAGTGAAGCCAGACCAAAACGTGAATTCCAGTAACTATAGCTTTGGCCTAATTTTAGCCTTTTTAGTTTAAAAATTCAACTCAAATTCTTGTCAAATACATATTTTTCTTACATCAATCAAGCTCAAACACAAGGTAGCTGCTGTGAATCGTTGAGGAGTTTCCTCAACTGTCACTCGGCTCTATCATCAGATATTATTCTCCAGACCTTTATTAAATTGTAGTGCTTTGAAATATGTAATGAAAAAACTTACAAACATACTACTCGTCCCTACGATTTATGAAAGTTTTACTGGATTTCTCTGGTTTCCGTTATCAAACCCTGATTTCCTTATCATGAACCTTACTTTTGAACTAGGTATCTTCTTTTCAACAACAAAAAAAAAACATCAAAATCGGTTCATTAATGACGAAGTTATCCCGCGAACAAACATAGAAAAAAACAATAAATAATGATTATTACACGGACGAATCGAGTAACCTTTTTCATTCAGAGTAATATAAATAGTGCATAGTTACATTACAAATAAAATAAAAAATATTTTCTCAAAAGCTTATACTAATCGCCTACAGATCTTAAAACCGTGATTCAGGATCGTGACGTAATTGCACAACGCCATCTAGTTGAAAACTTCGAAACTAACATGACACTGTTTGTGTTTTACTTTGACCGCTTATCAAACAATACCATTGAACTGAAATAACCTTGTTGTTACTGCACTAACTACGCAAAACTTATCAATTTTAACAATAACACCAAATCAAATGCAAATGGACAGGTGAAAACAATAAATACAAAACTATAAATAAACGCGAATCAAAACTAATGTGAATCTGTCATCCAAATAATACTATCTAAATGAATTACGAAGTCCAGTATCATTCCGTCTCGTTCTGACGTACGCATTTCATATCTCTGTCCTTATAATAAGCCGGAGACATTCGGCTTCCCAACGTCCTTAATTTAGCGGTGTTACGTAGCGTCGAGCTCACGATCGCTACAAGAGGAAGGATTCCTGTTTTGCCTTACGGCTTGCCTGTTTTGCGCGAGTTGAAATTGCACGGAAAAAAATGGTGTTTATTTATTTCTTTGATTTTTATTTTCTTAAGTAAATGTTTATTATTTCTTTGATTGTTAGTTTTAGTTTGAGTGTTTTTCTTTGATTGTTATTTTCACAAGCAATGTAACTTAAGTAAATAATTAATTTGTCTAAATGATAAATGAAAATCATTGATATTAGTATTTGCTATATTTCGAAAGTGAAGCCGATAGGAATCGGCATGTTAGGGGCCTTCGGGCCTGCTACAGATGTGTTTATGCCCGTACAGATATGTATATTGGGTGCATAAACGCTCGATAAATGCCTGCAAACGCCAAAATGCCTTTTGCCTGGGCTTTTAGCCCAGTAAGTTTCTGCTAAAAGTGTTACTAAACTTTACTACTTTTTGTGCCCCGACATTTATTTGGGCGTAAAATTATTTATGCCCAGTATGTCTTTATACTACTTTTATTCAAAAATGTTTTTGCCCTCGACCTATCTCTAATAGTAACTCATTTCTATAAACCAGTGTTTCAACTTTTATGGACGTTGCACAAAGGAAATGTCTGTGGCCCAACATTTTGGTTTTTATTATTACCATTTCATTTGCTCGATTACATTTTTTTATCCTTTTTCGCTAGCGTTCATGATAGGAGTTTACTGATTAGGAACAATTGTACCTTCTATTACTTTTTTGAAACATTATTCCCAGTTCGGGAACCACTAGAAGGTTGGCAACAAGGAACTGGGGCTCACCTGCTGTATGTGGTGTTTCACAGAGCGTGACGAAGTCCACCACGCTGTGCTCCATCTCCAGCACGGTAGTGGACTTGCCGTTGAGGACTGTGATGCTGTGCGTCCGCCCGGCCTTGTCCGTGGGCAGGCCGCCGCTGAATATCACCAGGCTTTCCCTGGAACACCAGCAACACGGAGGTAATAACAAAAACAGAATAAGATATAGTTTGTTCCCTTTACAGTGCCATAATTTTTTTAATTGTGCCTTTTTAAATGTGCCCTGGTCTGGCCTACTGTGATCCTAGTCTTGCTTTTTTTGTTGCCTGGGCACCATTGGCTCACCTCTATTTTCAGCTCTTTCTCTTTATTTTTAATGAAGTTCCTCAAAAATGTAGGCATTTACTGCGACTGTTTATCACTCAATGACAATCCTGCGATTATTGTATGATAATGAGACATAGTAACAACTAGCAGGGAGGAGAATAAGCAACCAGTGGCAGTAGACGTAGACGAAGTAGCTCGATGTCGTCAGCATTGATATTAGCCATGTCTAAGGAATATTGATTGCAAATGTCGTTCGATATACACTTTTCAATGTATTGAGATTTTGAAAAGATATCTAATATAATTGCTATTAGTTTAAAAAACTAAAAAACACGCTTTTAGCACGCACTAAAAATTACTATCTTCTTATTCCTCTCGTCGAAACTTATTGGTACCCATGACATAGTAAGAATTTAGTAAGAAAATATCATTTCGCATTATTTTCAGCAAACCCTTTCATTTAATACCCATATCATGGGGGTGCATTTCAAATAGCCAATCCGCCATCTTGGATGTTCGCCATATTAGGTTTAAGTCACGTGACTATTTTTTTCGTATTCCTGACAGCAAACCCTTTCATTTGATACCCATATCATGGGGGAGAATTTCAAATAGCCAGTCCGCCATCTTGGAGAGGCCGCCATATTGGATTTGTAATGACATTTCTTAGCTAGTCATGTATTGTCTCCAGAAATCAGAGCGTGTGCACAATTTCATCCTAATCGAAGACCGGGAAGTGGGTCAAATTAAGATTCCAAGATTTTTTTACATTGTTACAAGTGAAGCTAATATAAGCGTGTTAACAAGGAACAAATTCTACTCTAGTAAACTACCCACTATCCAGCTAATGAAAGATTGAGACTTAATGGTGATCGAGTGAAATATAAACGTAAAAAAATATATACACAAGCGAAAATATCGTTGGCGGTTTTGTTTTATATTTAACAATATTAGAAGGTCGTCGAGCCGGTCCATATTACAAAAGTTTGTCTACTGACTCAACTGATTAATGTTCTTACATTATAAACTTTATTGTGTAGGAGGTAAGGTAACAGAGTTATTTAAAACAGTAAATGAGTTTTGTACGTTTTCTATCAAATAATAATAACTGACTCACCCTGTTCTCGAAGTCTTCCATTCCAGTCTGAGTATAGGTTTACAAGGTTCTAGTTTGCCTTCTCTGTTCGCTTTCGCTGTAAATATACAAATAATACGATTTAAAAACATGTATCCAAGAATTCCGTCCAGAGACTTAGACAAGTTAGTTATTGGCCGCCAGTAAACATAGTCGAAAGTTGATCGATGACCGTAATCCTACCGCCATGTATTACACTATGGTCGATGTATGCAACCGATGCGGCATCGCTCAACGTTCACAACCTGTTGCTGTTACATCGACATCGACGTAGCATCACTTTAAGTAGTTGGAGTTACAAAGTCGGATTGGATTTGGAGACGGTCCCGCGACTTACAAATGGATTAACGAAGCTGTTGAAGTGGTGAAGTTTTGTCACCGTCAGAAAGAAGAACAGCCGAATTACTTAGTAACCTAGGTCAATGCGGGAATGCGGATGGGGAGTAATGGGCGACTCACTGTCTGATCATGTTTCATTCGAGTTCCACGCGCGCCTCTAAGATCTGTCAGCACAATGACAGGGCCCCCTTAGAGGACCAAAACCTGCCAGGGATTAACGAGCTGTCGTGACCCCGTAACGTAAAGGGCTATTGAAGGACACCGTGGCTTTTAGTCAGTCCAAGTCTGACAGTCCCTCCTGCCCTGCCTGAGTGGGAGGATACATTCGATGATATTAACATGCTAAAAAGAAAAAGGTCAAAGTAGACTGACCATGAGGGTATGAGAGCGAAGAGGGTCTGGGCGCGCGTGTGCTCCAGGTGGCGAGCGCGCCGTCCGCGTGCGCCGTCATGAGCTTGCCGTCGTGCTGCCAGGCGGCCGCGCGCACGCCCTCTCCCGGCCCGCCTACGCCCAGCGCGCCGCGCCACTCCGCCGCTCGCGCGCGCAGGTCCCACACTACCACCAGGCCCGTCTCGTACGCTATCAGCAACTGAAACATTCATGATACAAGTTTAAGGTTTATTTTAAACCCACCCTGAAAATAATTAACGGCATCTTCGAGTCAAGTACCTAGATTTTAGAACGATCTTGACACTTACAGGCGGAATTGATCCAATGTGGTTAAGAATCTACTCGAGTGAAAATATAAAGGGTAGGTATTTTCATTATTTTCTTGCTAATTTGCCCCTATAACTTATCAAGAAAATAATGAAAATACCTGCCTACTTTTTTCAAAAGTTCCTGAACTGAATTAATCTCAATTGACGTTCTTCCGTTCTTTAATTTTAAAAAAATGGAATGGTAAATGCACCGTCATGCTTATTATGGAATTTGACGCTGAATACGTCAGTGCGCTATAAACATGGTCTGATATTTCAAAACATTAATAAAAATACTAGTAATCGTTACCTTGCTAGCGTCCAAGGGATTATCACATATTTCTACGACCGCGCCGGGGTGGTTCTGCCTTGTCCTGTAACAAACAAATATTCAATATTAGCGAGGGTGCTCCCGGAACATGTATGTACATAACAGTTATGTTTTATATAAAAGTTATGTTTTCATTATTAATTAATCCTCTCTGTTCAAATAAATATTCCTACGCGTACGGCCTTCTACTTATAGTACAATCTCTGAACTCTAAACTTCTCCGCAGCTCTAGCAAGGAAATATACACAATTTCATTTGAAACCGCATTTAAAACAGGTAGAATTTCAATCTTTATTCAATTTACGCCATGCCTATCAAAGCGTCGCTTCGTTTCCGTTACAGATTTCAGACTTTTATTCGAATACCTCGTATATCGTACGTCAAGTTAAATACTTGGCTGTTTCGTATTGTTAGCATGTTTGATTCTGCTTTAGACATCTCGTGAGAGCAATAACACAGTAGGAGCATGCTCTCATAATTTTGATTTTGCAGAATATCGGACATCGATATCGGATGTATAAAGCATATCTGTTCCTAGGCATATGAGATATGAACGAACACGTGTTAGCTGTCAAATCTGTGTCATACGGGACAGGGGCGGGGAGCGCGGCGCGTGTATCGATGACGCGACGAGACAAGAGTGTTCCGTAGTTGTGTTACGGAACTATCGTAGAGTAGCCGAGGTTCATTTCAGATCATAAATTAAAAAGTGCGATCATTTTAAATTAAAATATTTCATAATCGGTTATTAGTTATTTATTTATTGAAATATACTATAAAGATAAACTATCATTACAGGTCTCAATAGCCAAATACATTTCAAGTTTATAACATTGTTTGTAACATAATGGACAAAATACTTTTGTGAATTCAACCCAATAAAACTTTTTGAAAAAAAGGGAACCGACTTCAAAACCAAACATAAAAAAACTGTAAAATAACTTTTTTTTCGGAAGTCGGTGGCTTTGCTTTTTTATTTCATTGACTATGGCCACCGACAGTTTTTTATTTTTCCCTTTTTAGTTTAGAAATCCAACAAAATCTTCATATTATCTTAAAAATAATCTTAATAATAAGTCGTTGAAAATCTACAATCCTGGTAAGCAAAAACGGTTCCACGCGGGCAACGTCACGGGATATCTATTAGTGTTATACACTAAAACCTTCTCCAGAATGTAAGGAACACTTTCGTGAAAACCGCATTATAATCCGCTCAGCAAAACGCGAGATAATCGCGGACAAACATACATACAGGTCGAACTGAGAACCTACTTTTTTTTGAAGTCGGTTAAAATGTAAATATATCAATTTCGACTTGAATTTATTTGATGATGCGAATTTGTACTAATCTGCTATCAATATTACTATCAAATATCAAAGCGTCCTGAGCATTATCGATGTGGGTGCCTTCATAAAAAAAAAACGTAAGGATACCAGTTTGTTTATTAAAGTCTGATCAAAATAAAAGTTGTTTTTGAAGCATCTTATTAAATCCAAAGTGTGTCTTGAAGGCAGCCCCACCAAAACATCGACAGTGTCGATCTGTGTCGTGTCAGCTCCATTGACGGCGCGCGGCACCCCGGCGCCACTTGTTGCGACCGTGTGGCGTCGCTCCCTCCCCCCCTCCACCCGCTGAGAGGCAGGGGGGGAGGGGGAGGGGGAGAGATTAGAGTGGTTTGAGCGGGAGTCAGGCGGAACGAAGTCGTGGCGGCTTTGAACCTGCACTCTTAATTTTTTGAGTGAGCCACATCGGAAATAGAAGAATAACGGTGCTCCACTGTAGCAAGAATAATAAATAGAGGATTGTATACAAGTTTAATTAAAGTGCAATAGGCCCAGTTAGAAGTTTCAACATTTGAAACCAAAATGTATTTGTTTGCCTAACGTGTCAGTGCTTCCTTCTGAGCTCCGATGAGCACTGGATATGATAAGGTAGGCACACGTGAACCGAAAGAGTTGGGCAGCAGAAGTGGAACTGGATTTGACCGCAGTGTTGTAGAGGTATTTTAATATTGTACCTCATTGGCTCTTTATAAGGATAAAGTTTTAATCTCCATTTGTGTAAAAGTCTTATTACGCATACCTACGACATAATAACAGAGCAATCCATTGTATACATTGGTAAGTGCACACAGTACATAGCGGTAACGCGTAGCAATACGTCGCTCAGTCACTAATGGATATTGCGGCGTACACCAGTGTACTCACTGTACAGATTGGCCGAGCTTTTACTGCTACATATTAATCTGAACTTTATAGAGGCCCACAAATATGTGACAACTACAAATTGTTGCTATTGTTTATATTTACCTTTGATGTGCGCAGTTTATATAATCTGCTATTATATAAACTACTACTATGAGACGACAATACGTCCAAATACCAAAAATGTGGCGTAGCACATCGGCTACGTAAGTTTAGTGGTCGTAGCACATCGGCTACGAAAGTTCAGTCGTAGGGCATCAACTACGAAAGTTTAGCTGTCGTAGCGCATCGGCTACGAAAGTGTGGTTGTCGTAGCAAATTGGCTAGGAAGTTTAGTTCTCGTAGCGCATCAACTACGAAAGTGTGGTTGTCGTAGCACATTGGCTAGGAAGTTCAGTTGTCGTAGCGCATCAACTACGAAAGTTTACTTGTCGTAGCACATCGGCTACGAAGGTTTACTTGTGGTAGCACATCGGCTACAAAGGATTAGTTGTCGTAGCACATCAACTACGAAAGTTTACTTGTGGTAGCACATCGGCTACGAAGGTTTACTTGTGGTAGCACAATTGCTACAAAGGATTAGTTATCGTAGCACATCAACTACGAAAGTTTAGTTGTAGCACATCGGCTATGACCTTGTAACGGGCGTAACACATCTGCTACAACAACGTAGCGAATGGTTACGAAGACGTACCCGGTGTGGCACATTGGTTACCGTAGCGTAACTAGTGTAGGGACCCATTTATGTGTACCACCAATATAAAGTACTTTGTCGATAGCACTAAAAGAATATACTTTATGACTCTCCAATCTGTTGCTTGCATAAAATCAGAGTGTTTCCTCTGGTTATATTACAAAGCATATTTGATATCGCAATACCCATATCTCACTTTTACGAGCGCGTCACATAATGATTCTCATAACTGTTGAGGTTATTTTTCGAAGCCTTTCAGCGTGTTTTATGATTGATGCTAAAAATACTCGCGTATCACAGTTGGTGACGCTGCTGGAGCTTGTTAATATGTGCTGTGGCCCCAGGGGTAAGGAATTGGAATTATTTAATGGTCTGATCACGTACTACTTACTAATAAATAAATACTTAATTTAAAGTACTAAACCTTGGTTAAAATAAACATTCACAACACAAGATCTGCTAGCACGTTTTATCGCAGTGTGTGTTTGCGAGACAAGCTGAAGCCGGATATTAGATTAATATCCGTATAGCCGTCCCGGCTGCCGGAGTGCCGGAGTGCCGGGGATACTTCCCGGAGTACAGGCTGTGAGCTGAACGTCTTTGTATAGGGATCGTTACAGGAAATGTGATTGAAAGCTTTCTACTTTCAGATTTTACTTTGTAGAATGTCTTTTATAAAAGACAGTTTGATACAATGAGGTGGCTTGAAAATTATTAATTAAGTGCATCAAAGGATTGTGTACAATATTATTAACGTCTAGGCTCCGTTTAAATTAAAAAGCATCAAATCGAACTTATAAATGATTATATTTCAATACTTTAATTTATTTAAAGTTTATAATTCCACGTTCCAATAATCTACGAGTCTCAGTCCTCTGTCCGCGACACACAATAAGTAATAGTCACGCTACAGGCGACTGCCGCGGCAACTGTTGCTCGCAACAACACGCCGATACTCGCGATAAGCGACATAAAGCGTTTCCGGAGGGTGTCCGGCGCCGCCGCGCCGCCATCTTGCGCCGTGTCCGGTCCCAGGTACCGCAGTACGCACTCACACCAGCACCCTCGTCATTGTCTCGCTCATTTACGGAATCAGGTCAACATAATTCAGTCTAGTTCGCGAGAAGAATAAAGCCCACTGTTTGAAATAAAATTTGTTCAAGTTCCAAAAGTTAATGTATTCATATAAAAAGATTATAATATCAGCGAAAGATAACAAATTCAAATACTACACAGTTACATAATTTTCCGCTTCAAAGAGCATCGCAAAGATCTTATATTATCCTCGCGCCCACTTCGCCGCCGCTATTTTTGTGCCATCATTTATATTATTAACCGACGAAAAAAAAAGGAGGAGGTTCTCAATTCGACATTTTTTTTTTTTTTATTTTTTTTTTTTATGTATGACCACGCATAACTTTTCCCAGCGTGGTCCGATTTCAAAAATTCTTTTTTTGTTGGAAAGAGTATATCTCAAAGTTGGTCCCATTTTAATTTCAAAACTAAAATCGGCCTCTAAGGGTAGAAAAAAAGGAATTGATTGTCAACTTTCCTACAGAATTTTCAGTTGTGAACCGATTCGTTTGAAATAAAGTTAACATATGTAGTTCTGAGGACATTACTATATAGCAGAGATGTGGAGAAGATAACATGATGGTGTCACCATCATCAGATCAACTCCAGATCCCTGTTATGTTGTGAAGTCAGTCCCAAGAGTTCCTCAACAGTTAACAACAGCTATATCGTGTTTGGACTCATTTCACTCAGCTTGATGAAAACTTTAGACCCAGCTGAGGTATCATTGTCATCGAGGGTCTGAGGATGGTGACGGAAAGTAGGGGCAAGAGGTCCTCAACAGTTAACAGCACCTATATCGTGTTTGGGCTCATTTCATTAGTCTTGATGAAAATTTTAGACCTAGCTGGAGTATAATTGTCATCGAGGGTCTGATGATGAGGACAGAAGGCAGTAGCAAGAGATCCTCAACAGTTAACAGCAACTATATCGTATTTGGGCTCATTTCATTCATCATGATAAGAACTTTAAACATAGTTGGGATTTGACAGTCGTTGACAGTCTGAGAGTGGAGTTTTTAGTTGCAAGTTACAGGTCCTCAACAGTTAATACTAATTACTGTGACGGTTACGTTGACAATGACAAAAGGGAAGACGGGTTTTTCCATGTGTTAAACACTCTAATCATGGTATACAACTAAAAAGCTAAAAATAATAACTTTTTAACAAAAAAATCAAACCGACGAAAGATTGAACTGAAAAGCTAAAAATAAATTTTGAGGCGGCGCCAAAGAAACAATCAACGAAAAGCAACCTAGCTACAATAAAATTATGCTTCGCTTCAAATAATTAATTTAGGTACATGTTTGTATGTTTGTTTGGCGCCGCCTCAAAATTTATTTTTAGCTTTTCAGTTCAATCTTTCGTCGGTTTGATTTTTTTGTTAAAAAGTTATTATTTGAAGGTTTTTTGATTATTCAAAGAATAGGAGAAATATTTTGCATTTTGTGATGAAGCGTTCTTGTATTGTTGGGTAACGAAGTCGCCAGCCCGCGTCGCGGTCGCCGTAATCCAAAAACGATAATACAAAGTCGATTAGTATTCATGTCGCCATGTCCGGCCGCCAACAAAACTAAACGAAAACGTGATTCAAATATATTCCTATTTCCAATTTATATTTAACGGAAAATTCAGTTGGAAAGGTCGTGCATCGCGGTATTGAAATTATTGGTACAACGCCATCTGTGCGCGGTATTTGTAAACTGAAGTGATTAACGACTACCCTCCTACGATCAACAGAGACGACTTGATTTAGGATCGCATAATATTTGCACAGGTAATGACTGTTTGTCTTGAATAGGGAAATCTAAGCAGTCATTCAAGGAGTACCTATTTTCTTAGCAATGTGTGCAACTTCCAGAAAAGGAGATATTTTCAAGCCCCTATCAATCTTACATGATATATAATTATTATTAAATGTCAGATTTATAGGGGCCTAAAAATGTAATTATCATTCATATTCACTTTAAAAACGCGATACAGCATAAATTCGAATTTTAATTCGGCCACAGTTACCTACAGGTCTACTAAACGAAGTAGTTACTTCCTAATCAGAGACAATGTCACCTCGTCCGCCATTGTCTCCGTCTATAAACTGATATTAATAAAGTTGATACATTAAACATTTTACGGCGGACTTCATGAAATGTTTCCGAGAGCTTCGAGTATTAACGACTTGACTGTAATTGTTTAAGTTCTTTTTTAATACTTGTCATTCTTTATTATAATAGACGTTTAATTTAATGGTTTATCAGTGGATAAGGACGGGAATCGGTTTTACAGTTTTGGTTCAAAAAAAATTAGACGTTTGATGTCCTAACTCTATATTACATAACTTTGATTGAACTTGAACTTTACTCATACAACGTAAGTTATTAAGTTAAGGATTTTGAAGTTTGGCAACACCACCGTGTGTACAGGTCATAAACGTTGCCGCTCCGCAGCAAATCTTAATGTTCACTTAAACGACAACCTAGAGACGGCAACCTTCCCAATGTTACTGGGAATTGTTCCTCTCAGCTGTTCTTGAACAAACAACAGTTGCTACTGTATATTTGTAACGATCACACAACTAGTTCTGAGCTAACAGTATCTCGGCGCAGTAAACACTAAGTTAATTGGAGAACTTGTCGGAACGGCACCTCTTCGCCGCCGACGTTATTGTAAACGCTAAATTCACAGACAATAAAGATCGTTATAACACGCCCTCCGGCCTAGCCAACCCTATTACTTCGCGACGAGTTCGCAATTCAAATAACGCGCACTCATTGGCGCTTGGTAACGAACTTCCGCCAATGGCGTTACAGTAACAATTAAAACGCCTGGGGTTTCACCCGACACCATTGTCAGATACCATGCGATGTTTTTAAGGACTATGACGCTTTAATGATATCCGTCCGCAGCAAACGTAGGGACTGACGAAGGTACAATGAAAATATAATAAAAATCACGCTGAATCACAAATGAATAGGCTCGTTTGTTCGCAGTCTCTTAAAATAATAACTTTTTAACAAAAAAATCAAACCGACGAAAGATTGAACTGAAAAGCTAAAAATAAATTTTGAGGCGGCGCCAAACAAACATACAAACATGTACCTAAATTAATTATTTGAAGCGAAGCATAATTTTATTGTAGCTAGGTTGCTTTTCGTTGATTGTTTCTTTGGCGCCGCCTCAAAATTTATTTTTAGCTTTTCAGTTCAATCTTTCGTCGGTTTGATTTTTTTGTTAAAAAGTTATTATTTTTAGCTTTTTAGTTGTATACCATGATTAGAGTGTTTAACACATGGAAAAACCCGTCTTCCCTTTTGTCATTGTCAACGTAACCGTCACAGTAATTAGTATTAACTGTTGAGGACCTGTAACTTGCAACTAAAAACTCCACTCTCAGACTGTCAACGACTGTCAAATCCCAACTATGTTTAAAGTTCTTATCATGATGAATGAAATGAGCCCAAATACGATATAGTTGCTGTTAACTGTTGAGGATCTCTTGCTACTGCCTTCTGTCCTCATCATCAGACCCTCGATGACAATTATACTCCAGCTAGGTCTAAAATTTTCATCAAGACTAATGAAATGAGCCCAAACACGATATAGGTGCTGTTAACTGTTGAGGACCTCTTGCCCCTACTTTCCGTCACCATCCTCAGACCCTCGATGACAATGATACCTCAGCTGGGTCTAAAGTTTTCATCAAGCTGAGTGAAATGAGTCCAAACACGATATAGCTGTTGTTAACTGTTGAGGAACTCTTGGGACTGACTTCACAACATAACAGGGATCTGGAGTTGATCTGATGATGGTGACACCATCATGTTATCTTCTCCACATCTCTGCTATATAGTAATGTCCTCAGAACTACATATGTTAACTTTATTTCAAACGAATCGGTTCACAACTGAAAATTCTGTAGGAAAGTTGACAATCAATTCCTTTTTTTCTACCCTTAGAGGCCGATTTTAGTTTTGAAATTAAAATGGGACCAACTTTGAGATATACTCTTTCCAACAAAAAAAGAATTTTTGAAATCGGACCACGCTGGGAAAAGTTATGCGTGGTCATACATAAAAAAAAAAAATAAAAAAAAAAAAATATACATGTCGAATTGAGAACCTCCTCCTTTTTTTTTCGTCGGTTAATAATGAATAAAGTGATGATTTTAGGCGTGATAGATGATGAAATATTTCCGAGTGGGACTGAAGCACTGTAATCTAGAGCCTCAGGAAAGAAAAAAAGGCGTCCTGATAAATCATTTCCCTAGGGACTGACATGACAAACGCTTTCCGCCGTGACTTACAAATTGTACGACAAGATAAGGCGCTGTAAATCCACGATGTTCCTTTATTTGTAAATCTCAAATAATTTCTTTGAGTCTTTCGTGAAAATGTCGGCACTCATAAAGTATGAATTTAGGAATGATTCTTTACGTTTATTTACATCTTCTGTTACTACTAAATAAGAGAGAGCAACCTTTTTCCCACGTTTTTATACACTCACTTTTCTTGTTTGTTTGTTTGTTTGTTTGTTTGTTTGTTTGTCGTTCCGGTTGGACTTTTGCAACTCAATTTTGAGGCACTTCCCGATAAGCTAGCAGACTGAAATTTTGCACACGCTCTGAGTTCTGATGACAATGCATGACTAGCTAAGAAACGTCATAACAAATCCATTATGGCGGCCTCCCCAAGATGGCGGACTGGCTGTTTGAAATCCACCCCTATGACATGGGTATCAAATGAAAGGGTTTGCTGTCAGGAATACGAAAAAAATAGTTTCGTGACTTAAATCCAATATGGCGGACGTCCAAGATGGCAGACAGGCTATTAGAAATGCACCCCTAAGATATGGATATCAAATGAAAGGGTTTGCTGTCAGAAATACGAAAAAAATATTCACGTGACTTAAATCCAATATGGCGGACGTACAAGATGGCAGACAGGCTATTTGAAATGCACCCCTGTGATATGGATATCAAATGAAAGGGTTTGCTGTCAGGAATACGAAAAAAATAGTCACGTGACTTAAATCCAATATGGCGGACGTCCAAAATGGCAGACAGGCTATTTGAAATGCACCCCTAAGATATGGATATCAAATGAAAGGGTTTGCTGTCAGGAGTACGAAAAAAATAGTCACGTGACTTAAATCCAATATGGCGGACGTCCAACATGGCGGACAGGCTTTGAGGCACTTCCCGATAAGCTAGCAGGCTGAAATTTTCAGGGTAGCTTCAAACCCGTTGAACAAAGATAAAAATAATAAAATAATTAATAGATTTTAAAAAATCTAAAAACCCACGTTTTTAAATGTCCTAAAAATAAGAAAATAACCCTACGGGG
Source organism: Agrotis exclamationis (assembly GCA_950005045.1). Taxonomy (NCBI): domain Eukaryota; kingdom Metazoa; phylum Arthropoda; class Insecta; order Lepidoptera; family Noctuidae; genus Agrotis; species Agrotis exclamationis. The sequence continues at coordinate 23,692,993 of OX465427.1, read as the reverse complement.
CTGAGAGAGGGGACACTCAAAACGTGGGGGCGTATCTTTGCAAGTTACACCCACGATCTATTACACGTCATGTAAATATATCCCATAAATAATCTCTTAAATAATATACGCCCCCACGTTTTGAGTGGCCCCTCTCTCAGCCCCGTAGGGTTATTTTCTTATTTTTAGGACATTTAAAAACGTGGGTTTTTAGATTTTTTAAAATCTATTAATTTTTTCTTAAAAATGTGCCTTTTTTGTCAGGGTCTGGTAAACTTTATAAAGGGAAAAATAAGCAGACGTTATTGGGTTTGACCAAATCCCCCAATAACGTCTGCTTCAATTCAACTGAAAAATAAACCACGAAAGCAAACATCGAACAGTTTTTTAGTTGTTAATAAAGCATTCAGCTTTGAATACAAACAGTTTGATTCAGCAACGGAATCGTTTACGTCCAGTTTCAAATGCTGTGGCGCATGGCGGCGCGGGCTCAAAGGAGGCCACCAATCAGAGCGCAAATAAAAACATTTCAATGGAATTAATGGAGCGAGATGACTGCCGCACACGATTGGACGAACTGCTGCCGATTGCAGTAGTATAGAAATTGGAATAACATTTTTTTTTATCGAGTGTTTCTTTCAACTAACTGTTGTTACAGAAGAAAGATCCTACAAGTGATTATTTTGCATATTTTTAATGAAATAATAATTAAAATAATTCCGTATAATATGAAATTAAGGTTGGCGGTCGAATTACTTATATTAAGAAGTGTAGGAAGTGGAACTAAGTAAGAAATACACACAGACTCCACCAAAACATATTCAAAAGGAAACCTCCGAAAACAAATTTAGTGAAAAACACATAAGTACTCATTTGAGCTTCAATGTGAGGAGAGGAGTCTTGCGTCCTTATTGAGCCCATAAATTGTGACCCCCCGCCCCCGCGACCGTCACGGGCCCTTATTACCCCCTGGTTGCCTCTGGCAGGCCTGCTAGCTGGACGTCGTGGCGTGATTTTAGCAGATATTAACATGGTCTAAATATAATCTAATCAAGAGGTACGGGACTCTCGTTGGCTTGAAGATGAGAATACAGTCATATAGGGCCTATGTTTTTTCCTTAGGTATTACAAATATTTCAGTACATTGAACTCTTCAAAGTAAGCTTTATTTCTCCAGAGAGTAATGAGGGCGAAGCTTTTTAATTAAGACAGGTTTAATCTTGTATCTCGGAGGTAACAAACTCATACAGACCAGTTCGTTCGGCAAAGAGTGACCCCTTCCGATGTCCGGACAAATGGAGAGGAAGCTGACTAACGGGCGCTCGGGATGAGGGTCCGTGTTATCTTATTAGTAGGTGGGACTTGCCTAATTGACTAATTAAATTACACATGTCTGTGTCGGCATCGCGGCGAGGCTTTGTGATGTAATTACACAGAGCGAACAACCGCATCGAGACAAGTGTTTGTTCTGTATGAACAGTCAAATTTATATAAAGGGGACTCCAAAATGGGTAATTTATGGATGATGATATTTTAAGCTAGAAAAGAACAAACATATAATTTTACTTGTCTGAGTGGTTGTCAACAGAGCTTTGTAGAAATTAATTGATTGATTTATAAATTAAAGGTAAACTTTCGTGACAATTCAATCACCACATAGAAGTGTGTGAAAAGTGACTATTAACGTTGAATTTTATTAATAGTCTCCAATAGTGAATCTTTGTCCCCGCATTCGTACGGTTGACATAGGTGTTTATTAGCTCTGTGTTCAAATATCTTTAATTAATTTTATTATAATAAAAAATAAATAAAACACAATGATAAACATGTATTTATGATACACTCACACTTATTAATAATTACGACAGATTTGACGAGTGAGAGATTTATGAAATGTTCTCATATTTAAATTAAATTGATATTTTAAAATGTTAATTATTTAAAACTATGCTAGGAATAGAAGAAGAACTATTCAGTTTGAGGGAGCGCAGATTTATAATAAATTACCAAAAGAAATAAGGGATTCTTCATCTATTAATGTGTTTAAGAATAGGTTAAAGTTGTATTTAGATAACCAACATTAATGTACCACTACCTACATTTTGTACTCGATTGTTCGAACGATTTAACATTTTACTAAGTTTATTTATGCTAAGTTTCTCATATTTAAGTGAAGTATGTATGTTCTTTTGAGAAATAAATTTCTTTAAACCGAAAAAAAATTTAAAATAAACATCGCTTGAATACCTTTCTATTAAAACTTTGAGGTTGATATGAGGGTCGTTCTGCAGTTATACCTTCTTTAGACAAGTGATCAATAGCGTTTTGCAGTAAGAAGGTTAAAAGTTAGATAACAAAAATATGTATTTAAATACATTAATAACTTGACATAGCATGGGTTTCAGAAGGACTTCAAACAGTCATAAACTAAACTTCCCACTTAATAACATAAGTATTAACCGAACTCACGCGCCGAGCGGCATTTAACAATTAGTTTCAAATAAACTATAAAGTGAAATAATTAACAAAATATAACTAACGACCCTGGCGAGCGCAGGTACGCCAAAATGAACATGAGTTTGTGAAACAAAGCTCAACACGGCTTGTGTCGCTGACAGCTCTTCGCCACGCTCTCGCCCCGCAATCACCACGCTCCCGCTCAGCACTCGTCATACCCCCGCCACGCTCACAAAAGATTTAATACACAATATTTCCCTTTTGACGAAAGTTTAATTAACGAATGAAATTGGAAAATTCTAATTATGTTCCCGCCAGGTCGCCCGCGCCAACAAGTCATGATTGTCCGCACGAGACTTTATAGAAAAGGTTTTTGTAAATTGTAAATTAAAAACAGGTTACCGTTTTGTATAAAAAAGGTTTCAATATATTTTCTAGGGAACCGGTACAATTATTACAATAAATAAATAAATAAATAAATTTGATTTATGTTATGCCTATTAAATTATCTAGTATCGTATTTATATATTTAGAGTCAATTAGTCTTCACCTTATAGAACACGAAAAAAGAATCTAGTTTTATTTAAAACAGTAACCGGCAAATTCCCTAAGTTTATAATAGTTATTTGAATTACCACTGAGTTTGGAACTAGCTTCAAGATTCTGCCAACGGTAAAGCGGTGTGATAGTGTGAACAATGTAGCGGGATTTATGTGGACGTTTGTATTGCAGCCCGCCGCCCGCACCCGGCTACCTGATAGTGTGATCAATGTAGCGGGATTTATGTGGACGTTTGTATTGCAGCCCGCCGCCCGCACCCGGCTACCTGATAGTGTGATCAATGTAGCGGGATTTATGTGGACGTTTGTATTGCAGCCCGCCGCCCGCACCCGGCTACCCGCGTACTATACTATCACACTAGTGTAGGGTAGTCATAAAGAGGCCGGTACGACAGTCACAAAACAGTTTATTACAGCTTCACAACACTTCACCTTGTCACCTACCCTTGGTTAACTGGTAGAGAATGCGTCAGGCATGTCCGCCTGTCTAACTTTTTGTATAGCATGAAGTGTAAAATAAATAAATCACCTCTCGAAGGTTTAGGCAGATGTCGGTCTACAGTGCAGTACTCCACGTCACTTTATAGTCTTTGACCACAACTTTTTGATATATATATATATAGGAGGAGGCGGGCGGCGTGAGGGAGAGGACAATGTCCTCCCTCCGCCTCACCCGCGGTGGTGGACGCCCACGGCGACGGACGTCGCAAGACGATCCCCGGCCACCGTAGGCGCGGGCATGCGGGCGGTGAGTAAAGGGCAACTCGCAGCCCGACCATGGACCAAGCCCGGGTCGACGGCGCGTTGTGTTCCACGCGCACCTCAAAGAGCGTCAGCATAATGACGGGGCCCCCTCACTACAGGGCCAAAGCCTGCCGGGGTCGCGGGACTTATCTCATTACCGTGACCCCGGAACATAAAGGGCTATTGAAGGACACCGTGGATTTTAGTCAGTACAAGTCTGACAGTCCCTCCCGCTCTGCCCGGGGTGGGAGGACTCATTTGATGATTTTACCAAGCAAAAAAAAAAAGCTATACTATATATACATAGACGTGATAATATCACGTTCATGATTTAAACAAATCTATATACAGGGTGTCCAGTAATGAATGGATAACCTTGGAATGGGTAATAGTAGAACTAAAGGTGATTCAGAAAAAAATACAAAAAAAAATCAATACCGAGTATTTCCTAAGATATGTCACTTTTAAGAATATTGATAATTTTTGGTACCCTACTTTACATTCTTGCACACCACGACCACAAATTGATGAATCCCATCATTTTTTTATTGTTAAAATAATCTACATTAAATGAGCTAATAGATGAGCAGTAAATAATAACACTGCTACTAAACAGCTTTTTAAAACATGAACTCGAATTAGTACTTTAGTGAAAAAATTGAGAAAAATTTTCATTGTGACAAAGTTTAAGCAACCATAGCATGAAAAAAACGTATGGCAACACAGGTGACCAATAATTTTAAAATAATATGCACTTAATGCAGATTTCAAAATGGTATTACTTATCTTGGTACCTAATCTAAATAATGAATTATTGCTAATTGAGTCTGAAAGGAGAGAAAATTGCTGCTGAGAAAAGTTTGAAATATTCAGGTATTCCAGGTAAACCCCAGACATTTTCAGAATTTCACCGAAGAAAAAAAAAGTCTCACCTTCTAGACGCTTCGAATGACACCTATTTCAAATCTGTTGGATACCTTCACCGACCTTCACCCAGGTCAGGTTAGGTTAGCAAATTTCTCTCCTTTCAAGCAAAAATAGCAATTATTCATTATTGTCAATAGGTACAATGACGACAAAGTTTAAGCAACCATTGCTTAAACTTTGTCACAATGAAAATTTTTCTCATTTTTTTCACTAAAGTACTAATTCGAGTTCAGTTTTTAAAAAGCTGTTTAGTAGCAGTGTTATTATTTACTGCTCATCTATTAGCTCATTTAATGTAGATTATTTTAACAATAAAAAAATGATGGAATTCATCAATTTGTGGTCGTGGTGTGCAAGAATGTAAAGTAGGGTACCAAAAATTATTAATATTCTTAAAAGTGACATATCTTAGGAAATACTCGGTATTGATTTTTTTTTTGTATTTTTTTCTGAATCGCCTTTAGTTCTACTATTACCCATTCCAAGGTTATCCATTCATTACTGGACACCCTGTATATAAAAGAAAGTCGTGTTAGTTACACTATTTATAACTCAAGAACGGCTGAACAGATTTGGCTGAAAATTGGTGGGGAGGTAGCTTAGAACCAGGAGAAACATATAGGATACTTTTTACCGTTTTTTTTTTTTTTGTTTTTCCCTTTTCCGTGAGACGTGACATAAAATGTGCTATAATAAATCGCAACTGACATGGAATGACAGCAAAATGAAAAATGTATCAATCAAAACATCAATTGACCAGTCGATGTGTTTGTATTGAATTTCTAAGCTTATTGTGCCGATATTATCATAATTATCAATGCCATGCCGCCACCAAGACGATCAAATTTTTATCCTGTTTCCGTGAGACGTGCATAATAGTAGGTAACATGATCACCAAGGTGTTGGTGCCGAAATTGAATAAGGGATCCTGAACAAAAAGTACTAGGAAAACATGAAGAATACCTAATTATGTTCATGCCGCCCAGCGCCCACCGGTCTTCAATGCTAAAAAAGTATTTCGGTGAATACTGAATACCCAAAAAATGTACTAGAACTGCATAAATTTAATACAACCATACGACGAAGAAACGCCTGGGTGTCGCCACTGCGAGGATCCCCCGGAGGACACGGTGGAGCATACGGTGCAGGACAGCCCCGCTGTTAGCAGAGCACCGCCGTGTCCTCACGGCGGCGATAGACAGAGACCTCTCGCGCCCGGCATTGGTCGAGGTCATGCTGCGGGGCGAGACGGAGTGGGAAGCGGTCGCCTCCTTCTGCGAAGCAGTCATGCTATGGAAGGAGGAGGCGCACCGCGTGAGGGAGAGGTCAGCGTCCTCCCTCCACCCCAGCTGCAGTGGTAGACGCCTACGGTGACGGACGTCGGCAGACGATCTCCAGCCACCGTAGGCTCGGGCATGCGGGCGGCGAGTAATAGGTGACTCGCTCTCCAACCTTAGACCATGCTCGGGTCGACGGCGCGTTGTGTTCCACGCGCGCCTCAAAGAGTGTCAGCATTATGACGGGGCCCCCCCTTAAGAGGGCAAAAACCTGCCGCGGTCGTGGGACTTACGATTTACCGTGACCCCGGAACGTAAAGGGCTATTGAAGGAACCGTGGATTTTAGTCAGTACGAATCTGGAAGTCCCTCCCGCTCTGCCCTGGGTGGGAGTCATGTAAGTTTCGAATTGTCTCCCGCATCCAGTGGTTTTCCCTTCCACGGGCTCTTAGAATTTGACATCAGACGTTTCAGATCTTCGATTTTGACGACCGCGTTGTCGCTGGCATAAGCAACAGGATCCGTGTACGAAGTCGCGGGCAGAAGCTAGTAAGTAATAAAGAAAACTGTTTATTTTCAGACAACTAAGCACATGGACCATAGAAAATTAGTAATCATTTTCAGGATGCCGTTACTGCTCCCTCTCATGCAGTACACAGCATAATTGCTTGAAGCTAACATAATTAATTGCTGCTAACTTGCTTCAAGCACTACAGTAGGGCAAAATTAAAAAAAAGAATACATGAAACAACTAAACTGTAGCTTAATAATAAAATACGTGCTCCCGAGACAAGAGACCGTAAGCTTCGTCATACATATTCCATAATGTGGCCATTACAGCGGCTGTACCACATTCAGATAATGTTTTACGACTAATGCCACTTAAAACAAGTCGTTTTGTTTTAATTACTGGCGATATGAGTTCTGTCTTTCAGGCCATTGTGTAAAACACCCTCTATTATTAAAACAATAGCCAACAAGGAGTAGTGAACACACATGTGAATTTAATAACTGAAATAGTTCTACACATAGTTTCGTAGCACAGTATTCGTAGCATTCCTGCTACGCTTTGTAGCGCATTGTTTCGTAGCTGTCAAGGCGTAGCGGCTACGTCAGCTGCTACGGACGTAGCGACGTAGCGTCAGCTTTGTTACGGGCTACGATGTACGTGAGCTACGAACTAATCTACGACATGTGTGCTAACGATATTCCGGCTTAGGAAAACAAAAACTTGCTTTTGCATATCGCAATATTAAATAGTTGGAACTGTTTGAATGTTCACGATTGTAGTATGAATGTGGCACGAGGGCTGTTATTTAAATATTTCCATGATGAAGATTTTATCAGTGAAGATAATAACTGAGCATATTTGATTTGAATTAAATACAACCTCGCCACAGTAATACTAGACAATTTTTATATACTTTACGAGAAACAGCAACAGAATTAGAGCGGAGCTGAAGCCATCGCCCTTGCTGAAACCATCATCATTATCATAAAGGTAGAACCCGCAGAACTGGTGATCTTATCTGGTGGTTTTATGACAAAAGATAAAGATCGTATTATAATAAACTATCATAAAACCAACAACAGTGGTCCCGCGACCCTAATAATGCCCATTCCCAAATGGGAACTAACTGGGAATCACTAATATTACCAGTATCTGTTATCAGCCGGAACAGGCTCCCAATACGATTGGTATTCACACGATGGTCCACCATGGTCCATTTAATTGGTGATCAAGTATCAATGGATGCGGTCTGACGGCGGCTGGAGGGATACATTAGATGTTAGGAGGTCCGGTGAGTTATTTTATGGTGGGAATAATAATAAATAAAGCGTTATTGGTAAGAAGATACGGGTCATATTATCATTATTTCTATATCAACATTATAAAGCTGAAGAGTTTGTTTGTTTCGTTGAACGCGCTAATCTCAGAAACTAGAGGCTCAAATTGAAAAAATCTTTTTGTGTTAGATAGTCCAATTATCGAGGAAGGCTAGAGGCTATATAACATCACGCTACAACTTTTAGGAGTCGAGCAGCGGGGGGGGGGGGGGCTGAAACCATATGAAATCGCCAGAAAAAAAAAAATCCACAACTATCACACAACGCCATCTAGTCCCAAGCTAAACAGAGCTTGTGTTATGGGTACTAGACAACTGATAAACATACTTATATATTTCTAAATACATACATATTATAGATAAATTACACCCAGACACAGAACAAATGATCGTGCTCATCACACAAACATTTGTCCTGGGTGGGAATCGAACCCACGACCTCCGGCATAGCAGTCAGGGTCACTAACCACTAGACAAACAGGCCTGTCAAAAATAAAGTAGATGAAATGAGATTGGCGGGTCATGCCTCGTCGTCCCATGCAAGATACAAAAGTCTCTACACAGATACAGTAATAGTGTCCAACATGGAATGGACAGAGACACAGAAATCATCCAAGCGGGAATACAGCAAACTGCTTCGATGTCAGAAATAAACAAAATCAATCGAACAGCCAGTGGACTATTTACTTCTCTATTAAATAAATACCTGGTACAAACACAGCTTCGTTGCATCTCCGAGCATCGGAGCATGACTTGTTGCTCGGGCGTACAAATTGTCTGTGAATTTATCTGTATGTCTGTCTGTATGTATGCCACTGTTTATTTCTAGTGAAGGAACGCAGGGAAGTTCCTTTGTGATCTTTTAACATATTTAGATGATTGTGCATCAAACGGCTGAAGGAAAGGGAACACAACTTGTATGATGTTAATAGTTAGTGCATTAGTGAGTGGATTGAATTTTCAAGTTAATTGTAAAGCATGTTGATTGTTTATTTATTTTTTAACACGCTTATATTAGCTTCACTTGTAACAATGTAAGAAAATCTTAGAATCTTAATTTGACCCACTTCCCGGTCTTCTATTAGGATGAAATTTTGCACACGCAGTTCTGGAGACAATACATGACTAGCTAAGAAACGTCATTACAAATCCAATATGGCGGCCTCCCCAAGATGGCGGACTGGCTGTTTGAAATCCACCCCCATGATATGGGTATCAAATGAAAGGGTTTGCTGTCAGGAATACGAAAAAAATAATCACGTGACTTAAATCCAACATGGCGGATTGGATATTTGAAATGCACCCCCATGTTATGGATATTAAATGAAAGGGTTTGCTGAATGGGATACGAAAAAAATTATCACGTGACCTAAATCCAACATGGCGGCCGTCCCAAGGTGGTGGATTTGCTATTTGAAATGCAGCCCTATGATTTAGGTATAAAATGAAAGGGTTTGCTGAAAATAATGCGAAATGACATTTTCTTACTAAATTCTTACTATGTCATGGGTATCAATCAATAAGGCTCGACGAGAGGAATACGAAGATTGTAATTTTTAGTGCTTGCTAAAAGCGTGTTCTTTAGTTTTTTAAACTAATAGCAACTATTCTTTCTCGACACGGGTGACGATAATCTCAGAGTTAGGAAAACCTCTCCAGAAATTTTCAGGGCACAGACTTGATTTCTTCATTTTTTGAACCGTGTAGCAGCACAGTTCATAGTTAATTTCGACTACAAAACTGAAACGCTAATCACGCCAGCATTTCATAAACTTTTTCAATCCGAATTTTAAGCATTAAGTGTAGTGTCGCTTCAGACTTACACGAAACTATATGAAGTGTCGACTTCCACAAAATTATAGCCGTACTAGTACACTATGAACAAAATTGTAATGTTTGTCATACAGTTTTATGACAAATTGCTTGCCATGGGCTACAGCTTGTTGATAAGTTGTTGTGATACACAATACGAGTAAATTCATAAATAATTTCGTTAACAAAACAGTATTTGTCACATAACATGAGAATTTATGTACATACTAAGCCATCATTTAACTTTCAACAGGTACTGAACGAATCAATAGAAGCGCGCTGTATTGTTCGCGAGCTTTTCAATTCGATCGCTTTAATATAAAAGTATTGAGTGTATTTCTGTCTACTCAATAGCAGTGCGGGCCTGGATCCAGTTACAATTGATTTGTAAATTAAATTAATAGGAAAGTGAGCGTTTTGTGGAAACTTTCAATTATGGCGGCTAGGTTTTCTATTATATCCGATTCAATTTGGAGTAGAATTATGTAGCAATTGGCCTACTTACATAATATTATGTAGAACCAGCTTAAGAAACATTATCATAAGCAACATAATATTACCGAAAACGGTAATGGAGTACAGTGCATGCTTTAATATTACTCTGTCAATCTTATCAACGTCGTATGATATTACCTTCCTACTAGCACAAAGAGGCACTTTGCGACATAACTTAGTATTTGCTGAGACGCAACTCATCGGGAACGCATCGCTCCGCCCGCTTGGAAACAAGCCATTTGAGCAAGTTGAGCGCTTGCAGTGTGTTAGCTCGGCTGAGCGACTGCTCTACCTGTGTCGAGGTAAATTGCTGTTAACCTTTGTCAACTATCGAGTATAATTACAGGGGAATATCAAATATTATGGAGTTTAGACACGATAATAATATAACATACACTGTATTATATTCTACCAGCTGGTATTCGTTATTGAGAATTTGAATCTCTTCACCTGGCGTTGTTTGATTAAAATCTTAAATTCGTAACAATAAATCTAGGTATGTAAGGCCCTACGCAGCTTCACGCATAAGATAATCATTATCGTTCACTCTAACATCACAGCACTCTCTCGTTACTGTGTCTACTTCAGTTTACTCGGCTCTCGGTACAGCTGATGGGTATACACACTTACATACACTTTGATACAACGACACACTATAAGTACACGACATGAAAATTACACAACTGAGGTAAAAAAACTTTTTCAAAAAAAAATGTAACCGCCTTCAAAAACATCCACAAAAAAGGGTAAAATAACCTACAAAATAACTTTTCTTTCAGAAGTCGGTGCCTTTATTTTTTTTTCATTTCATTGTTTTTTTTTGCCACCGACTTCTGAAAGAAAAGTTATTTTGTAGGTTATTTTACCCTTTTTTGTGGATGTTTTTGAAGGCGGTTACATTTTTTTTTGAAAAAGTTTTTTATTTTACTCTTTTTAGTTTAAATATTCAACTCAAATTCTTGTCAAATAAATCATTCTCTTACATGTATGTGCACTAAAATTTTGTAATCCGTAGCACCGGTAACAACATCGCTCAAGTGCACAATATGCTAATAAAATTCCCTATCTCAAAAACCACTGAACCGATTTTGATGAAACTTGCAGTATTCCGTAAGTTAAACAATACTTAGTACAACAAAAAAAGAATTACTTAAATCGGACTTGTAGTTCCAGAGATATGCGAACACAAACTAAATCAGTCGATGCCAACTCCAAGCCGTTGAGGAGTTGTACCTTCCATCATCAGCTCATCCACCTGAGATGATGATTATCAGATGCAAATACTTGAACAGATTTAGAAAATATATGAAAATGGTAGTATGTGCCTATAAAATTTGAAGGTTGCCCTCGATTTCCCTGGGATTCCATCATCAGATCCTGACCTGATGATCATGGGACCAATTGGAAAGTATACCCTTTCAAACAAAAGAAAAAAATTCCAAATCGGTCCAGGCGTCTTCGAGAAATCGGGGAACATACATAAAAAAAAAAAAAAAAAAAAAAAGATTCCGACGAATTGAGAACCTCCTCCTTTTTTTGAAGTCGGTTAAAAATAATCTCAAGAAATAAAGAAAGTGTGCTACAAACGTCTTGTGGAATATGTACGTAGGTACATCTTAATGTTACAAGGCAAAAAGTTTGCTACCGAAACAATATAACGAAATCAGAGTTATTATATTTGACAGGCTGAATAACTAGGTTTATGAGGAAAGTTGATGTTGATGTAACCTTTGAACGATATAAGGAAAAATATGTGCAAAAGATTGTTTGAATGAACGGTGAAAAGATGTGTGTTATTATTACAGATTTACATAATGTCTGCGTTTATTAGTGGCTCTGCTAAGGTAGCATAGAAGTGCTCTAAGGCCATAAATATTTACATTGTTCGTCATCACCATTATCCTTAGACGATATCCATTCATTCTCGCGAACAGCGCAGATTTTGGAGCAAGGAAAGACAATGTTATCCTACAATGTACAGTATCGTATGAGATCGTAAACCGTAAAGGTAGGCAGACTCGCAAGTAACGAACCCACGGAACGATACATAAAATGTTCGCGTGTTTCTACTACCCGCGATAATTTTCTACTAAAATTCTAATTTTATATTTTTGAACTTAAAATAGATGATGTTTTTTCGTCCCACGTTACAGCTGTATTTAGCGTGGGAAAGGTAAAAGTTAATGCTTGCTTTTATCAACCAATTTTTAAATCGATAGATAAGTTTTTTTATTTATGATAGGCTCACATTCGACATTCGTAAGCAATGAAGTGGTCGACGGTGAATGTATTTTCAAAACGCTTTGAACGTAAGGGTGGGATGTTCGCCATGTACATATGGCGCATTGCCGTGTAACGTGTACAATCTTAGCTTACAACAGGACGAATGTTAAATTTTCCTATTACTGTAAGATTATCGTGTGTGATATTCAGGTGCTACAAAGCTAGTACAAATCTCATAATTTCTCGTGCAGACACTCGCTTCACGACATATCCTCGCTGAGCTCGTCTTCGTTCAAATAAAGTGTTGATCATCAGCTCAGCATAGAAACGAGGACAGTTCTCTCGTTGGGAGACATTTAAAGATGCTGTGATAGTAACACAATATTATGTTATTATGAGAGTTCGCTTTAAAATGTGAGCAATATCGTATAATTTCGTTTTATATAAACAGTGAAGGGGAAGGTACTGGACGTTAGTTCGAAAATATAGCTACGAGGGAAAGAAGAATAATACGACTTCTTTGTAATGTAATAATATCTAACGGTGTCTACCTATATTTTACATTTTTAGCGACAGTTACTATTAACCTCATCGTATCTTTTGTGGACCAAAAAGATACGATGTGGTCAATAGTGACAATGTCGCAACAAAAAGCTTTTAGTACGAAACGAGGATTTCCATTTTTAAATACGTTGTATTTAAAGGAGATAATTTTTGGGCCTTTTGTGAAAGTGTTCCAACAAAAAAAATGGTACGCATGGTTATGTGATTTGGAGCAATAGTTACTATGGAACAAAAGTTGTAAGATTGCTCTCAGCCAAGTTATTCAAATTAGAAGATACTTTCATATAGTTATTGATTTTTGAAAGTGTAGAGAAACTCAAAATAATGACGTTGACCTTCAGGAAAGGCTAAAAATGTTTGGAGTTTGAATGATGCCTTTAGTTTCCTCCTTGTGAAAAGTAAAAAAGTACTGTTTTTTCTTTTCAGTTGATGTCCCACATGTTAAAGTTGTTCCTGATAAAATCCGGCAGTGTTACGATCCTCTCGGGAGGCGATATCCTGAGATGATAAAGTATTCGTGTCTCTGCAGCGCCACGTCACGGCATATGTAGGTATGAGGTTATGTATGAGCTTAAAATTATAATTCATAGCGAGTGTTGCTTCGGTGAAGTTTACGATCGGCCAGCGAGTAAATATACCACTCTTAGGAAAGATGCGGATGATGAATACGTAACATATAGGTATTTATGGACCACAGAGTACGGAGATACGTCGGCGGCTGCTAGAAGCGGGATTATTAAAACTTTTCTTTCAAAATAATGAATAATTCATTTACATCTAGAAACTAGGTGCAAGGTTCGAATAGATCGATTCCTATGGGGAAGAACTGGCGGGAAACTCCACGGTATCACAGCAAGCGTGTCGCCGTTTACTTGCACTACGAAACAAAAGATGTACCTATGCGTATAGGCCATAAGGGACCTGACAGCTTAAAACGTGTTGTGGGCTCAGTCAAGCCATGTCAGATGCCTGTGGGGTTCCCAAAGGCGGCATAACTAACTCTGACACAATAGGGTGGCCACATCCTCACACGAAAAAGAAAGAAAGCGCACTTTCAGCGTTATGAATTTGATTTGTACTGCCATCCCCGGTCGCTGATATTCTTTGCTCTGTGCTACAGACTGAAAGAAATCAGTTGATCTATGTGAATGATGTCATGATACGAGAGATGATGTCAGAATGTAGACGCAAAGCCGAAAGCCCTTAGCGGAGGGTATTTTATGACGGGGCGGGTCTTCGTAAAGATGACGCCCATGGAACCTTCTGTTGTTTATTGGTTTCATGGCATTGATGTTGTGTTCGGAGGTAAGCAGGTTTATGAGTACCTATTTGGGAGGATTTCCGTAAATAAATAGTAGATTAGTTTAATGAAAGCATTAGCTTACTGTCATAAACTTACGAAGTTTTCCGCTGGGTTGGCTGGGTGTAGGCACATTACTAACAAAACGCCATCTACTACGATCCTTACCTACCTACCTACTCCTTCTACTCAGTCCTTGAAGCTACCCACCTGTCACCTGACCTTTCTGTATATATTATACTCGCTAACTGATAACTTAATTAACAACCATCATACTTGAACAACTATAGTTCCAAACTACTGCTAAAGGTCAACGCTCCCTAGGGTTCGCGTCACTCAGATAAAGGTACGATTAGTTTGTATTATTGAGTTACTGCTCAAATGATATGAATAAATCTTTCTTAAATGATGAATGCTCATATGATATAGAACATGTACATCGTGTACCTCCATTAATGTTAAATTCATAGCCGTCATAACGATAATCCCTCATCATTTAAAGGGATTAGTCAAAGGGATGTTAAAGTTATTAAATCTTGTAACTAAATTGTAATCTTTAACAGAACGAGGACGTCTATTTTACTTGATTAATTAAATTATTAACTGCTTTGGTTAGCGAAGATTTATTAATAGGTAATAATAATATTTCACAACTATTACACAACGCCATCTAGTCCCAAGTTAAGCAGAGCTTGTGTTATGGATACTAGATAACTTATAAACATACTTACCTATATATTTCTAAATACATACATAAATTATAGATAAATTACACCCAGACACAGAACAAATGATCGTGCTCATCACACAAACATGTGTCCTGGGTGAGAATCGAACCCACGACCTCCGCTCCAGCATAGCAGTCAGGGTCACTAACCACTAGACCAACAGGCCTGGCCTTGTCTGAGAAAGTGATGTTAGTGTAATTACTCGTATTTCTGTGGTCACACAAATGCTACGAAATTGTTTGGAATGGTACCTAGTCGTACCATATAGAATGTCAAAATCGTATGTGGATGACGCTCAAAAGGTAGATAAATATCAACGCTCACGCACTTCTGCACTAAAATATCTGACCGAGTGAGCTATTTCCTGCCACCGTACACTTACAGGTAAGCATTACGGCAGCGCCGAGCATCGGTCTTTCATACCATGATGCTGATCCCGTACATTGCTAATGTAAGCGTATGCTATTTTCTTAAACTGTGAAAGAAGTGGGCACTTAAAAACCGATTTGTCTTCGGAAAGTTTTGTCAGTTTTTTTATAAATATTTGCTTAATAAAAAATGGAAATATAGCGTAATCAGCTGATACCAAAAACTAAGAAGCCGTATTCTTTACCGTGACGACAACGACTGATAGGACGCGCTAAGGGGGAACCGACCTCAATTTATAACGTGTGGGCAATTAGCCAGCCTGTCTGCCGAGCCCGGCATGAATTAGTACAGAATTAGTCGAATTACTCGCTTGTCCGGGACTTAGCGGCTTATCTGTTCCCTTCGCTCTTACTTTTATTGGTGTCTCAGATTAAACACACATTCTCAGTGATGGCACACAAGTTTTGGAAGCTAAAACGATGTCGTCAACGAGATTCTATATTGTTTGAAGATTCCGAGCTTATGTTAAGATTCTAGGCTGAACTTTTTCGACTAGGTTGGTTGTAATAATGAACGTGATGGTACTCACACTTCGATGGCTTTGTTCCAGTTGATGACGTAGCCGGAGAGCGCAAAGGTCTCGATGTTGACGACGTGCACGTTACCGCGCTCCGTGCCCACGTGGATCCACTTGGAGGCCAGCGGCAGGTGCAGGCACGTGATCCTGCGGGGGACGGACACGTTAGCAGCTCTCACATGAGGGGTGTACGTGTGAAGGGGGTAATATCACAAGGACTGGGGGTGATGCTGAATTTGCAACAATAAGCTCAGCGCAGACAGTTGAAAATCCAACAGCATGCTGAATACGCTTTGAGACATTTTCCCAACGTTACTACTATATGAACAGTTGGCAAAATGTGTACACATAAAGGATGGACAAAAGGAAGTTGCTGAAATCTTAATAGAAACTATGAATAACGAGGTAAAAAGCCTTTGGGAAAACATCAAACAACAGTATAGAGCACAGTAAAAGTAGTAAAATAAAATAATTATATATGAATCAAACATTTCGCCAGTCCGAGATGATTTCGCCATCTTTTAATCTAATTCTGCCACCATAACAGTTTACATTTCACGTTCAATTTAAATAAACAAACAACAATGTTCACTACACGACGCTTGTTCATTCTTCATTCATATTAATGTGAAACATCTCAAGTGTTGCACTGAGCTGACTGAATTATTCATACAATAATGTTTCTGTTCAAAAGCCCGCGTCGATATAATTTCACTCATCTTTCAGGTTTGAGCGCACAAAGAGTTCAGTCACAATACACAATGTAGTGACCGCGGTATCATGAGGTGTATTCACTCAATAGAAGTAAAGAAGGTATCGTCTCCTGTCATATCTATTCATGAGCGAATAAAATTTTAGTTTGCCTCCATTCAGCTCGTTATTTCGACCTGGGTGACCGACACAGCCCATTGTAATCTGGCGGTTACATATCTGAAAGGACCCTTTCCACGATAAGCTTATTAGTTTTGTATAGCTCCACTGTAGTGGAGATCCGTGTATTACGGTTTTTTATACAGTGAGGGCAAAGGCGAAAGGAATTTATTATAATACCTTGCTTATTGTAGGTTTCTCGATAGAATTACAAGGTGCGTGGAGAAATATATTTTAGGTATGGTCTGGCCGAAACTGTCGATCATTTTAATACATTGTTACCGATATATACAAGGTTTTGACATTAACCCAAATCATGTTTGGTTCAATATATTTACCTACTATTGTGGGCGTATTACGAGTCCACTTTATTACAGGTCAGACCCTCTAGGTTAGGCCCGAAAATTCTTCGACCTTTGCGAAAATTTTAAACAGATTTACAGAATTAACATCGATATCTCTACGTTACCCTAATTCTACACATTTTAATAAGCTTTAATAATAATTAGCTAACAACGTGTACATTGAACGAAAATTGATAACAAAAACGTCTACGTATACAGGAGGTATTATTTTTTATGTGGAACAGTAAAAGTTTATCTAAACGGTCAAGGCACACAGGCGGAGGCAAACTAAGGACAGAAGGACCTCGACAATACGGTACATTAGGGACTGATCAAAGTTATCAACGCGACGAGATCGGGTTAAGGCGGGGACAAAGAGTTTTATTTCCGTGAAATAAACATAACGTCATTCGCCTCGTTTCGGCTCGGTCGAGGCGACCCGACACTGTGGCGGACTGTAAAAACTGGCCTGTCCTGTGTTGATCTTCTGTTCTCATCTTGCGGTATGTTGGCTGCCCAGCGTGTAATGGGCGCTGCTGATAAAGTCTCTAGCTTTACACTTTTTAATTAACCCTTTACGTGACGATTACGCGGCGATCTCGCGGCGGATCGTTTGCCGGTTATATAGGCTCTACCTGGCTGTTAGCCCACACAATGCCTATCGTTTTCCAATACCTTGTAAACTGAAATTCAGTTATCAAGGTAAGCATATAATTTGATGTAGGAGGATCACGTTTTACACCATAATTAAATAAAGTGGAGTTCACACGTACAGTTTCTACGTCTACGCTTCAAGACGACATTACAGGTTGTTACAGCTTTTAATAAAAGTCATTCTACAAGAAAATAAGGAAGAAAATATGTTTCAGATAGATACATAGAAGAATTCTTAATAGGCGGTAGTCTACAGTAAATTACAAGACTTGAAGGCATGCCCATCCAATAATAGAGAACAGTCGTGCAATATTCTATATACGACGTATGCGGTGTTCTGATTGGCTACAGCATGCGCAGTGTTACTGCAGGCGTAGCATGGCGCCGTAGAAAGAGGTTTTGTCGACGGAAGAATAGACAAAATGACAGAACGTAGAAATAGTTTTAGCGTTTTAAGCATGATAATGTAAAAAATATAGAAAATAAACGTTCTATTCTTCAATAGTGTACGAATGGTGTCATATTTGTGCAAAAAAACAGTCGATTTGTTTAGAAATAACGATGAAATAACTTTGTCTTTTCTTCGTAGAATAGAGATAGAATCGCCATGCTACGCGTGCTGTAGAGTAACTGTGTGACAGTTAGGGGTGTTACTGAACGGGAATAAACGTTAGTGTTTGGCTCAATCACGTGTCTGGATATAGTATAAGTACAGTGTCGCTTTTGATGGAAAAGTGAATTGGAATGTACGGCAAAATGTATGCACTGTGTTAAATGGTATATGTTCGCCTTCACAATCACTCATGTCAATTGTGAACAAATAAATAGTATTATTAGGGTGCTTTTCCACCAGAGATGCGCTATGTAGCTGTGCTGCGAGGATGTAAAAGCTGAGCTACGAAACTGTGTGACCGTTTCCACTGATGCTACGCTATGTAGCTGTGCGAGTAAGATGTGCTACGAAGATACGCCGCCACAAGGTAGCTGCGCTACGAATATGCGCAGCTCGAGCTATGCGATGTATCGATAGTAGGGAAGACAAAATATAGCACGCATCTATAGCACTCCTCCATAGCACGCATCCATAGCACGCATCCTTCCATATAAAAAACACATCTTAGTTGAATCCGTTTCCACCAGTGCTGTGCTATGTAAACCAATGAATATGATTGGTGGATATCAATCGCATCCGCAGCAACGTAGCATAGCGCATCTCTGGTGGAAAAGCAGCCTTATTATGGGGTAGTTTCGGCACAATTCGATCATGATCTATGGGTTTACTCAACGTGCCATTGATTTTATACTTTATAAAAAAAGTAATTTGTTGGAAAACTGGTTAGGAAAACCATGAATATGTTTATGAAAACGTTAAAGTGAGCTATTGGTATTTGTGTAGTAGTGTTTGTCAGTAGTCTCCTGTCGGGTGTGTGTATTGTGAGTGCATGCGGGTGCGTGCGACATCAAACTAACACACACTCACCCCTTGATTTCGTTAGTTGATAGTGAGAGTTTGATGCGTGATCTGTAACAGCGCAAAATGTACGCTCAACTATGTGCACATCTAACACAATGTATACTCAACCATGTGTAAACTTTTGCTCAATATTGTGCACAATGTATGATCTATTTTGTGCACGATGTATGTTCAACTTTGTGCACGATTTATGTTCAACTTTGTGCATGATGTATGCGTAACTATGTGCACAATTCATGCTCAATTCTGTGCACATGTTACACAATGTACGCTAATTTGTGCATGTTTCACATTTTATGTTCAACTATGTGCACAATGTATGTTCAACTATGTGCTCATATCACTAAATGTTTGCTTGATTTTGTACACATGTTATGTTAGAATTAGAATAGACGGTAGGTGCAACAAATATATCAAAGTTCCTTTTAGAAAAAATTCTGTGCGATTAGATGTTGAAATACTTGTGATTAGAGACGATGTATTGATAAAAACTGTGTTTCAGTTCCGACAAGAACGGTGAGAATCAATTTAATTACTCGTAGTAATTGCATATTATTATGAAGGATATAAAACTGCTAACAGCTAAGAATGTGGAGTGCCAAACTAGGCACCACATAACAATAAGAATGCATATCTTTATATCATAGTGCCTGTTGTAGGCAAAATGTTATCGTAAGGATGGGTCAAATCGGTTACTGACAAAGTGTGGCCAATGGACAGTATGAACACCACCTGACACTGCGCTGCTGATCTAACACTCGCGATTTCTTCAACAGTCTGTCAAGGTCCGTTGTCCGAAGCTGCGTCTGTGGTTTTTCTATACCGGTTTCAACAATCCTATACTAAGGCACGAGTGCAGGTGGCCTAAAGAGACAGTTCAACTGTGGGAAAGTGACAGAGTTATACAAGTCGTCTAGCGCCATCTCGTTCATTCACGTGAATTATTCTCGCCTTAAGACGACATGGTAGGCCATTTGGTCTACAGAACAAGTGCCGTAAACCTCCCAGAATATTCATCCGGATCTTAAGACCGATCCATTAATAAACATGCTAAGACACAATGCCGGTGCAATGTCATTTGAATACAGATTGCATCGTTAGACTGTTGAGGACAGAGTGGAAGGTATAAATGAGTAGTAGGAATAAATGAGTTAGTTGTTAGGGCTGTTATACACTTGTTCGTTTTGGCAACATTATCCAAGCAAAAAAACCGACCCTCAATAGACAAAGTCACAATTGATACAATTCAAGCTAAACCTAGCGTTTTTTCTTACAGCATTAATTATTAACTTTACTGTGCTGTAAGTATTATTAATAGCTTCTGCAAAGCGACAAACGTCATCATTGTCAGCCTATTACGTTCCCACAGCTGGGACACAGGCTTACAAAAAGACAAACGTAAGTATATTTAATTAATTAAAAGCTCTATAATATAATTATCTTTATTTATGTTATTGTTCCACAAATAGAAGATTTGACTTTAACAAATCGTCCGATTAGCATATCAATATGTGACGTCACGTCTGTGTCACATCACTAAACGCTTAATTACCACCACGCAAAGCAGCTTGTTAATGAGACAGTTAGTGACGAGCATTTCATCTTCAAGCATTACATAGTGACATCATTGAAACAAGGGATTATGTACTGCTATACCGGTACACCTGGGGTACGTGACTTATGGTTAAATCCGTTAAATGAATAACATGCTTATCATTCATTCTACAATGGCGGATTCACCAAATCTCTAACAGTGATCGTTGTGTATATTTTAATAAATAAGTATATTATTCTCGCTAAAATTATGCTAATTTGCAAATTCAAACAAAGGATCAATTTTTCATACAAAATATATTATCTCGTTCACGATTTAGTAACTATTTACCACTGTTGACCACCGCTGATCCCTTGATGTTCGGGGGGCTAACGTGCCGGTTGCGTGACATATGTCGTGTTGTGTGATTGAAGCATTACATCGATTGTCATGTAACACAGTGACAGTAAGTCAATCGTGTGAATGTTACATGATTATACAGCTTGTATCTATGACGATTAAACGTATAATGATACCTTTATTAACATAGACTTACCAGTTCAGTTCAATCTGGCTAAATGGGGTTGACTCGCCCCAACACAAATACAATGGCAGTTGGATATGCCCCATTTATTTTCGCGTCCATCCTACGCATCTACTAGCACCTTTTTTATTTTAAGATAGGTTCGCATTTGGCGACTATCTCCTGCCTGTTGGTAATCGAAGATGTGGTCGACCCTCCAGGATTTAAACGATATCAATAGAGCCATGCTAGTGCTACCTACAACTCGTGGGACATATAATTTGAGTATTTCGACATGCAACAGCTGGTAGATATTATTCATAATAACAAACATGCCATGGTTCAATAATACACAGTCTTTCTGAGTAATATTTTGTAAAGTAAAGCACTACATCAGCTTTTGTTTTCCTTAATTTTCCACAAACATTTTTAAAAGTTTTTGGAACGAAGTTCCTTATCGCGCGTTGCGAAAGGGGGCTAGGCGGAAAAAAATTAAGACGAAAACTTGTAACGACACTTTTTGCTATAGTAAGCTATTGTAAGCCGTGCGATGTGCGCATGTTTGTCTGTCTCTCTCTTATAGAAAGCAAGCCAGATATTTTCGTTTCGTCTTTCTATTTCGCATTGAACAGAGTGGTGTCGCGACGATTATGTTTGTTGAGTGTATACAGTAACTTCGTTCCATCCGGGTGTCCCTTGACACCTCTCAAGTTTTTTTAGTAAATGTGGGGTGTTTGCCTAGCTCACAAAAAATATCTGTAGAAATAACACTTAAAGCTTAGGAAAAGAAAACTTGGCTCTTTTATAAGTGAAAGTTTTTCTGTCATCATTCCAATTTCATTGGAATTTGTTGTGCGCAGCGTCCATAAACCACCGTATAAAGCAACTAACGTTGCCGACCTTACTATGTAACATATAAACATACAAAGGTATGTATCGTGTGAAGGTCATTGTGTGGTAGTACATAGATTGTTTTCCTTTATGAAGTATGTCGTAACAAGAGGGGAGAGGGGAGGGGATGTCTTTGTGCGAACCCTGCCTTGAGTCGAGTCAATGTGTGAGGATAATAGTGAGTAAGAGCTTGTGTACAATAGGGGGCGCATTAATACGTTGTTGGTGGTGCTACAATATGTCCAGGTTGGAAGCCGTGTGTAGATATTATGCAGATATACAAAAACCTGCTCAGTGCTCGGCTTAGCTTGAATAGGTCTATCAATTTGAATTATCTAAAATATTAGACATGTAGTTTTTATTTTGCTATATAAACCAAAATTGACGAATATACAACACTTTTAAAATTGCCAATACGTCTGACGGCATTCGAACCCACAACCTACAACTCGTAAGTCGAGGCCTATAGCACTGGGCCACCACTGCTAGGAAGTAATAAGAAACCATATAACTTTACCAAATATTGCTAGGAGAATGAAGCGAGATCGCCAGGCTCACGAACAGAAAAGTCCAGAAAAATGAAACATGAATTAAGGTCAACACGACTTGATATCACATGAAGTCGTAAAAGACATACTCATGCCTACATATTTTCTTAATATTCGATAACCATAAAATGCCAGTAAATCAAGATCATAAATATTTCACAAGCTCGACAGATTTCCTTGATTAATTGAGCCAACCCTTCACTCGCTATGGGTACGCGTGGGTAGAAACAGGAACACAATATGAACCCAAATTATACTCCGAATAATATCCATTTATCGTGTCGTGTGGTGTAAAGACAAGGTTTCTGAAGAGAACCGCTCGGGTTTCAAAGCGACAAAACATCCCCGTTGCTATGACAACATCGGGAAATTAAACCTCTCACCCCAGCGCCCTCTAGTGATGAATTAAACAAAGCAATAATAAC
This sequence comes from Agrotis exclamationis, assembly GCA_950005045.1. Taxonomy (NCBI): domain Eukaryota; kingdom Metazoa; phylum Arthropoda; class Insecta; order Lepidoptera; family Noctuidae; genus Agrotis; species Agrotis exclamationis. The sequence goes on along the minus strand of OX465427.1, from coordinate 23,669,872 downwards.
GAGCCACAGACAATACCGCTCTGATTTATGACGAATAAAGTTTGCTTGTAAACTGTCGACAAACTTTCATAAATTTTGTTTTAAATGTAAACGAGCTATTTTAATTATAATTATCGTATTATTTTTTGTACCTATTTCAGCAATTGCTTTTCTATTGTATTTTATCACAAAATCTAGGACGTTTTCCCGAACAAATAGAGAGAAAATAAAGAACTAGCATCGCCGGAAATGTGGGCAAACGAGCGGCGGCAAATTGAAGCGAACACGAAAAGTGACCGGAAATGACGAGCGATCTCTAACGAACACACGAAGACTTGTCACCGAAATGTGACATTTATGGACCCTGTGTATATGTTAATAAGGAACAAAATTCTCATCACGAGTGACCGTCAATCATTGGCTCTGCCACGAGCCTGTATGACGGGTTGGCGTTAATTCCAGTAATTAGTGCTTTGTATGCAAACACTTGGGGGTTCAGGCAGTCGACGTGGTGTTTTTAAAAGGTAGCGTCGCGTCGCTTGCAAGTGATTCACTTTTTATTAAGAGCTGGTGGCAAATGGACCACTATCATCAGTGACATTTGCGTTTGGGGGACGTTAGGACGGTTGTATATATTGATGGCAGGTCAGAACGTAGAGGGTTGACATGTCTTCGTTGCTTTTGTAACCAGTATTTTAGTTGTTGTAATTATCAATGTTGGAACTACTCGTAGCTTGTAGTATAAGAAATTGTGGAAAATATGCTCGTGTTTATTGAAAGTGTATGCAGTGCATGACTGGCTGCAATTTTGCTGAGGCTATGAAACACAGCACTGTAATTAATTGTTTCAGTAGCGCTGACGTCAATAACCGGTCTGCTAAATATAATAGAAAGAAAATCCTGATATATTGTGCACACATTATAAATCTACAAAAGTCGATTTCCCTCTGCACCATAACAGATACTGTTACAGAACGATTAACATCAATCGTCTGGAAACAAACAAAAAATTGGTCCACAACATGAAGCACATGACCGGAGCCGTAAAATTATCCTGAACTAAATAATGGGAATGAACCAGCTCAAGCGGAATGAAATACGAGCCGGCGCCAGGGGGCGCTACAGACGCGAGGGAGAGGGGGAATGAAAGAAGGGGGGAGTAATAAAAGTTCATATAATTATGTCCAACAGACTGGTCCGCTAGCTGCCTTGAAAACTAGGTTCAACTTGCAAGACATAAAAGTGTCCAAGTTAGTAATTTGTAAATAAGTTTACTGCATCCGATGTGCGGGACTAAAGTGCAGCTTAAATTGAGCGGTAAAAGCTTTTAGTGCTATGAAGATGAAATTGTAGGTATTATGTCCTTTTTTGTTTTTGACGGCTAACATGCTGTTTACTTTGTCTAGGTATAAAATAGGGTATTTAACTTAAAAAAAGGAATTAGGCCGTCACTTAAAATCAATAAATACTTGACCCGTTGTTTAAGTTAGCACGTAAACCAAAATTGAAAATTGACGAAGATACAACACTTTTAAAAGTGGCAATACGTTACAAGCGAGTACAATTTTACTTGCTTCTGACATTATGAGACACTCTCGAGTTTTTATGTGTTTTATCTTTATAAATATTCATTGACTAACAAAAAAAAACGACGGGTTGCACTCCGGGAGTGCCGTTAGAAGTGAAAACTTGAATATTAAGTTGTGAATCACAAATGTTTTCATAAATGCTCGATAGATGGCGTTGCACGATTAAAATGCAAGCTATCGTTTGTTTCGCTATCCGGTCACGTGTTCGTCCTACGGATTTTCGTTTCGATCAGGGTCACGTGTCTTGACGCGACGCGAGTTTAACATTTTTTACCCATTACAAAAAAGTTTTTACTTCAAAAAAAAACATGTCCATTATTTTTTAAACTGCTATTTTATGTATGATGCTGTTAACATGGCTATTCCTTTTTATTCAGGTAAATTTTGTGCGTTCAAATAAGTGTTAGATTTGAAATTGTGTAACGTAATTCATAATGTCCACAATGTCTAACATTAACTTTTATTGAACAAGTTCAGACTGAAACCATTACTGTAATTTCAAACTTTCAGGAGGGCAACGATCTGTGAATGGCATTACCGCGCAACTTGAACCCAACTTGGGCAATAAAAGATATTGGACATCGCGGTTCATACTAGTACTAGTAACTTTATAACAGTGCAATAAGTATGTCTATGCTGGCTTATGACTGTAGCTTTGACATCGATGACTTGTTTGTGTGATCTTAGCTTTATAGCAGAGGGCCGAGTACTAGACACGCGAGCTTTATCAAGATGTAAAGTGAATTTAAATTCATAATGAAAATACTCGCAAGCCCTTTGGTGACAACGATAGCATACCTACATTCCATATTCCATACAAATAGAAGTTTATTGCAATTGTGTAAGTTATGTCGGTAATTAAAACTCGCAATAAGCTCATAAGTTTATTTTATTAACTCCAAACGCCTAATTAATCTTAAAAATACAACAAGTCACAAACAAGTCATCGACACCAAGTAACACAAGCAAGAACCACAACACAGTACCAACCACGAGCTCATACCTTTCTCTCTGGAATTTGAGGGAGTGCAGGCGCTGCGGAGACTTCTGGCGGAAGGTCCAGAGGTGCAGCTGGTCGTCGGCGGTGGCGGTGACCAGAGCACCCTCGTTCACCAGGAAGGCAGCGTGAAGTACCGCCTCGCCGCACTCGTGGCGCACGTGCGCGTCCACGCCTGGCCCGCCTAGACTGAGCAGCCGTTCAGGAGATCATTGAGTGAGAGAGTATGACAAAATTGTTTACAATTAGTTCATTCTTTAGGAGCTAAGACGCTCCGGATTGGTATACAAGTTAAACATGTAACACACCTCTATTTGCGGCAGGTGATTAAAACACAATACACTTTTTAAACGTCAATAAAATTAAATTTTTTTTTTATCAGGGGAAAAGCAATGATGTGTCAAAATACCCATCAATACATGTGTACGGTGCGGTGGCAGTATTCACAATTTTACAGGTAAAAAATGCTGAGGTATTTAACCATTAAGACAATAACTTATTATTACCATGATTAGCACACAATATTATTTAGTTATTACAAAATTATTGGAAAATTCCGCAAATTACACAAATTAGGTAAGTATTTCTATGCTTTCCTAGATACATTTCTATTTCCATCTAAGACATATCAACAAAGCTATTCAGTGAGCGCAGTCTAAAATCCATTCACATTTATGCACTATTTTTGCGTCCCGTCCCACAAACCGCTCGTTTTGCGCGGCGAGTGAATTACTGCACAGTGGGCATTAGTGGCGCGCATCACAAAACGTAGCCGCCATCACACTGTGCACCGTGCGTACTATCGGACTAGTTTGTGAAGGTAGGCCACACTGACTGGAAAAGAGACGAAATTATCTTTTGGCTTTGCTAATGTCGCCTAGTTTTGACAACTAAGCTATGATGAAAGATTTTTAACCGACGAAAAAAAGGAGGAGGTTCTCAATTCGACATGTATATTTTTTTGGTATAGGCATCTGGCCTGAAATTTAGTATTGGATTTATTTAGTTACCTCGAAAACTTAGGTTAAAATAACTATGTATCATCGTGATATGACACCATGTCTTCACTTCCTCAAACGGGATATCTGTAGTACATTGGTGTAAACCGACGTAAATATTTAAGCGCAACTGAACGAATTGAGCTGCCCAGTGTGTCCTGGTGCTTAGAATACTTCGGGACTCGAGTCGGCTTGTGTACTGCGTGGGCAGTGTTCACAATACCTCATGACAAAATACTACGTAGTTGCGTTGTACGAGTGAATGTGGCGGCCGGTAACAGAATGATGATGTTTTGTTCATCAGGCGTGAGCTTCATGCTCCAATAAAATGTTCGTTCGTAATGTAATGAGTGAGCTTGCAGTTTTGAGTGCAATTTGCGGAAAAGAAGCTGATAATTTACGCTCGTCTGGCTTCTGCCTTATTCAGTCTAGCACGAATAAACTAATGAGAAGTAAATACCACTACCCACAGACATAAGTACCCAACACTGAAACACTAATTTCTAAGTAAGTCACCGACTTTGAGAAGAATCGTAATTACATCCAGCCTGTAAGTCGACTGTCACGTAAGACTGCAAAGCCTCCACGCGAATAAAAACGTTTACATTCGTAAAAAGCGTTTAATTAGTGAGCGAAGTAAAGCCAAGGGTACCGTACGACGGAGACGTAACTATGCCTCAGGGACGTACGATAGTTACAGGGTGAACAACCTGGGCTTCCTCCCAAGGTGCTTAATGGGGGAAATGAAAAATCCAGGTCGAGTTTTGAACTCAGGAGGTGCTGATCACTGATCCAGCAGTTTGTTGACCCCCAAGCCACATTTATTACCCATAGATGCAGTGCTTACACCCTATAATGGTAGCAAGAGGGTTGTTCGAGTTGATCTGACCGAGTTGCTTGAGTCAGATGATACCACTGAGTTTCTTGAGTTGGTATCACTGAGTTGTCGAAAATTTATACACTCAAAGTACTTATACTACCCTGTGCAAATCTTAACACCGCGATTCAGAAAACGATCTCAATAAACAACGCCATCTATCGACAATCATTGAACTAATCTGTCTGAATCGCGATGCTAGGATTTCTTTGCTGTACGGTTAAACATTCCGCCCACCAAGGACATATTGTGAAACATTATATCCTTTCCAAGTTAAAATATATAAATGTTACAAGTGTTGTACACTACCCAAAAGAAACAGTTTTCATAACCCTTATGTACAACTTAAACTTAAACAATGCTTACAATCATGATACTATAGAACACAATACAGAACTTAAAATAAACACTTAATCTACTAAAATCTTAGGTAATAGGCCAGGCACACAGTTTTGATGTTGGCCTTTTAAATAGAGAATGATTACTACGAAGCGTGACTACTCGTGCAAGATTGTCCAACCCTGGATGTTTTTCAACCACCCTGCCAAGAAGCCACCAACAATGAGGTAAGTTATCCTCTTTAATTAACACAACGTCCCCTACGTTGAGTTCCCGAGTTTGGTTTGACCATGCTTCTACTTTGCTTGATAATATGGACATGTCTTCAAAAGTTAGAGTACCTAGAGCTTCCTATTACCCTTTTTTTTTTAAAGTTTTTTACGATCCGCGGTTAGACCCGAACGTTCCAGTCTACCGCCCACCCTGACGATATTAACGAAATCGAAGTAAAGATTTAAAGAATTAAATACGTTTATTTTTAGGTTTATCTTTTTGCAGATCCAGAATAATTGCTTCGAATTTTGGAAGCTGACAAACCCGTATGCATGACACCAAGGCTACTCTCATTTCCTCTGCAGTTATAAAAGTATGATTCTTTCAGTTTCCGGTTTTTGCAGCGGAGGCAACTGAACAGACTTCTGGAAGGTGTCGCAGCTTCGGTTCCAGGTAAGTCCCAACGTTTAAATATTTCATGTTGTTTGATATTTTTTCTTTTGCAGGACGCATCGTTGTGAACCTGAACCTTGGTAGTGTCTCTACCGTTGCGAGTAACCGCATGATGAGGTAAGTACATTGCATGTTGATTACGTTTTTCTGCTTTAGGTACTGGCCTCACATGTCCCAGTTGCAAGTACTCATTGATTACTTTTCCTTCGGTAAGTGTATATTTCGCAATTTGATTTGGTTCGTTTTCTACCTTGCAGATCTTTTTCAGGAGCTCGTCATGACCAAGTCGAGTATGCATTACGCTAACATTTGATTTACTTTCAGTAGCAGAGGCTACTGTTCCCGATAAAATCCACCCTAATGAGGTCGACTGAGCTACAATGCCACCATCAGGAGCCCTCTTTAACCCGTTTTGTATAATCTGGCCATACACTTCTGCCCCTAGCAGCATATCTACCTTATCCGGTCTATGATACGTAGGATCTGCTAATTGAATGTCGCTAGTTAGAGTCCAATCTAAATATTCCGTTTCCCTACTAGGCAACAACGACGTTATAGATTTAAGGACATATGCTTTGACTACAAGTTCAATTGATGGATCAATTCTGGACTGAATTTTAATTTCAACAAATGAATTCGAGCTTAACTTGTTATGATCATCTATACCCATTATAAATCCTTTAGTTGATTTTTTCTTTAATCCCAACCTTTGCACAGTATGCTCTGTAACAAAAGACGCTTGAGACCCTTGGTCTAACAAGGTCCTGATAGTTAACATAACCCCGTTTTTCGATACAGCCTTCACAAGGGCCGTAGCTAATAAGACTTGGCTATTAGCTTTACCTTTCGAAAAACATGATACAACGTTATGCTCCGATTCTACGGTGTTTTCTTCAATAGAAGAATCTCCTGTTTCTCCTACAGACACCTGCTCACCTTTAGGGTGCAGCAAGGAGTGATGTCTACGCTTACAAACTTGACAAGAGGCTGTGGACTTGCAGACTCTGATAGAGTGGTTGTGCCCCAAACAATTAAAACATAAATTGTGCTCTTGCACAAACTTACGCCGAGTATCCACATCTTCGTTTACGAATTGCTTGCAATTTCTTATTTTGTGATCTTTACTGTTGCAACAGGGACAAGCCATGATTGCATTGCCCGCTGTGTGAAAGACCTTTGCCTTATTAACATTAACATCATTTTTAACTGGCTTAGTTCCTAAAAATTCAAATGCCCTATAGCGGCTTGTTAAAAACTCTTTGAAATGATCAAATGTAGGCAGCTTATCTGAATCAGTGTTACTTGTTACCCTTAGTTCCCAATCCTTTCTACTGTCTGGATCTAGTTTTAGTGATAAAATATGAATGATTAAAATATCCCATGAAGTTACATCAATTTCCAAATTAGTTAGTGCATTTAAACAGTCTGATGTTGTATCCATTAATTCCTTTAAAGCACTAGCTGACTCTTGTGTTATGTTCTTTTGACTGAGCAACCTTACTAAAATACAGTGAGACAAATATTTTTTATTGTTATATCTTGTCTCCAACTGAGCCCAGCATCTTTCGTAATTGGACTCCGAAATTGGTATATGACGAAGGAGCTGCTCGGCCTCCCCAGACAAATAACTTTTTAAATAATGCAACTTTTGAACATTGTCAATAGAACTGTTTTTATGTATTGCTGACACAAATAAATCTCGAAAAGTTGGCCATTCGGTATATTTACCCGAAAAAGTTGGGATAGTTATTCTAGGCAACTTAATAGATGCGCCTTTACCTCCACAAGCATTATTTGATGATGACCCCGCAGCTGGAGAAACATCACAAATTTTACTTAAGGCTGTTTTAAAATCACATTTTAAATCCAAATACAATTCCTCAGTATTATAATAAATTTCGTTCACAGTATATGGTGAAGATATCAATTCTTTGGTGTTAATATCTTTAATAATTTGAGTATGAGTTAAACTAAATTCTGCCCACAATTCATTAATATTTTCTAGTCTGGTTTCCAAATATTGTTTCGTAATTCTGTCCTTAGGCGACTTTTTAAAATTAGTTTTAGCTCTTGACAATCGAGCGTGAATATCATCTTGAACCTTAACAACGTTTAGTCTCATAACGTTCAAGTTGCAAAATAACCACATGGAAAAAATAGTTCAAATCTCATAAGATCCAAGTCTCGAAACCTCCAAGTTGCAAAATAGTCAAGTCTCAAAACATCCATGTCTCATAATATACATTTTTTATTTAAGTGGATTTGTAAGTGGTATTTTTTATATTTTTGACATCGACCTTGATCCAGCAATTTCAAAAAAAAATGGAAAGTATAACGCTATACTTTAACAGCGGAAGTCAGCACAAGAAGAAGTTATTAGTGGCCTGCAGGCCACTGACATTGTAAATAAATCAGAATCAAAATAAAACATTTATGTTGATATCAAATTGTTGGAGCTTGTAAATGTAGGTAAAACACAACAGTGTTATTTAATGTTAATATTATATAGTCTGTTGTCTGTCTGTCTGTTGGTCATGTTATTATTATTATAGTCTTAGATGAAAAATGTCCAGATTGATAGTAGGCCACGAGAATTGAATGTGATGTGTAGCCGTGTGTACCTAAATAAATATATTAAATATATTTTCTGCTGAAATCATTACATTGATTTCGAAAGAAAATATTAATATCTATACCTACCTTTAAGAACAACGGAACGAATTATTTTAATTTTTACATTAAACTCCATTATTATGTGTAATAATATGTGTTAATAAAAAAAATAAAATATCGAACAATTGATTTGGATTAATTTAAATGTCACTCATTTTTGTTTTTTGTTTTAGGTACAATATGTAAATAATTGTAAACAAAAATTTAGTTTAGGTTAGGTTCTGATTTATTGGTGTGTGTTTTATTAATGTTTTGTTTCATAAAACAACATTATATTATTAAATTGTTTTTTATTATTATTATTAAACTGTGACCTCGGTAATGTGCTTATCCTCGCCTGAGTTAATTGCACATAAACTTTTTCATTATTTACCTATATTAAAAACACATCTTAACAACCCTTATAGTTTCCACCAATTTTATTTATTGAAAATTCAAGATCTGTACCACTAATTTGTATGGTGTGCATAATAAAGTGTATTCTATCTATCTATCGATGTCAAAAATATAAAAAACACCACTTACAAATCCACATAAATAAAAAAAAGTATATTATGAGACATGGATGTTTTGAGACTTGACTATTTTGCAACTTGGAGGTTTCGAGACTTGTATCTTATGAGATTTGAACTTTTTTTTCCATGTGGTTATTTTGCAACTTGTACGTTTTGAGACTAAACCCTTAACAAGAGATTGCAAAGACATTTTTGAAGTAAACAAAAAATACAAGTTCCGAAAAATTTTACAAGTCGATGAAAACAAACAGAAAAAATTCTAAGTTCCAGAATTCCCAAAAAAAATTACAAGTCCAAACTATTTTTGAAAAATTTTACAAGTCCCAATAATTTCGAAAATTTTTACAAGTCAATGTAAACAAAGATTATTTTTCTAAGTGTTTGACATATTACCGAAAATCGGACATAGGTTCCCCGTCGGTACACAATTTGGCTTAAATCTAGCTATGTCTAAACAAGCACACCTAAAATTATTCTAAGTCCAAATTTTCTACTTGAAAGTTAAAGTTAAACTCTTCTAGGCAATAAAGTTCACTTTTGCTTGGCACATAATGAAATCACAAAGTACTCACGATTTTAGGCACTATCACTCACTTCCTTACGACTCAAAGTCGTCTGCAGCTTGCTTGCTGCTGATGGTACTCCTCCCGCCTTACTTCCCGCTGCTGTCTCCTTCTCTCACCATCACCATCCAGGACCACTCCGCAGGAACGTATGGGGTTGGTGTCTCCGTCCAGTGGAAGAACACCTGATGCTAGTCCAGCCTTTGCCACATCCGGCTCTTGAAGGACCATGAACAACCTGGGCTTCCTCCCAAGGTGCTTAATGGGGGAAATGAAAGATCCAGGTCGAGTTTTGAACTCAGGAGGTGCTGATCACTGATCCAGCACTTTGTTGACCCCCAAGCCACATTTATTACCCATAGATGCAGTGCTTACACCCTATAATGGTAGCAAGAGGGTTGTCCGAGTTGATCTGACCGAGTTGCTCGAGTCAGATGATACCACTGAGTTTCTTGAGTTGGTATCACTGAGTTGTCGAAAATTTATACACTCAAAGTACTTATACTACCCTGTGCAAATCTTAACACCGCGATTCAGAAAACGATCTCAATAAACAACGCCATCTATCGACAATCATTGAACTAATCTGTCTGAATCGCGATGCTAGGATTTCTTTGCTGTACGGTTAAACACAGGGCACTGGTACTCGTAGATACAGGCTTTGCTTTGTATACCGTAGTCTTTGTACAATGAAAGTTTATCTAAAAATTGTAGTGACGAAGTTAAAAGAATTCTCTTGTTTAATAGGGAATTTTGACAGTTTGGGATAGCTTCTTTGGTGTGTGTGTGTGTGTGTGTTTTATGTGTTATCATCGTTTATTGTCATAATGTAGAATTATTAAGCTATTCATCATCATCATCATCTCAGCCATAGGACGTCCACTGCTGAACATAGGCCTCCCCTTTAGATCTCCACATAATTATACCGGTTGGAAGCGACCTGCATCCAGCGTCTTCCGGCGACCTTTATAAGGTCGTCTGTCCACCTGGTTGGTGGACGTCCTACGCTGCGCTTGCTAGTCCGCGGTCTCCACTCTAGCACTTTTCGACCCCATCGGCCATCTGCTCTGCGAGCAATATGGCCGATATATGCGAGTAATTAAGCTATTGCATAGCTTTTATCGCAGGCTCTGAGCTCGGCGCGCGCGAAAAACGTAACGAAAAAACCTGACCACACACGGGGGGAGGTGTTTGCTACACGAATAAATTACTGTCGTTAAGGTAATGGCAATTTAATACGAGTTTTTTGGTAACTGATATTAGAGGGCCCGGTCTTTGAGTTTTGTGTGATAGCGTATCACAAATATGTAACCTTTAAAACATGGCCCTGTATGGATATGCGCGTGTTTGCATTATTATGTTTCAACTGGCTACAAAAAGTGGGGGCTTATCGATTGAACTTGATGTTTTTGAGGAATAATAGTACTTCACCTCTCTGATGTAATTGCTTATCATTCTTTCAAGACTATTGCATCACATTCATAATTATGTATGCACAAACGAAACTTCGACTTTCTAAAATATACTCAAAAACTATCTTTATTTAGTACCAAATACTTTAGGTACCAGAAACTATTCAAGTAACTGGTACAGTCGCGTACAAAGCGGCACAGCGCCAATTTAATTAGCAGCGAGTACACTGAGATACGTTTGTTCGTTTGTTTCTGTGTTTGCTAAATGAACTCTGTGTGTAAAACATTAAGGTAATGGATGCTTTGTGACTGCTTCATGTAATTACATAAATGTAGGATTTAAATAAAAATACCTAAATACCTACCTGAATTTTAGCATTTACCTAATATGACTTAGGCAATTCATTCAAGTACTCGTAGAAAATTCATTGTGTGCTCGCTGTTAAATACCAATTTTGAAGTGCTATAAAATAATAGAAATAGTTTTGCGATAATTATTTTCGTAGCAACAATACGTTTATAATTGTTTTGTTGCTAACTATGCTATTTAGTTGTACATAAAGTACCGCCCCAAATAATGAGCTTATGTTTCCAAATGTTTAATTAACTAAAACATGGCTCCACACTGTTTTACTTACATTATGTAATTAAAATTTTACGCCACATAAACGTAGAATATAATTTAAACGAACATTATGTTTTATCTTTAGTGCTGGTACAGAATTAAAGAGAATTATATTATCAGTGTGTTAGAAACCTTTGTTAAGCAGTGGGCTGTTTATTTAATTTAAAGGAAGCTGTAATTCTATAAAACCACAGGCCATAGCAGCTTTAGTGACGGGCTTTGACGGTCAAACACGTTGTGAGGCAATGCTGATTCTTTTACCTGAACATACATATTCCTTTGTGGTTGAAACACTTGGGACGTTGAGTTCAAACGCTCATCTAGATATTATTTTATATCATCATTACTATCAGCCGAAAGACGTCCACTGCTGAACATAGGCCTCCCCCTTAGACCGCCATGGCAAACAACAATTCGCCACCTCCATCCATAGTTAATTGCGACTCTCACGTTGTCGTCGCGTAGCTCTTTCAATTGCTCGTTGTTTTCAAAAACCTTGAAAAGATGTTTCAATTAAGTTTAATTGAAACATACTAAAGATAGTCTTGTTTACAATCTATGTGTTTCAAACAAAATGGAATAGGAAACTGAACATGCCTTTGTCCAGCTACGTATCTTTTGAACTACTTATTAAATAGTGTTTGGACTTTTGTTGTTCGGTAAGTGACCAACTTTGTGCACCGTAGGTTAGGTTGATCATGTTCGCGGGGCAGACATGGCCAGAAATTGCCCAAAATAGAGAGGTTTGGAAGAAGAAAGGGGAGGTCTTTGTCCAGCAGTGGGACACAGACTAGGCTAATAAAAAAATAAATAATTAAATAGTGTCAGGCAAAATTGACAGACGCGTCTCGATACTAACCGCAGGGCGCAGTTAGCTGAGCGATCGACTGTTGTTGTGTGTCGCGGGTTCCATCCCAGCAAGGAACAAATATTTTTATGATCTACAAATAGTTGCTTCGGGTCTGGATGTTCGTGTATGTGAGTTTCTGTGTTTGCTTTTTTTTTTAATTATGTGTGTACCAAATTTCATCCAAATTCGTTAATAACTAAAACTGGAATTTATAAACATATAGTTAAAGTGCTAATTAAGACTGTAACTAACATTAACTGAATAAATCTTAGTGAACTTATCAAACTTTGCTCCATTTCATAAGTTATTAGTTCCAATGGCTGCAGACTTCATTAAAGTTCTGTTTCTTTAATTATTTTGTTTCGAACAGACTGATTTTAATAATCACTATTAAGTACACTTATTTATGAACTTTCTTGAATAGAAAATAATTTTACTTTTAAAGTAGCGATAATTTTTACTTTGAGAAAGCACGAATAGATTACTACTGGTGATTTTATGACAGGCTTATTTTGGCTGATAAATTGATTATTGGCATTTGATCTTAAAAAGTTCAGGCAAACCCGTGAAAAAGGGGGTCCAAAGGTTCAGTCAATGGGGGTCAATTTTTTTTAAAACATCGCCCCTTTTGAACCTTTTAAAAGTACTTCGTGCCTTTGGTTTATCGTGACTACCTTTTAGCATAACTGCCCTTACAGAAAAAGAAAATCATAATAGATATCTCAGCAATAAAGAAAATAATTAATCGCGTATTTTTGTCTGCGTTTGTCCGCCATTGTTATCTTCGTTTCCCGCCATTAATGCTTCAACAAGGGCCAGGTATCATTTTATGTGTATTTTAATTAGGCTAAATGGATCCTCTGTAATGATAATTTTCAAGGAAATTATGATAAATATCTGTTGAGAGACCACTAGAATTTTAATGTGTTTTATTGTCATGACCGTGGAGGCTTTGTTTCTGCATACCTTTTACAAAATTGTGTAGATAGATGAAACCATCACTTAGTAACTTTGCAATAAATGGCGCCTTGGGTTAGCTGAGTCTATGTCTATGCTAATTAAAGTGGTTGCAACATTTTTAATTGATATAAAAGGACTTCAATTCGGGAACTTTAATCCGAGGAATTTGAATTCACATGAACGTGATCGTTTCTATCAGAGCGCATTGAGCGCACTCAAATACTCGTATGCTATGGTATTTACCATTTGTGTAATATTTTCAAAGCTGCTCTAGTCAAGCTATAATCTTATACCGTTTAGATCCACCGCGCCAGCGGTCAACCATAACTTTATCGCAGAGCTTAAATTTTCAATCGTCCCAACATTTCAACTCTGATCACGTCCCGTGGTAAGTACAAAGCAGACCGCTCATACTCGTATAACTGCCCAGAACGACCTGTCACCATTCTAAAATATTACGGTTCTATATTAAACTACCTAATTCTATCCTAGGACAATTTCCTCGTACCTGACGATTGAGGTCCGTCACGAGGTCCTAACGGACCAGACGTGAGACCCCGATCCTTCAAATTGACATAATAGAAAAAGGTCTCAAGTAATTCAATAAAATGGAGAATTGAATCTGAGCCTTATGTAAATGTATTGTAGACCGTTATCGGCAAATATGAATTTTTGCTGCTGAACGAGATTAGATTTGATTTTGTGGATATTTCTTTGTTAAACGAACGATTTTTCATATAAAGACGTCAAAGAAATAGGTTGGTTCTGTTGATCTTTAATATTTGAGATATTTTCGGAGTACCCACCCCGAAAGTTAGTAGGTACCGAAATTGTACTATATATTTTGGATTAAAGAATCAACATGGACTTTCTTTGCACCGTCGGTGCCTTTCTTTAATTGCACTGTATGTACATTTTTAACGATTCCGCGTTTTTTCGTAGAAATAAGCATAATTTCAGCTTCCCATAACCTAGTATTAGCTTTTACTGTGAGACTATTTAGTAAGAGGCAAAACTAAGTCGTTCTTTACATTTGTGTTCAATATGCAACCGTCGGCTTTTTGAAATTCAGTTTATGATGACCACAATGACCCTTTAAATAGGTTTAGGGTAAACGACAGCGACAACGACAACTAAGGTTGTATAGTAAAATAAATATTCCGTCGTATCTTGTGCCTTTATCACATCATTTCGTCGTTGGGTCGAGTAAATTTATTTAGGCATCGGCCGAACTACAAACAAAAAGTATCGCCCTGTGGAAATGTTTATAGGACCTAAATCCGGATTGAAGGGAAAGCCAATATGATGACTACTAGGCTAAATGGGTTTAACATAGATAAATATAATTTTGACTTTTTCTTAAAATTATCCCACCAACATGACTTTGGAGAAATAGGGCGTTTACTCAATATTATACTTTGCCTAAAAAATAGCTTCTACTAGCGACTTCGTCAAACAAACATTAGTTATATACCTATGGATAGGAAGATGTTAACCATCATTAAATGGAAACTTAAAGAATATTTGTGTAATATTAGACAATTCAATCAGTTTACGTATGTTCGTGAACGGGCGCTGTCAGTTGAGATTGGTCATCTCTTAGCTGCCATGGTTTATTTTAATTATCAATAATTTTGTTTCTGAATTGTCTTTTTTATATTTCCTATGGATACTTTTTACTTGCTACATCGTTCTCACATAATGTACCATCTCAAGTTGAATGATGTAACGGTTCTGTAATCATTTTGGCGATTGAAAAAGTGTCCATGGAGTTTCTTGCCATAAAGATCCATAAAGATCTACGCTTTGCATGGAATGGGCCATCTACAGTACTTTCACAGTTTTTATGTCTTGTGACTGGGACTGTAGCACCGTAACAGCCCTACGGAACGCAGAGAACCTGGAATGGACGTGCGAAGAATGTCACAAAGAGTCACCACATCGCAAGTCCTTTGTAATCCCAGAAGATGAGGAAAATGAGGATGATAATGTTAGTGAGCTGGATGGGAACAGTGCTGCAGTAAATAAATTACTACGTGATATTTCAGTAGAAGTCAAGAAAGCTGTGAAGAAGGAACTGGCATCTGTGAATGAGTCTCTTAGTACTTGTTGCATTAGAATGAATGCCATAAATTCCACACTGGAAATTCTCACGGAAAAAGTAAAAGACATGGAAAAGAACAACACATACCTTACGAATCAAAACACTCACTTGGAATTAAAAATTGATGCATTAGAACAACACATCAGAAACGTTGAGCAAGAACAACTAGCCAATGTACTGGAGATCACAGGCATTCCTGATAATGAGAACGAGGACCTGAACATACTCTCAACTAAAATACACACATCAAAAGTGTCTAGGGATCAAGCATTTTTATGCGGATTTCTTGAGATTGAGATGTGGCTTTGTAATAAATTTATGATTTTATAAATTTATATGGATCCTTTTTGGTGCATTTCATAATTTGAATCAGGAACTGTGAATCAAATTCGAGTAAAAGATGAAAATCAGCTATCAATATTTTCCCTTTAGAAACATACAACGCATTGAAGACATTATTAGTGCTACTGTTTCCCTACTACTGATTAAAACCAACGTTATTATGGAGCGGCGACGTCATTTAAGCAGGGAAGAAATGCTCAGAGCCGTGGGAATGATAGAAGCTGGTTCCCGGCAACGTACTGTGGCTTTAGCTCTGAATACAAGTCAGAGTGTTATCAGTCGACTTTGGACACGTTACCGAAGCACTGGTACCGTGGCTGAGCGCCATGGAGGACGGTATCGCTGCACCACACGGAGACAAGACCGATACATTCAAATCTTAACTCGAAGAGCTCCAACAATAACCGCCATGATGTTAGCCGTGAGGCTTCATCACTCTTCAGGGAACTTAATTAGCGACCAAACAGTCAGAAACCGCTTGCATGAAGTGAACCTTCTTTCCCGAAGACCGCTACGGGTACCACCTATAGCAATGCACAATCGTAGGATTCGATATCAATGGGCTCTTGAACACAGAAATTGGGCAGAAGAACAATGGCGTTTCGTGTGCTTTTCTGATGAGTCTCGTTTCGGTATGAGACCGGATACAAGACGTATACGACACTGGAGAACCCCTGGACGCCAACAGCGATTAAAATCCTGCCAGGAAGTCCATCCTTATAGTGGTGGAACCATCATGGTATGGGCGGGTATTTGGATCGGCGGAAGAACTGAGTTGATTTGGATCAGAGGCAACCTCAACGCTCAAATTTATGCTGAGACGATTGTATCAGACGTCATCGTTCCTCTACAAGTGCAAATCGGTCCCTTATTTCAGTTAATGCATGATAATGCACGACCGCACACCGCAAGAGTTGTAAGACAGACTCTCGCCGCAGCTAACATCAATGTCCTGCCCTGGCCTGCTCAGTCGCCAGACTTGAATCCGATTGAGCATGCATGGGATATGCTACAGAGAAGAGCTCTGCCGAATATGGAGGGTATCCAGTCGCAAGAAGACCTTTTTTTGTTGTTGCAACGAACATGGGCGGCCATTCCACAGCGTGATTTGGATGAACTCATTTTGAGTATGCCAAACCGATGTTCTTGTGTTGTTAGTGTTCGCGGTAGAAACACGGATTATTAGTTGTTTAAGTTACCCAATAAAATTTTAAAGAAAACTGTTATTTCAGTCTTTTTTTCGAACTTTTGTGTTAGTGGTTCAAATGTCAAAAATCCCTTTATTAGGAAAATGGCAAATTTCTTTATTAATGCAAAGGTGACTTGGTTTATCGTTACTGTGACAAACGAAAACACTTTATTTGATGAATCCTTAAAGAAATTTTTAATTAATATCAATCAGGAGAAAAGTTATTGCAAAAATATATGTTGATCCCTAGACACTTTTGATGTGTGTAGCTTCGAAGCTGAACATTGAGAAACGCCAAGTTACAATGGTCAAAAGATTGAAAGGCAGGAATGATAAAGAAGGAGTTATTCAGGTAAAGCTACAACAAGAGGAGCAGGTGGAACAGTGGATACGTACAGCGCGGAAGGAAATCATTGTTGTTCAAGATGTATTCCCTGAGGTCAGTCCTAATTTAGCCAAGTCAAAAGTTTTGTTTCGATATGCACTTACCAAAGCAAATAAATCACTACTGTGGCAAGCCAAACAAACATTGAAGGATATTTGCAAGTACATCTGGTTCCAGAATGGCAGAATACTGGTTCGTAAAAGTGAAAACGACAAACCGATTGTCATAAGGAACATTAGTGATATTGATAAAATGGTGGTGCCGAAAAATAATTATCGATAATAGTTAGACTCAGTGATCACAGCACTTTCTTCACCGCAAATATCAGAATTCCTTGAATGTTCAACCATCAACGAGTTTAGTAATCACCTTCCAAATAATAAACAAAAACTAAGTATTGTGCATATTAATATTCGCTCGATTATCAAAAATTTCTCTTTACTTCTACAATTCACCGATTCTTCAAAAATTAATGTTGACGTTATTATCTTAACAGAGGTAGGTATTTCGAAAAGCAGTAATCTCATTCAATTCTTCAATATAAACGGCTACGAAATGTTTCATACATTGCGGGAGCAACGTAAGGGTGGTGGCATTGTGATATATGTTAAACGCACCAACAACTTTCAAATCATAAATAATGTGTCACTAAACCACTGCGAGTACATAATAGGACAACTAACCACATCATATCACTACACGACATCAATCTGCGCAGTGTACAGACCTCCCAACAACAGTAAACACTTGTTTATCAAAGAATTGAAAGAGCTGTTATGTAAGGACACCTTCAAACACACTGACCTATACTTGTTGGGGGATATCAACATTGATTTGAAATTGAATGACAAGATACGAGACTATTATATGAGTTGTTTAGCTAAGTGTGGTTTAACGAGCGCGATTTCAGATTACACGAGAATCGAAAAAAGAAATGATATTGTCACTCAAAGTTGCATTGATCACATTTTTGTGAGATCGCACTCGTTAGACCTTTACTCGGCGGCACTCGGTGTGGTTATGGCAGACCATCGCATGATAGTATTGTGTTGTGTTGGAAGTGGAGCTAAAGACGCTATACAGGATGTTGCTAACGTAAAAGAATTAATTGATCATAATAAATTAAAATCAAAATTGGACGCCATAGATTGGAATATGGTTGATAGCATGCAATGCCCTATAGATATATATATATATAACTATATTAAAAATAGCTTTGAATGTTGCTATGCGCAGTCTAAGTATTCAAAAATAATTAAAACCAATAGCAAAAGAAATAAAGAATTGTGGATAACCAATAAAATTAATAATATGTGTCTTAAAAGAGATCTTCTATTCAGTCAGTGGAAACAGGATACAAACAATAAAATACTTAGATTACATTATAATAAACAAAGAAATATGACTAAAAAATTGATAGACAAATCTAGAAACCAATATTACTTTAACCTTATCAATGAAAATAAAATGAATAAAAAGAAATTGTGGGACATATTAAACACACTATCTGGTCGGATTTGTAAATCCGTTGACGAAGCAATAATCAAAGCATTCAACAAAAATGATTTAACTATTAGTAAAATTGCCAACAACTTTAGTAAGGAATTTAGCGAAAATGTGATCAAAATTCTACCTAAATGCAATATAAAACTAATCCCTGAATCTGAATACATATTTCTAACTAACAAGTCCATGTTATTAAAAAAACCAACTGTACGTAATATATCAACTATTATAAAACAGCTTAATATCAATAAATCACCTGGTATAGATGGTATTCGATGTATAGACGTGAAAGTTTTAGGTGATAAGATAGTTAAGGTCATAGTTAAGTTAATAAACGCTAGTATACAAGTTGGAAAATATCCTAAAGAATTAAAGTCTGGCATCGTGCGACCAATTTATAAGAATGGATCTCATAGTGACTACGACAGCTACAGGCCCATTACAATTTTACCAGTCATTGATAAAATTATAGAAAAATACGTGTGTCAACAGATACAGAATTTTTATATAAAAAACGACGTCCTGTCGGGTTCCCAGTTTGGCTTTCAACCCAATAAATCAACTTCAATTCTGCTTTCTAAATTTACAGATGAAATAAACCAACACCTAAACGATAAAAGACATGTCATACTGTTATTTATTGATTTTAGCAAAGCTTTTGACACACTCAAGCATGACACACTTCTAAACAAACTTGAGAATACAGGAGTTCGAGGCCCAATATTAAGATGGTGCAAAGATTATTTAAGAAATAGAACTAGCCGTGTAAAAATACGTAACGAACTCAGTGATGAGGTTGTAGTAGCTACGGGAACAGCACAGGGTACAGTTTTGGGTCCCTTGCATTATTTAGCGTACGTCAATGACATGGAGAATGTTATAAGAGATCAGTCTATCAGTACGCGGACGACACCTGTCTCGTAGCAGCTGATAAAGACATATCTAAGGCTGAACAGGCGATTCAAAATGATTTTGATAATTTGTGTAAATGGGCTCATGATGCTGGATTGGTACTTAATGCTGGTAAAACTAAAACTATCCACGTTCGATCCAATCATTTAATCAACTCGGACAAGCCCATTAAAGTAATTGCGCACACTCACCAATGTTTGCATGATGTGCGATTATCTAGCCTTGGTTGTAAATGTGAATCGTTGAAGCAAGTTACCAATTACAAATATTTGGGTTTAATCGTTGATGAAAGATTTAACTGGAGATATCACATTGACTCAATTTGCGACAAACTGCGAGCAATGCTAGCCAAATTTGCAATAATTAAATACAAAGTACCTTTTAAAATATTGCTTAACGTTTATAATGCACTCGCGGAGTCAATAATTTCCTATGGTATCACTAGCTATGGCAGAACATTTAAAACTTACCTAGACAAAATATACAACCTACAACTTCGTCTATTAAAAATAATAATACCAAATAAAATTAAAAAAACACTTTATGATGGTGATGACGTAACAGGTTTCTTTAAATATTGCAAAGTCTTGCCAATACACATTAAAGTACAAATGTTGTTACCTATTGATAGAACAGTTCACCAACAAAGAGTTGCAAATTAAATTCGTTCCTCGTCTATACGAACGCTTATTTGATACCTACTCTAATCAATGATATTCCAACAAAAATTCAATCGGAGATAACAAACACTAATTATAAATATAAATACAAAACATTCTTTAATTCTCTTTGAAAATGCATCATCCTGTTTAAATTTCATTCAATTAGTAAATCATCGACGGGCTGCCTGACCCGCACTCTCGTTGTTTTTGTAATAGTTTTACTTATTATTTTTAAAGTACCTCACATTTTTTATTTTTTCTTTTTAGAAACTAATATGCTGTAAAATATGTGTAATTAGTTAGTATTGAAAGAAAAGACACCGATACTTCTACAATTACTTTTTATTCACTTTCACTAGACGATACACTTTACTTGAACTGCACAGCTCGACGGTTACAGAAAGACTGGCACGCCAACTGTGTTCCGCCTACTCAATAACTCGGTGACAATATAACAAAAGTGGGGGAAAGCGCGCCATTTTTAGCCAATAAGATGGACGAATTCAATAATCACTTCTAACTATTTATTATATCAATATTTTAATTGAAACAGTATTTAATTTGAAAATATTACATCAAAACAGTGTTTAAACAATTTATTCTATTTTATTGGACTAAATAACCGATTGTTATTAGTCAAATTAAGCACTATTAACTTTTTAAATACCCGTACATACTCAAATTCGTATGGCTATGTCGTTATTTATTCTATAATTGCTTACATTCGTCCATCCTGACCAAGAGGTCGCGCCCTCGCGATGTTAATATAAAAATATAAAAACAAAAAATGCTGCTCTTTTAAAACAGAGTGACTGAGAAGAATAATACATTTCATTCTTTATTGTGAGAGTGTAATACTCTTTATAAATTAGTACAGTTTTCATGTTAACAATTTTTGGTTTATATAGTATAAACATAACATAATCAACAATCTACTAATCACTAACAATATATATATTGTGAAATAAAATCACTCATTCTTTGTTAATAACAAAAATCCACAATTTGCACATGTCTGATTTCACTGTAACCATACGCTCATATCACTACCGTATCACTATATCCATATCATATTGATGATAAGAACTCACTTTTCACTTGATTGGTTCCCCTCGAACCATACAGCCATAATACAATACTATCACTACTATACTGTAATGGATATCGACTCTCACCAACGACTGGTGTTTACCTTACTACCATACTATCAAGAGAATCGAATCTCACCAACCAGTGGTGTTTCACCTTACTACCATACTATCAAGAAAATCGAATCTCACCAACCAGTGGTGTTTCACCTTACTACCATACTATCAAGAAAATCGAATCTCACCAATTTGTGGCGTTTCACCTTACTACCATACTAGCCATAAAAACAGATTCTTGCCGTTACAGGCGTTTATCTTTACTACTTTACTAACAATGCTATACATGTATACACAACAGCTAAAAATAAACCTATCTATGTAACAATCAATATTCATCACAAACATTTACAATTTATTTATTCATCTATGTCCATGTCAGAATTATTATTGCTGTCGTTGTCACTACTTTCTTCCACTGACTGATACACAAGCCAAGGGTAAATTTTATCGACCGAAAAAGTTCCTACATACTTTTGCTTTCCCTTCTTTTTAGTTATAGGCGTATCCTCTACTTCATACCTATCATTCGGCAAGACTTTGGTAACGCGATAAGGGCCTAGACATTTTGGAACTAATTTCTTACTCTTACCCTTTTGACCTACTTCTCTTTCTACTCTAACCAACTGTCCTACATCGAACTGACGAGGGGGAATTCTAGCTTTATCAAAATTTTGTTTTTGTTTTATCTGGCCACGTTCTATTTTGTCTTGAGCTTCGTTTCTTACATTCTTAATATTACTGGTGTTATTATCACCATGTTCCTGAACTGGTAAGGTCAATGTACTCTCAGGCAACCCTGTTAATCGCAGCCCAAATAGCAATTGAGCTGGGGTTTTACCAATTGCTTTATTGATCGTGTTATTTAAGCCTCACTGTACTTGTAGTAAGTACTCGTCCCATAATTTCTCGTCTTTTCCGAAAGTCATAACCGTTAACGAGTCTAACACCGTCCTATTATAACGCTCTACCTGTCCGTTTGCGCGAGGAGTAGCAACAGCATTTAAAATATGTTTCACACTTTTTCCAGACACAAACTCTTTAAACTTTGAGCTGGTAAAAGTAGTGCCTCTATCTGTTATTAATCGAGAAGGTACACCAAACAAACTGAAATATTCTTTAAAAACTGAGATAGTTGTGTGACTTTTCGTATTCTTAACCGGTTTAAGGATAATAAATTTAGTAAATGCATCAATAATAGCCAATACATACTTATTCTTCCTTTTACTCTCATTGAAAGGACCAAGATGGTCTGCGTGTATGGTATGGAAAGGTTCAGATACCTTTGGTATTGGATGCAAGAATCCGGACCTCTTTCCAGCTGGTATTTTTCCGTGAGCGCATTGAATACACGCCTGGCAATATTTTTTGACAAATTTATTTAATTTCGGGAACCAATATGTTGCTTTAATTTTATCTAAAGTCTTTTCATACGAAAAGTGACCTATGTCATCATGACACGCGCGTAGTACTTGCCATCTGACACCTTTTGGCACATACCATCTAAGTCCTTCATCCGTTATTTTGTAAACTACCCCACGTTTTAACGCGTAATTTTGTTTAATATAATTAATTGTTTTTGAGTCTTTATCATCTAAAATACGTTTTATCCTTTGCATCTCATCATCATTATTCTGAACCGTGGCTAACCAATCGACGGTGATATGAAAAACTTTTAAATCAATAGGGTCTGTACTGGTGATATTTTCTCCCACAGGGTTCCTACTTAATGCATCTACGTGCATCAAAGAAGTCCCCGGTTTATAAATTATATTAAAATCAAATTCTTGGATCATACTCCACCAACGAGCAACACGTGGAATCATATCCCTTTTAGTAAAAGTGGCCCGCAAGGAGTTACAATCAGTGACAATAGTGAATTTTAAACCTATTAAATAACATCTGAATTTGGTCAAACTGTTTACAACTGCTAGGGTTTCCAATTCGTATGATGAAAAATGTTGCTCTTCTGGTGAAGTGCGCCTACTAAAGTACGCGACTGGTTTCATAATTTGGTCTTCTTGTTTTTGTAAAAGCATACCACCGACACCGTGTTTACTGGCATCTGTGTGCAACTCGGTGGTCGCATTAGGATTAAACAAAGTTAAAATTGGTCTGGACACTAATTTTGCTTTTAACTGAGTGAATGCATTTTCTTCTTCCTTCCCCCAAGTCCACGGGACATTCTTTTTTAGTAGTTGTGTCAATGGACGAGCTATTATCGCAAAATTTTTAATAAAGCGCCTAAAAAAACTAGCTAGGCCTAAGAACTGTCTAACATTATGAACATCTTTAGGTGTTGGAAACTTATCAACAGCGTCTATTTTGCATTTCCCTGGTTTTATACCATTCCCCGAAACTTCAAAACCAAGAAATTCAATTTTCGAATGAAAGAAGTTGCATTTGGAGAGTTTTAACGTAAGACCTGCACTTTTAATTTTATCAAATACTGATTCTAGTTTTTTTAGACCGTCCTCAAATGAACTTGAGGGCACAAGAACATCATCCATGTACACAACAACCGTATCAAATCTTAAGTTATCAAGAACTTTATTTATAGTTCTCTGAAATACCGCTGGCGCGTTTGTCAGACCAAAAGGCATTCTATTAAATTCGAATTGGCCTTCTGGGGTTACAAAGGCAGTTTTTTGTTTATCGCGTTCAGCTAATTCTATCTGGTAATACCCTGATGCGAGGTCTAAAGTTGTATACAGTTTATACCCCGCTAACCTATCCATCTGGTCCTCAATCCTAGGCAAAGGGTAGTGTTGTTTTACAGTTTTCCGATTTAAAGCCCTATAATCTACACAAAGGCGTTTCTCGCCGTTCCTTTTTTGAACTAAAATTATTGGGCTAGCAAAAGGTGAGCAAGATTCTCTAATAATCCCACACTGTAGTAACTCGTCGGTTATGCCCCTAACCTCTTGTTTTTCTTTATGAGACAATCTATAAGGTCTGTAGACTACAGGTTGAGGGTCCATTAAATCAATATTCATTGTCTCTATATTGGTGCAGCCTAGTTCAGTTAATTTAGTAGCAAAACAATTTCGGTTACGATTTATAACATCCAATAATTGCAATTTCTGACTCTGATTTAAACTATCGTCTAAAGACAAGTTATTTAACTCAAAAAGTTCTAATGAACTGACAATATCGATCTTATTTACAGAGGGACACTTTATAGTTTTAATTTGCATAAAGTGCCCTCTAGCTATCAGCTGATCTTTATTAAAAGTTACAGTTTTTGAAGAAATATTATCTACTAATACTACACCTTTGCCGTTTTCAATCGAGTAAACCCCCTCTTCTATATTATGTTCTAAATTAGGTAGCGGTCTATAACTTCCGTACACTAATATTGAACCTGTTATGTTTTGAGAAGAGTAAACTTCTACAAAGGAACAACCAGGTAAAATTGAACAGGACTCTTTTGAAAATAATTTAACCACGCTAATAGCTTCTGGGAATTCACGAGAGATTATCAATTCATTATTAGTGTTCAAGATTTTAACCCCTAATGCGTCGGTAAATGATTGACCGATTAACAATGAGTATTTCAAAAAATTATCAGGCACAACAATAACGTCTAGATGGACAGCAACACCTTGAATTTCCAAAAGAACTGGACATCGACCTATCGCATGAACTACTGCTCCACCGAAGCCCGTCATTGCCACTGAATAAGTTCTATCCCAAGTACCTAATACTTCTACAGCATCAGAATTTCTAATGAGAGTACATTCGCTACCTGAATCTATATAACCTGCTTTTTCAAAACCATTAATCAAAACTGATTGTACATATTTATTGTTAGGTTTAGTGACTGAAATTTCTAAGACAGTTTTTGGGTTTTCTTTCTTTCGATAACACTCGTTAGCCTCATGACCAGTAATTGAACAGTTAGTACATTTCTTTATTGGTTTAGTGCATTTACTAATAATATGACCCTCTTCTTTGCAATTAAAGCATCTAATTAACTTGTTATTAGCAGGTTGTTTATCCTTAGTTAATGGTTTTTTATTTAGAGTCCTTTGCAGATTATTATCGTTCCTTTTATTACCTATGCTTTTTGCATTTCGTAAATACGCCAAAAGTTTATCGGGGTTATCAAATTGAGCTGCTTCTGCTCCTATCCTAATGGCCCTATCATCTATGCCAAAGATTACGCATTCTACTGCTCCTTTACCCTTAATTTCACACCTATTAAGTAATGCGATTTTATCATAATAATAATCCTCTAAAGATTCCCCAAATTTCGCTCTTTTGTCCAACATATCCGACAGCATTTGTCCATAATTTTCATCGGATGGAAAAGCTGCTTTGAGCTTTTCTTGCCACTCAACCCAATTATAATTGACGGTCGCAAGACCTTCGTACCACCGCTTTGCATTGCCAACAAGTTTGGGTACTGCATTATGTATAATTTGTCGATCTGACCAATTGTAAATGTTTGTAATTTCACTCACTTTATGTATCCAATTGCTAATATTTTGATTTTTCGACGAAGGGTCGAACTCGGGAACTACATTAAAGTTACTTATTCTCTCACTACCCCTACTCGAAAACTTATCCAGGAAATCGGTAAATTTTGAAAACATATCAGGAAATGACTCACGTGCGCCGATGCTTTTGCTTGGCGAGCGGGTTTCGCGACGATGACCTCCGCTTCGCTGGTTGTTTCGAGTCTTACTCCTGCTGCGTCTTGACCGTTGGCTGCCATTTTCGTTGAGCCGCGGTTCCAGTTGATCACTGGTTGGGCTGCGGCTCCGATATGTAGCTATCCGTCCCAACGGCGGTGTCTCGAGTCGTCGCATTTGATGATTTGGACTCGGTGCACGACTGCGACTGTTCCTGTAGCTCTGCCTGCGACTGCGACTGCGACTGCGGCTGCGACTGCGACTGCGACTGCGGCTCAGCCTACGGCTCAGCCTACGGCTCAGCCTACGGCTCTGCCTGTGGCTCTGCCTGCGGCTCTGCCTGCGGCTCTGCCTGCGGCTCTGCCTGCGGCTCTGCCTGCTGCTCGGCCTACTGCTCTGCCTGCGACTCGGCCTCCGGCTATGCCTGCGGCCACGGCTGCGGCTGTGCCTGCCTGACACTGGTGACGGAGACCGCGGCAGTTGAGCCATACTTCCATCACGATAGTTATCCATTTGTTGACCTGGAAATTTTAATAGTACACGGACACAGCGATTCTTATATGCTTTAAAATTAGGGTACAATACATGAGGGTTGTAATAAATTTGCACGTCACATGTGGTAGAATGTGATGAAACTATTGATATATTACTATTAAGACCACTATGTACCATATTCATCCAAATAAATGATTATGAGGGCCCATGTACCCTAATCGTTACTGAAGATCTTCAAAGTATCACTACATGATACTTGTGATGTCGTGGAATATTTAATCATAACGACAATTGAAAAAACTTATACAATTTCTAGACTGATAAGCAGCTCAAATAAGTTAACACAGCTGCCCCAATAAGAATACATTTTGTATTCGTGATACAATATTAAAATTAACCTTCAATCGCACGCAACATAATTATGTAGGTACATTTTTAATAGGCACGAAAATAAAGGTTAAGTTTAAGGTTAGGTTTGTTAAAGGTAGGTAGGTCAGAAAGAAAATAAAGATTCACACTTCTATAACATTTGATGCTAAGATAAAATATATACGACAAATAACACTTACGTGAAATTATCCCACTTCTGAACTGAAAGAAAAGACACCGATACTTCTACAATTACTTTTTATTCACTTTCACTAGACGATACACTTTACTTGAACTGCACAGCTCGACGGTTACAGAAAGACTGGCACGCCAACTGTGTTCCGCCTACTCAATAACTCGGTGACAATATAACAAAAGTGGGGGAAAGCGCGCCATTTTTAGCCAATAAGATGGACGAATTCAATAATCACTTCTAACTATTTATTATATCAATATTTTAATTGAAACAGTATTTAATTTGAAAATATTACATCAAAACAGTGTTTAAACAATTTATTCTATTTTATTGGACTAAATAACCGATTGTTATTAGTCAAATTAAGCACTATTAACTTTTTAAATACCCGTACATACTCAAATTCGTATGGCTATGTCGTTATTTATTCTATAATTGCTTACAGTATGTATTAAGACTGCTTAGTGTTTCAACATCCGGACAAACCTATTGAGGTTTTTGAGATGTTAATTTATGTAATATGATTTTTTCCTTATGAAAAAAAAAATGAAAAAAAAAAAACTATTTCTATTTTACTTTTGACATTTCAAATGTGCCTGTAACTGGCTTATTTGAAATAAATTATTTTGATTTTTAGGATAAAGTGGCTCCTGATTATACAGTGTGTCCGGACACGAGTTAGCGATACTTGAAGGGAATATTACAGACTCATTTTCATCGACAAAACTGCTTTTAAAAAAGTTCTTACTCAAACACCTCGCGAATGGCGGCCATTTTAATTTTTTGGTTTGTTGAACTGGGGTATGTACAATAAAATGCAAATATCTTTGAATCCAAGAGACCTACATACATGCAAATGACTTTATTGCAAAGTTAAATGTTAAGGCTTTTCAAAAACTTGAGAAAGTTTTCTAAATAAAACGCAAAAAGAACCAAAAAACGTGGGCAAACACGAAATTGTACCCAAAAATTACTGAATATTTTCACATTTTACACTCTAGCACGAAAAGTACCCCTGTATTTTGCTTAGGTTTTTGCATTAAATTAAAAGTATTTGAGTCAGGCTATAAAATTATATCAAAATTATCACTCTACGTTAAGTATTTAAGGAGTTATTCTCACTTGAACATAACCCTTCCTTAGCGCATGTACCACCAATGTTACAGAAGCTGCATTCTTTGGGCGAGCTAAACCGTTTCAACGTAAATTTATGAGCTGGCCTTATTAACCACCATGTAAATGATCCCAACGAATCACCATTAAACTGAAATAATATTTTTTTTTTACTTTATGAAATCGTTTTATTTGAATAAATTTAAAAAATGGGCCATTTCAGTATATGTGTGATTAGTTAGGATCATTTACATGGTGGTTAATAATGCCAGTTCATAAATTTACACTGAAACGATTCAGCTCGCCCAAAGAATTCGCCACCTGTAATATTGGGGATACATTCGCTAAGGAAGGGTTATGTTCAAGTAAGAATAACTCCTAAAGTACTTGACGTAGAGAAATAATTTTGATACCATTTTATAGCCTAACTCAAATACTTGTAATTTAATGTAAAAACCTAAGCAAAATACAGGGGTACTTTTCGTGCTAGAGTATAAAATGTGAAAATATTCAGTAATTTTTGTGTACTATTTCGTGTTTGCCCACGTTTTTTGGTTCTTTTTACATATTATTTAGAAAACTTTCACAAGTTTTTGAAAAGCCTTATTATTTAACTTTGCAATAAAGTCATTGGCATGTTTGTAGGTCTCTTGGATTTAAAGAAATTTGCCATACCACAGTTTGACAAATCAAAAAACTAAAATGGCTGCCATTCGCGAGGTGTTGGAGTAAGAATTTTTTTAAAAGCAGTTTTGTCGATGAAAATGAATCTATAATATCCCCTTCAAGTATCGCTAACTCGTGTCCGGACACACTGTATACATATAATGACCTATTTTCTCATAAGGCCGCGACGACAGATTCAATTTAGCTCCTCACGAAACCAATTTGTATAAATAATAATTCCTTTTTAACAAAAAAAATCAAACCGACGAAAGATCGAACTGAAAAGCAAAAAATAAATTTTGAGGCGGCGCCAAACAAACAAACATTTATAATACCTGTTGGTCTAGTGGTTAGTGGCCCTGACTGCTATGCCGGAGGTCGTGGGTTCGATTCCCACCCAGGACAAATGTTTGTGTGATGAGCACGATCATTTGTTCTGTGTCTGGGTGTAATTTATCTATAGTATGTATGTATTTAGAAGTATATACTCGTAAGTATGTTTATCAGTTGTCTAGTACCCATAACACAAGCTCTGCTTAGCTTGGGACTAGATGGCGTTGTGTGATAGTTGTGGAATATTATATTATATTACCTAAATTAATTATTTGAAGCGAAGAATAATTTTATTGTAGCTAGGTTGCTTTTCGTTGATTGTTTCTTTGGCGCCGCCTCTAAATTTATTTTTTGCTTTTCAGTTCGATATTTCGTCGGTTTGATTTTTTTGTTAAAAAGGAATTATTTTTAGCTTTTCAGCTGTATAATATGATTAGAGTGTTTAACTCATGGAAAAACCCATCTTTACTTTTGTCATAGTCAACGTAACCGTCACAGTAATTATCGCATTAACTGTTGAGCACCTGTAACTTGCAACTAAAAACTCCACTCTCAGACTGTCAACGACTGTCAAATCCCAACTATGTTTAAAGTTCTTATCATGACGAATTAAATGAGCCCAAATACGATATAGTTGCTGCAAACTGTTGAGGATCTCTTGCTACTGCCTTCTGTCACCATCCTCAGACCCTCGATGACAATTATACACCGGCTAGGTCTAAAGTTTTCATCAAGACTAGTGAAATGAGCCCAAACACGATTTAGGTGCTGTTAACTGTTGAAGACCTCTTGCCCCTGCTTCCCGTCACCATCCTCAGAGCCTCGATGGCAATGATACCTCAGCTGGGTCTATAGTTCTCATCAAGCTGAGTGAAATGAGCCCAAACACGATATAGCTGTTGTTAACTGTTGAGGAACTCTTGGGACGACTTCACAACATAACAGGGATCTGTAGTTGATCTGATGATGATGACGCCATCATGTTATCTTCTCCACATCTCTGCTATGTAGTAATGTCCTCAGAACTATATAATGTTAACTTTATTTCAACAGAATCGGTTCACAACTGAAAATTCTGTAGAAAAGTTGACAATTAATTCCTTTTTTTCTACCCTTGGAGGCCAATTTTAGTTTTGAAATTAAAATGGGACCAACTTTGAGATACACTGATTCCAACAAAAAAAGAATTTTTGAAATCGGACGACGTTAGGAAAAATTAGGCGTGGTCATACATAAAAAAAAATATATATACATGTCGAATTGAGAACCTCCTCCTTTTTTTCGTCGTTTAAAAAGGAAAATATATTTCTTGTAATCTTAAGTTTTCCCCCCCCTCTGAAGACATACTAAAAATTGCAAGCTTACAATATTCTGGGCATTGTGCCAAGCGCGACTCACCCTTGACCAATTCCCAAGTTTTCGTGGTTTACGCGCAAAACTTTTTGATTTATTGTCCAAAAGAAAATTATACTTTTATTGACTTTGTTCTTTAAACATGACTTGTTAGATGAGACTATTTTTGCTTTAATTAAAAAGTAATTTAACGGGCGGTTCGCTCCGGTTAGCACCGGTTAGAACCGGCTTGATCCGGTTCCCTTTTCAATAATACACTCGAGTGCCGCCAACATTACGTGATTCAAGTTTTGTTTGTAGTTCAAAAGTTAGTTAATTAATGCCACGGCAACTCTTTATAATTAATGTACGTACCTACCTATCAACTACTTTTTACCTGACAACTGTAATTTGTAGTGACATAATTGACTGTTATTATATATATATAAAGTTCTGATTGTAAGTTGAGAAGTACAGTTTAGAACATTTTACTTTTGAATATTTCATGACGGTTACGAGAATGTTTTGTAGAAAAGTTCGGCAGCTTAGAATAATTTAAAAGTTTCTTTATGCTGAGACATTGTCATTATGATGGGCTATGAAGGGTAACAACGAGATTAAACGACGTTCCAAATAGTTCTAAATAGGTAATTTAAGCTTTTAAAACGGCACTCATCTAATAAGAGTTTCAAATAACGAGCAAGTTTAAGTGTTTCATAATTAAAAAGGGTTTCGGATTATAAAACGGACCGGTCGAGTCAGGCCTATTAACAAGAGATGTTATAAAATATTATATTCCAAAATACCCTCACGTAGAAGTAACAAGATTACATGCTTTTAAAACCGTTCAACCCTCTCGCGCCGGGGACGGGACGGGGACGCGACGGTGACGCGCCGGGTAGCCGGTATTAAACCAAGACGGCTACTAAAATATTGTTTTCTCTTCCATTTTCCTCGCATTTATTTTACGATACCTACATAAAGGGCGGCCTGCTGTGAAATTTCATTAAAATCGGTAACAAACTAGGCGGTCTTGTGACATCGTGACGAATTATACGACAAAACAAAAAAAACCGTTTCAATGGCCCTGTAGGCCTAAAAAGTTCTTATTTTTATTTATTACTTCTTTTAATATTAAACACAGAGATGGCACTTGAGGCTCAAATTGAAGGGAATCTTGATTGAGGAAAAATATGGCGATTCTGAGCCAAATTAATTGCCAACATAATAATATTTAATATGGCGGCGAACTTGGAGGGAAAACATTATTTACGGTGAAAAATAAACGGCCTCATTATCTATGGTGAGTTTAACTTTCTTTGATACTGAATGTTGAACTTAGGTTTAAATAAAATAGAAAATATTTTTGAAATCCTGTACTAATTAGCAGGGTTTAGGCTCAAAGGACTTTATTTAATTAAAAAAATTAGCAATGCGTAATACTGCTTTCGTTTGAAGATTATCTAATCATGAGAGAAATCTGATTATTTATAGATAAAACTCATTTGATTTTCTGAATTTCAGGTTTAAATTTACAGAAGATCTGGGGCCACGGTAGTGGCCCCGCCAAGACGAGCTAAGCGAAGCGCAAGGGCACTACCTACCTTTTCTCGAAGTGTTTTGTCGTTTTTTTGAACCCTCATAGACTTGGTTTCCGATGTAGCAGATAGTTCATATTCTCAGGATATGATGTTATTAATAGACTTATTAAATATACAAAGTTTCAATTGAATAGCTTTAATACTTTAGATTTTATTGATATCTAAAATACACCAATTTCGTCACTGACACACTGATGATCATCAAAATGTTTGGCTACTTCCTGAAGTGCTAGAAAGCTGAAAGGTATGTAATCTCAGTTTAGTATACAACCAACAAAAAAATTCATAAACTTATAACTTTCGCCCCCATCCCCTACAATGGGCCCCCCCATTGTTGGGCCCCATCCCCAACAATGGGGGGCCCATTGTAGGGGGGGGGGGCGAAAGTTATGGACGTTATAAAAAAAGTTATAAAAAATACATGTGGCACTCGGAGACTGCCGCGGTGAAGCTATTGCATAACATTTTTTTTAAAGAAAAAAATCACTTACCGCGTATATTTAACGAGAATATAATTTATTTAAAATGTTTTTGGTGCACTACTGTAATAAAGAATTTCTTTGTTGTAGGAGAATTTTATAAGTAGGTTTCATTGTGAAAACTCCTTTTGTAGCTGGCCGTTTAGAATCAGTGAGAAAAAGTAAATCCCTCTTCGTACCTTTATGAGCACGTCTGTCCGTACCATAGACGATATATTACTAGACTCCTAATCACAGGCGACCGATGTCTGTCAACACATTAGGCAAAAAAGTCTTATATCCGTCGTCACTCACCAAGTTCGTATTAGTTTCGACCACTCCTGTGAGCCGTAGACGTCGCACTGACCTTGAGTTAGCCAATCAGAACGCGGTACCTCGTCCCCCTCGCTTACATCGTACCTCAGCAAATTGGCAGAATAGTTTTCGTTCGATATATCGTGCATGAGGTGTCTAGTAATATATCGTCTATGGTCCGTACCTTTATGATTGCCGAAGTCTCCCGAACTGAAACGACGTGCTGTCAAATGTGGTCAGGTTTTTTCGTTAGGTTTTTCGCGCCCGCCGCGCTCAGAGCCTGCGATAAAAGCTATGCAATAGCTTAAAAACACTATCATGGCCCCAGATAAGCTCATAACTTTTGCCCCCTATCCCCTAAAATTAGGGGGGGAGGGTGGAAGTTTGAATGAGATTTTCACCAATTTTATGAATTAGGACATGAAAGTTTACACGGTACTGTAGACAGTGTACTAGACAGTACTTAATTAAAAAACTTATTAATAAGTACTGTCAAACTTTCGTAAACGCCACTGGGAAGTTTTCTTCCCAAAAACATAATTTAAAACAAAAAGGAAAAAAATAAAAGTCTGCCTAACAACTTACAAAAAGAACTGAATTCCCACCAAAAACATTTCATGTAAAATGTTGCCAAGTCGAACACATAATGTTTGGCCTGTGAAAAAGATATCAGATCTCATGTTAAGCCAAACTTCTGAATCTACACGGCCTAACTCTACCGAGCCTAACTTCACAAATTCTACATATCAGTAAAAATGTATGGTTTGGCTGTTTCGTTGTTTCAGAAACTAAATATTCGCACCACCTTCACGACGGTAGCTGTAGATTCAGAACTTTGGCTTAATATGAGATCTGATATCTTTTTCACAGGCCAAACATTATGTGGTCGTCTTGGCAACATTTTACATGAAATGTTTTTGGTGGGATTAACTTATTCGGTATAATTAGTGCTGGGCTGTTCTCAGAAATATCAATGAGGATAGGGTTCATTAACGGCTCAGTCTGATTATATTCGTGTTAATTAAACTTAGGGCACTTGATTTGGGTAAATAACTTAGTAGTGTACTAGATTCTAGATGTATGAATAACTAACCTATAAAGAATGAAATAAGTATTTGTTATTCAAATCAAATAATTCTGGTTCCGGTGAGGTCTACGGTATTACAGTCAATTGAGAAAACGTAGTGGATTAGCCTTCGATAGCCTGACATAATAATGTAAATAAACCAGCCATTTATTTACCACAATTCTAATCGCCGACTCAATCAGCTAAATACACAGTCCAGATAGCTTTCTGAGTGAGTAAACATGCAGTACACAAATCTGTATCAACAATCAATTTGTAGCGTACACACCACACGGCGCCATCGCCATTACCAACTAATACAGAATAAATATCGGTTACTTGTTGATGGCGCACTTGTGGAACTGTTCTACAAGTAGTTCTTTTGTCATATTCTGTGTGACGGATCTAACACCCCTCTCTATCGGGGAGGGGGTGGAGGCTATTGGCAAGATGCCAAACTCATTATACGTTAGGTATAATTTTATCGAGAAATGGTTCTGATTGGGAAGACTGCCCGTTGCTTCTCTGTCGCTAAATGTTTGACCTACTTGTAACAACATTGGATTATGTAGTAATGAGCAGTGTCGAAAATAGGGGTGTGACAGTGCCCAGGCATGGCGCAGACCCTGAAGGGGCGTTGAAATGGTCAATCCAGGACAACAATTAGGCCCGGACTCCACCAAAGCGGAGACGAGAGCAGATGTGTTTGACATTGGGCGCATAAAAGCGGCTAGATATTGGCACTGGTAATAAGTCTTCATACTCAATCAAAACCAAGAAAAGAGGGTGATTTTTTAAAAATCGTACGTCTTTGCACATTTTCGTTATTTACGCAACTTTTGTTAATAATGTGCTTTTAAACCCTGCGCTTTGTCTGTCTTAATTACGTATATCTTCATTCAATTTTTTCACTAAATAAATGATTATCTATGCTCCTTTAGCAGTCTTCACAGAATGTTCTGTGAATGTAAATTATTCAATTAAAAGCAAAATATTTTCCAGACACAACAGAAGGATATCATAAACGACACTACCCTGTATATTTCCTACATTTCCCGACACGTTCTGTCGCCATATTTATTATTGCTCAGTTCAGTAGCTCCATCTGTGTTGGTTGGCGATTGTCCAACAGTGGGCCATTCGGAAGGAAGCGAGTGGAACCGGGACACTCTGCAACAGCTGGAACCAGCCAGGTGCTTCTTGTAGCGTTTGGCAGCCAAATGTATTTCTTTTTTAAGTTTTTTGGCAACAGTCGAAGTGTGGGGGTGATAGTTTTATTGTGTGCCGTATTTTATAAGGATTTATCTTACTGGCATTTAAAATTATATATGACCGTTTAAATTCTCAAATTATATGTGAAATATATTGCAATGAACTGAGAAAGTCTTGTATCATTTTTGTCGTTCAAAAAGTACTGATACCAGCCTAATTTTATGACTTTTTGTTTGTTTTCAACTAAAAAACGTCAATAGCATATATAATGTGAACTGACTTACAAAGTTTGCCTTACTCTAGCTATAGCTAATTTGTTGTGAATTTACCTATAACTTACATACAACACCGCAACCCCAGAGCAGTTGTTAGCTCGTCTTCGTTCACCACCCTATTAACACTATCCGGCCTACATCCCAGCTTATCAACCTAGAATCACGTGCGCGATAATAAGCCGGCGCCGGACGTCGCGTTCGTGTCGTGTCCGGTCACCGGCGAAGGGTAGAAAAGTTATATTTTTCGTCCAAAGTATCTTTATAAGGCAGGCAAAGGTGTTTTATGAGGTCCGGGATAAAATGAAGGATGAATTTTGAGTAGTGCCCGTATAAATATAACTATATGAACTAATACATTTTCTGATCATATCCGGAATAAAATAACTTAAATAACCATCTCGACAGAACCATAAAACGATGGGCGGCAATATAGCCACTTCGACATAGTTGCCACTTTATTTACCGAAAACGTGCTTGAAAATTATTTCCGAGAATTCAATTTTCAGAAGTGTGAGCATTGTCGAATTAAGGTCTTCATTTTATGACTTGGAAGTTTTCATTCCCACGTTTTCATGTGAACAACCCCCGGGGGGTGAAATGGGGAGATGGTTTAAGGTGGGGGAGGGAAATTGCAAGAATAACGTAACGTAAACTATTTCATAAGTGCGGGAACTATTCCACTATCTTAACACAACAATGATGGTTAAATTCTAAAGTGAACCACTTCAATGAATAACTTGTAGAAGTAGTGAATTAATACAGTATTCTGATATAAAGTATTAGTTCAAAGTAATGAAGAAAGGGCTGACTAATTACAACAATAAATTACCCAGAAATACTTTTGCTTTATTGCTTCTGACAAAAGCCAGGATTATGAAAGCTAGATAGAAGAACAAGATTTAATGCCTAAATATGATTTAGGAGGGTCTCTAGACGCTGAGATTATAATGACGATTTATGTTTCTTGCTCGTCTGATTCACGGAGTAGATTTGTGCTGAAGATAAAATAGTATAAACGTTTTCATCTTAGCTGTCAAGAATTATGCTAATTTTGAGTCTATTTGAGAAGTTGTTTCTTTATAGTTCTACTAGCGACCCGTCCCGGCTTCGCACGGGTACAACCTCTACTATATTAGGAATAATTAGCAATAAATTAAAATTGCGACTATAATTTGAGATTTAAACTATCCTATCTCTCAAGTTGGATCGAACTGCACATGGTGTGCGAATTTTATTATAATCGGTTAAGTGGTTTAGGAGTCCATTGAGGACAAACATTGTGACACGAGATTTATATATATTAAGATAAAGCTTTTATTAATGGTTCTTTAAAATATCACAACATTGCACATAGGCGATCAATTTCCAAACTTTCTTTTAAATAAAGCCAGTTGACACCCAGCGAACTATATTTCCAACCCTTAAAAGCACTTGACACGTCATAAATCCGTGACGAGTGTGACGACACATTCCCGCTAACCCGTTCACTGCCACATTAATTAAATGGTGTCCAATTCGCGTGCCATTAATTAAAACGTGAACGAGTCGAAAAGCTCGCCCTTGCAAATAGGGCTGTAATAGGGCTGGGGGTGAAGCGTGAGGGGGTGAAAGAGGGTTGAATTGCGGTCAGAGATTAGCAGAAAGTGAAGAATATTTAAGGAAATGTGGAGAAGAATATGGGATCACTTGCTACCGGGTGTGCTTGGTGAAAGTGGTTCTTTGGATGATTTCGCTTTGTAGTAAGAATATAAAGGTATTCAAATCTTTGAAAGCCTCTTGTGTTACAATTATAGGGACAGGTTGAAGGCGATGACGCGTTTAGGGCGCAATTGCTTTTTAAGATAAATTAAAACGTAAATTTAGTATGTATACGTTTTGCGACAGCACCTAGCTAATTTTACTTGAATGCAAGGATAATTTCCTTAATATATGACAGGGTTTCAACAGTTATCAGTGACATAGTGAATACTAACAAACAAACATAAAGTACGATTGTATAATAGGTACTCTTTCTCTTTTTACTTTATAAATGTGATAGTTTATGAGGGTGGATGGATGGATGGATGTTTGTAACTATTTCACGCAAAAACTATTGAACGGATTTAGACGTGGTACACAGACAATGGTATCGGCCTCGACTTACGAGTTGTAGGTCATGGGTTCGAACCCAGTCAGGCGCATTACTTTGTGTAATTTATTTCAACACCACTGCTCTCAAAACGGTGAAGGAAAACATCGTTAGGAAACCGGCATGTCCAAAAATTCGAAGACATGTGACATCTACCAATCCGCACTTGGCCCGCGTGGTAGATTACGGCCCACTCTCTCTCACAGAGAGGAGGCCTGTGTCCCAGCAGTGGGAACATTTAAAGGCTGATGATGATGATGACACAGACAATAATATAAAAACCTGGATAACATATACATAGTAAACTTTTTATCAAGTTCAATGGCTCCCGTCGATAAATTGCTGAACTTCAGCATAAACTAGTTAAATAATAAAACACAAAAATGTCTGCTTGAAAAAATAGTTTCTCCGCAAAGACCTTCACAAATTCGTACGTTCATTCAATTCGTTGTAACTGCTATTAGATTTTCTCTATTATCTAGAACTAGATTAGGCCGAGATTCCGACCCTAACGTTTAGGGAGGTCAGAAAAAATCTTATTCGTATGCTGCCTGACGGAGAGAAGTTGATCTAATAAGACTGAATATTATCCGAGCATTAGGGAGCTGGGGCCAACCCCCCTCCCGCCTCTGTTTGGTCCCCGAGGGATGTAATTGCCAACTGATATTAAGGGCCAACTGATCCCACCTGTAATCCCACTGCTTCCCATTCAATTACGATTTACATAATAATAAGATTTAGACTAAGAGGTTTTCCCTTTCTATGTATCTATTTACGTTTTGTTACTAAATTGTAGATTTTAGTTAAGTTCTATTAAAAATTTTCATTTATTTTCATGATCTAAGGTAGGTAAGATTGTTTATTACTTTATTGTATTTATTTATACATTAACAAAAAGACATTTTGTTAGATTGATAACTTTTCAATGAATGTAGCAGATTGAAGATACCTACTAAGGTAAGCTTTTTCTATTAGTTTTATTTCAGGATATTATAATTAAAGTCATCCAACAGGGTGATATGTGATCAACAATATACTCTCTCACAATATCATCATCATCATCATCTGCCTATCAGTATTCCCACTGCTGGGACACAGGCCTCTCTGTGAGAGGGAGTGGGCCATAATCCACCATGCGGGCCCGGTGCGGGTTGGTAGATGTCACATGTCTTCGAATTTTTGGTTCTAGGACATGCCGGTTTTCTCACGATGTTTTCCATCACCGGTTTAAGAGCAGTGGTGATGAAATAAATTACACAAAGTAATGCGCCTAGCTGGGTCCGAACCCACGAAGTCGGGGCCGATACCACTGGGCCACCACTGCTCACAATATAGTCTGTGTATATCTGCTACCTACTAAACGATGATCACATCATAGATCATCAACCTTTGTACATAATTCTAGCAAAACAAACTTTGCAAAACAAATGACAACTCGACGATACACCAATAAAGATCATAAAAGTCAACAACTTCAGTCTCTATTACTATAAATACACTTTAATTGTCCCTCTGAACTTCAACGTGGAATGGATCACTCTAACCCCCTTAAATCTCATCAAAGACCGGATATAACCGGTTCACGCCCGGTCCGAGTCAGCTCAAACCGGTTCAAACCAATGCGGACCGCCGAACATTTCGCCACTCGACTTGTAAAAAGCTTTCTGGAAGTCATTGCGCTGTTTGTCAAGCGCTTCAAGCGGCTGTTAAGCTGTCGACATCTTTTTTTTTTAGTTGCAGCGGAGGACTCGGTTGTGGAGTGGAAAGATTTAGGAGTGATTAACAGGATTTTAAAATTATGCGCGAATAAAAAGAGATAGGTACTCAATCTAAAATAACTCCCTCATGCAAAGACGATCCGTAGGGATCCTCTTTCCCAACAGGCCCGACAGGGTTCATTCATATATTCATATTGATCTTTTACTATGTTTTAAGCTGTTGCATAGCTTTTATCGCGGGCTCTGAGCGAGGCGCGGCGACCGAATCAAAAATTTCCAAAAACCTAACGAAAATACCTGACACCACGCATCGTCTAACATCGTTTCAGTTCGGGAGACTTCAGCAATCATAAAAATATCCGCCATAAAAACAATTTACTTTTTCTTACTGATTCTAAACGGCCAGCTACAAAAGCAGTTTTCACAATGAAACCTACATATAAAATTCTCCTACAACAAAGAAGTTCTTTATTACAGTAGTGCACCACAAACATTTTAAATTAATTACCTATTTATTACTGTACTAATTAGGCTATGGTCAGCCACGTCAATCAAGTGAAACGTCAAGAAACGTTCTCCTCCTCTCCCTCTCCCTCAATAAAACTGCCCCTTGCTCAATAAAAGCATGCTTTCGTGCTAGTAATGAGCACGTCTGTCCGTACCTTTATGAGCACGTCTGTCCGTACCTTTATGATTGCCGAAGTCTCCCGAACTGAAACGACATTAGACGATGCGTGCTGTCAGATGTGGTCAGGTTTTTTCGTTACGTTTTTCGCGCGCGCCGAGCTCAGAGCCTGCGATAAAAGCTATGCAATAGCTTAACACTTTCACTGTCCATGCATTACAGTTAATGCACTGATGAGTTAGCTCCGTACGTCCGTGCATGACATACAATACACTATTAACAACTTGGACAACACTATTGGTCGGCGGTTGAAGTTCATACGTCCATGCATCGTATATAACGCACTATTGGACGTGCAATAATTGTATCGATAATTGTCTTAGGACAGTGAAAGTGTTAAAAATGTTATGCAATAGCTTCACCTCGGCAGTCTCCGAGTGCTAAATGTATTTTTTTACCATCTTTGTAACATAAGGAACGCAATATTAGTTTCTCTTTAATGCATTATTTTTATACGCAGATAAATAATAATATGTATAATTATAATCACATACAACTACATTTTTATTCTCTAAAAATATAATAAGTCCTCCCATCCCATCCTTGGTGTAGCGGAAGGGAGTGTCAGACTCACTAACATCCACAGTGTTCCTGCAACAGCCCTTTACGTTCTAGTGTCGCGATTACCTGATAAGACAGTCTCTCGACCATATAAATAATCACACATCCAGACTAGTAAGTAACAATAATATTCATCTTCAAGTATGTACTCCACACAAATATTTGACTTTTTGACTGGCCTGTTGGTCTAGTGGTTAGTGACCCTGACTGCTATGCCGGAGGTCGTGGGTTCGATTCCCACCCAGGACAAATGTTTGTGTGATGAGCACGATC
Source organism: Agrotis exclamationis (assembly GCA_950005045.1). NCBI lineage: Eukaryota > Metazoa > Arthropoda > Insecta > Lepidoptera > Noctuidae > Agrotis > Agrotis exclamationis. The sequence continues at coordinate 23,629,151 of OX465427.1, read as the reverse complement.
ATTTGTTCTGTGTCTGGGTGTAATTTATCTATAATATGTATGTATTTAGAAATATATAAGTATGTTTATCAGTTGTCTAGTACCCATAACACAAGCTCTGCTTAGCTTGGGACTAGATGGCGTTGTGTGATAGTTGTGGAATATTATTATTATTATTATTTACAACAGAGCGCCATTGATATGTTTGCTATCTATTTCAACTTTCGAACACGATATCGGTTCTCTTTCACACTTGTGTCAAACTACACTTTCTACTCGAAATAAAAATGTAAAGACTTTTTTTACAACCATGAGCGATAGCGTTCGAGCTGTTTACGTATTTATGAGGCTGACCGTACTAAAAGGCTCGTAAATAGCGTGTTATGCTGACCTTACAGGGCAAGAATAACTGGAGACTGGAGCCGACAGCCTTGCTGACGGTAAGAGTTGATGGCTGGTGGAATAAATTGAAATTCATAGACGATTGGTTGGAGGAGACCGAGAGCGAGTAGGGTATCTATAGAGATAGAGCGATTACTAAGTACTTACGTAATATAAAATTATGATTCTTTGCTGGTGCTATATTGGCAGTTCATATGTAACCTGGTTATACAAAACTATGTATTTGTATGTATGTGAGTTTCTATGTAAACGTTCTTGCGATACAGGAGAAATTTTTAGTGAGGGGCAACTTTTTTTTTAAAGAAAACCTATTGAAACAGAATTATTTTCAACAAGGTAATTGATGATAAATTCTATCCATTTAGAGAAGTTCAGTTCGCCATTTTATCCCCCCAGCCTATAAATGACGTCCAGTTTACAATTTCCTGTCGGAAACTAAAAGCTGTTTGAAATAACGCTTTTAGTTAATTCTCTATTCTGAGTAATCGACTGATCTTATGTTAGGTAATTATAAAATGGCCTGGGAACTAGTTGGGAGGTCACACAGCTCCTGATAAGCTACAATGTATTGCAGTTAGCAACCGTGCTCGTTGATAAACTGTTGTCAAGTGAAGACCGATGACTTTCTCGATATTACGAAGGTCCGCCCGTTCATTATTGTGACGCTCTTGTTTTTGTTTTTCGCACCAATTGTGGAATATTTCTTCTTTATTTACTCGTCAGGTTTTAAATCATAAGCGATGAAAGGGCTTTTTCCACAAACTAAATATTACAAGGTTTTATTAAATGCTAAAATATATATTTTCCAGACGCTTTCCGTTTTACTACAATAGTTAAACATCTGTTGAACACTTGTCTAAAAAAAGTGTAACTGCATATCGACCCTTTTATCAACGTCAAATACCCTTTTGCAGTTGACTGTTTTATAGACAAGTATTCAACCTATGTTTAGCTTTTTATGTAGAGAGTTTATGTGTTTTGTAGCTGACTTTGCGGTGTTTAGACCTCAGTAACAGGGATTTGAAGACAAAGTCATATCTAGTTATAAATGTAGGTACAAACGCCAGCACATCATTTTACCACAATCAACCATTCTATCTTTCCTACGTTCTTGTTCTATTGAAAAAAATTAACAGATTAGAATAGCTTGTTGTGTTGGCGTCTGTACTTTCTACTAGTAATCTAAAATTCAGATAAACTCATTGAACATTCGATTTTGGGCATATCTCGTGAATGTGGAGTGACCTCCAGGGCAATCTGTCACCTTATCAGTGGAGAGAGTGCAGACGTGTGTACAATGAACAGACGCTAGCAGGTAAACCTACACCAATTTAAAATTTTACTAATCCAACATTAACCTTCCAATATGGTGATAAGGTTGAAAATCTATTAAAGAAATTTGACAGATTGAGGTGGGTTGAAGTGCTGGTGTCTGTACTTAAATATACAGATGACATCCAGCATCCTTCAACTAAGTATGAGTCAATTAATGGCACTGATTAGCTTGTTGACGACCGGCTTATTAATTTGTTTTGAGGAGAGTGCAGACATTTGAATGGATTTGTTTTGTTCTTTCATTGCATTTTAATAACCCTTTAATATTTGAGTAAACATATTTATTTAAGAGGTTTTTAAGACTGACGTTAATCTTTAACTTACACACCCTACCCTGGATACTTGTGTCTCTTTCTTACTAACTCTAAGTTAGTGTAGTGTGAAAAGGATACATTCTGAGGTTGCCGCCTTTGTCGCCGATGGCGAGGAGTTTCTGTATGGGGTCCCATGCTAGTGCTGTCGGCGAGAACGGGAACCCGTGACGAAATGTCTGTGGACAAGGAAAATATATTTTAATAACAGAGTTACACACTTCGAATATATATAACTCCTCCTAGCTTCACACAGGTGTAATTTAAAAATAAATAAAATATAGCCAATTTTAATCGCTGGTGATGTAGGTTTCCACAGATGATCTTGAAAATCAGGCCTTAACAGTTTTTATTGAGTTTGTTCATAAGATACAAAAACATAAATTCTTTTTAAAATATTATTAATGTAGATTAGGTCCCGAGAGAGTGACAAACAAAACATAATAAAAACCGGCCAAGTGCGAGTTGGACTCGCCCATGAAGGGTTCCGTAGCAGCAAGCATAGATTAGAGATATAATTATATTGAGATTAGTAAGTAATATACACAAACAATAAAAATAACTTTGTTTTTCATAGTATTTGTATAAATGGCAAAGTTATATTTGCGGTTTTTTAAAATGTACTATATCTCAAAAACTGCTAACTGTATCTCATACAAACCAATTTTCGTTGGTAGTTTTGGTTGAGGTCTACATTACATATTTTTTTTTAGTTTTATCATTCTCTTATTTTAGAAGTTACGGGGGGGGGGACACACTTTTTACCACTTTGGAAGTGTCTCTCGCGCAAACTGTTCAGTTTAGAAAAAACCGGCCACGTGCGAGTTGGACTCGCCCATGAAGGGTTCCGTAGCAGCAAGCATAGATTAGAGATATAATTATATTGAGATTAGTAAGTAATATACACAAACAATAAAAATAACTTTGTTTTTCATAGTATTTGTATGAATGGCAAACTTATATTTGCGGTTTTTGAAAATGTACTATATCTCAAAAACTGCTAACTGTATCTCATCCAAACCAATTTTCGTTGGTAGTTTTGGTTGATGTCTACATTATATATATTTTTTTAGTTTTATCATTCTCTTATTTTAGAAGTTACGGGAGGGGGGACACACTTTTTACCACTTTGGAAGTGTCTCTCGCGCAAACTGTTCAGTTTAGAAAAAAATGATGTTAGTAACCTCAATATCATTTTTAAAGACCTATTCATAGATACCCCACACGTATGGGTTTGGTGAAAATTGTTTTTTTGATTTTCAATTCTAAGTATGGGGGGCACCCCCAAAATTTGTTTTGTTTTGATTTTTGAAAATCCTAATGCGGTTCACATAATACATCTTTCTACCAAGTTTCAACAGGATAGCTCTTATACTTTCGACAAAAAGTGGCTGTGACATACACGGACAGACAGACAGACATGACGAATCTATAAGGGTTCCGTTTTTGCCATTTGGCTACGGAACCCTAAAAACCTTACCAAAAAAACCTATCCACAGACGAAATTTTTAGATGAAGAAATTAAATCAATCAAAAAGTTCAGCGCTTGCAATTTGAAAAACGAACGAACGAAATTGAGTTCGAATTTCAAATGTACGCAACCGTCAGCCGCCATGATAAAATATATCAATACAATTTCATGTTGGTTATTTATTTTCGTTTGAAATGCTTTACGCCTTCGGGATTAACAGATTGGCATGAAAACGTAGATAAATAAAACGAAGGGTACGAGCGATTTCACGTCGAGCAAACATCGCCGCCATGGGACAGCAGATAATCGTAACAAGGTAAAATTTTGATCATTAAAAAGATGGCAACTCTGAATTACACTTTAAAAAATGTTTTACCTGATTTACTGTTCAAAAGAAATGAGATAATTAATGCATATTTGGAATTGGATTAATGATGCAGGCATGACGTGGTATCGCCTAAAAAAATACATTGAATTGAACTTAATACTCGTAAAATCTGCAGGGCTAAAATAAGATAAAATAGTTGTCAAATAGTAAATTTGCTTAGCCTTAGGACATAGAATTCAGGGTAAACTTTGAGGGCTACTATGGGACCACATCAGACCCCAATTGGATGCCACGGATCAAGTCAAACTTACGTATCGGTGCGGCGCGGCGTATGGCATGGCAACCTGACCAATTATGTAAATAAATTCCGAAGTTAAAACTATTGGCGCTTATCGCTGTTATTAATTATTCGAGAGCAGAGCGATAAGCAACATTGTAGCATGTTATTTGTTTGGGTGCAAAGCTGGACTGATAAAACTTTCTCCTCCTTACCACAAAATGATAAACATCTGTTGAACGCTTGTCTAAAAAACTGTAACTGAAAAACGACCCTAATTTCAACGTTAAATATCGTTTTGACGTTGACAGTTTTCTTAGACAAGTGTTGAACAGATTTTTATCTTTCTACGGTATAAGTTCAGCGCTATCACTTATTATCAGTATGTGCGTCATCGTAATGAGGTAAATGAGCTTATAACTGAGGGGCGTGGACTTGACGTAGTGAACTCGTGATAACCGTGGCTGTGCTCCCACTTCTATACCCAAAAAGTAGCTGCTAACAACACTCTTTCTTATTCTTACATTATCTTTAGAGATCTCTGTAACTCAAGTGCCATTATATAAATAAGCCTAATAAAATCTGACAACGATTACTCGTATGCACCCGCGGATTTAGAGGACGCACTAACTCTTTGTAAATAAATGAGGCTCATTGGGTTCTGATGACTTCATGTCTTGTTTTATATTTATAATAAAACATTGTTTTGTGGAGATTCGTCAGCAGCCCTATTATAGCCCTATTATAGAAGGAAACAGTGATAGGCAGAGCTTGCAGCAACTACTAATTGCAACGATACGTAAGGCTATTTGTGCAAGGTCAAGGTACTGCAGTTGTAATCAGTAGAGGCACGGAGGGCGGAGGTAGAGGGCTTGACAGTTCTATCTCCTACTTATAAAAACACTTGATAAAACCAGTTCGGATGAGAGTATAAAAAGTAATAGAAATGTTTACTTGGTTTGCACAATAACACGTTTGATATCGTTCACAAAGTTCATAACAACACACTTTCTCCTCCATATTGTACTTACTAGTTTTTGTGAGACCAGCTTTCACCCGCGGTTTTACCTGAGTCCCCAAATATATGACCGTACAATTAAGTTAAAAGAAAATCCTAACCTTGGTAATCGTTCCTGCCGGGGTCGCGGGATTAACGAGCTACCTTGGCCCCAGGACGTAAAGGGCTATGGAAGGACACCGTGGATTTTAGTCAGTACAAGTCTGAGTTCCTCCTGCCCTGCCCTGGGTGGGAGGAATCATTTGATGGTAATCGTCTACATTTATTCTGAACATCGACATCCATTGTGGCTTGGACCTCACGGCCTCTTGGCCAGCTATCTTCTCATATTTTGTTCGCAGAATCATTGACCATGACCGGGATTCCGACCAGTCATAGAAAAGTGGTGGTCGTCGCCGCGTAGTGTGCGAGGTCGCTAAACAGTTAAAAGACAGACAGGCAGACGGTGTTAATCTATTAATTAATAAAATATATAAACTTATTTGTGTACGAACAAGAATCATAAGATAAGGGCAGGTTACTAACGCGGTTGTTGCACTGCATCATCACGCCGAATTCAGCAGAGGGTTGGTCAGAGGAGCTAATACCACCGCACTACAAAGTACACCAGTTAAGTTCAAGTCCCAAGTTTCAGTTAAGCGGCCACACATCTGGACTCCCGGATTGTATTTGTAATTTATCATATTTGTTTTTTCCCGCACTGGGCGATGTGGTCTCTAAGGACAAAGCCCTTTAAATAAATAAAAATAAAAAAAAACATCTTGTCTCTATTAAACACTTGTCAATAGTGCTTTAATAAATACAATTATTGTAACCAAAATGACAAAAACGTCAACATTGGAAGACATTTATAAAAAATCCGCTATGTCCTCAGACTATCTATGCGTTACGTCGTACAAAAAGTTTCTGTCATAATGTTCTCTTTACACCGCGCCGTATGTTTTTGTTAAGATATATCTTTTGTCAGAAAACTACAGAGCGCCATCCGCTAAAATGGAACTAAACCGAGAATTTAACAAAGGTGTACCTAAGCAAGTATTCATGCGATGGTGAACATTTAATATGTTAACTGCCATGTCAGTCACCGGTGCCTGACAGAGTCATTATCTGTTCAGGCCATGTCAGCCACCAGTGACTGACATCGAAGCATCAAATTCAAAAGTCGGCAGTGTGCCGTCTAGCAAGTTTACAGTGTTACATATTTTCCATTAGAAATGACTGACGTGGCCCCAAGCAAGATATGTCCAACATGGTCTATTACTTTTATATCTAGAACAAAACTAATCGAGTATTTTAAGAAAATGAAATAAAACACTGTGTTAAAAGTTATTAAAGTCTATTATCGCGAAAATAAAGGCATTTCCCGCTAGTATGAACCCCGCATCAGTGATTACCGCCGTTCCTAGCTAGAACCTTGGTCGAGACCGCGACCCCGTTCACACCACATCCCGCATCTCTTATATCGCGAGCTTGTAAATAAGCTACGAGTATATTTTACGTGGAGATCGAAACTGCTCTAATATTAATAGTTCCCGGCCGCGCCGCGTGAGAGCGTGGCTAAGCCAAGGTTGGGCCCGACATTCAAGTGTTAAGTATTTTTTAATGGATGGTTTGATACATTTTTGAAGGATAAGGTAAAAATAGTTATGTTAAAGTTAAAAGCTTAAGGTAGGTCTACGCTAGAGGAGCTGACACGTGCCGAGCACAAATTCGGATAAATCTACCTACAGGTGTGTGAAAGGGCTTGTGTTGTTTAGAAAGGTCCTCTTATCGAGTCGATGGAACCAAAGTTGTTTCCGAACAGCACGGCTCTATCGCTAAAATTAGAAAATATGTGACATCTACCAACCCGCACTGGGCCCGCGTGGGTTCATTTACATATAGAGAGGAGGCCTGTGTCCCAGCAGTGGGAAAATTTATAGGCTGATGATGATGATGATGGCAGAAAAAGAGGGAGGCCTATCCTCAGCAATGGGTGATCCCAGGTTGAAATGAAAAATGATGAATGTGGATTAAGGCCTACAGCTACAGATTCTCGCTGACATAATATCACGTCGATCAAAGCTGAAATGTTTTCAAACTTCTTTGACACTGGAGTCTTTTCTCGTCATAATGGAACACGTCGGTAATATCTGAGTATGATAGATAGCGTCTGTGAAGTCTGTCCCGATGTGATTGATGACTAGTGTGCCAAACTAAAGTAATCACGATTTACCTACCAAGTATACCAGTAATACCTTGATCTAACGTTATTAATCTCGGTGGTTATCTTCGGTTGGAACTTTCTCTGTAACCAATCAATGATCGAATTCGCCTATCCGAGTCTAATCACAAGCAGCCGTCAAAAACAATGGTACGGGATTTGGATTGAGATTGTATATTAATTTCGGGCGTAAGTAAAAAGGACCACCGGTTATTATGTACAGATTACCGTACACATCGTTGGTCTCATCGTCGCAACTGCTAATGTCGAGCATGCGGTCCTGGGTTCTATTCCCGGGTCGGGTGCAGTGTTACCGGATTTTTCCATTAAGAATTTCTCAGAGCAGTCTCAGAGTCTAGATTTGTGCCCGGTTCATAGCAATATGCTCACCCCCTTTTTAATGGGATTTATACAACTAGCGCAATGTGGGTGTTCTATTAAGTACACTTCTGCTTAAGCCTTCAGGGATGACAGGTATACAGGGTGTAATTAGACACATCACATAGCCGTTAACTACGCATACTGTACATCTAACTAAGTAGCTTTACGCTAAAATTATCGCTGGGAACCGACTTTTATTTTTAGGTATAAAAAAAAATTCATAATTTTATTGCGCGCAATGTAAAGCAAACAGGTTTCGTGTCGTTGTGTGCGTAGGCGGGTGGCTTGACGCTCGCCACGCGCCTATGCTGGAACGCGCTGTGATATGAATGTATCGACGTGCGTGCGTATTTTTTTTAGAAATATCGAAAATTCAGATAATGTTTGTTTGGGAAAAAGTTTTGTAATAATACTTAGAATTCGATTTCGTAAAAAAAAATTAAAAAAAAATGCAACTTTGACCTTCAATATCTCGAGAACCCTTGGAGTCCCAGGTACGGTCTAAAGGAAATAAATGATCCAAATAATGGGTAGAATACGTGGCTTTCGGCTTCGTTAAGTGTCTTCTTACACCCTGTATGTTATGTTATTTTTATGTGCTTGAATAAGCTTCATCTTGAAGAAGACCCACTTATATTAGTATCTTGAACAACAAGAACAGTCTAGAAACAATCTATATTAATTCTCTTCCAAATGCTATATACTAGTATCACACAAAGTCACATCATCACGATCTAAGGCACCAGTTTTACTCCAAATGAGAGTAACAACGATTCGTCTTTACATTTTCCCAACAGGAGTTACCTTCAAGAGGGCTTGGAACGAATCCTGACCTCCGAGCACCGTCGGACATCAGCACTCCCAAGAGGTTATCAACAAAAGAATAACAATTGATAATGACGTGCGCGGTGATAATGAAGAAACAAATACTTGGAGTTGGTATAAAAGGGGTGCGTGAGGTGAGATGGGCACAGTTGTGGAGCGGCTGCGAACATGAGACTACTCCTGGTATTGGCGGCTGTGGCCGTGGCTTCGGCCACCGTCATCAAAGATGACACCACCGTGTACATCGGAAAGGACAACATGGGTGAGTTTATAACACCTACATTACTACTGCCAACTTTCTTTTTTGCCTTTGAGTGACAAACTATGCATTTCTTAAAATTTTCTAGAATTACTGCTTTGTCGATCTAGTGCAAATAACATAGTAAAGCATCTGTTAAGCAAATAGCCCTGGGTTCTCTTCCCAGGTTGGGCAGTGTTACTGGGTCTTTCAGCTACTGGGTTTAATTTGTGCCCGTTTGTCCGACTAAAAATAACTGGAGAAATGTCGATGTTACACCTTATATACGACTCGAACTTCACAAATTCTACATATCAGTAAAAATGTATGGCTTGGCTGTTTCGTTGCTTCAGAAACTAAATATTCGCATCACCTTCACGACGGTAGCGAAACGGTGAAACCATACATTTTTACTGATATGTAGAATTTGTGAAGTTCGAGTCGTATTGGTAGAGTTAAGCCGTGTAGATTCAGAAGTTTGGCTTAACATGAGATCTGATATCGTTTTCACAGGCCAAACATTATGTGGTCGTCTTGGCAACATTTTACATGAAATGGTTTTGGTGGGATTTTTATGTTTTTTTATTTTATAAAGATATCACAAAGTAGTAAAAGTAATATAAAAGAGTCCAAACAATTCCTAATATTTAAAAGTGTGCTCTTGAGAATAAAATAGAAATGCCAAAACAATCTAAGCCCCGAAGGATAACAGAAACCACGCCATCTGAATTGACGTTTGATATTATTGTGAACATCACAACTTGGGCAATAGTCGGACAATTTAATTAATTTGGACTCCACGTTTTCGAAATGTTTCTATATTCGTGGAAAACTTATACTTTAATTGTTTGGACAGTTACGTGGGATATAAAGATGAAGGAGCTCTGCATCCTGAAGCTCGTGAACCACATCCTGCAGCCGACCATGTATGACGACATCCGCGACGTCGCCAGGGAGTGGGTCATCGAAGACAATATGGACAAGTATCTGGTACGACTCATTTTCAAACTATGACATCATTATTATTTTAGGCCAATTTTCCATTTCACTTAACATACTCTTACTATTTGACGTGGTATTGCAGAAGGTAGATGTCGTGAGGAAGTTCATTGACACCTTCAAGATGGGTATGCTCCCGCGTGGCGAGGTGTTCGTCCACACCAATGAGCTGCATATCGAGCAGGCTGTCAAGGTCTTCAAGATACTGTTCTTCGCCAAGGACTTCGACGTGTTCATCAGGACCGCATGTTGGTTGAGAGAGCGCATCAACGGAGGAATGTTTGTGTACGCGCTCACCGCCTGCGTATTCCACAGGACAGACTGTCGCGGCATCACCCTCCCCGCTCCCTATGAAATCTACCCCTACTTCTTCGTCGACAGCCACATCATAAACAAGGCCTTCATGATGAAGATGACCAAGGCAATTAATGATCCCATCATGATGGACTACTACGGTATCAAGGTGACCGACAAGAACCTGGTCGTGATTGACTGGCGCAAGGGAGTCCGCCGCACAATGACTGAACATGACCGCATCTCTTACTTCACGGAGGACATCGACCTCAACACCTACATGTACTACCTGCACATGAGCTATCCCTTCTGGATGACCGACGACATGTACACCGTGAACAAGGAGCGCCGCGGAGAGATCCTGAGCTACGCCACCATGCAGATGCTGGCCAGGTTGAGGCTGGAGCGCCTGACGCACGAGATGTGCGATATCAAGGCCATGATGTGGAACGAGCCCCTCAAGACCGGCTACTGGCCCAAGATCCGCCTGCACACCGGTGATGAGATGCCCGTACGCAGCAATAACATGATCGTGGTGACGAAGGACAACCTCAAGTGGAAGCGTATGCTGGATGACGTTGAGAGGATGCTCCGCGACGGAATCCTCACTGGCAAGATTGAGCGCGTAAGTTTTATTCAAGATAATGTCTGTCATAATTTTCTAAATGTAGTTAGTTCTTATTGAAATTCTCAAAATTAATGTTTTGTGTAGCGCGATGGCACTATAATCAGCCTGAAGAAAGCGGAGGACATCGAGAATCTGGCGAGGTTGATGCTGGGCGGCGTAGGACTGGTCGGAGACGACGCTAAGTTCTTACACATGATGCACTTGATGAAGAGGATGCTTAGCTACAACGTGTACAACTTTGACAAGTAAGTATCATGACTTAGTTGACTCTACAGAGGAACAATATAATCTACTTAGGAACAACATTTATGAAATGAGCTTTTATCATGGGTTCTCCTTTGAGAAGGAGATAACCAAAAGAATACACTTGGGCTAGGCGGTATTCACGACACTCCTGAGTAACTTAAGCAAACTAAATATCTTATAATTACTTATTATAATATCACCTCTATTCGCAGGTACACATACGTGCCCACTGCCCTGGACATGTACTGCACCTGCCTGCGCGATCCCGTCTTCTGGAGGCTATTGAAGCGTGTCAGCGAGACCTTCGTACTATTCAAGAAGATGCTACCCAAATACACCCGCGACGACTTCGACTTCCCCGGCGTCAAAGTCGACCGCTTGACTACCGACAAGCTTGTCACCTTCATGGACGAATACGACATGGACATCACCAACGCCCTGTATCTTGACGACGTTGAGATGAAGAAGAAGCGTTCTGACTTCCTGATGGTAGCACGTATGCGCCGCCTCAATCACCAACCTTTCAAGGTTACCGTTGATGTCACCTCTGAGAAGACCATCGATGCTGTCGTCCGCATCTTCATCGGTCCTAAATTCGACTGCACCGGACGCCTCATGAGCGTCAACGACAAACGCCTCGACATGGTTGAGATCGACACCTTCCTGTACAAACTGGAAACTGGCAAGAACACCATCGTGCGCAACTCTCTGGAGATGCACGGCGTCATTGAGGAGAGACCATGGACCCGCCGCCTCCTCAACAACATGAGGGATGTCGTCGGCATGATCAGCAAGACCGTGGACGTTGAAAGCTGGTGGTTCAAATCTCGTGTTGGATTCCCGCACAGGCTTCTGCTGCCTCTTGGTCGTCGCGGTGGCATGCCTCTGCAGATGTACGTGATCATATCCCCTGTGAAGACCAACCTGGTGCTGCCCTACGTGGACATTAACATCATGAAGGAGCGCAGGACTTGCCGCTGGAGCGTCTGTTTCGACACGATGCCGCTCGGCTTCCCCTTCGACAGGAGGATCGATATGACACACTTCTTCACTCGTAACATGAAGTTCCTCGACGTGCTGGTGTACAGGAAGGACCTGGGCTTGTCCAACAACATCAAGGATGTGGACATGTCGGACATGGTGATGAAGAAGGACGACCTCACGTACCTGGACACGGACATGCTCGTCCGCTGGTCCTACAAGGACGTCATGATGATGAGCAAAGACGATATGATGCGAATGTAAGGTTATACCTAAGCAACTGTCTGTTCTATGTAAAATAAATAGCACCCTATAAATGTACTAGTTTGTTTCAATTAACTCTCCACTTTCCTGCACACATTCCGAACATATTTTATCTTGGAGAGAGCACAAAATTCACGTTTTTGCTGCAGTTAATGGATTCCTCTAAAATTCATCTCCCCGTCGGTGGAGCGTAGATTAAATAAAATAGAAACACAAAATTTCAATTAACTTGTTCTTAAAGCCAGGAAAGTTGTGAAACTAACAAGATTTTGTGTTTTAAGCAGGGGTGAAATAAAGCTTTTCTTTTGTGTTTTGTTAATAAAAGTTTTCATTAAACTGGTATTTATTCTATGAATAATAATTATTTTAATTGGGAACTCGTTAATAGTCGGGAAAACAAATTGGCAAGAGACGGCGAAGTGTGTCCTAAGTAAACAAACAAAGTTAGCGCAAACATTTAGAATCCCTTTGATCCCGGGCCCTGCAGCCGGACTGCGGACCCTTTGAGACGGGCTTTTCTTATTTCACTTTTACTGAAAGACTCGGGTCGTGGAAATAAATAAAACTAGCCACTTTTGGTGCCGACGACGACGACATGACAAACGGTCCTCTTTAATTAGACAAAGGCCTGTTGTTCACAAACAATTTAGTTCGGGGAGGCTTTATCAGTAGTACTTACGAGTACTTTTCTCTTTATATTTCTTTGTTTTATGATAAGAATAAAAGAAAAAATTAAATTAAGTATCTTCAATAACATTAAATATCATGGAAACGACAGTTCTACAAAAAGATCTAATATTGGTACCAATTTAATAATCAAATTAAAGTTGACATATTTAATGAGGACTTCGTAAACTCAATAAGAACCATGTCAAAACGACCAGCCATTCAATACCCTTCTCTGGAACAAGTTAACATACTATTACAGACGGACAGACGTGAAAAGATTTCATTTCAATTGAGTTCAGAGAAGGATTCGAAGCGATGTTAAATTTGTCACAACTAGGAGACTGGGAATTGAAGTCTACAGGGAGAATTTATTATAGAACTTACATTAGATAATAGAAATTTAATTTTAATAGAACATAGATTTTGTTAACAAATTACTTTTTGTTGTTTAATTAAGTTGTCTGACACAAGGAATAAAATTCTTCTCGGGACTAACATACCGTGACCCTGGAACGTAAAGGGCTATTGAAGGACACCGTGGATTTTAGTCAGTACGAGTCTGACAGTCCCTCCCGCCCTGCCCTGGGTGGGAGGACTCATTTGATGATTTTACCACACTAAAAAAAAGCATAACTACTAACAGGAAAATATTGTGAATTGAAGTAATTAAGTATGAAACAGTTAACAATTATTATAAAGTTTAACTTTAAATATTTAAAATATACGAGTAACACATCGAAACTGTTGGACGTTGCAAAAGTATTTATTTACGAACTACAAAGCAATCCAGGTATTTCCATATCAAAGCAGACGAGAATACCTCGCATGCTTCAAAGTCTTTAAACAAGCCTACACGGGAAACAATTGCTAGAACATTAAAATTCCTGACAATCGCAGATCGCAGGCGGTCGCAGGCGCGATTTTACGTGGCTCGTGTGCCTACGTTGTAGAGTAACTGGCTGGCCACTACCTACTCGACTGGCTCAAGCGACTCGCGTCTTGCGACAGGAATTAAAACAAATTGTTTTTTATTATCTTCACATTTAACTCTGACTGTATTAATAAAAAAAAAGATATCCTCGTCGTAACAGCATGACTGAAGAGCTAGCTACTGCATTTTTTCGAAGGTGAATCGCAAAAAAAATCTCATCTTTCAATACGTCTAGCTTCGTCCAAAACCACTTTTGCTCAGCCAGGTCAGCTTTCCTGTGTTTACGGATAATTGAAGAAATATTGAGTAATTTTCAACATTCCTCAAGCACTTTACCAAAATTTCAAATGGCTCTTAGGCCACAACGCCGCGGTTGGGTTTTGTTACCATGTCAATAATAAGCCTGTTGAAAATGGCCGCGAATTGTATTCTCTTATTATGAGATTGCTGCTAGATATCTTTCAGATATAAAGACCGTAGATCAAACCACGCTTCACATCCACATGACTGAGCCTGATTCACGCGAAGGAAGTAAGAGACGCGCGTGTTGCTCTAGATGCAAGTCGCATCGCTCGAAGGCGTGATCGAGGTCTAACTTGCCGACCTTACTGAGTGAGGCGTTCATTGTGCACAGCATACTGTTCCCCACTTCCTCACGACCAGCGGACGTGCCGACTCCGGTATTTCGCAATTATAATCTTGGCTACAATCCCGACGAGCCGTTAAATGTATTTTGAATAACTTCCCGATTTCTGTACGATACCAGGCTTTTTGTTCGATGTAATTGGAATCTACGTGATTCTCTACGTGATCGAATCCGAAATGAGGAGATCCGTAGACGAACTAAAGTCACCGATATAACCCACCGGATTAGCAAGCTGAAGTGGCAATGGGCAGGCCATATTGCTCGCAGAGCAGATGGCCGATGGGGTCGAAAAGTGCTAGAGTGGAGACCGCGGCGGACTAGCAAGCGCAGCGTAGGACGTCCACCAACGAGATGGACAGACGACCTTATAAAGGTCGCCGGAAGACGCTGGATGCAGGTCGCTTCCAACCGGTATACGTGGAGATCTAAAGGGGAGGCCCACAGAAATATTAAAAACAGGAGAAGTGGCAAGGGGGCGTGTCGGTGAAGCCATGGTGTTGAGCGTTTCGCTCAGTTATCACTTGTACTACTTTATTCTTGTTTTCCTATATTACTCCGACTGTATTGTTTTTGCATTAAATACATTGCTTTTTTACAACCACCTCAGTCTATCACTGAGTTACTTGACAAGCAATGTAAAACTGACATAACGATACCTCACCAAACCGTAATGTCGCATGGTGTGTCCGTTGTATTTGAGCGGGAGAGTTGTATCCGCCCCCCGTGTCGCGACAACACACAATGATAATTGTTTGTGTGAGTAAATTATACGGAAAAAGTACGCTGTAGTGTAAAGAATTAGGTTTATATTTAAATGACTGAGTTATCGATGGCGCGTGTGTGCAATTGTTCGTAGTATTGTTTTGACAGAATTGTGTGCGCAATATTAGCGTTATGGAGGGGCAATTGTGGCTTCATCGGATTTCTATACATTTTGAATTCCACGCCATATCTCCTTCTTTAATATATCTATGGGGAGGCCTATGTTCAGCAGTGGACGTCCTATGGCTGAGATGATGATGAGGAATTGGAATGCTTCCGATGTATCGTTTTGTCTGCATAGTTTGACTCTGCCAGTGTTGTTGTTTTTTTTTTGTACGGACTCCATTAGAGTTGGATGGTGAATTGAATTCTTCGCTTTGAGTTTTAAAATATATTTATTCCAGTTAATCTCTGGCATGTCTGTCTACATTATGAAAACATTTAGTATGTCATTTTATTCGTTGTGCTGGGCTAGGAATATCTATCAAAATCTTTTTCTTTGGGATATGTTATGTGATAATGTCTAAGGCGCGGGCCACATAGAAAAGACGTAAGACGAGGACGCGTCGCGGACGTGCGAAAATGTATGAGAGTCGCGCCCGCGACGCGTCTCTTCTGTGTGTTCACGTTCGCGACGCTTCTATACATTTTGTATGAAAGAGACGCCGAAGAGACATATGTCTCCGCCCCGTCTGCGTCTTACGTCTTTTCTATGTGGCCCGCGCCTAACAGGTAAGTTTATAGAAGCTGTACCTACCTGTTTTTTTTAATTTATTATCCTTTAATAAATAATATAAAATCAGGAACAGTCTACTGTAAGCTTGAAAGTAAAAGATTTACAAGAACTACTCCACACTTACTAATAAGTTAAAGCTATAGCTTGAATTCATGAACCGTTATTATAATTTCCTTCTCTTATTTACCAAGTTAATGATAATTACCTAAAACAAACTTCACGCACACACACTTTGAAGACTAAATCCCGCGGTTTTCATATTAATGTGACTTTCAGAGCATGTTCACAATGCATATATCTTGTGTATTATGACGTCACAGCATATTACATGGGTGAATAAGTTAATCACAGCTCCCGGTAATGAAACAAGGGATTATAGACATTGCGCAGAGAAGATAGAGGTGGATGTTGTATGTAGGGGGAAATGTGTTAAAAATGCTTTAATCTGACGCGGTAATTTCCGATAGCGTGGTAAGTTGTTGATTAAAATTGAATTAAATAATATAATTTAAGGAAAACTTACATAGGTAGGTACCTACTCTAAAATGTATGTTTTATGACCTGTAGTAGGATCGCATAATAAAATAAAATACATAATTATAATGGTTTTACATAACCTACAGTGTGGTGATAAAAATCTACCCACATTTTTATCACCTTCAGACCTAGCGATAAAATGTTTTATTTAAGTAAGTATTGCATATTTTTATCACGAGGCATTAACATTTGTAAGTGCTTTGGTTTATCATACAAGAGCTCTAACTTTTTTTACAGTCCGAGTACTAATAAAGTTCTGTCTATCGAAAATCTGACATTATAATACAGACTTTGTATGTAATAGGTATTTGGTTTAATTTGACGCACATAAATTATGATCAACCAGCAAATCTTTGCGTCTTCGAAATCTGATGACCGCTTTAATACTTTGAACTTTTAAAGAAAATATTTAACAAAATTTTGAGAAAAGACGAAGGCCAGTTTGCGAATCACCAAAAAAACGTACGACATTTTTTTTTTTTTTGGGACAAACCCACCACACTATTCCCAAACCACTGCAACTCCTGAGAGGCAGAATCAACAGTGGCAACCACCAGAAAAGCGCCGAGACAATGAAGCTCGACGTGTCCCGGAGAATGAATTTACCTGTCTTGGATCCTGCACGAAATTAATCAGAAAAGAATAGTGGAGGAGTAGGAAAAAATATGTTTCCACTTCCCTCCATGCAAGCAGGAGACAGAACAAAACAAGGCCAATAGGCACAAAGGGACAATTACAACTGGGAGAAGCCCAGTTGCCCTGCACCACGGGTAAAAATGACTACTAATATTAATGGGTCCTAAATTGTGAGCTGCTAAATTTGATTCCAATAATAGGTATGGCAAAAACGTTTGAACGCACGGAAGTTTGTTCGAGTTTCCACAAGGTCTGTATAATAAATGACTTCAGATGTAGTCTGAATAGTATCCAACATAATATTGCGTTCGTTCTGCCAAAGAATACACTCCCAAAGAATATGATGTGCTGATTGTTCATATTCACAGTCAGGTGACGAACATTGACAAAAAGGCGAGGGAACAAGCTTAAAGGAAAACAATTTACTTTTAAAGTTACCATGTCCCGTGAGAAATTGGGCAACACAGTGATCCACCTCCAGCCACGTCCTAGCCAGCCGCTCACGAACGGATGGGAAGAACTGGTGGAGGTGAACGTACGACATTATGTTTTTTTTTTAATGAATCAAACTGCAGGTACCTAAATTACATAGAACATATTTTTAGGACAAATTTTACCAATCGTACATTAACCTTCCACTACTGTGATAAGGATGAAAATCTATTAAAGTAATTTGACAGATACTCGTGACATTACGCCCGGTGTACTGACATTTCGCTTGTAATAGGAGGCAAGCCTATTGCCGTCAAATGGACACTACACAGACTAACGACCACTTGCTCAGCGTTAGCTTTTGCGACCACAGATCAAGGCAGTCCATAATATTGCAGTTTATTTATTTAAATTCAAACATGGAGTCGACAGCAGAGCGCAGCGTTCCTTAACAGTTTACATCTTCCGACAGGATCCATGAAATATGCATTGTTTCCAACCGACCCATTTCTTCCAGTAAAGGGCAACGTACACTTATGTCTATGCGCTGCACGATATCAGTATCACCACAAATTAAACCATTCGATATTCTCTTTCTGAAATTTGATATTAACGTTTACATTTAAACATCATTAATTCGCGAGAGCATAGCCTCATACTTATCGGTATCATCTAGTAACTAAATAATGAAGAGATGAAATGAAAATATATTTGTTTATGCAAGTAGGTTTTTACAAATAAGTTGAGGCCAGTGTCTCTTTTAAATTCCAGACATTATTTAGATCAGGTTTATAGTACATCATCTTTAACCAGCAGCTTAAAACTTAGCTGTAAGATCGGCGATTATCCTACAATGCTAAACCATCACAGCTACGTGCTGCTCTAAGATTGCCTGGTTAATCAGTCGACGAGCCAAAGCCATGCTGATCTTAAGCAGTGCTTTCTAAATGTACGAGGTGTGTTCAAAAAATAACGAGAATTTTCGTTTTATGAAAAAAATATTTATTTATTCATCAATATCTATTTTGTCCCCTTCAAAATAATCCCCCTCGGATATAATACACTTGTGCCAACGCTTTTTCCAATCCTCGAAACACTTTTGAAACTCGATCTTTGTTATAGCTTTTAGCTCCTTCAGCGATTCGCGTTTAATGTCATCTATGCTTGTAAAACGACGACCTTTTAATGTTCTCTTTATTTTTGGAAATAGAAAAAAGTCACATGGAGCCATATCTGGCGAATATGGAGGCTGAGGCATCGTTACAGTTTTGTTTTTGGCCAAAAATTCACGAACAAGCAATGAAGTGTGAGCAGGTGCATTATCGTGGTGCAAAAGCCATGAATTGTTTAGCCACAAATTCAGGCGTTTTTTTCGGATTGCTTCACGCAAACGACGTTGAACTTGTAGGTAGTACTCCTTATTGATTGTTTGACCTTGTGGCAAGAATTCATGATGCACTATGCCATTAAAATCGAAGAACACAGTGAGCATAACCTTCACATTCGACCGCACTTGTCGAGCCTTTTTCGGTCTTGGCGATCCAGAATGCCTCCACTGGGACGATTGAGCCTTAGTTTCAACATCATATCCGTAAACCCATGTTTCGTCACCTGTTATAACACGTTTTAGTAGTTCTGCGTCGTTATTAACTTCATTTAGCGACTCCTGAGCAACTTCTATTCGCCGCTGTTTTTGTTCGAAATTCAACAATTTTGGAACGAATTTTGCTGCCACACGTTTCATACCCAAAACATCCGAAAAAATTTCATGGCATGAGCCAACTGATATGCCAACATCATCAGCGACTTCTCTGATTGTGATTCGGCGATCGTTCATAACCATTTCTTTCACTTTTTTCACGTTTTCATCGGTTGTTGATGTGCTTGGGCGTCCAGGTCGTTCGTCATCTTCAACGTTTTCGCGGCCATCTTGGAAACGCTTATACCACTCGTAAATCCTTGCTTTACTCATAGCAGACTCACCATATGCCTTTGTCAACATTTTACAAACTTCACTACACTTTATTTCATTTTTTACGCAAAATTGAATACAAATTCTTTGATCCATTTTTTTTTCACAAACGAAAATCGCCGAGCTCGAAAAACACGTCTAACGTTAGCGGCTGCCACTTAAAAAGTAAGCAATGAATATTGCTGAAAATTTTATCGTACTCCAGGGGCATGTGTACCAACATAATAATAAAAAAAAAATTATACAGGCGGACTCTCCAAACCCGCGAAATTTAAAAATTCTCGTTACTTTTTGAACACACCTCGTACGTTCGTCTTTAGAGAGAACCCACCGATGCATTCGCTGGTATTGAGTTTACAATAGGATTCGCGTCGCGGCGCGGTGACGGCAATCATTCGCCTCTCGTCGTCATATTGTAATATACGAATACGATGCCACGACGAAATATGAGAACGGAATCGCTGAAATTCAGAACATTCAAGAATTTCAACATAAAATGGATGTCGAGAAAATTGGCTTTTTGAAATATTGCGCTTGAAATTGGCATGTCTCTGTATAATTTGTCAATCATTTCATACATTATTATTCTTATTTGTTCTTTACTTACTCTGTTATTAAGGTATATCTGTAAGGCCATGAAACTGAAATAAACATATTTTGAAAAAGTACAGACAGGTAGAATGAATAAACAAAAAATCGATTATGTCCTGTAGAATCTTATTAAGACTTTGCAAAGAACATTATAAAAGCTTTTAATATATTTTACTGATATTGTTTCGCTTTTACACATCAGTAATTGCATCTCGACTGTTTCTTTCCTTATATTGCAAACATATTATAATAAAAACAAAGCTGATTCATTCATCAGCGAAGCCTTCTCCTGAAAAGAACAAAACACATAATTGCAATATTATATTTAAAATGCAAACAAAGAAAATCCTATCGTAATACAATGAAAATATTCTAGATTGTTTTCTGATGCAATCAAGCGAGTGCTTTGTCTCATCTCTTTTTTAATTAATCTTCATAAAGAAATCTCACTAACTCTGTAAAGTAGCTATTGTATTTAAATTTTAAAATAATACCACGAATGCGAGAGAGAATGCATCGCATACATGTATGCAATGAGATGATATCTCGCAAGTTGCACTACTTCCACCCCTCGAGGACAGTTGGAATAAAACAATAGTAGATAGTGTGTCGTAATATAGTAGTTAAAGTGTTTGTTTTGCTTCTAAACTGTCGTTATGATGCTTTGAATGTTACTGTAAGCTTTAGTGAAAAGTGATCGTAAAACTGTATTATCTTCGTAAATGATAAAGATGTTATCTTAGAGAGGCATAAAGTGGAGAATTCGAAGCTTTGAAACGAGTAACAGGTCCTTTATTCCTCGTGTCAAATCCACATTTCCTTCATAACATGTCATGTCAGACGCAGTCGATGACACATCAATCATACAGCCAATACTCCCGATATAGATGGCGACACTGGCGTAAAAATTCGCTTGACCAACAAGGACTCATATCGCTCCACCAATCAGGACTCGTAGGTATCTTATAATTTGTCGCGATCTTTATCTAGCGGGGCTCTCCTAGTGACGGTTGATCGGAAATCGAGCGTTCTTTAAAGGCAGCCTCTCCGGAGGGCCCAAATTAAGATAAACATAAGAGGAATTTACCAATAAACTTCTTACAATTTAATTTACCTTTTTTTCTTTGACGTTTTTGATGAAAGGAAAACGGTTTATGAGTGTTTCTTCGTTGAGATGAAAGATTGCACGCTTCAATAACTTTGTGAAAAATTCAGAGAGACAATCTTTAAGAGAGAAGAGATAATTATACGAGAGAATTATATTATAGCTATAATACTTGTAGTCTAAATATGTATGCTGATTAAAAAAATATTGTGTAAACCAATTGGTACAGTAAGGATCCATAAATCCCGTACTTCGCAAGACAAGGTTTCAAATGTCGTTATACGCTAGCATTTAATTGCTGAATTACTTTAATTAATGAGTAACATGTAAAATCATCCGTCAACTTCAAAGTTAACTTACCAATAAGACTTGATGAGGGCAGATACCGTCACTAATAGCAGAAAAACCTCCTCAACTTTATAACCCCTCTCAAATTTTCCTGATAACCTTGTTAAGGAAATCAAAAGACCCTCGTTATTAAACGGTAATAAACAAAATAACGTAATGAGTGTAATATAACAAGCTAAACTTTAACATCGTGAAGTTATCAGCGAGCCAAGAGAAGCGATCATAATTGACTAAATGCTCAGCATTAATCACTAATCCGATTTAAAAGATAAATTATTTAAAGGAGTTTCTACTGCGACGGTATTTGAAAATTATTCGGTAGATTGCGGAGATAAGGGAGGCGGTCATTTGTTAAACTTTTTTCATTTTACGGGGATTTTTTGTCTTAATGTTTCCGGTGATTTATTTCAAGAGAGGTAATCGTAAGAAATTTTTGGAGATTTCTGTATTGTTCGCTAAGCTAAAAAGCATCGAAAGCTAATTTAGCAAGTTTAACTCTTATAAATATTCAATTTTTGTTTTGGTTTGATGTTACGGGAGGCTCGACAGATTTAAAAATACGAATTTACAACATTCATTGATCACATCTATCTTTATTTATACAAAGTTCAACGATCATCGCGGGCATGCGGGTGGCGAGTAAAGGGCAACTCGCTGCCGCTGCCCGACCATGGACCATACCCGGGTCGACGGCGGGTTGTGTTCCACGCGCGCCTCAAAGAGCGTCAGCATAATGACGGGGCCCCCTCACTAGAGGGCCAAAGCCTGCTGGGGTCGCGGGACTTATCTCATTACCGTGACCCCGGAACATAAAGGGCTATTGAAGGACACCGTGGATTTTAGTCAGTACAAGTCTGACAGTCCCTCCCGCCCTGCCCAGGGTGGGAGGACTCATTTGATGATTTTACCACGCAAAAAAAAAAAAAAAGTACAACGATCATCTAAATACACGGTGCTGAAAACTGTTACGTATCCACAACTAACATAAGAACTTCCAAACTATATTTTCAATTGTAACTACAACAACGCTTTGCTCAACTCAGTTAGCTTCTACCGACACACAATGGCTGCAGCCTCCATCCGTCATAGCACACAATAAGCTTCACCTTGCAGCTTGTGCAGCTACATGCAGCTCGATGCAGCTGCATTATCTGCACCTTACAGTAAAGACCATTACTCACTGCGTCGTGATTGATCGCACCTGGCGAGGTTTTATATGTTCGGCTTTAAAATGTAGACTACAATGGCTTTTAGATAAGTATAAATGGTGGCGTAACTCAAGTTGGATTTGAGAAAATGTCATTTATTTTTGTAGATCAGTTTTAACGGGATATTATTAGGCTTTGGTGTTGAGCACATATAACATTACGGCTGTTTTACCCTGAAGGGTTAGACAAAAGTAAGTAAATGTCTGGTTATTTAACTGAGAACCAATAGATAAATTAGATTTTTTTATTGTACAGACGCCAGCACATCAACCTACCTCATTCTGTCAAATTTCTTTAATAGATTTTCAACCTTATCACTATAGTGGAAGGTTAATGTTCGATTGTTAAAATTTGACAGATTCGGGTAGGTAAACCTGGTGGCGTCTGTACACCAAAATTGATACTCATCTGTCTTACAATATTGCTAATTCTATGGTTAATATGTGTATTATTATTTTTTTATTGCCTCAGACACTATTATTCAGAATTTTGTTAGTAGTAATGCTTATAAAAATAATGTTAAACTGTCTTCCAGACAACCTTCGACCAACTTAAAATTTAAGTTAATATTCGCCGAAATAAGTCAGTGCTGCACATGAACCCTCAAGTTATTTCTTTGTCAAATTATAATCTTATCCATGATCACTTAAAGTTTTAATAACTTTGCTAAGTAGATTGGCCCATATTGCTTTCAACATTGATAGATCGAGTTTTAAAAAGCTAGTCATAATTTTAAAAGTATAATACACCATGCTGCGCGTGCAAGTATTGCTCAGTCAATTCTCTATGCTCTACGAGTATAAGACTTATGTCTATGGTCTAATCAAATGTTGCTAGAGTTCTCACTTTAAAATGTCATGGTAGGCCACCAGGACTCTATGTGAGCTCTATGTATAACAAGGGGTTGTTGTGAGTTCGCCACAAAATTATATATATCGCCACGAAAAAAGTATTGATTCTGTTCTCCTAGTACTTTCTTTTCAGATTCCATATTGTGTCCTAGTTTTCGGTAGTTTTGTGCTGGATTTTATTATTTAATTGTTCTGCTATCCGTGCAGAAAAAGAAATGGGGAGAATTTACAATAATCAAAATTAAAAAACCTTTGGTTTATTTATACTTACATACTTTCTTTCGTGGGGATATAATTTTGTGGCGATCTTACAACAATCCATAACAAGGCCATTGGGTTCATCACTGCGTCGAACTACAGACATTATCTTATATCGAGCCAACGAACCGTGAACAACCCGGGACTACAGCACAATGGCTCGAGTTGAACATCGAGCTAGCAACAGTAACAACAGGCGACAACGAGCCAAGACGTATACACTCAACTGTTGCTTGTCGTTCTATGTTTTATCTATAGTTGTGTGTTTATGTAACTCATTAAAATATTGAGGATGAAGAATTCTTATGCGTTCCTCATAAAGTACAGACTAATAGATAATTAAGTACAACTAACGTGTATGCGGATATGTTGGCTCTGGAACGCAAAGAGCGACAGAAGGAACAAGGTGGATTTTTAGTCTATAAGAGTGTGACAGTTGTTTTTGCATCAAATAAAATCCTCCTGCTCGGGGAGCGGGGGGGGGGCTTTAGGACTCATTTGACCATTAAAAAAAACAATTACTGTATATCTACCACGTTGTGTAAAACACAAACAACGTTAACAAAGGTTTCTAATAGAAATTGTTTTACATAATTAGTTGTCTTTATATTTAAGAGATACGAGTACGCTGTATATGTAATAAGAAAACTTTTGTTTATCTTAAAGCTGGTAGACATGTTTCCAGTGATTTAGTAACCAAACAATAACTTAAGTCATTACAACCGTGCTTACTGAGCAACAAGTTGTTACTTTACGAACAGTAAGTTTTACTTTAAGGGAAATTGTGTACATATTAGGAAGTTAAAGAATAAACATGGTTATTCATGTGTGAGAAATGAAAGTAATCAGAAAGTCAAAATAATATAATAGCAACATACTGAACAAACTACCAAGAATTCAACGAAAATCGTTCCTGTCTTATAAGAATCAAAATGCCTTCTTACTAAAATTACGTTACAGCAAAAAAAAGGTTTTCCAATTGTTTGAATGATGAATCCAATATCTTCCAGTAACGAAATTTTGGTCCTCAATCAACAATATTTTGCGAGGAATAGAGAGAAAAGAAATTACGAAACCATAAAACATAAAATAACATTATTTTGGCATCAGAGAAGTTAACGCTTTAATAGGTCTTTGTGCGCGGTCAACTAGATTATTTTGTGACATAGTCTGTGCCTCTTACCTGCCGTCAGCATCCCTCGAGGGCTCAACTCTCAGAGCACGTAAACTATCAAACAGAACCCTTCCTCACTCCAAACCTTGTTAACTCCCAACAAGCTTAAACTGACACTTAAAAATGTTAGTTATTTACTTTGTAAACCTTTCATTTTGCTCACAGCGAAAGCTAATATCACGAACAAACATTTCATAACTTCTGAAGGGAACTGAGAGAGGAAATATTTTGCAGTCAAAGCACAATATTCTTGACGTTTGAAAAATAATCGAGTATTGCAAAAGTTGTCGTTAAATGGAATAATGGATCGCCCAGTGGCCTACATTACGGGAGCTTTCTCTAGCGGGGCATGGACGGGGTGAGAGCGGGACGGGAGCGGGGCAACAGCGTCCGCTAACCGTCCGCGTTCATTCGCTCTGTTTGCCACACTCCATTCACTTCTCAATCGCATTTCATCAGTTTTCAATTGTCTCGCTTCATTTGCGGCGCGCTTTGTTTTTAGTCCCTTGTTCAGCGCACAGGCGAGATGTATAGCTGGGCTGCTGAGATTATAATATATACGACGATTACAGCTTCTCGTGGACTAGATATTAAGTTATCGTTTCGAAATCACTGTTTAATACCATTAGTTTCAGAACTTCCCTGGTCTGAATTTTGTACAGTATTCAGTCTTTGTATCAACACAAAATTTAAGACGTATTTAGTGCCAAGAATCTTAGGTAAAGTATTCTCTTGTGATGTTGTTTAATAATAGTACCCACCGGGCTGTGGTATTTAATCTCCTTAAAACACTTGTCAACAAAGTTTAATACCATCAAACGTTTCCAACTGACGGAAACTGATCGAGAATTCAAATCCCTTTACAATGCGCCATTGAACAGGCTCACAACGTAACTCTGCACTTGTGACAATACAAATTGACCCTTATTTATCAAAGTTTAAGTTCAGAGCGCACGCAAACGAGCTTGTTAAGAGGGGACAAATTATTATTTTAATGGCGGAGACGTGATTCAGTTTGTTATCTGACGACATTGTTTATGTATTTAGATGATTCGGTGGTGTTCGCAAACTGCTCATTAATCTGTCTCGAGTTGCCAGAACACGCGTAAAAATAAGAGAACTCCGAAACATTTAGACACTGTTGTAAACATTGATTATTATGAATTTGAAATACACACATCAAAAGTGTCTATAGTTTGATTATTAATTCGAGTCAGTAAAATGACAAGTGCAACTGTCACTGATACATACAAAATGAAACAAACCAGGAACATTGGAAATGTCATTTTACTGACTCGAATTAATAATCGTATTTTAGGGATCAAGCATTTTTATGCGGATTTCTTGAGATTGAGATGTGGCTTTGTAATAAATTTATGATTTTATAAATTTATATGGATCCTTTTTGGTGCATTTCATAATTTGAATCAGGAACTGTGAATCAAATTCGAGTAAAAGATGAAAATCAGCTGTCAATATTTTCCCTATAAAAACATACAACGCATTGAAGACATTATTAGTGCTACTGTTTCCCTACTACTGATTAAAACCAACGTTATTATGGAGCGGCGACGTCATTTAAGCAGGGAAGAAATGCTCAGAGCCGTGGGAATGATAGAAGCTGGTTCCCGGCAACGTACTGTGGCTTTAGCTCTGAATACAAGTCAGAGTGTTATCAGTCGACTTTGGACACGTTACCGAAGCACTGGTACCGTGGCTGAGCGCCATGGAGGACGGTATCGCTGCACCACACGGAGACAAGACCGATACATTCAAATCTTAACTCGAAGAGCTCCAACAATAACCGCCATGATGTTAGCCGTGAGGCTTCATCACTCTTCAGGGAACTTAATTAGCGACCAAACAGTCAGAAACCGCTTGCATGAAGTGAACTTTCATTCCCGAAGACCGCTACGGGTACCACTTATAGCAATGCACAATCGTAGGATTCGATATCAATGGGCTCTTGAACACAGAAATTGGGCAGAAGAACAATGGCGTTTCGTGTGCTTTTCTGATGAGTCTCGTTTCGGTATGAGACCGGATACAAGACGTATACGACACTGGAGAACCCCTGGACGCCAACAGCGATTAAAATCCTGCCAGGAAGTCCATCCTTATAGTGGTGGAACCATCATGGTATGGGCGGGTATTTGGATCGGCGGAAGAACTGAGTTGATTTGGATCAGAGGCAACCTCAACGCTCAAATTTATGCTGAGACGATTGTATCAGACGTCATCGTTCCTCTACAAGTGCAAATCGGTCCCTTATTTCAGTTAATGCATGATAATGCACGACCGCACACCGCAAGAGTTGTAAGACAGACTCTCGCCGCAGCTAACATCAATGTCCTGCCCTGGCCTGCTCAGTCGCCAGACTTGAATCCGATTGAGCATGCATGGGATATGCTACAGAGAAGAGCTCTGCCGAATATGGAGGGTATCCAGTCGCAAGAAGACCTTTTTTTGTTGTTGCAACGAACATGGGCGGCCATTCCACAGCGTGATTTGGATGAACTCATTTTGAGTATGCCAAACCGATGTTCTTGTGTTGTTAGTGTTCGCGGTAGAAACACGGATTATTAATTGTTTAAGTTACCCAATAAAATTTTAAAGAAAACTGTTATTTCAGTCTTTTTTTCGAACTTTTGTGTTAGTGGTTCAAATGTCAAAAATCCCTTTATTAGGAAAATGGCAAATTTCTTTATTAATGCAAAGGTGACTTGGTTTATCGTTACTGTGACAAACGAAAACACTTTATTTGATGAATCCTTAAAGAAAATTTTAATTAATATCAATCAGGAGAAAAGTTATTGCAAAAATATATGTTGATCCCTAGACACTTTTGATGTGTGTATATGAGATACAAGTGATATACCAGTCGAAAAAGATAACGTTAATACAAATAGGTAAAATAACAAGAGTGTCAACACAAACCAGTCTCAAAAAGGCCGTAAGTTTAGAGAAATAAAGTTTCCTCATGGCCGGCATCGAGTAACAGCAGCTGTGTAAACCTTTTAGAATTCTACTGAAACGGCTCCCCGGCGTTCCTAGGCACACATCCAATCTGGGGCTCCCTGTTGAGTAATCTCTCTTTGACAAATCGCCTCTCGGTGTCTCCTCTCGGAGTCGGAGGCGCCTCGCCCATCTGTCTTACGTATTTGCGTTTAGGTTTTTCAATTTTGTGCGAGATGGTACCTAGAGACTGGGCGGACAGTTCGGCTTTTTCAATTGGGTTAAACTTTGGCGGAATATTTATTATCTTTTTTTTTAGGTTTTGCTCTGAGACTAAGCAGCAACTGCTGTAGTTTTTGTTAAAATAAAACGTTCATAGCTTATACTGAGAGAAAATTTTACGTGTTGAAAAGAGTTTTTGTCGGAACTGTTTGATTTTTTTATGACGTACAGAATTTTGCAATACTGGTAAAAGTCTCGTAGAAAAACTTATAACTTCGGTTTTTATTTTGATATTGTTTTCGTAAAAAAACACGTTTCATTTTTATTCGTATTCCTCTTTTTCACAAAACCAGTAACAAGTTTATTCTGTGTCAAAAAACGAGAACATCATCTACATACACAAAACCGTCTTAAGTATCTTGGAGAGTACATCAAAGAATTTCTCGTCGCTGAAAGTTGTCGAGGCATCTAAAACCCATAAATAAAGGGCGGTGAGTCGTCAGGCCACGTGGGAGGAGGCTTTGAAGCCTGCCTCAATGGAGACGCGGTGTAAAGACGATTTGGTGGAATGCGACGACAATCTCTCACTCGGCTAGCGAAGCCTGTCACAAAAGGAACCGCTCACTGACATTTATTAAAGGGACCCTCTATTGTTTTGGGCATTGTACTTTATATGAGTCGAAATGGTCATTTTTCATTGGACTTTTTTTTATTATTTTTTAAAATGAGTCTTAGCTTGAGTTACATAATATTTATGAACTAAGCTATCGCTTTCTTATACATCATTAAATACTTGTTTTTATTTAGAATGAATACGACCACACTACAAAACAAAATATTCAACCCACTAACTCAAATTGAAAGCTAAAATACTGATTCCTCTGTTCTAATTGAATTAAAAACGGTTCTACCGTATGAGTGCAATTTGAAACAACGTTAACTTCTTAATCAACGTTCCCTTGGATCTTTAAGTGTTTAATTGGAGTAATTTGCAAGATCCTTTTTGCATTAAAATTCATCAAGCAAGTAACGAGGAAAGTTTCTTCAAAGTCCACTTTATTAAGACACTAGTTGTGGGAACAGACGGGAGACTACAGTGAAGGGTGCGGTGTACTAAACTTGTTGTAGCTGGTACGATGGACAGAGTTCTGATGTATGCAGAACCAAGTTTGCGGACAGCAGTTTAGTAGTTGTTAGTAAACTTATAGCTGTTAAGACAGCTTATTATTTCTTAACGCAAACGTACAGTTGGTTCAGCTTGCACTTGCTGCACCTAGGTTTTATTTCTGATTATATACCTGAAGTATACATATTAATGTATTCTGGTCACAAATGACATGGCTTAATCATATTTTGTGTGCGTGATCCGCATACAAAATAAAACCGAAACCTATTAAGAGATTACCAGGAGGCGCGTGTTGCTACAATAAATTCCCTCAACCGTATTTTCCCAACAAAATGTTATTCACAAAAACTTTTCAACCGTTGAGTTGGGGCGTCGCAGATGGTAAGAAATAACCGGCTTCCGTAAAATATGAACCAATGACGGCGGGAGATAATCTTATTTACCTCCGAAGCGCCGAGAAGATAGAATACAAAATGTAGATTTAACTGAGTCATCAATTTCAGGAATCAGCGCCCGCTAAATTAGTTTGCAACTAAAGCTGAAAGTTAGTTTGTTGGTTGTGAGCGATTTAGTGTTGGCTTTCATGTTCCTTGTTTGTTTAATGTTGTCTGACGTTTACTCGAATATTGTTCGTTGAATCTGAACTAGTTTCATTCATTGTTTATCTTTTTGTTTTGTTTTAAAAGCTTTCCGAAGTTTTTGGTGTTTCGAGTGATTTCAATTCAGTAGTATTAAACCATTTGTAGTTAAGATTCTTTAATTCATCCACTTTTCTTCAACTTCGTTCATATATCTCATGTTTCACACATTAACATTTACTCCAAACATTTGAATTAATTAACAAATTAATTCAATAACGTAGGCCCCTTGACGAGTACATCTTCTTCATTTACAATTTTAATTGTGAGAACACTTATTAAACAT
Organism: Agrotis exclamationis; assembly: GCA_950005045.1. Taxonomy (NCBI): domain Eukaryota; kingdom Metazoa; phylum Arthropoda; class Insecta; order Lepidoptera; family Noctuidae; genus Agrotis; species Agrotis exclamationis. The sequence continues at coordinate 23,598,888 of OX465427.1, read as the reverse complement.
GTACCAGAACACACATATGTGTAAACCTACATAGGTTGGTACTTAGCGGCCGCGGTGTGCGGTTTGGCTCTTGCTTTAATTTGGACATCATGTATGAAGGTCAACGCGAGCTTAGCATCTCATTTCCTTTCACTCTCATATTCATAACGTTACTTACGTTTTTAGAGAATGTTGTTCAGTGAAAAACCACACGTAAGTGGGATATAATGTTTAAGCAGTTGATGGTAGCTATTAGACGAAATGATTTGAATAATTATGTGGCATCATTTGAAATCCAATGCAGGTTAGGTAGAATTGTACCTCCCGTATTAGTAAGTATTTCGTACCTGTAGTGTACGTAGTTTCAGTCAAATTTAAGCTATAAATACAGTTCTGGTAGCATGAACTTGCTAATTTGGCGATGGTAATAATTTCCGTCATTTCACGTTCACACAAAGTGATTCTAATTTGAAATTATCTCGCGTGAGTTATGTATCTAATGGCGTTATATTTCAGAGTGTGTGGGGATACAGTTTAATCATTTCGAAGCGTTTTGGTGCTTCAACATTATTTGATTCTATTTAAAAGTTTACATAAACTAATCCCTACTTTATGCTAAAGTTTTGAGCAAGACAGCTTTTTTTTTTGCGTAGTAAAATCATCAAATGAGTCCTCTCACCCCGGGCAGGGCGGGAGGGACTGTCAGATTTGTACTGACTAAAATCCTTCAATAGCCTTTTATATTCCGGGGTCACGGTAATGAGATAAGTCCCGCGACCCCGGCAGGCTTTGGCCCTCTACAGAGGGGGCGCCGTCATTATGTTGACGCTCTTTGAGGCGCGCGTGGAACACAACGCGCCGTTGACCCGGGCATGGTCCATGGCCGGGCGGCGAGTTGCCCTTTACTCGCCGCCCGCATGCCCGCGCCTACGGTGGCCGGAGATCTTCTTGCGACGTCCGTCGCCGTGGGCGTCCACCACCGCGGGTGGGGCGGAGGGAGGACATTGTCCTCTCTCTCATGCGGCCCGCCTCCTCCTTCGCGAGCATGACTGCTTCGCAGAAGGAGGCGACCGCTTCCCACTCCGTCTCGCCCCGCATCATGGCCGCGACCAATGCCGGGCGCGAGAGTGAGCAAGACAGCTTTAAAATAATTAAGAAGTTGCCTGGATTTGAATTCCCTTTTATATTTTTGTTCTGTCTGATTGTTGCCGTAGAGCAAATAGTAAAGTCTTTTGTGTGCCTTTTGGAACATATTGCATGTTTTATTTATCGATTTTGGAGTGAGGTGACTTTCAGACGAGGTCTTTAGGTCCAATGTCACGAAATTGACCTCTGTACAATATTGTGACATAGGTACACTTCGTTCTTATTATAATACATACAGGCATTTTGTTTTTGCAGAATTCCAATAAAGTTTTTTATGACATGTTACACTTTATTTTTTCTTCTACAATAATAGCACAATCACATTTGTGATTGGAAAAGTAAAGATACTCGTATTACAAAAACTTGTTGGCTTTGGGTCACGCTATGCATAAAATAATAGGTAATCTTAAAACGACGTTTCAGCCTCTTGAAGACATTACTAAGGAATCGGTTTCAGGGATTGTTCACACACACACACCTTGTTTAAAAGTCTAATCAAAAAGCATTACCTCTCTCTATAAACATAAGAGTTTCTTTGCTTTTGTTTCATGATTATTATAGCAGCAAATTGTAAATCTATTTAATTGTAGAAACTACATACAGTATTGTTTCTCTCTCTTCTTCAAATCTATCCAAAGGTTGTCTTGAAAAGATCGCTTTTAGCGATTAGACTGTCGTCTGTTACCCTGTTTATAAGATCCACTTTGTACCTGTAATTTGTATAACGTGACATTATATGTACCTTTAGCGTATTCCACTCTAAATATCTTTCTATTTATCTATCTATCTTCCGCTCTATTAAGAGTGAGAATTAACTTTGTTGTTTTCTGAAACACAAAGAAAAAAAAAAACAATGAATCGGTTAATATTGTTTATGGAATTGTGGAAAACAAAAATGAAAGATATAAAACGGCCCTAGTACGGTCTGATATAGCGTTGAAACAAACCTAATAGTCCACAAAGGTTCAAATCACGCCAATTTATCTTTACCACAAGAGGAGCGTTCAAAACAAATCGCCCTCGTTGTATATAAAAAGCACATTAACATGTAAACCCGCGCGAGTGATCCTGAACGCCTCGTTACACAAGTCGTTATCTCCTAAAGAGGTTACAAAAAGCCCGGGTATTAAATAACAAGGGCCTGGAAACCCACTGGCTCTGATTTATTCGACGACGGAAAACTATCTTTTTGAGTAGCTGACAAACTCTTCAATAATTCAGAAGTGCTCGTGAAAGGGTCTTATTGAAATCAATGCTTTGAAAAAAGATTGGGTTCTTTTTAATTAGCAATGGATACGTCTGGAAATTCTAGTAGGTGTTGACCTCCTTTTATTGGATATGGGGAAATACTCTTGAGTGGACTTCCGTCTGTGGAGATGTAGGTCAATTCACATGACGGATTCCAAAAGACTAAAACTCCATGTCAATTACAATCATGATGATTCAGGAGCCCGTGCTTTAATTTTGATTTTATTCAACGATTCGTCGTCAACAGCCTATAAATGTTCCCACTGCTGGGACACAGGCCTCCTCTCTGTGAGAGGGAGTGGGCTATAATCCACCACGCGGGCCCAGTGCGGATTGGTAGATGTCACATGTCTTCGAATTTTTGGTTCTAGGACATGCCGGTTTCCTCACGACGATGTTTCCTTCACCGTTTTGAGAGCAGTAGTGTTGAAATAAATTACACAAAGTAATGCGCATGACGGGGTTCGAACCCACGACCTACTACTCGTAAGACCTACTATTCAACGATTATTCTTATGCAATTGATGAAACATGTTTTTATCTTGACTAAAATAATGAGAAATAATAATTCTTATTATAATATACCTACGCAGGAAATCTTCAATATCTCAAACTGGCATCATATTCGAATTAGGGTAAATATTCAGTAAAAGGCGGTTGGTAGAAAAAAGAAATTTCATGATCCGACGCAGCCTTAAACAAAATTGATCACGACTTCGTACATTTAGGAGGCTCACACAATTTCCACACGTTATACATTGTAAAGTACAAGTTACATCTTTTACTGAGCCCAAAAACAAAGCACCACGTGTAACTGAGCGTTCAAGTAAAAACGAACTTTATCTCTGCGATTTATGGTTAAAATTAGTTCGTGTGAAGAGAAGTTGGTTACGCTGAAATTGTATTTACATAGAGGATTTATTGATGGCTGTTTTACATGGGTGTCGTTAGGATTACGATGTAGGACTGTAGGTAGGCACCGAAGATTACGTAAGGCAAGATAATATACTGAATTTTTAACGAAGAGCCTGTGTCACTGAAAATAAACGACCAAAATAACGCTTTAACAAAAACGTTTTTAGGAAATACACTTTCTTCTTTTACTTTGCTAAAGGCTAAGCGATTCTTCCGAAGGTAACATCTCTGGCTGGAGGCCAGACCCGATGGCTTACTGAGAAAGCCTAGGTCCTAGACTCAAAGGCTCTCAGGCCTTGACTGCGAGGTTGTGTAAACGTAGATTATTAAAAAATGTATTATCAGTACAAACAACTGGACATTTTAATTCCATATACAAAACAATTAAAACCGTATTTCACGTGTATTGCCGTCATTGTACGCATTCTGCGACGCATAATATCTTGAAGACGTGTGCGTAATTACACGGCGAACAATTAAGTTTTAATTGGAACGGGTGCCTCTCGTACCAGCCAGTGTACTCACGCCTTTATTCCGACTTGTCCCGAGCCATTGTGCTCACGGCTTTATGTCAAATGTTGAGCTCCCATTACCTGAAACAATTAAATTAATGTTGTAAATAAATGTAAATACAAGATACAGAAGTTTTTTTATTGTTCAGTGTTTAAAGAGGAAATGTTTCTAGGTGTCTCTAGCTCGCAATGGGGAATTGTACTCTTTTACAGTAGATCTTTGATCAAACTTGTATACTAACGAGTAACTCTGCAAATAACTAAGTCAATATCAATAATGTGAAACAATATGTATCTGTCGAGATCAGTTACAAATTCAAAACATGCTGTAACAAGCAATTATGAAGCTAGTCCTTGATCCAGGCTCTTGAGCCAGTCCAAAATGTATCAAGTGACATCTACCAATCCACATTGGTTCTGCATCGTGGGTTCCTGTTCGTCTCTCAGAGTGGAGACTTCAGCAATAGAAATATTACAGGCTTATTATGCCATACACCAAACCTTCAAAAACAAATAACAGTAAATTTTATTCATAAAGTTTCACTAAGACGAATAGTAACAGAAGTAAAACTACTCATCACGCCCATTTACTTAACCGACTAACAAATGACAACAAAACAAAACCTCCCGCCCTCCGAGAGGTCATCAATCAGGAGGAGTGCCCTCGAAGCTCGATGCCGACAGCATCAACAGGTCTCAACAACAATACACAAACAACTACGGCTCAACAACTGTAGCGGTATACAGTTGTTGAGGCTTTAAGGGAAGGAGTTTTAAGTGCTCTAGATTGATTCAATTTGTTTCAAATGTTGATAGTTTTGATAAAATCAGTTGGTATATTTAAGGCTCAGAGGCCATAGCCTCTGAGCCTTAAATATACCTTTACTTTGACATGAGCATAACTTTTCACGTTTTTTTAGACGTAAACGGAAACTTTGACGTTAGTTTGATGGAAAAATAGTTCCATGTTCGTACACTGAGGGTCAAGTCAGACGCGACGCTGCGTGAAACAACTGAGAGTGAAGCTCTGGGAACGATCTCTGAAAGTGAAATTCCGGAAAACAAACAAGGTCGTAAAGTTGTGTACCCACAAATGCAATCATGTTAGGGTGAAGCCAAACGAACGTAATTGTTGAGTCGTGAGTCGCAGAATTTCGGTCGCTTTCATACAAAACAAAAGACGACTCTCTCGCGACGCAATTTTTTTCTATGAAAGTGACCGAAATTCTGCGACTCACGACTCATTTACGCTCGTTATTGATCAGTATCCAAATCACTCTACATTAATTAAATTCTAGACAAGCACGATCTATAGCAACTTTAAATTAATTAATAATTTATTATATATTAATTAATATATATTGACTGGCCTGTTGGTCTAGTGGTTAGTGACCCTGACTGCTATGCCGGAGGTCGTGGGTTCGATTCCCACCCAGGACAAATGTTTGTGTGATGAGCACGATCATTTGTTCTGTGTCTGGGTGTAATTTATCTATAATATGTATGTATTTAGAAATATATAAGTATGTTTATCAGTTGTCTAGTACCCATAACACAAGCTCTGCTTAGCTTGGGACTAGATGGCGCTGTGTGATAGTTGTGGAATATTATTATTATTATCTTCTTTATTCATTATTTTTCATATTTCTTTACATTTTTAAATATTAAAAAAAAATAAAAAAAAATAAAAAACATTTAAAAATATAAAAAATAGTGGCCCACTAGCATCGGGAACAGGGTCCAAGGTGCCAGTGGTTAGGACTCTAGAGAGAGGAACCTCCTCACAATGCGCGCCGTGTCCAAGAGAACTGCTTTCTGCATCAAGCCCTTGAGCCAGCTGCACAATGAGAGCCTCTTAAGATGTTGGTCGAGGCTCTTCGCAATTAGTCCATTGACCGAAACGACTATCGGTACAATGACTGCTGAGTCCACGTCCCACATGTCGACAATCTCGTGTGCTAAATCAAGATACTTGATTTTTTTATCATTTTCAGCTTTCACGAGATTTTCGTCATGAGGGACGGTGATATCAACAATCATTGCACGGCGCTCTCGGCGATCTACCACCACTATATCAGGCTTATTGGCTACAATAGTCCTGTCAGTGATGATAGATTGATCCCAATACAATATGGCATGACCGTTTTCAAGAACTGGGTCGGGCACATACCTGTAGTATGGTACTTCAGAATCCACAAGGTTGTATTGCAGAGCAAGTTGCTGGTGGATAATCCTAGCTACTAGATTGTGTCTGTGCAAGTACTCGCCGTTAGCAAGACGAGAACAACCGGAAACAATGTGTCTGATCGACTCACCGGGACGGTGGCATGCCCGACAGATGTCAACCGTACCGTCCTTGACAATATATTTCCGGTAATTGTTCGTCATGATAACTTCATCCATAATCGCACAGACAAAACCTTCGGTTTCCCCGAAGAGGTCACCGAAACGTAGCCAGGCTACAGACGCCAAAAGGTCTACATCAGGTCCGTGAAGGGCCCTGTAGAACCGTCCGTGTAGCTCCTTGCTCTGCCATACCTCCCTGCGGTCATTCGTATCCAATACCACAGGTTTGCGCCAGTTCTCGTTAGCCAAGGAGAGCGGGGTAAGGCCTTTGTCCACTGAAACTACATCTCGATGCATCCCCACGTCGGCTTCAAGGAAGTATTCCCTGAGACTGCATACCTCGCGGTTGTGCAAGGTCTTAGCATTGAGTAAGCCACGGCCTCCACACTTCCGCGGGATATACAGTCTCATCACCGATGACCGTGGGTGATGCATCCGATTTGCAGTCAGCAGTGTACGGACCTTTCTATCCAGGGCGTCAAGTTCCGTTTGAGTCCATTTGAGTATGCCGAAAGAATACATCAGAACCGGCATGACCCAACTATTGAAGGCGCGCACCTTATTTCCGCCTGATAAAAGACTATTTAACACTTTGTTCAGGCGGCCAAAGAAGCGCTCCCTCAACGATTGCTTCATGCCAGCAACATTGATGCCCAATGATTCCGACATACCCAAATACTTATAGGTTTCGGTTGCTGAAAGGGATCTAAGGTTTATGGAATCTGAGAGTTGGGTGCTCTCAGACTCCATAATCTCCCCTCGCCTTACATGCATGACCGCACATTTCTCCACACCAAATTCCATCATAATGGCGCTACTGAAGGTTTCAGTGATCTTCAGTAGCCCCATCAGCTGCGAATTGGTGGGGGCAAAAAGTTTCAGGTCATCCATATAAAGGAGGTGAGATATAACCTGACCGCCTCTCCTCAACCGATAGCCTAGACCTGAATCCTCCAGCAGTGTGCTAAGAGGATTCAGGGCTAAGCAAAACCAAAGCGGACTCAAACTGTCACCCTGAAATATTCCTCGCTCAATCCTAATCGGTTCGTCGCTCCCGAGAATCTGCCGACGTCCCGGATAGAGAAGGAACGTCCTCCATTGCCGCATACATGACAACAAGAAGGTGCGAAGTGTTGCATTTATTTTATACAACTCTAGCACCCTCAGGAGCCACGCATGCGGCACAGAGTCATAGGCCTTCTTATAATCTATCCAACACGTCGACAGATCCCTCCGGGATCGACGAACCTGTTGGCTTACGGCCATGTCAATAAGGAGCAGCTCTTTAGTACCGCGGGACCAATTCCTACATCCATTCTGAGAGGCAGACATAATTGAATTACTATCAATATGATAAGCAATTTTTGCTCTCAGAATGGATGTTAGAACTTTATAGATCGTCGGTAGACACGTAATTGGTCTATAGTTTTTTGGTTCCGCGGTACCACCTGATTTATAGAGCAGGTGGGTAACACCTGTGGTAAAAAACATTGGTAGCGACCCTGTCTCTAAAGATGACTGAAATTGTGAAGCTAAACAAGCGTGCGACCTTCGTAGCCATTTTATCCAAAAATTATGCAGTCCGTCCGGCCCTGGAGATTTCCAATTAGGTAACGGACGGACTGCATGGGCCACGTCAAGTGCGGTTATAGAGATTTCTTCCATTTCTGGGATTGAGTCACACGCTCGCTCAACCACACGCATCCAGTCACCCTCAGTGTGACCAACGGGCACCGACCAAATACTTCGCCAAAAAGCACTCATAGCTTCATTATCTGGCAAGTGCCCGTCAGTAACACCCTGATTGAGAATGGGTCGCTCCCATGTTCTATATGTAATATATAGTATAAACGAAAACTAAACGCACACATACAACACTTGTCAATGTGAACAAAACGCGAATCAAGTACAGACTGTGGTAAAACTGTCATTACATCATAACCTAAACTATGTCTATGCATTGAGGCGTGGGTTGGGTACAGCCGGATTAAAACGACTGTGACACTCGTGGGTAAAGAGAGGGAAGCCATTGGCGCTTTTGTAACGAGTCGTGGAACATTGTCAAAAGATTAATATTAAGAAGTGAGAATACAAAAGGATTGCATTTAAAAACTACATTGTGTTTTATTGAGAATATTACATGGCGCAGCCGAAAACCGAACCAAGAAGAAAATATTGATGGGTAAAGAAGAAAAACTATTTGAAGACATGGACATGGGGTCACCTATAGAATACAGAATGCCATCACCACTTAAACTAGATTCAATCGAAGAAATGTTGCAGGTGGAAAAGTTTTAAACAACAGCTGAAAGTTTTCATATCTGCGGCGGGTTTGGAAAAAGTTACAGAAGCAAGGAAAGCTTCAATCTTACTCAACTGCATAGGGCAGGAAGGTCAAGACCTTTACTTTAATGTTCTTAAAGGTAATGAAGATACTCATAAGTTTGAAGAGTTGCTTTTATTGTTTGATCAGTATTTTGAACCCAAGCAGAATGAACTCATCAGTACCTATAATTTCTTTAAACGTGACCAGCAAGAAGGTGAAACTTTCGATAACTTCTACAGTGAATTAAGAAGGCTGGTTAAAAATTGCAACTTTAAAGATGATGCAAGAATGTTGAGAGACAGGATTGTTATGGGAGTGTATGACAAGAAAGTACAGCAAAGGCTTTTGGAAGATAGCGGACTAACACTTGAAAAAGCAGTCGACAAATGCAGATCCACCGAGTTGGCTAAAGAACATGTGAGAGCGATGAAAAAACAAGAGGATACTGTGGCAGTCGATGTGGTTCAGAACACAAATCTGAAGGACTCCCAGAATAAGCCAGAAGCTAAGTATACCAAGAACACATATAATAAAATCAAAGTAAACAATAAAAATAGTGGGTTTTATCTTTATCAATGTTTAAAATGTAATAGACAGCATGGGCCAAGACAGTGCCCCGCTTTTGGCAAAGTCTGTGCTAAATGCCAAAAGTTGAACCATTTTGCAGTAGGTTGTAAAAGTAAATCAGTGAATTTAGTTCAAGAAACAGAAAAGCCAGATAATGATAATTTAGTTCATGATTTGTGACTAGTCAAGATGTGTCATTCCATTGGTAATAATAGTAAGAATGTACAGGAATGGTTAACAACATTAAATATTGAAAATAAAAAAGTTGTGTGGAATGAATAATGAGTAAAAGAGAACGTATGCGTAGGTGTGACTGAAAGGGTATCAGAGTGAGGGAGAGAGCGAAAAATAGATATATGGCGGATGTGCCTACGACGACGAACAAGCTGAACGACGTTTTTTATTTCTGTTACCTATTTTGTTTAAATAAGAATACATAAGTTTTCGCAAGTCAGGCTACTTTATTTCACCATTAAATCCCACAAACTTGGGGGCTCGTCCGGGATTGCGGTGAAATAAGTGGATTAAGAAGTTACGATGACGACGAAGTCCGACCAGGAATTTTACGATGCGGCAGCGACGGCATCAGCACAGACGGCACATGGCGACATGTTGCACCTCATGGAACAGCTCATACGAAGATTCAGTGCACAAGACGAAACGCACACAGTAACCATGTGGATACGGGACATTGAAGAAAATGGCGAAATTTTCAAATGGACGCCGACGCAACTGTTGTTGGTAGCGCGACGTTCGCTGACCGGCACGGCAGCACTATGGCTACGCAGTGAGAAAGTATTTAAAACATGGGAGGAGTTGAAAACAGCTATCAGCAAAGAATTCGCGGATACTATAGATGTAAAGAAAATACATGAATTGATGAGTGCAAGACGAAAGAGGAAAGACGAATCGTGTATTGACTACATGCTAGTGATGAAAGAGTTAGGCAAACGCGGAAAAATGCCGGACTACGTAGTTATCAAATATATAGTGGACGGCATCATAGATGACGAGATAAATAAGATTATGTTGTATGGTGTCACAACGTACGCGGACCTGAAAGAAAAGCTAAAGTTGTACGCGATGTTCAAGATAAATTCTGCTAAGGACAGTCGACGAGGTAAGCCGCATAATGACACACAGAACAGCGGTAATAATAAGAGAAACGCGACTACAATGATGCGATGTTTCAACTGTGGAGAAAAGAGTCATGTATCGGAAAATTGTCCCCATCGGTCGCAAGGAAAAAAATGTTTCCATTGCAATGAATTTGGTCACATTTCATCAAATTGCTTAGTGAAAAAGATGGCGACTTTGGAGGCTGGTTCGAAGCAAACGGCGAGTACATCAACATCGGGAAATCGGCAGACTTCGGGCACGATCGGAGGATACGAACGAATTCCGAAGGTTGGCACTACTGAACACGAACAGAGACGACCAACCAAAACCAATCAGATGTCGAAAGAAGTGTTCTTCAACTTGATGCGAGAGGGCGCCACCAGCAGCGTGAACGACGAAGTGCAAGACGATGTTCAGGGCGAAGTTTACATAGCAGCGACGACCGATGTGAACACAAGCGCAAATGATTTGTGTCACGATGTTGGCAGTATACAACCGAACCAGAGTAGGGCAGCGATTGTCTGTGGCAACGGCTGTCATATTGACTTTGACGCATGTAATGTAAATAAACAAAACAAGGAACTTGAGGATAGAAAACCGGTTGTACGCCTGATACATCGTATAAAACCATTGAAAACAGTGTTTGTGCGCGGTAAAATGGGAAGTGCTTTAATTGATTCGGGCTGTGATGTGAATTTGATATCAAAGGACTTCTACAACGAACTTAACAGGTTAGACTTTGTATCCATACTGTGTAACGAAAACAACATTACGTTAACCGGTTTAGGTTATTCACAAGTAAAGTCATGTGGTGTAATCACGTTAGACATAACGATTGATAACTGTCTATACCGTAATGTAACATTCTATGTAATGCCTAACGACTCTGTGCCGTTCCAAATGATAATTGGTAATGATTTTCTACGAAATGTCATGATGTTTATGAAAGATTGCATGGTTTGGTTATTGCCGAAGGATGATTGGATGAACCCAAACTATGAATGGTTGAAAGATGTTGCATGTTTTTCTAGTTCTGTTGATTGTTTAGCTCACGTCAGTAATCCTGCAGTAAAAGAAGAAGTAACAAGGTTAGTAACAAGTTATGTTCCACAGAGAATTAAAGAAGCCCCAATAGAATTGAAGATTGTTCTCAAAGATGACTTACCTGTGTCCCAACGGCCACGACGAATCTCATTCAAGGAGCAAGAAGATGTGGATTGCCAAATCCAAGAATGGCTTGATGATGGAATTATCAGGGTGAGTTACTCAGAATATTCGAGTCCATTAGTATTAGTGAGGAAAAAGGATGGTGGTTTAAGAATATGCGTTGATTATAGAAGGATTAACAGTAAAATGGTTAAAGATGAATACCCACTCCCTATAATGGATGATCTTATTGACAAGTTGTCCTCGGCTAGAATATTTAGTGCGTTAGATTTAAAAAATGGTTATTTTCATTTACGCATACACGAAGACTCAATTAAGTATACTTCTTTTGTAACGCCTACTGGACAATATGAATTTTTACGTGCACCTTTTGGTCTAGCGACTTGCCCCAAAGTTTTTACCAGATTTATCACCAGTATCTTCAGAGAATTGATCGCCAAAGGTATTGTTATCATTTTCATTGATGATATTCTTATTCCAGCGCAAGATGAGTATGAGGCTCTTGAGTACCTGAAGGAAGTTCTGAAAACTGCATCGGAATATGGATTAAATATCAACTGGAAGAAGTGTCAGCTGCTAACCAGGAAGGTAGAATACCTAGGCCACGTTATTGAAGGTGGTGCAGTAACGCCATCGCCAGGGAAAACAGATGCTGTAACAAAATTCCCTGAGCCCCAGAATTTGAAGCAACTGCATAGTTTTTTGGGACTGTGTTCTTACTTCAGGAAATTTATACCTAGATATGCTCTGATAGCACAACCACTCACAGATATGCTGAGAAAAGACTGTAAGTTTGAATTTAATGATGAACAAAGAGCTGTTTTTAACCAATTGAAGATGAAATTGGCTACTAAACCAGTGTTGAAGATCTATGACCAAAGAGCAGAGACGGAGCTCCACACTGACGCATCAGGTATTGCTTATTCAGCTATTTTAATGCAAAAAGGTGATGATGGGTCTTTACACCCAGTTCATTATATGAGCCGAAGGACTACAGACGCGCAGGCCAAATACACAAGCTATGAGCTTGAGGCACTGGCTATAATTGAAGGTGTGAAGAAGTACAGACACTACTTATATGGAAAATTCTTCAAGATTGTAACAGATTGTAAGGCTTTTCAAATGACACTAAACAAGAAAGATTTAGCATCATCAACGAGAGTTGCCCGATGGATTTTATTTTTACAGGATTACGATTTTACAGTAGAACACCGTGATGGTACTGGGATGAGGCATGTCGATGCATTGAGTCGAAACCCATATGTAGCAGCCATAACATCTAGCTTGCACCAGGATGTAAAACGTGCACAGGAGTGTGATGAAGGCCTTAGTGCGATATTAAAGATTTTGGAAGAAGGAAAATCATTTAAAGATTACCATCTGAATCAAGGATTACTTTATAAAGGATCAGAACAACAACTAGTTATACCTTCCGCAATGGAGAATGAAATTATACAGAGGGCACACTGTAACGGTCATTTTGCAAAGAAGAAAACCTTAGATCTCATTAGCAAGGATTACTACATTGAAAACATAGGAAAGAAAGTTGAAAATTACATAGCATCATGTATACCATGTCTACTAACAAATAGAAAAGAAGGAAAGCAAGAAGGTTACCTTAATCCAATTGAGAAGGGAGACACTCCACTGCATACACTGCATTTAGATCATGTTGGGCCCCTCACAGAGACTCATAAGCAGTATAATCATATACTCACCATAATTGATGCTTTTACTAAGTTTGTATGGTTGTTCCCATGTAAAAGCACCACAACAAGAGAGTTGTTGAATAAATTGGAGATATTACAGCAAACTTTTGGAAATCCAGAAAGGTTCATCACAGATAGAGGTACTGCTTTTACTAGCAACGAGTTTCAACAGTATTGTATGAAGGAAGGAATAGAGTTATGTCATATTACTACAGGAGTACCCAGAGGTAATGGTCAGGTGGAAAGGGTTCACAGAACGATTATACCAGTACTTACCAAGCTATGTCTCGAGAGACCAGGATTGTGGTATCGACATGTAGGAAGAGTGCAGATGGCGTTAAATAGTACTTACCAGAGAAGTGTGAACACCACTCCATTTGAAATGCTAATTGGAAAGAAAATGAAGAGACAAGAAGATATAGAAATATATGAACTACTACAACAAGAAGGACGGGACAATTACATGGAAAATAGAGAAGATCTGAGGAAGAGAGCAAAGCAGCAAATATTGGAAGTACAACAAGAGAATAGGAAGAACTACGACAAGCATAGAAAGGATAGTACGAAATATCAAGAAGGTGATTTAGTTGCTATAAAGCGAACCCAGTTTGGCCCAGGGCTCAAACTCAAACCTAAGTATTTGGGACCTTATCAGGTCACGAAAACCAAACGACACGACAGATATGACGTACAGAAGGTAGATATGATGGCAGAGGGTCCAGTCAAAACCACAACATCTGCTGATCATATGAAAAAATGGCCAGATGACAAGGAGTAAGAGCAAGTAAGTAGGTATGTGAGATATATGAAGTATGTTGACTGTGTGAAAGTGATGGGTGTTAAGAAATATATTTTGTTAGTTTGTTTTCTCTACATTGTTATGTTCTAGATTTATAACCACACAGAGTTGCTAAGGGTAAGCATTACAAGTAAATTGGAACCGGTCACATTGTGTGTTATGGTGTTTTGTATTTTTTTGTTATGTGAAGATGTAGTAAATATTTAGTTGGAATTATATTGTCTAAGATTAGAATTTCATGTTTCTGTAACTTGTGTAAGACTACTTAACTCTAAGTGTTGTGCATTAATATAAGTTTATAGGTATAAGATGTGTGTATGAGGTTCATGATGTGTGAACATTGTCTGAGGGCAGACATTATGTAGGATGACCGAGTGTGGAATGAATAATGAGTAAAAGAGAACGTATGCGTAGGTGTGACTGAAAGGGTATCAGAGTGAGGGAGAGAGCGAAAAATAGATATATGGCGGATGTGCCTACGACGACGAACAAGCTGAACGACGTTTTTTATTTCTGTTACCTATTTTGTTTAAATAAGAATACATAAGTTTTCGCAAGTCAGGCTACTTTATTTCACCATTAAATCCCACAGTTGTATTAAAATGTGACACAGGAGCACAAGTAAATGTTTTGTCGTTAAAAGATTTTAAATTGATTGTCGGTGATGAAAATCCTAAATGGTCTGAGACATCAATTTTACTTGAAGCATTTGGGGGACATAAGATAAAACCATTGGGTAAAACAATTTTAAATGTTCATAAAATGAACAATAAAACCCTTCAAGTAGAGTTTGTTATTATTAAAAATGATGTGCATCCTATATTGGGTTTTAACTCCCTTATAGATTTGGAATTACTAAAGAATTATAATATTAATAGCATAAGTGTAGACAAAAACAATATTATTAATCAGTTTTCTGAACTTTTCCAGGGAATAGGTGAATTCCACACTCCGCTGGAACTGCACACCCAGGTTGATGCCCAGCCAGTAGTCAAACCACCACGTAGAGTCCCTCAGGCATTGATGAAAAGGCTGGCGGACAAATTAAAAAGTTTGCAAGAACATCAAATTATTGAGAAAGTTGAACACCCAAAATCTTTTGTAAGTAATCTTGTTATAATTGAAAAAAGTGATGGAAACTTAAGAATTTGTTTAGATCCACAACACTTAAATAAAGTATTAGTAAGACAATATCATCTCATTCCGACCTTGCAAGAAATAGTAAGCAAATTAAGCAATAAAACTGTGTTCTCAGTACTTGATTTGTCAGATGGGTTTTATAATATAAAATTAACAGAGAAATCATCAGATCTATGTACATTCAGTACCCCATTTGGATGTTATAAATTTCTTAGATTGCCATTTGGGTTATCAGTGGCTCCTGAGATTTTCCAAAAATACACTGAGAAAGCATTCGGTGATATACCAGGTGTGGTAATTTATTGTGATGATCTGTTAATATGTGCAGAAAATGAAGCTGAACATGATAAAATACTAAAACAAGTACTTAAAAGAGCTAAGGAGAACAATGTAAAATTTAATAAAAGAAAATTCCAGTATAAACTAAAGGAAGTTAAATATTTTGGACAAATTTTTTCCAGGGAGGGAATGAGAATTGATGGTGATAGGGTAAAAGCTATATTAAATATTAAAAGTCCAAGTAATAAAAAAGAATTACAGGTATTTTTGGGAATGATAAACTATTTAAGAAATTTTATTTGTAATTTAGCAGAGTTAGTTTCTCCTTTACAAATGTTATTAAAAAGAAATACAACTTGGTTATGGACAAAAATTCATGAAAAGACACTTAATAATATTAAAAGATGTATAAGTTCAGCACCTGTTTTACAAAATTATAATGATAAATTACCAAATACGATTCAATGTGATGCTTCTAAGGATGGACTTGGTTGTTGTTTAATGCAAAATGGCAAACCTGTCAGTTATGCTTCTAGAAGCCTAACAAGTGCAGAGAAAAATTTTTCACAAATTGAAAAAGAATTGTTAAGTGTAGTCTGGGCCACAAAAAAGTTTCATTATTACATATATGGAAAAAAATGTAATGTTCTAAATGATCATAAACCTTTAGAAACATTGTTAAAAAAAGGAATACATGAAATTCCTTCAGCTCGACTACAAAGACTAAAATTAAAGTTATTAAAGTATGATATTGATTTTAAATATCAGAAAGGACGGTTAATGCACATTGCAGATCTGTTATCCCGCTCATACTTGCATGAAGTTGATGAAGATCAGTCCTATATGTTTGAAGTAGTGCATTGTATTGGTTTGGCAACACATTTGCAGTGTACAGTTGAGCAAAAACAAGAGCTAGTAAGAGAAACAAACAAAGATGAAGAATTACTTCAATTGTCGAATTTTACTTTGAATGGATGGCCAATTAATATAAAAAACCTATCAGTAAATCTAAAAAATTATTACAAATTCAGGGAAAATATAACAATTGATAAACAACTAATTTTTATGAATGACAGATTAATAGTTCCACAATCCTTAAGGGTTAAGTTCTTGAATAAATTACATGAAGGACATTTAGGTATAACTAAAATGAAACAATTAGCTAGAGGTTTATATTATTGGCCATACATTGATTCACAAATAGAAGGAATAGTAAGTAAATGTTATATTTGTCAGACCTACCAAAATAATAACATCAAAGAACCTTTGTTGTCACATGAAGTACCGGATTTGCCTTTCTCAAAACTTGGGGCAGATATTATGGATTTCAGAAATAACAGTTATCTTGTTATATATGATTACATGTCAAAGTGGTTAGATATAAGAAAATTAACTAGCAAGTCTGCACAATCAGTAATAAATGCACTAATTGATATTTTTAGTTGCTTTGGTGTACCATCAGAAGTAGTAACAGATCATGTGCCATTTGACTCTTTACAGTGTAAGAAATTTGCAAGTGACTGGGGTTTTAAATTTACTTATTCAAGTCCACGTTACCCACAATCTAATGGTATGGCAGAGCGAGGTGTTCAAATTGCTAAGAAATTGTTAACAAAATGTCATGAAGACAAAACAGACTACAGACTAGCATTATTACAATATAGGTCATCACCAGTTTCAGGTACACAATTCTCACCAGCTCAATTAATTATGAATAGAAACCTAAAAACTAAGTTACCATCCACTCATAGATATTTAGAACCTAAGTTAAATAATAATGTAAAAATGGAATTTAGTAAAGTAATACATAGAAATATACATAACTATAATAAGAAAGCGAAAACAAAGGGTAACTTTTGTGTTAACCAGGGGGTGTGGTTCTTAAAAGACCCAACAAAATGTAAATGGTATTTGGGTAAAATTATAAAAGTTAATAATAACAGGTCTTATGATATAAAAGACGCTGAGGGTTGTGTCTATACAAGAACATCTTATCATATAAGATCTCAATAATTTGATGAACTTGGGTGTGTGGTTCAATGCAGCATTATGTTAATTTACGTATGTCTTAGTTTATAGTACCTATTAAAGCTTAAGGTTTTGCTTTATTTCTTGTTAATTTTAATACGTCTTAGTTTATTTATAGCATGTACGTATTAAAACTTAAGGTTATGCTTCATTTCTTATGTTAATTTAAGTATGTTTTAGTTAATAGTAGGTACCTATTAAAACTTAAGGTTTTGCTTTATTTCATAAATACCTACTGTGTAACATTCAAGAGTTAATTGTATATGAATAATAAGAGTCATAATAACGTTTAAGTATATATTTTTTTTTCTCTTTCAAAAAGGCAATGAGTGTAACTTTTTTTTTTTGTATTTTTTTTTAACGAAAGGGGTATGATGTAATATATAGTATAAACGAAAACTAAACGCACACATACAACACTTGTCAATGTGAACAAAACGCGAATCAAGTACAGACTGTGGTAAAACTGTCATTACATCATAACCTAAACTATGTCTATGCATTGAGGCGTGGGTTGGGTACAGCCGGATTAAAACGACTGTGACACTCGTGGGTAAAGAGAGGGAAGCCATTGGCGCTTTTGTAACGAGTCGTGGAACATTGTCAAAAGATTAATATTAAGAAGTGAGAATACAAAAGGATTGCATTTAAAAACTACATTGTGTTTTATTGAGAATATTACACTATATACCCACCTTTCATCACTTTGGAACATGCGATTCTGAGCATATCGATCCACTCTTCTCCTATACCGGCGGATACGGTTCGCCCATGCATAAACTTTCTGCTTCAGGAAGTCAATGCGCTCCGTGAGACGGGACATATAATCTCGAGAACTGATTCCAGTTCCCGAGAACGCCCGCCTCACAAAGCGCATCACCCTTGGGCGTGTATTTCCCTCCCTGAAGCAGATGAGCTTCCCAATGAGCACCCTGGCCTCATTGATACGACGCTCAATCCTGCACTGCCAGGCTGGCTTATTATTATTATTATTATTATTATTATTATTATTATAATCATCTTCGAAACTCCACCATTTCTTGTATCAAGTCGCAACAAGTTCCAAGTTTCTTGCGACGACGCTAACGTGAAATAAAACCGACAAGTTTATTAGCAAAGAGGACCGCAAATATTCAAGTGAGGCACCTCTAAGGAAAACTTATGAATACCGCCTTTGATACCAACAGTTTCTGAAGACGCTTAGATCGATACCGCGACCACGAGTCTCAGGTTGTGGTCTTGAAGTATCTTTAGACTAACTTTGAAAGGCTCTGCTTAATAGTTTGGTAAAATTCTTGTATATTCATAAGGTCAAAGTATCCTCGTTATGGTTCCTAGGTATAATTTTGTTCTGAATAAAGCTTTTGCTCATGAAGATTTGTTAGTAATAAATAGCTCTTAGGCGATTCTCACACTGCCCCGCATGATGCAGCGTAGTGCGTGGATGCGTGTTCTTCCGTTGCTTGTAAGTATCTCCGTTTGTATGGAAAACACGCACAGTCTAACACACAGAAAATGCATCCACGCGCGTTCATGCGGATCACGCGCATACACGCGGAGAAACATGCACCCCCGCGCGTAGGTGCGGGGCGAGACGCAAGGTATGGCACACCGAATCCCGCAGTGCCGCGCGTGATTTTGAATGGGCGTGACGTGTGTGTTTGTGTGTGACCACAGAGAACGGCGAATAAATGAGAGCCGCCGTGCGTGAATCTACAAAACGCACCTACGCGCGTGAGTGCGCAAAAAACCCGCACGATGATGCAGATCTGCACTCCCGCAGGAACGCGCGTAGGTGCGTCGACACGCAATATGCAGCATGATGCGGGGCAGTGTGAAAATCGCCTTAAAAGTTTGTTAACATTCATTTTGTTTATTTCTATAAATTATGTAGCTGCTACCAGAAAGTTATTACGTACTGCGTTACTTTCAATAATGAAACATCACGATTTGCATCAGTATTTGTCAATGGTTGATATCATTCAGTCATTGTAGATATATTTTCTTGACACCTCATTTTCATCAGCCTATAATGTTCCCACTGCTGGGACACAGGCCTCTTCTCTGTGAGAGGTAGTGGGCCATAATCCACCACGCGGGCCCAGTGCGTGTTGGTGGATGTCACATGTCTTTCTAATTTTTGGTCTTAGGATTTTTGGTCTCTAGGACATGCCGGTTTCCTCACCGTGTTTTCCTTCACCGTTTTGAGAGCAATGGTGATGAAATAAATTACACAAAGTAATGCGCCTGGCTGGGTTCGAACCCACGACCTACAACTCGTAAGTCGGGACCAATACCACTGAGCCACCACTGCTCCTCTCCACTGCTCTTGACACCTACTTTCAATTAATAAGAGTATCATAATGCGCACTAAAAAAGCTACAAACAATAACCGTCATCATCACTCGTCGCTATCACTTTGCTAGCCACCACTGATCTAAATAAAGGGACCGCGGGACAGCGAGACGGCGAAACACCACTACCGAGAGCTCGCGCCGTGACACCTTTGTGTGGCGTGCATTGTACGCGCCTTACTGTCGCCGTGTTCCGACACCCGGCCCACTTGTTACAGTGTCACACAGCCGGAGTTTTCAAACAGGTGGAAGATGTATTCAGCAACAAGACTATGTGATCCCTCTAGCTTGTACGATCAGACAGCATGCATTTTGTTATTGAGAGATTTGTAGTGACACTGATTTTATTTTATAGGTAGATACAAACAACAGATTAAAATAATACAGATTTCTTTTTAACGAGTATTTACATAAACACATGGAAAAAGTCGTGTTAGAAAGTACAGAACGACACCTGCTGCTATTCTAAGATACTCTTTTGCTTCAACCACTTTCATACATCTGGTCATACACGTTGATACATCTGCGGAACATGTAAGTACAATCATCATGAAAATCAAATTGTTTCAAAAACGTTTTAATTTCGTTATAAAAAGACTATAATAGCTAGACTTTTTGGCACTTCATTAAAACTGTATGGAACAAAAACTAATGTTAGTATCGATTGTAACCACTCTCTGAAGATCTTAACACTATAACCGTTTTTGTTAATGTGTTAAAGACGCAACTACCCCGCTGTCACGTCGTAATTCTTCATTACACAACTGTAACACTTCTCTCGCTACCCTCCATTTATTTTCGTCCAGTGTGTCACGGCGAGTATCGTCCCCACACGGTACGGTGGCAGCACGTTAGCCGCGCGCTATTTCAGATGCCGCTCTCAAGTCTGGACCGCGGCTTATGTCAACTATGTGCTCCATACCTACCGTGTGTCCTCCACTTTGTGAGGCGCCAAATAATTGTGAACTTGGACAAAGATAGGAATGTTTCTGTTGACTGGTGTGGAACTTGGACGCTGTAATTAAGACGTGAGTACATTGCTTTAGAATTATTTATCTTTCGGATAATGTTGGTAATTTTAACAACGCTTACATTGTTATGTCATTCGTTACGGGAATCGATGTATGCTACTGAAGGCGGCAACGCCATAACATAGTCAAATTCTGTAACAATTCATTTTGAATTGCCATCGACACGCTAGGAGAACGAAAATTTGTAAATCATATTTGCGTAGATGACTATTAAGATGGCAACTAATAGAGAAGTAATGATAGACATTCTGCGTCGACTACAAATAAATTGGGATTAGGGCAAGAGAACGATAACAGACAAGAAAAAATATGTGATCAATTAGTCACCTTTTAAGACATCCGCATCAGCGGATGTCTTAAAAGGTGTCCTCTTTTTAGGACAACAAATAAAATAAGGAGATAAATCTATAGCTTACTAATCTTCTTTTCCCACACAACCTTACCAAATATCTTTTTAGCGATAATAAATCAAGCATAAAGGTAATACAAAACCTTTTAGACCTTTGGAACATAAGCATTAATCTCAAATATCTGGACATCAAATATAAACACCAATATAGAACACAGTATTGCCAATAACAACATACAATAATATTCGAGACCTAGATATCCTAACATTAGGACACCGGTCGCGGTATCGGTATCGACCACTTATCACAAAGAATGAGTATCGTTCGACCACTTATGACAATGTATTGGTATCGTTCGACCACTTACGACCATCGCATCTGGTCGTTGTCGCTACACAGCTACTCGTGTTATGTTATTTTTCCTGTCTGATCCGATGCTTCTTAAAAGCACTTTTATGTGAATGTAGTAATGTTTCACATTGTGTTTTATTTGTTTTCTCACTTTATTTAAATATATTGTAGCTGACGCTTTTCATATTTATCGGTTATTTTCGCCACTTTTCTCCATATAAGATGTAACTGAACCTGAAAGTGTATATCCTCTGTCTATAATGAAATGCTTTATTTTGAAGTAAAAAATTGAACTTTAAAAAATAAAAGAAACAAGTTGGTTGTTTAAAGCATTACTAAAGCGTATTTTTTTTTTAAACAGAAGCGCAGTATCTATAGTCAAAATCAACAATGTAATACCCTTTACTATACCTATTCATGTCGTAAGGAAATTTTAACTTACATATATTTGTATTCTTTCCTCTTTTCACAAAACTCAAACATAATTCCAAAAGATTTTGTCGTGTAACTTGTTCTAACTTCGATAAAATTCGCGCCATTGCTCTGCAGAAACAATTCGCTGACTCGTCGTCCTAAGCGAAAGTCGCCTCGAGACATATCCCAACTTATCCGATCTCACTCACACGATTTGCGACTAGCGACACTCGCATGTGTCACTTGTTTTCTTTGTTTGAGTGCAGCGTTAGTTTCGTCTTGTAGTGCTATTCTGTAAGGTTCACGAGCTGATTTCTACGAAGTGAGGGCACAATCGATCTATTTTCTTTTGATGTAAATCGTCGCAGATTCTGAACGAGACAAAATAAATTCTCTAACCACTACGTTCGACATTTGAATGTTGATTTGTTGAGAGCAGCACAGTTACAGAATAGCACATCAGTAGTGCTCCAAAAACCTCTTTTCAGTTGTCTCTGCAGTTTCATATCGCTCGTGCGTGTAGGTCGTGGCTAAGCGTTAACATTACTTCAACTTGATCTTACATCGGTGCAACTTAAGTGACAGCTTTCAAGTTAAAGTGCTGAGCACAGATTGCATGGCGCATAGATCGGGTATCATGATCGTGAGAGCTTATTTTTAGTAGTTCGTCTACGAAGTACGTCTAGAAGTTTAGTTTCAGATAAGAGTGGATTATGGTTTGTGAGGATGTTTTTCTTCGTAGGTAAACCACAGAACACGATGTAAGGAAAGAGGCAGTTTAAAAAAATATGAATGAAATAATTGAAAAATATTATAAGAGAAAAATTAATCGTTTTTTAAAAACAAAAAAGTGCATGACGATTTAAATGGAATGGGAAAATTGTTGCATCGATACCATGTAAGTTTAAATGGGTATGGGTAAAACAAAACCTAAACCCTAATAGAATACATTATCCCACCAAAAACGTTTCATGTAAAATGTTGCCAAAACGACCACTTATGGTTTGCCCTATGAAAAAGATATATGTCGGGCACGCCGCAATCGCGGCTGTAAGACCCCTCTTTGAGGAGTGGCTGGATAGCTCCCCGGCGTCCTCACCTACCGCATGACGCAGGTCCTCACCGGACATGGATGCTTCGGGGGGTACTTGTGTCGGATAAAGAAGGAGGAAACGCCCGGGTGTCACCACAGCGAGGACCGCCCGGAGGACACGGTGGAGCATACGGTGCAGGACTGCCCCGCTTGGGCAGAGCACCGCCGTGTCCTCTCGACGGCGATAGGCGGAGACCTCTCGCGCCCGGCATTGGTCGAGGCCATGCTGCGGGGCGAGACGGAGTGGGAAGCGGTCGCCTCCTTCTGCGAAGCAGTCATGCTCGCGAAGGAGGAGGCGGGCCGCGCGAGGGAGAGGACAGCGTCCTCCGTCAGCCGCAGTGGTAGACGCCCACGGCGACGAATGTCGCGGAACGATCTCCGGCCACCGTAGGCGCAGGCATGCGGGCGGCGAGTAAAGGGCAACTTGCTGTCCGACCATGGACCATGCCCGGGTCGACGGCGCGTTGTGTTCCACGCGCGCCTCAAAGAGCGTCAGCACAATGACGGGGCCCCCCTTTAGAGGGCCACAGCCTTGCCGGGGTCGCGAGACATACGTATACCGAAACTCCGGTACACAAAAGGGCTACCGAAGGACACCGTGGATTTTAGTCAGTACAAGTCTGACAGTCCCTCCCGCCCTGCCCGGGGCTGGGAGGACTCATTTGATGATTTTACCACGAAAAAAAAAAAAAATCTACATATCAGTAAAAATGTTTGGCTTCGCCGTGTCGCTACCGTTGTGGAGGTGATGCTAATATTTAGTTTCTGAAGTAAGTAACGAAACAGCCAAGCCATACGTGTTTACTGATGTGTAGAATTTGTGAAGTTAGGGTCGGTAGAGTTAGGCCGTGTAGATTCAGAAGCTTGGTTCTACATGAGATCTGATATCTTTTTCGTAGGGCAACTTATTTGTGGTCGTTTTGGCAACATTTTACATGAAATGTTTTTGGTAGGATTGCTATTTTCATAGATTTACGAGTGTCGTAACTGATATTAAGTGTTATTAGTTTCGCGTGACGATTTATCAGCTTGGCTTTATATTTTAGTTGAATATGGGGTGGATATATGTGGGAAAGATGAAATAGTTCAACTAAAAAAGTTATGGGTTTGAACGCCTGTAGAGAGAGGAAACTAACTTGTGTAGTCCTGCCGCACTTTTAGTAGTGCATCTGTCAATGAGCGTTGGCATGAAGTACCATGCAAAGAGATTACCAGGTTACTTAATCCGGTAGCTACTTGCCATACCGCCAACTCTATTAAAGTCACAGTTAGTTATCTTTGTTTTTCTTCTCAGGGTTAAACCAAACATAATTTCATGGTATTAACTACTAAAGGTTCGGTCACGGCAACTAATCACTGCGAATGTCTACTCGCCACGAGCATTCGCTGCGAATAGATTCCTGGCCGCGAGTTCAGTTCGCCGCGGTTTGAATTGTTTAATTGTGCTCGCAGCGGTTAGTCGCCGTGTGTGATCGAAGCTTTATCGTGTGTTCGTATTTCAGAACAAAGGCGATGATAGCCGAAACACGTATTTACTTTTTCAAACGTACCTTAGACTACGAAAAAAAATGTAATTTTATCCCAAGACTACTAATATTCCTTTAAAAGGTGAAGATGTTTTCAAAGTTATTCAAAGCCAAACTTAGCCACAGTTTATATTTAAGAAACTACTTAATAAACTCGAGTCTTTACTTAGGTAACACTAAGCTAACCTTTATCTATATTTGTTTAAAGTTTATCGTATATTTGAGACGCGACTAGGGTTTCATTTTGCTAAAAGGAAAGTTGTGTTTGTTACATAAAATAAGTTTGGCAAATCGCTTTGTAAAGTGTCGCCATTGATTTATTGTGCTGAAAACAATCTGTCATCACTGAAATTATTGCTTTTCGTGTTTTCGGGAATAATTTATAATAAAGGCTGACCTAAAGGCTGAACTGTACCCTTAGCACGAGTTTTAACTCTTTTACTTTACAGCGTGTTTTCAGTATTTACAGCGTTTCTTGTATGAAAAAATGGAACAGCGCCTCTGGTGTGCCAAGAAGGAACTAATTTTTTTCTTGAAAATTGACAATTTGAAATGTCAAAGTTCCAGTTTACTTTACGTCCCAAATACTAAAAACTCGTGCTAAGGGTACTGTTTGAACTCAAGTCGTATCTACGTGTAGTAATAGCCTAGGTATATCTACCAAGTTTCTGTGTATCAGTAGTAGGTATCGATATAACGAGACCTTAAATTATTGCGTGTATATTTTGCTCAAAATGGCTCTATTCAATATTGGTAAGAATAAAAAATAAAAAGGTCCATGAAAAATGGGAGACAGACGGACAACGAAAACATTTGTCACCCGCATTTGATTGTCCTATCCATCAAACTTTATTCCTAGTGTAGCTCGGTGTAAACCTGACCGTCGTCTCTGCCACGTCAGAGCTAAAGGTCTAATTTCAAAGATGTCCGCAACAGCAAACGGCAGCGACACTGTCGCCCAATCACGACATACTACTTTTTTTTTAGCTTGTTAAAATCATCAAATGAGTCCTTCCCAGGGCAAAGCAGGAGGGACTGTCAGACTTGTACTAACTAAAATCCACGGTGTCCTTCAATAGCTTTTTACGTTCCGGGGTCTAAGTAATTTCTTAGTCCAACGACATACTACTTACACTACTTACATCGACACAACTATGTAATTCTATGGAACCGACAAGATCCACAGTTAAGTCTGCGCTTCGGCAGTCATCTTCTGTTTTCGGAAATACAAATACGTCTCAATGAGTTCTCATAAAGAACTGAAGTGAAGGATGTCTTCGTCGCTGCAGTCTGCAGCTGCGGTTGCTCTTGGAATTATACCTTAAACTTATAAGTGTTTGCGCAGAATCAGCCCCAAATAACAAAGTTTTTGTAAACGTTGCCCAAGTTTTTCAGGATATTACATTAAGGTTTTCGTCTTTATGGTCCAAAATCTCGTGAACGCACAACTGCAGAAGTTTACGAGGTTCAACTTTTTTCATTAACTTTATTTTTTCATATGAAAGATTTCGGTACAATTTAGGTTTATTCCAACTGACATGATGAGATGAAACATTTCATCTGAATCTAAATACAAAAAGCAATTTCCTATAACCAAGCTCGACAGTACTGAGAAAGGCTTTTATCACAAACTTTACTTTCTTTCAGTAAAGCCTTAACATATCCTTTGTAGCCGTAAAGAAAATCAAACATTAGATTCCCAAAATCCCAAGACCCTTCGTAAAACTATTTCCTAGAAACAGTCGGGGCATTATTTTAATCTCCCTTCAGATTCAAAGTGAGGTAAAGCCTCCCAGAATAGGGACCGGAGGGCGGAGTGAATCGTAAAAGAAACGCGGTTATTTCCCTCGACAGGAGGCTCGCGAGGTAAGCTCTGAAAACGCGGGAAACAGTATAATAATGTTACCATTTGTCATAAATGTACTGCTGGACGGACCAAATGTAGTTATTAAAGATAATTTATTAAAAAAGTAATGTGTCCGAGAAATTTCTTTTGATAAAAGCTTTCATTGTAATAAATGTGTATATTTAAAAAGCTGCTGTTTGATTCAGATGCGGTGGCAATTTCAATATTCTCATTGAACGCAGTCCGTAGCACATACGTGTGCTTTCGTAACAACCTCGTAGCAGTCTCGTAGCAATCTCGTAGCGGCCTCGTAGCAACCTCGTAGCAGCCTCGTAGCAATCTCGTAGCGGTCTGATAGCAATCTCGTAGCGGTCTCGTAGCATAGGTGCACGAGCTACGCCTGCGCCTACGAGAATTCCTTTTCTCAATATCATCCAGTTTCTACCATTTAACCCTGGCTTACCTTTGGGAAAAACAGATTTCTTATAACAGTGTTTTAAGCTAACAGGAAAATGCTGTTTTTCCTCAATATAAATGTATAGTTTCCTCCGTTATGATACCACTGGGAAAACATTGTTTTATAAGTCTAACCTTTTCTCTAAGATAAATTTAGAGATATATTTAAAGTTGAGATTATACAGCTCTATGTATTGTGTTTACTTACAATATGTATTTTTTTAACATAGGTCAATTAAGAGGAAACAGCAAGGGCTGGAGAATTGAAAAATAGGTATTTGTAAAATCTATTGCTATCGCGCAACCCCAAGCCTTCCCCCGCAGAGCGCGATAGAGACAACAGCAGCTTGGACCGAAAATACCTTATTAAATGGCACAAAATCAACGATTCGTAGTCCCCTGATTACTCCTCCAAAACTTAACCGATTTCACTACTTTTTTCTTTAAAAAATAAAGAAAGGCATTGGCCGTGTTCCTATGTTTTCCTTTTTTTATATAATTTCGTCAAATTTGTTTTCTGGATATTTGAACACAGCGGAAAATCTGGCCATTTTTTTAGGATTTTGAATCTTCATATCTCTTTTAATAATTAATTTATAGAAAAAAGGAAAACATAGAGACATGCTAATAGTGGTCATAGATTTTTTGTAAAAAAATAATTGCTCAACTGGCATTATCCAGGGAGAAAACAGGGGACTACGTTTGTATGGAAAAACGGCCGTGCTGTTTCCTCTTAACAATATATTTAGATGAAATATAAGGAATGAGTTTTTCGATTCTATTGCTCGGTCGAGGCCTCGTTAGATCTTGCACCGATAGAACATAGTTTTTCTTACTATAACTGCAGGAACACTTTTGCATAAAACATTTCGGATTATAGAGATAATGTTGTCAGATAACTCAGGATTAATTTGAACCCTAGACTGCTGTTAACACACTAAACACAGTACTCAACTTAAAGTCATGTTATCGGTTGAAGACACGCCAACACGACGTACAAGTTGTCATGTTCACTAGAGCGTACATTGATCATGTGATGTGTGTTGTGGAGGTGTGTACCGTGAAACCTTCTTTAGATCTGCTGCACAGATTTTTTAAGCTATTGCATAGCTTTTATCGCGGGCCCTGAACGCGGCGCGGCGCGGCGACCGAATCAAGAAATTCCCAAAAATCTAACGAAAAAACCTAAGGAAAATACATGGCATCGTCCAACGTCGTTTCAGTTCGGGAGACTTCGGCAATCATAAAAATATCCGTCATAAAAACAATTTACTTTTTCTTACAGATTCTAAACGGCCAGCTACAAAAGAAGTTTTCACAATGAAACCTACTTATAAAATTCTCCTACAACAAAGAAGTTCTTTATTACAGTAGTGCACTACAAACAATTTAAATAAATTATATTCTCGTTAAATGTACGCGGTAGGCGATTTTTTTCTTAAAAAAAAATGTTATGCAATAGCTTCACCGCGGCAGTCTCCGAGTGCCACATGTATTTTTATTCAATGTAGGGCTGAAGTTGCGCTAAGTTTTATTAACCAATATTAAATACAGAGATAGGTAGTACTTTAGTGTTTACCGAAATTACTACACAACAATTTACAAACTTCTAGACAATCTTTGGATGGACTGACTTCCAGACAAACTAAAAAAGGGAAAGATAGTCAGTAGCTTATTACATTTTTACAAATAATTTGTTTAGGTATATGCACATTTTAATATCACTTAAAGTATGTTTCAAAATGCCCCTATGCGAATGAATAGCAAACAATATACACTCCAAAATGCAATCTTAATGAGGTTTGGACATATTTATGAAAAAGGAAATGCCCTTTTATGTTAAAAAAAAAAGAAATCTTTGAACTGCCCTTGAACGAGATTTAAAAAAAACTATCCCACCAAAAACATTTCATGTAAAATGTTGCCAGACGACCACATAGTGTTTAGCCTGGGAAAAAGATATCAGATCTCATGTTAAGCCAAACTTTTGAATCTACACGGCCTTACTCTACCGACCCTAACTTCACAAATTCTACATATCAATAAAAATGTATGGCTTCGCCGTTTCGCTACGTGACGGTGATGCGAATATTTAGTTTCTGAAGCAACGAAACAGCCAAGCCATACATTTTTACTGATATGTAGAATTTGTGAAGTTTGGGTCGGTAGGAGATTATATACCAAATTTCAGCTTTCTAGCACTTCAGGAAGTAGGCCAAACATTTTGATGATCATCAGTGTGTCAGTGTGTCAGTGACGAAATCGGTGTATTTTAGATATCAATAAAATCTAAAGTATTAAAGCTATTCAATTGAAACTTTGTAGGTTTAGTAAGTCTATTATTGACATCATATCCTGAGAATATGAACTATCTGGTACATCGGAAACCAACTCTATGAGGGTTCAAAAAAACCACGAAACACTTCGAGAAAAGGTAGGTAGTGCCCTGGCGCTTCGCTTGGCTCGTCTTGGCGGGGCCACTACCGTGGCCCCAGATAACTCAGTGCATAAAATCCCAATACAGTGAAATCTAACCCCTTACAAACTAAAATAAGTTACAATACATACTTCACAACAGCCGGACCAGTGCCGGTGTGTAAATCGTTATTTTATGCCGCGTCGCGTCGCGTCGCGTGCGCCCGCGGGGAAATCATGAGAACAAACATCTATTGACACACGAGAAAATGAACAAGTTTCACTATTGGAATGTTGTATTGTGGTAAGCTAGGACAAGAAATTTTTATTTGGTTTTACTTCTTACTAAACTAATATTATAAATGTGAAAGTTTGTGAGGATGGATGTACGTATGTACCTATATGGATGCTCTATCACGCAAAAACTACTGAACGGATTTGGATATTTGGTACACAGATAATTTAAAACCTGAATATTGCATATAGAATTGCATATAGAACTTGATATAGAATACAAGGTTTATTTCTAATCGATAACTTGGATAACTATACCAAATCCTTTTTTAACTACATTCTGATTTTGAAAGTGCCTGTATTATTGAAAACTGCGAGTTTCTAAATTATCATCATAGGTAGTCTATTCCCAAGTGTAGTTTATAGGGGTATATAATGTATGTCAGGATCGGCT
Organism: Agrotis exclamationis; assembly: GCA_950005045.1. Lineage (NCBI taxonomy): Eukaryota > Metazoa > Arthropoda > Insecta > Lepidoptera > Noctuidae > Agrotis > Agrotis exclamationis. Next base: position 23,569,084 of record OX465427.1, on the reverse strand, counting down.
TCCAGTCCAGCGTAGTTTTCATGGAACATGTATGAATCCGACAGTCTGTTCTACTATACCCAGTGCGGGAAAACTCAGTTGGTGATTTCCAATCAATACTAATATCCTATTGCAAACATCACCAAAAACCTTGAAACAACAACACACACACATGCACCTTCAATAAGCCTCGTGACGTGACATCACACACACACATACACACACATCACACACACACACACACTAACACAAATCACACACACACACACACACACATGTGCTCACCGCTCACAAAACATTCGTGATCGGGATCGCATCCAACTGTTTGCAGCGTTCAATTAATTCTCGTTGGCTGCGCGTTTACTTTGCCGGAGTTAAACGGACGATGTAAACAATTATATTCGCTTTTAACTGCGCCAGGGATTGTTTTTTCAGAGAATTGGTTTGCAAGTTGCAAGTGTAATAGAATTTAGCGCAGTTGCTGAGCGATCGACTGTCGTTGCGCGTCGTGGGTTCGATTCCTAACGGGACATAAATGTATTTATGATCGACAATTAGTAGTTTCGGGTCTGGGCGTTTGAGTATGTGAGTTTAAATATTTGTAAACGCACCCAAGATACAGGATAAATTCCAAGTGTCAACGTTATGAAAAAGTGTCGGCAAATAAAAATAATGTTAGATTAAATCGTAACTGCGCTTAATTCAGTGTTCTTTTAACTCAACGTCGGCCATTGATTGTTGCTTGACGATATATTTGAATTACTGCCTTACATCAGGATCTTTTCAGTGGAATCTTCTACGATTTATGTTTGGCTGGCGCTACTAATACGGTGCATCCACACCGCCGGTAACATTTGTGGAGCAACAAAAGGCAACACGGTAACATTCGGCAACATTCGGTAACTTTTGTGGCTCCTTGTTACTATTTGTTGATTGTTACTCATCCACACCACAGTAACATCCGACAACAAATGTTGCTGTGTTACTGTATGTCGAGTAACGTTGCTCGACAATCGGTAACATTGTTAGATAATGGGGATAACATTTTTACCGAATGCAGTTGAGCAACGTTACTCGACTTACAGTAACACGTCAACACTTAGTGTGTTGTGATTATTATTATTATTATTAACATTAAATAACATTTTGTTGGCGGATGTTACCGAGTAACATTTGGAAACGTTGAGCTACAAATGTTACCGGCGGTGTGGATGCACCGTTAGTAACATTAAATAACATTTTGTTGGCGGATGTTACCGAGTAACATTTGAAAACGTTGAGCTACAAATGTTACCGGCGGTGTGGATGCACCGTTAGTAACATTAAATAACATTTTGTTGGCGGATGTTACCGAGTAACATTTGGAAACGTTGAGCTACAAATGTTAACGGCGGTGTGGATGCACCGATAGGCTCGCCTCTTCCTTAATCACAATAACTGGCGAAATAAAGGTGTCAGCCCAACCCTCCGTGGTATGCACTTGCGCTGTTATGTTGTATTCCAGTTTTTTGCCACGGTGAGGAACTGTAATACATTTTCGACGCATTTTAAGCGTGTTCACAGTTTATGGTTTAATGTGGTAGGTTTCATCACCCTTAAAAGCTAAACACGAAGTATCTTATAATGTCAACATGCGCAGTTTGGTGGAATTAGATTGTAATTGTAGGGGAACAGTGTATAAGACGGGGACGCGAGGAATGATGGGAAATCACACACCTAAGGCAAACTTAACACAAAACTAACGTAGCACAAGCGCCAACAGGACGCTATTTCCGTCTGGCCGCTTGCAAATGACGTCCTGATGGCGCTTGCTCTACGTTAGTGTTGTGTTAAGTATGCCTAAAGAGTGTATGTCCCCATTATACCTCGCGATTATTAACGTCCCCGTCTTATACACTGTTATGTGTTTGGTCTTCAATAAACATTTTTATCATTCTCATTATCATCATGAAGTGTCTTGGGGTGAGTTGGCTGATCAATAGTTAGGTAAACTATTAGTTAAAATGCTATATATTTTTTTTTACCATTCGTTAAAAAGAATATATTTTTAGATAATAGTTTACTTACTGAAATAGTTCAGTTCAGTTCGCTTTAAGACGTCATGATAGGCCACCAGTATGACGTCTTAAAGCAAGAGTAGTTCCACTGTGGGAACGAGATGGCGCTAGACAACTTGTATAGCTCTATCTCTTTTACAGTGGACCGTTCACACTTGACGCACAAACGGATCATCCGTTGAGTGTGAACGGTCAATTGTTTTTCTATACATTTGTCTGCTCTGGCGTTCCGCGACCGACAATACGCGACGGATGTTCCGTCAGATATGAACCCACAAGACGTCATGGTAGGACCTCGGATCAAACAATAGTACCCCTAGCACGAATCACTTTCAAAAAAGTATTCGTATCGTCTTGGAAAGTATTTTGTATGGGAACTTGAACAGCGCCTCTGGTGAGCGTAAATTAAACTATTAGTTTTGTTAAATAAGTGTATTATGTTCTGAAAATTAGTTTAATTTACGCTCACCAGGGGCGCTGTTCAAGTTCCCATACAAAATGCTTTCCAAGACGATACGAATACTTTTTCGAAAGTGATTCGTGCTAGGGGTACTGGTATTTATTACGGCCTGTTTAAATTATATTTTTATCAAAACAAGAGTAAATAATGTATGTAATAAGGTATTAAAATTAGTGGTCACAACCCTGTATGGTGCGGTAAGTGCTGAATATTCAGTAAAATATGTGAGTTGATGAAATTCAGGCGCGGTTTCGATTTCACGTGGTTAATGTAATTATGAGCCGCCACGTGTTGTGGGCGGCGGATTATGAAGCCGCACGGCTTTAACAATATTCGTTATAAAACCTATATGTTGTGGAAAATAAACAGAAAATTGGTTATTCCCTAGTATTGAATAGATAGATAAACACAGTACAAAACTCATAATGTGATAATTCAGTCATTGTTTTAGATATCATTGGAAAATCTCCAATAAGTAAGACTAACTAGTAGTTCTCTGTCATATTATTCACAAAAATATTACAGGAGAATTCTTGTATTAATACCAAATTAAAAATAATAATTCGTTTACTAAAAGAAATAAATCTGTCTAAGGGATGGAACAGGCTCTCAGAAGCAGTATCAAAGTTTCACCCCAACATTTAGGCTGGTATGCAGAGCATGTCCAAATCTCCCCACATTGTAAGTTCTCGGTCTCGAGTGCTCGCTCCGGTTCACACGTGTTCTATGACAACTGTTATCGTATGATTGATCTCAAGGTATAGTGTAGTAAGGCATAGTTTAGTGGGGCCGTGCTGCTATTAATCAATACTAATTTAATTGCGAGAACATGAACAAGTTGACGAGGACCTCGTGTTTAAAGCGGTCCCTGATTTTATCTTAGTTTCCTAATAGACGATTAAGGTACACAAAACGTGATATGTTATGATGAAAGTTCCTCCTTATATTCAGAATGGATGAGCAAAGCATATCTTGATAATGTTCACCTACCTGTTACTGCGGCTGGTAATTTACCAAGTCCTCTGTTTGTATTTCTTACTACTAAGACCCTTTGATTGCTTTGCAGGTTAACAAAGAACAAGGAATTGTAAAGGAAAAAATACTTTTAACGAGATTTTAACTTGCATCTTTCTGGATCAGTACTAATCAACTAAGTTATCGCAAACTTTAAACTGTCACTTACAGATATATTCCGTGATTATTCATTATTAAGCTATCGCAGCTGAAATTGACTTGCAGACTCACATGAGGAAAAAACGTGTGGCACTCGGTGACTGCCGCGGTAAAGCTATTGCATAGCATTTTTTATCAACTTATGCAATTATAATTATTTATTTATTATTTATTACTGTACTAATTAGGCTATGGTCAGCCACGTCGATCAAGTGAAACATCAAGAGACGTCCTCCTCCCTCTCCCTCTCCCTCAATAAAATTGCCCCTTGCTCAATAAAAAAAAGCATGCTTTCGTGCTAGTAATGAGCACGTCTGTCCGTACCTTTATGAGCACGTCTGTCCGTACCTTTATGATTGCCGAAGTCTCCCGAACTGAAACAACGTTAGACGATGCGTGCTGTCAGAAGTGGTCAGGATTTTTCGTTACGTTTTTCGCGCGCGCTGAGCTCAGAGCCTGCGATAAAAGCTATGCAATAGCTTAAAATAGATTTTAAAAAATCTAAAAACCCACGTTTTTAAATGTCCTAAAAATAAGAAAATAACCCTACGGGGCTGAGAGAGGGGCCACTCAAAACGTGGGGGCGTATATTATTTAAGAGATTATTTATGGGATATATTTATATGACGTGTAATAGATCGTGGGTGTAACTTGCAAAGATACGCCCCCACGTTTTGAGTGGCCCCTCTCTCAGCCCCGTAGGGTTATTTTCTTATTTTTAGGACATTCAAAAACGTGGGTTTTTAGATTTTTTAAAATCTATTAATTATTTTATTATTTTTATCTTTTTTCATCGGGTTTGAAGCTACCCTGAAAATTTCAGCCTGCTAGCTTATCGGGAAGTGCCTCAAAGCCTGTCCGCCATGTTGGACGTCCGCCATATTGGATTTAAGTCACGTGACTATTTTTTTCGTACTCCTGACAGCAAACCCTTTCATTTGATATCCATATCTTAGGGGTGCATTTCAAATAGCCTGTCTGCCATCTTGGACATCCGCCATATTGGATTTAAGTCACGGGACTATTTTTTCGTATTCCTGACAGCAAACCCTTTCATTTGATATCCATATCTTAGTGGTGCATTTCAAATAGCCTGTTTGCCATCTTGGACGTCCGCCATATTGGATTTAAGTCACGTGACTATTTTTTTCGTATTCCTGATAGCAAACCCTTTCATTTGATACCCATATCATAGGGGTGGATTTCAAACAGCCAGTCCGCCATCTTGGGGAGGCCGCCATATTGGATTTGTTATGACGTTTCTTAGCTAGTCATGCATTGTCATCAGAACTCAGAGCGTGTGCAAAATTTCAGCCTGCTAGCTTATCGGGAAGTGCCTCAAAATTGAGTTGCAAAAGTCCAACCGGAACGACAAACAAACAAACAAACAAACAAGAAAAGTGAGTGTATAAAAACGTGGGAAAATCAAAACAGTTTAACACTGAATCTAGATTGTTAGAAGAACACTTTTAATTACTTTAATAGTACACATTTTACACGCATGACCTTTTATCGGTTTGTAACAAAATATGAAGCCATATTTATAGTTCAGCTTCAAAGCAAGGCAGCCCTAATCATAGTCTAGCGTCAGGAAGGCATTGTTCTAATGAAGTGCATAATATTAGTAAATTATCGGCACGTAGGCGCCTGTTCCGCGTCGGTGCGCTGATACAATTGCCCGCACACAATGCTTGGCAGGTGTTGTGAGGCGCTAGAGTGACGGCAACCTGGAGGTTTCCCTTCAATTATGTCATATGATAACATACAACAATGTACATCACGGCTATCAGAATTGGACTAAAAAAACACTGAATAACTATTAGATATAAAGAAGTCAAATAAGTTATAATAAAAAAAGTTTTAGAAACATATCTTTGGTGAAATTGTCTTATTATGTTACATAGCTTGGTGGAGACCTGGTGTCCTAAAATACAGGCCTCAGCTTAATTTAGGCACCAGCCTCCCACAAAATATTTTTTTTCCTGTACATTTAACAAACAATTTTTTTTTAATGTGGAATGGTTCTGTCTAGCTTTGTTTTAGCAACATGCGGAAGCAATTCCAATTAAATATAATTTATTTTATTTTAATCAACTTATAGAGATCGTGTACGATTAAAAGGTTTGGAAAGTGCCTTTACCAGCGAGACACTTGTTGTTGTGCTGAAATGTTGTATTTCTCAGCTTATACACTGAAAAAAAAAAGTAATACCAACCGATTTTACGGTAATATTCACCGTTTTGGACAGTAAAAATAGAGCCTATTGTCCAAAGAAGTAAAACTAACTGAAAAAAAACAGTTGAGTTATAACAGTAAATTTTACTGTCGGTTACTTACAAGCAACGACCATTTATATCTAGACTCCTAATCACAGGCGACCGATGTCTGTCAACACATTAGGTAAAAAAATCTTATAACCGTCGTGACTCGACCACTCCTGTGAGTCTCCTCGTCGCACTGACCTTGAGTTAGCCAATCAGAACGCAGACCCCGTCCCCGTTAGCCAATCAGGACGCAGTACCCCGTCCCCCTTGCTTACGTCGTACCTCAGCGACTTGACAGAATATTTTCGTTGTTAGTCAGATCGTGCATGAGGCGTCTAGATATAAATGGTCGTTGCTTACAAGGAACTGTTTGTAAAAACAGTAAAGAGCTAAACAGTTATTTCAACTGTATGAACATTAAAGTCTACTGAAACTTTAATGTTCATACAGTTGAAATAACTGTTTAGCTCTTTACGTTTCAGTAGACTTTAATGTTCATACAGTTGAAATAACTGTTTAGCTCTTTACGTTTCAGTAGACTTTAATGTTCATACAGTTGAAATAACTGTTTAGCTCTTTACTGTTTTTGCCCATTTCAGTGCACTGTCCGTAATCAATTATTTTAACGTATAAATAAGTTCTCGGAACCGTTTTTTTTACTGTTCAAGAACAGTAGAAAGTCTCGTTTTATTTTTTTCAGAGTATACAGTATAATTTTAATTATAACAAACGTAAATATTTCAAATAATTGGATATTTCAAATAGCCGTCTTCTAAATATACTAGAGAGTTAGAAGTTGTCATTCTGATTCAGTTCCTACCAAAACTCAGTTAATTAACAATAAGGGCGTCGTCACACGGGCGCGGTCGTCGCGGCGAAGCGTTTTGAAGCGCGTACTATATCAAATTCACGCGACGCCGGCGCCGCTAATTGGCTGTTCGTTGCCATGGCGACCGACGCGCTCCGCTGGCCCGACACATTATCTGACCAATATCTCTAGCTACTTGTACAACCAAATTTGGGATTTCAATTTCGGGATTTCAACTCATAATTAAGCATAATTTGAAAGCAAATTCAATTCAAATAATTACGGTTATAGAAATGTTTGGTTAAAACTGTGGTTAATGATTTTATTATGGATGGATGGTAATTAGTAATTTATGTTCACTAACGGGTAAATTCAACGCATACATTAGTTAATGTTAGTGTTCATGTAATTATGTTTTTGTGAACGTATTATGGAAATGATGAAATGAGAGTTTTAATTTACCGCGTTTATGCATCATAGTTTAATATTAACTTCGCATATTTTACTTGTAAAGAATTTATGTTACATATAGGCACTAACAACAATTTATGGAACACAATATTTCTATTTTAAAACAAAGCTTTCCTTAACTTTCTACTTAGTTTGATAATATTATCTCCATCAGTATAAGAGAGCTATTGTTTTTCAAAACACGTAGGCCTAAGAGGTTTACAAAAATCAATTTAACTATTTACTTAGAAAGAGCCAAGAAAATATTCTCGACAAATAAGAATATTAAAATTCAGAACGCAACTTAGTACAAAATACGACGTTGTCTATAAAAATATTTTGATTGCGTCTCGTTTTTTATTATAATTGCTTCTATCAAATTCATTTTGAGCAAGTTAGGTTAAAGGTATTATTTTTTAAATTTGATTTTTAAATTAAACTTTATGAAATAAATCTTAGAATACATAAAATATAAGTTATTTCAAGAGAAAAAATCAACAGTGAAATTGAGAACCTCTTCCTTTTTTGAAGTCAGTTATAACAATTTTGACGACGGCGTACCATAATCCATTCTACAACAGGGCAAAGCAGTATATTAAATGTAGATAACACGCTCTTTTGTGTACGCGGACAAAGGCTTTGGTACGTAAGGCAACGGTACGCGGGGCAACGGTACGCGAGTCAACGGTACGCGGCTGTGTGACAACGCGTTTACTAATTAATTTCGCCATTGTTTTCGGGAGCATGTGATGAAATAAAACAAAGTTTATCAAGAGTACGTCAAGTCCTATTGTGAGGCGTTCTATACCTCTTTGTGAATGGGGTGTAAGTTGATGTTGATTATAAATGTTAATATAATGAAATGAATGAAAGAAACATAAAATGTTTACAGGAACGTTATATGTTTGCATTATCATGATATCTTTTATTTTTAATGTGAAATGGTAAGAAGAAGACGTTGAAAAAAGTGGAAATAATGGAGGAAGTTTATAAACATAAAATTTAAAGGAATAATCGACACGAAGAAGAAGAAAAACAAAAATTCATCCTTTTGTCTCATCCACGTTCACGCATCTGGTCATACAACCATGTTTTGTTTGGGAATGATAATATGAAAAAAGTTTTCAAGCAATAAAGAAGTACTAAAACGGAACCAATACTTTCACTTCCTGTTCCAAATTCCAGGCAAACCAACAAACTAATCCTGGTGTAAGCAGGACCCTTCAGATCAACATTAGTAAATAAGGAACCACTTACTATTTAACTTCTCACAAACTGAGCTGAACTCAAACACTACGTTTGTCTAACCGTTTAATTTCAACAGAGTTTCAAATTAATTTCCGGTCAACTAAAATTTTAATTTTCGGCAACTCTTACTTAAAGGGTTGTCTACCTCGAAAGACAAATAAAAGCGAAGCTTTTTTCTAATTAATTATCTTGGGGTCGTCTTCCGGCCTCCCCGGATGCTTATTAGTACCAGTATTTCACATGGAGTTTTCTACTATCTGACCATAACTTAACTTTTGACAGACCTGTTGGTCTAGTGGTTAGTGACCCTGACTGCTATGCCGGAGGTCGTGGGTTCGATTCCCACCCAGGACAAACTGTGTCTGGGTGTAATTTATCTATAATATGTATTTAGAAATATATAAGTATGTTTATCAGTTGTCTAGTACCCATAACACAAGCTCTGCTTAGCTTGGGACTAGATGGCGTTGTGTGATAGAATTGTGGAATATTATTATTATTATTATCCTTTATTCATCAATATTACTTATCATAATAAGTTATTACAAAAACAAGAAATAAAAAAAACATTTAAAAATATAAATAATAGTGGCCCACCGGTATTTGGAACAGGGTCCAAGTTACCGGCGGTCAGGGCTCCAAAGAAAGGAACCTCCTAACAATGCGCGCCGTGTCCAGAAGAACTGCTCTCTGAATCAGGCCCTTGATCCAGCTGCCTAAAGAGAGCCTCCTGAGATGTTGGTCGAGGCTCTTGGCAATTAAGCCATGGGCCGACACGACTATCGGCACAATGATCGCTGAATCCACATCCCACATATCGACAACCTCGCGAGCCAAATCAATATACTTAATTTGCTTATCTTTTTCAGCTTTCACGAGGTTCTCGTCATGCGGGACGGTTATGTCAACAATCATTGTGCGCCGCTCTGATCGGACGCTTTGACAGGCCTGTTGGTCTAGTGGTTAGTGACCCTGACTGCTATGCCGGAGGTTGTGAGTTCGATTCCCACCCAGGACAAATGTTTGTGTGATGAGCACGATAATTTGTTCTGTGTCTGGGTGTAATTTATCTATAATATGTATGTATTTAGAAATATATAAGTATGTTTATCAGTTGTCTAGTACCCATAACACAAGCTCTGCTTAGCTTGGGACTAGATGGCGTTGTGTGATAGTTGTGGAATATTATTATTATAAATGTGGAATATTATTATTATTATCGATCCACCACCACTATATCAGGTCTATTGGCTACAATAGTCCTGTCAGTGATGATGGATTGATCCCAGTACAATGTGATATTGCCACTTTCAAGAACTGGATCAGGCTCATACCTGTAGTACGGCACTTCCGATTCCACAAGGCTGTATTTCAGAGCAAGTTGCTGATGGATTATCCTAGCTACAAGGTTTATTTATTTATTTAACACTTTATGCAATACAAAAAGGTACATTAGCGGACTTAATGCCTGAGGCATTCTCTACCAGTCAACCAAGGGTAGTGTAGAGATAAAATGGCAGGTGCACAAAAATAATATAAAATTGACATACCAAATGACAGACAGTAAAAAACACAAAACAAAAATGTAAAAATTTAATACAAATATAAGTACTACAATAAATACACATATAAATAAATATACATAATCTAAGTTTATGTCTATGCAAGTATTCTCCGTTAGCCAGACGAGAACACCCGGAAATAATGTGACGGATTGATTCGCCAGGACGGTGGCATGCCCGACATATGTCAACCGTGCCATCCTTCACAATAAATCTCCGGTAGTTATTCGACATCATAACTTCATCCATAATTGCACAGACAAACCCCTCGGTTTCACCAAAGAGGTCCCCGGATCGTAGCCAGGCCACGGACGCTGACAAATCTACAGCAGACCCATGTAGAGCCCGGAAAAAGCGTCCGTGAAGTTCCTTGCTCTGCCATACCTTCATGCGATCATTAGTGTCAAGTACCGCAGGTTTGTGCCAGTTCTCTTTAGCCAAGGAGAGCGGGGTGAGGACCTTGTCCACCGCCACTACATCTCGATGCATTCCCACGTCGGCTTTTAGGAAATATTCCCTGATATTGCATATCTCGCGATTGTGGAGAGTCTTAGCGTGTAGAAAACCTCGACCTCCACATTTTCGCGGGATATACAATCTCATAACCGAAGACCGTGGGTGATGCATTCGATATGCAGTGAGATTGCTCACTGCATATCGAATGCATCACCCACGGTCTAGGAGGGTCCGTACACTGGTACGGACCCTCCTATCCAGGGCATCAAGTTCTGTTTGAGTCCATTTGAGTATGCCAAAAGAGTACATCAATACTGGCTGTTTCGTTGCTTCAGAAACTAAATATTCGCATCACCTTCACGACGGACGATAGCGAAACGGTGAAGCCATACATTTTTACTGATATGTAGAATTTGTGAAGTTAGGGTCGGCAGAGTTAGGCCGTGTAGATTCAGAAGTTTGGCTTAACATGAGATCTGATATTTTTTTCACAGGCCAAACATTATGTAGTCGTCTTGGCAACATTTTACATGAAATGATTTTGGTGGGAAATAATTTATTAAAAATGTTTGTGGCGCACTACCTGCAATAAAGAACTTCTTTGTTGTAGGAGAACTTTAAAAGTAGGTTTCATTGTGAAAACTCCTTTTGTAGCTGGCCGTTTAGAATCAGTAAGAAAAAGTAAATTGTTTTTATGACGGATATTTTTATGATTGCTGAAGTCTCCGGAACTGAAACGATGTTAGACGATGCGTGGTGTCAGGTATTTTCGTTAGGTTTTTGGAAATTTTTTGATTCGGTCGCCGCGCCGCACCGAGCTCAGAGCCCGCGATAAAAGCTATGCAATAGCTTAAAAATCTACAAATGACAGCCTGGCGGTGTAACAAACTATCTGAAGCAAAGTGTAATCTCGATAATAATGAGCGATCTCGCATCAACGTACCGATGCAACTGTATTTAATCTACAAAACGAAATTGCCAACCACAAAAACAATATTTGGTTTTCGTCGTAGGGCTGCAACTACACACATCAAAAGTGTCTAGGGATCAACATATATTTTTTCAATAACTTTTCTCCTGATTGATATTAATTAAAATTTTCTTTAAGGATTCATCAAATAAAGTGTTTTCGTTTGTCACAGTAACGATAAACCAAGTCACCTTTGCATTAATAAAGAAATTTGCCATTTTCCTAATAAAGGGATTTTTGACATTTGAACCACTAACACAAAAGTTCGAAAAAAAGACTGAAATAACAGTTTTCTTTAAAATTTTATTGGGTAACTTAAACAATTAATAATCCGTGTTTCTACCGCGAACACTAACAACACAAGAATATCGGTTTGGCATACTCAAAATGAGTTCATCCAAATCACGCTGTGGAATGGCCGCCCATGTTCGTTGCAACAACAAAAAAAGGTCTTCTTGCGACTGGATACCCTCCATATTCGGCAGAGCTCTTCTCTGTAGCATATCCCATGCATGCTCAATCGGATTCAAGTCTGGCGACTGAGCAGGCCAGGGCAGGACATTGATGTTAGCTGCGGCGAGAGTCTGTCTTACAACTCTTGCGGTGTGCGGTCGTGCATTATCATGCATTAACTGAAATAAGGGACCGATTTGCACTTGTAGAGGAACGATGACGTCTGATACAATCGTCTCAGCATAAATTTGAGCGTTGAGGTTGCCTCTGATCCAAATCAACTCAGTTCTTCCGCCGATCCAAATACCCGCCCATACCATGATGGTTCCACCACTATAAGGATGGACTTCCTGGCAGGATTTTAATCGCTGTTGGCGTCCAGGGGTTCTCCAGTGTCGTATACGTCTTGTATCCGGTCTCATACCGAAACGAGACTCATCAGAAAAGCACACGAAACGCCATTGTTCTTCTGCCCAATTTCTGTGTTCAAGAGCCCATTGATGATTGTGCATTGCTATAGGTGGTACCCGTAGCGGTCTTCGGGAATGAAGGTTCACTTCATGCAAGCGGTTTCTGACTGTTTGGTCGCTAATTAAGTTCCCTGAAGAGTGATGAAGCCTCACGGCTAACATCATGGCGGTTATTGTTGGAGCTCTTCGAGTTAAGATTTGAATGTATCGGTCTTGTCTCCGTGTGGTGCAGCGATACCGTCCTCCATGGCGCTCAGCCACGGTACCAGTGCTTCGGTAACGTGTCCAAAGTCGACTGATAACACTCTGACTTGTATTCAGAGCTAAAGCCACAGTACGTTGCCGGGAACCAGCTTCTATCATTCCCACGGCTCTGAGCATTTCTTCCCTGCTTAAATGACGTCGCCGCTCCATAATAACGTTGGTTTTAATCAGTAGTAGGGAAACAGTAGCACTAATAATGTCTTCAATGCGTTGTATGTTTTTATAGGGAAAATATTGACAGCTGATTTTCATCTTTTACTCGAATTTGATTCACAGTTCCTGATTCAAATTATGAAATGCACCAAAAAGGATCCATATAAATTTATAAAATCATAAATTTATTACAAAGCCACATCTCAATCTCAAGAAATCCGCATAAAAATGCTTGATCCCTAGACACTTTTGATGTGTGTAGTTACACAAACACCCTGCGTTTCCCCGCACGTATTACTCGACAATGGTAGATTAATCCTCAGAAACAATGACTACAGTTCGGATGTTCTTGTTATGTGGCGCACACACATCCTTGTTCCGTGGCGCACACTACATTTATAATGCATTTGAGAGATTAGTGTCGCTTCAGACGAAACATTACCGTGTTAGTGCCGGTCTGGGGAGCTCGGCAAAGCCCTATATTACAGTACTTTTGGAAACACTAATAACATCCTTTACATCTTATATGAGGAGCTTATTATGAGTATTTCCAGTTGCTTTGTTCTGTCTCCTGCTTGCATGGAGGGAAGTGGAAACATATTTTTCCTACTCCTCCACTATTCTTTTCCGATTAATTTCGTGCAGGATCCAAGACAGGTAAATTAATTCTCCGGGACACGTCGAGCTTCATTGTCTCGGCGCTTTTCTGGTGGTTGCCACGTTGATTCTGGCTCTCAGGAGTTGCAGTGGTTTGGGAATAGTGTGGTGGGTTTGTCCCAAAAAAAAAATTTCCAGTTGCGAATTTCAGATTAATGTATTTTGCTATTTACTTTAACATTTGAAGGTATGCCGTTAAGTCCTTATTTTTCTTGAAAGGCCTAATTGAAATAAATGATTTGACTTTGACTATCATTTTTCTATTCTGTGCAATGGCGGGGTTGGTCCCGTTCAGTTCAAAATAAATATGTGTGTTGTTCGTCCAAATCCTATCAAAGCACGTGAGCCTACATTGACGTACGAGTATCTGTTCGTTTTTACCGGCCCGTCATGTCACCGACGTCATGTTCGTGTCACTGACTTGTGACGTCATGTAATGTTGGCGACATGACCACCAACATTACATGACCGGAATGGTTGTGACGTGTTTGCATATGGTTGTACTTTTGTTCACGTAAAGCTTGTAGGATAGATTTTGTTAAAACATATTGCTTATTATCTGGTAACAGTGCTATTGAAAATAGTTATGCTTATTTTCTTCCTTTTTTATCGTGGTAAAATCATCAAATGAGTCCTCCCACCCAGGGCAGAGCGGGAGGGACTGTCAGACTCGTACTGACTAAAATCCACGGTGTCCTTCAATAGCCCTTTACGTTCCAGGGTCACGGTAATTCTTTGAGTATCGCGACCCCGGGGCTTATTTTCTTTAAAAATATTTCGTCGTAAAAGAAACACCTGGGCCATCTCCAACTAGTTCTCACCTGGAATTTTTGATTCCTATACAATACATTTGGGTTATTGGATAATTCACACGTGCGTGACAGTTCTATTTTAGTCAAAGCATTAAATAGAGGGTTTTCGACCTTCATACGTCAGCACCTCCATCCCACTGAACCCACATTACATTCTACAAGTTTATCTGTTACGGAATCTGAACAAAAGAATGTTTGGTGCAAAAAATGGGTAGATACACTAAATTATATAGAATGTGAGGAGTGCAGGAACTATTGTTATGTAATTTCGTATTATTAAGCTATTGCATAGTTTTTATCGCAGGCTCTGAGATCGGCGCGCGCGAAAAACGTAACGAAAAAACCTGACCACATATGACAGCACGTCGTTTCAGTTCGGGAGACTTCGGCAATCATAAAGGTACGGACAGACGTGCTCATAAAGGTACGAAGAGGGATTTACTTTTTCTTACTGATTCTAAACGGCCAGCAACAAAATGAATTTTTCACAATGAAACCTACTTATAAAATTCTTCTACAACAAAGCAGAGTGGCGCAGTGGAAGCGTGCTAGGCCCATAACCTGTTGAAAATTTTTACCCAGTTTGGAAGCGAGACCTGGGAATCCTGTATATAAAAGACCCACTTATATCTTCATTATAATTTATTTTTCTTTAAAAAATCAAACTCCGCGAATATTTAACGAGAATAATCATCACATCGTTGCTCTATGGGAAGTTACTCTACTAATTAGGCTTTGGTCAGCCACGTCAATCAAGTGAAACGTCAAGAATTTGTGTGTGTGTTTCAAATATGAAAAAACAAATTGCATTTATTAATGAAGAAAGCGATGAAAATGAGTGAATACTCTATATACATACATTTTATTATTATCACAAATGCAGTATTTTTATATAATCTATACATTATAATCAAATGGTAGGAAAGTCTAAACTACATTGAATATTTTTAAGCTATTGCATAGCTTTTATCGCAGACTCTGAGCGTGGCGGGCGCGAAACACCTAACGAAAAAACCTGACCACATTGGGCAGCGTCGTTTCAGTTCGGGAGACTTCGGCAATCATAAAGGTACGGACAGACGTGCTCATAAAGGTACGAAGAGGGATTTACTTTTTCTTACTGATTCTAAACGGCCAGCTACAAAAGGAGTTTTCACAATGAAACCTACTTATAAAATTCTCGTAGTGCACCACAAACATTTTAAATAAATTATATTCTCGTTAAATATACGCGGTAGGCGATTTTATTGTTTTAAAATAAAAAAAAATCAAAATTTCAATTCAAAATAGCTAAAATACTGTATTTTGTATTTTATATTTCATATACTTTACTTAAAGATATTTTATATTTTAATTACTTGCGATACTGTATTTTGTATTTCAATTAAAGCAAAGCATGTATTTTGCCCAGCCTTGCAGTCCCGGCAGTCTATACAATAGCTTTACCGCGGCAGTCCCCGAGTGCCACACGTATTTTTTGTTTTTGATTTATTGTCGCTAACTAGAAATTATTTATTTACTTTATATCTTCTCGTAGCGGGAACTAAATTTTGCTATGTACAGATCATGGCAACAGTCTAAAGGGTTAAGGGAAAATGAATCCCATAGCTTGTACCTAACAATGTGGTAACAATCGCCCACTACCCTATATTGTTACTTATTAATCGGCTTATGTCCATACAAGGACGGCTTAGGTAAAGGACGATAACTGTTCCTCTCCCCCATCACTATGGCAATCGACTGATACGACTATTATCAACAATTTGTAAACAGGTATCATCATATTGCATCTACCTAAGAAACGACCTATGCGAATAATCTATCATTTAAACTAGAAACTTAAAGTGAACGAGTAGAGTTGACTTTCACAAATCATTATTTTGGAGTTATGACATTTTGTTTTTGAAAAGTAAGAAGTTATTGGAGTGTATATTCACGCCACCCTTTTGGACGGCTAAAGGGGTAGTCAGTAATAACTGTACGTCGGTATGCGAGCGATTATTGTTTGATTTGTTTTTGTTTACCGGTAACACTGAACGTGGAGGTCGCTGAATGATGTCTGGTTTCAACCCTCGAGGGTAGTTGAGGGGTTTAATTATTGTTTGTTATGTCTGCTGTGTTAGGGTGATTGGGAACAAACAATCATTTAAGTGTGTTGTTTTGTTTTAATAAAGTTCGCTTTCTGTGTGAGAGCACACGTCTATCAACAGTTGTTGAACGATTAGATTAACTGCAGGATTAGTTTCATTCGCAATTATCTAGAATGGAGCATAAACGTTTATGTATTATTTTAAGAAAAACTGAAAGCTTTGTACCAGCCATGTCCTACAGTATTTCGAAAGCAAGAAAAAAAACTAGAGCCTGTGAATCCAGCGAAAAGCCATGTCCTCCCCACTTTCGCTCACAAAATGTTATAGGCTGATCAGTCTATCATTTAGGCATAAATCAGTCACCAAATAACATTGTGTTAGTTCATTTCTTTCGTTAAACCTGCTCACCCCATTACCGTGGTCGCGTGAAACCTGGTTCACTCTAATGTCCCTAGTCCGCCCACTCGCTGTTCAATGCAAATTACACGCGCTGCCAGCTAGCGGCGCTAGCAGGGAGCTAAGCTATTAACGGGCCTGTTTTATCTGCTCATTGCAGGCGTTTGTATTAATGAGGGGTCACTATTAACACAGTAATCCAGATTTACTGAGAAATACAGGTCGTTTTAATAACTATCAAAAGTGTTATTGGTGTTATCCATTTAGAGTTTCCAAGTAACGGCCAGCTAGTTTCCGGATTACCTTTACAGATCTGTGGAGATTAAAGACAGCCGTATTCCTTCTCATGCCTTTTGCGTTCCAAGTTCTCATTCGTTCGCATCATTTTACATAATTAGTGTTCCGTACGTTGCCAAACTATCAGTACCTTCACCATAGGTGCGCGCTTTACGTGTTGGAATGGTTTCACGGTAGGATGGTAGTTGGCTAGCATTCAGGGTTATTCGGCTAGCTGTTGGGGTTATTCGGCTAGCTATCGGGGATTTTCGGCGAGCTATCGAAGATGTTAGGTTGCATTCGGTAATAAATTGTGACTACCAGTTTGGGTAAATTCGATTTGTTTTTGTTAGAATTTCTGTTATTACAATTTCAGATAATTCTGCATTGCTAAATATAATGTGCATCGATATTACAGAGTACATAAGTATTACATAAGTAGGTTTACTTGTTTAACAATTTGTGTAGGGATTACTCTTGTTGTATAGATGGCAATATTATATTTCTTTGGAATTCATTAATATGAAATAGGTTTCTCAAAGTTGCAATCGTTACACTCCACGAGAAAATAGCTTTTGAATAGTGATTGTGACTGTACCGAATAACTTTACACTGCGGGCCAGTTAAAGTACTCACAATGTTTAGCATTTTAATGTTACTTTTTGTTTCAAATTGTTTGGGGTTACTTGTAGGTTAGTGGTTTTATGAGCGTTTTTATTAGTATAACTGTTTTTTAGGGGAATAAGAAAACGGTTTCTTAAATAACTTGTTTTGAAAAATTAAAAAATGCGTTGCTTTGGAATTTTTCTGAATCAAAAAGTTTACTTCAAATAACTTGAGAACTGTGACAGTCCCTGGACGCACGCGTGGTACATGACGTCTTAAAGCGCTATTAATTCAACTGTGAGAAAGAGACAGAACTATACAAGTCGTCTAAAGCCATCTCGTTCCCACACTGCAATTACTCTCGCTATAAGTAGGCCACCTGATACTTGATCAATCTGTTGATCGCGTAATGTTAGTAGTAGTTGTAGGCGTGATATTATATTTATGTAATTATTATGCTTAAAACTCTAATCAGTCTTAAACTGTAGCAGCGCAACATTAAGTTTCTCACTTAAACTTGGTTTAGCTACTTTAATTTCCGTTTAAAGTACGTTGTATATCTCACACGTAACACACTCCAAATATATTCAACAGACTCATTAAACAAGTGCTATCTACATCACATTAAACCAGCTAACATAAATACAAAGTACCCACATAAAGTACTACACTGTAATTACATGAAAACAAAAGAGTAGCCGCGAGCAGTCATACAAATTACGATAATATACAGGAGCTACTTTATAACAAAACATCCTATTATCCGAGGGCTATCTTAAACAAATTTATTCTGGCGGTAAATAAAATTGTGAGGTTCAGTTATTTTGGCCCGCTGTGTAAATCTAGAGGTCGGATTTCGTTTAAAAACACGAAAATAAAACCTCGACTTGTTTGCTTACATCTATTTTCGTCCTGTTTATAAAATAAAGCTAGTTTTTAGGCTACTTTACCTCTCTTGGGTATTAATGTGTAAAAATTATTTCTGTAATTAAAGCCTTTTCAGTGTTCTATAAAGATCGGGATTTTTTACTCCCGATAAAAAGGGGCACTAACCTTGTGAATCCGACGTTAAATTCAGTATATATTTCATCATCATCATCATCCACAGCCCGTCTTCACCCACTGCTGGGTATAGGCCTCTCTTTTCTTGTGCCAAGCTCCACGGTCTTGCGCCAGCCTCATCCAGGACACTCCCGCAATGGCAATGATGTCGTCTGCCCATCTCGCCGCCGGACGACCAACACTTCTTTTTCCATTCCTTGGACGCCACTCTGTCACAGCTTTACTCCACCTGCCGTCACCGCGCCTTGCCAGGTGTCCTGCCCAACTCCATTTGAGTTCCATAACTCGATTACCAATATCGAAAATCTTCGTTCGTCTCCGGATTTCGACGTTAGGAACTCGGTCTATTAATTTTATGCCGAGCATGGAACGCTCCATGGCTCTCTGTGCTACTCTGAGTCTGTACACAGCCTCCTGTGAGAGCGTCCACGTCTCAGCACCGTACGTCATAGTGGGCAGAACACACTGATTATTGAGACGGGTCTTCAGGCATTGTGGAATTTTGGCTGATTTCAGGATGTCGTCCAATTTGCTGAATGCAGCCCATCCTAGCTGAATTCTTCTCGATATCTCCGCTGTTTGGTGTTCCTTGCCAAAGGAAAGAATATGGCCAAGATAGACATAACGGTCAACCTTCTCCAACCTTTCACTTCCGACCTTGACGGAAGGATTTGAATTGCTGGAGAAGTTTGCCATAATCTTCGTCTTCGCCATATTCATCCTAAGTCCTACTTCCAAAGAGGCATGATAAAGATTTTGAAGCATCTTCTGGAGATCCTCGAAGTTTTCAGAAAAAACCACTAGGTCATCTGCAAATCTTAAGTGAGACAGGTAAACACCATTGATGATAACACCGCAGTAGTCCCAATCTAAGGTTTTGATGACGTCTTCGAGAACTGCTGTGAAGAGTTTCGGTGAAATGGTGTCGCCCTGTCTCACTCCCCGCTTGATTGGTACGGGTTTGGATAGGGTGTGCATGCGAACCTGCAGAGTGGCCATGGTGTACAGTTCCCGCAGCATATCCACGTAACGGGAATCGATGTGGCAGCGGTGGAGAGCGTGGAACACAGCCCAATGTTCGACACTGTCAAAAGCCTTTTCGTAATCGACGAAAGCCATGCACAGGGGTCGGTTGTATTCTTGGCACTTCTCCATCAGCTGCTTTACCGTATGAATATGGTCGATGATCGAATATTGTATATATTTAGTACAGACTAACCAATTTTATTTCGTAGATAAAATAAAATTGTAGGTACTTCTTCAACGTAGTTTTAGATAAATTGGGGTTGTATCTACTAAAAGGAAACCCACAGTAAATGTATCCCTTTTCAATTTAGTTTCGGTGATAGCTATTACAAACTCTTTATTGTAATTATAATGGATTCAAGTTTAATTAAACTGATATTGAGTTTTTCTACCGAATTTGAAGCCGGTGCTGGTGGTAATAGGTTCATCCCGAATTACATGGGACTAGCACAATATTATTTATCTACTAATATTAACAGCATGAGTGTAACTTTCAAGTCCTTTATTTTTAGAATAACTGGATGATTTTAATGAAACTTCATGCAGGAGCATTTTGGAAGTCTTTAAAAAAAAAAGATAATTGTATCTGTTTCTATGTAAAGTTTAAAAACGGTCCAATTTTACTGTAACACAATTTTTTCAGGATGTACGCATTTGTCGACATTTTAAAAGATTTTATTTTATTATTTAAGTTGAATCTTTTTTTTAAAGTTTAATCATCGTAATTTTAATAAAGGTTGTCCTTTTATAATCTCAAGTTATTATTTTCACAGCCCTAGCTCTCAGTTTTTATTATAAAAACACTCTCCGTTCACTATTTAAAGAAAAACACTGTTTTACTGAGAAAAGGAACTTTAGATAAATTATAGAATCAGGCGTAACTTTGCGGAAATCCATGACATTAAATGTTATGAAAAATATCTAGTTTTAATTCCGCGACAAAAATCCAGGCTTCATGCAGGATGCAATCCCACCCTCCCGCCTCATCAAATGAGTCCTCCCGCCCTGGGTGGGTCGGAAGGGACCGACCCACCCAGGGCGGGAGGACTCATTTGATGATTTTGCCACCCAAAAAAAAAAGTGTTACATTAGTAGGTATAGACGCCAGCAGCACAAGAACCTACCCGAAAGCAACATGCGTAGACATGTGGACCTGACTATCACTAACTACAACTTACCATGCTAATTGTTCCTTGTCTAATTCATCGAGCTGTAATTTTGCAATTTAAACGTCTATTTTCCAACCGTCCGTCTGCCTGTCACATAGATAATAATATACTCGTACACTGTATATTATCATCAAATTCCTGGAACCAATCTCTCTCGTCTAACTTCATATTTACATTTCATATTCCTGGAAGCTGCTCCAAAACTAAACACGAATGCTCGCTCGTTTTCGACGAAATAACAACTTACCAGTTACTTTATGGAGTTTATATTTCTCAAACTGTTTTCAAATGTCAATTAATAATTATTTCTTGTTAAATTCTCGGTATCCAAGATGGTTGTTACTACGAACTTGTATTATTTGTAAGCGTCTTCGTAGAAAGCTGTTTACGTACTTCTGATTGAAATTGAAATAGAGATTTAATCACCCAACTTTGATGAAAATAAACAACCTCTCAGAAATATTTAGCCGGTTTTATGTTTCATGAATAGCTGGTAAATATTAAATGTAAAAGATAAAAATAAATGCCCTCAAAAGATAATTTCATCTCAAAGGATGCTTATTAAAATGTGGAGCACTCTGATTAAAAGTTGGGAGAGGTTTCAAAGTAGAACTACAGTTGAAGTTGCGTCCCTCAGTATGTTGACGGACGAGCAGTGACGAGCAAATAATGTGAAAAATAAGAGGAAAACTTCGATGAAACTTAGAAAATAACTAATTTCAAAGTAGGTTTAATTTCATCCTTTTCCGAGTTTTACCAAAAAACCCCGGTTACAAAATTAACTAACAACTAACACACAAACACTCATCGTGTTTTCTGACAGAACGTATCATCATTATATCTTCATCCCCTTGTCATTACGTGGTAAGCCAGAGAATATAGAACCCCGTATGTAGTACCGCACATATTTTAAAATCGTTATTAAAACCAAATCGTGCCAAATTTACATCATCATAAAATAAACCACGACCGGTAACGACGGACTACCTCCAACTCGACCACAAAATTCCCCTTTCATTTCAAATAATTTCGGCGAATTACGTCAAAATCTGCCATACACGCGCTCTGAAACACCGCAATGTATCGGTTTTCAATACCGATCGCAATTTGTTCCGACTACCCGCGGTTTCAATATTCCTGACTCACCTCTGCTGATTAATACGTTCGGTAATGAGAATTTAATATAGTGAGCCGGAATATTTGGTGGCTTGGATCTTGTATTAACTTTACTGAGCGGTTTTGATATATTATTCATGAATATGTTTGTGAATATTCTAGTCTAGTAGGTACTTCTGTACGAATCGTACAAACGTATGAAAAACGACACGGATTGTTACATCAAGTATGTCTATAGTAGATACACTCATTTTCGTAAATTCAATTTACCGAAATCTCGTGTGTGATTGCCATTAACCAGACAAATCTGGCAGCCTGCTACTATGAATTCCTCGTGTCAAAGTCAGATAACACTTTTCCCGATGCGAGTGTTGAATACAGGCTCAAGTATATCGTTTCGACTGGCATAATAAACGCCATTTTAGAATAACTTCACTTGACATTTTCAATATCAGCCTATTTTCATCGTAAAAACTATTTTTATGTGTATTTATGTTAAAACAATGACAAACAAAGCAAACCTGACATGATAATTTATTAAAGAATTTTGATATTTTGTTATGAAAGCTAGTCCGCCCGGTACAACTCCATTTTGTAAAATTCACTCACAAATTCAATACCATTTTGTGCTGTTCGATGCAAATTCATTTTACAAATAGCGTGTTTGTTGATTTTCGGCTTTTAGAGCTTGGAAATTGGTTCAGCATGAACAAACATTTTGTTATTTACATTTTCTAAACACGGTCGCACGAAATGAATATTATAACGAAAAACAAGTAATTTGTTGACTGATTGGTTTTTCTAAAGACTTTTTTTGTTTTTGGTAATAAAAAGTTTAATAGAAGATATATTTTGAGATGGAAACATTTTCATATAGATTTATAATTACACGTTCAAGATCGGTCGTCATGGCGACACTTGTAGTAGGGTAAACTCTAGCAGGGGTCGTCTTTCAGCGAGTTCGATGAAAAATTGTTAATGATCAACCTTATTAGTAGCTGCATGTATTACAAACAGTAAACAAATTCATAATTACTTTCTCTTGAAAAAAAAGACACTTGTATCACAAAACTGAGTGATTTTAAAACATTTCCCTTTATGAAATAATCGCTCCACGTTCTCGTAACGTCTGAAACTAATGTGTTGTACACCGGTTTGGCCGCCATATTGTCTGTTTGCTCGCGCACACGCCACACACAGTAATCCTCTTACAGCGTTCGTTAAACGAGCGCCGATGAATATCACGAGCTGCTAAATGTTGTGTATCTCTGAGTTCGTGTTCAAAAGGTTTTCAACGTTTTACAAATTTAACTGTTATTTTTTTTTGTAAGGGCGATAAAAAGAAACAATTAATCCAATTATACAGGAATTTATGTTAAAGTAAGTCCTGTTCTACCGTTGGTCTATTGGAAGAAACGTATTAATTAATTAAATAATCAGGACCTTTATGCTCTTTTATCTATATGTTATTTCTCAATATGTATTTAACATGTACTAAACAATAAAGAGTGATTCTTATATCAACACCAAAGATTATACAAAAATGTTTTCCAAGGATGTCTCTTCAATCTCCTGTCCTCTTCTCTTTGGTAGTTGTGAGTGAGACAGCGAGAGCCGCGTGTGTCTTATGATAGATTATCAGCCACACTACCAATAAGAGCACACGCAAGGCTCTCGCGGACGCTCAACTTCTTCATCATCAGGTATTAGGGTCCGTATCTGCCAGTAGTAGGTTCCATCTTCATCAATAGGAGGTGATGTATACATGTATGTGCTGAACTATACGTATATATAAAATCTAGCTGCCGCCATCATTAATTTGAGCATCTCTATAATAAACTCCGATGTTACTCAGAGTTCTAAAACTTTAAAACAGGATTTGTATAAAGTTAAAAATTTATTACATACATAAGTTTCCTTACATATTTTAGTACATACATAATATCTTCTAAAGCAGTGTTTTAAACTGTTTTATTGACTAAACTCGACACATTTTTAAAAAGAAAAACCTAATTGCCCCACAAAATCACACGATACCCGAGGGACATTACTTAAATCCAACTCCTAAACCCCAATTAAACATTCAAATAATTCACAAAAATAAATGTTAGTTCAAAAACTTTAAACGACAAACTATTTATCCGATCAAAAGACTTTCGTTGAAGAATAAATCAACTTCGAACGTTCGCTTTGGAAGTCGCGGCCGAAGTTTAGTGAAAGAATGAATGAAATGAATGAACTGAATGGTCGGCTTTCGTAAGCTCCCAGCGATTGGATTGAGAAGGCATTTAGTTCGGAAATACTTCATTACTACTTTAAATCGAATAGGATTACAATGAGCTTAAGATTTCAGCTGGAGTTTAAAATGTGGAGTTTCCAATAGTGTAGCAATTATTTTTAAGGGAATTTATGTCATCGTCTGTACGTAATATTTTATATACAACCAATTAATTGCCTACCTATAAATTTAAGACACGTGTGTGACCCATGACAGGCATGATAAAATATTCGGTATTATACCAAATTAAATCAAAGTAGTAATAAAATATTCATATCTTACCGATCCTCTAAATAACTGCTGTAAAAAGTCCTCAACACTTCTAAATTTAAAGGTAATAAATATTGAACCAACTTGCGTTTTGTTCTCACAAATTCCTTAAAAACCTTCGCTGTATATCTGACAGTTATGAACCTCACAAAAGAACCTTTCTCTTAATAAAACTGACACAAAAATTGCAAATTCTCCGCATAAAATACGATCGCTTTCAATTAATATTCAAATAAAACCAATAGACCGGGAGATATCCATCACTAAATCAACGTTACCTAAAATAATTTTCCTTCGCTCGCAAAAAATGACGGCTGTATCAAAAAGTGACGTCGGAATATTCAAAAGGTCTGGAAGTTGAATTATTCAGCCGGTTGATTATTCATGGAGCTGGCTCCTTGTCTAAGTTCAGGGCGCCTCATTCAGACTCATCGTACGTCAAGCTTGTTTCATTAACCAGTCTTGCGTGTGGAAGATAATAAATATTGAGATTTTTAGAAGTAAACTTTTGGAAATTAGATTCTAAAATTTCTCTGGAGACCACAATATGCCTGTAGATATTTTGACAGTTGATTACGATTTTATTTCGCAGTAGACTAAGGCTATAATTATATTTCACTACGTTTTATAATTCAAAGCCAAGCAAATTAAATAAAAAGATAAATTAAATCTGAGATAGAGATTGCTTAAATATTAACCATATTTAAGCAATCTCTATCTCAGATTTAATTTATCTACATATTATATCAAACACTTTAATATCCTATCACAAAGAAAACATAACACAAGCTCATATTCTTATATTTAATTTAACATGCTTCAAAGTTCTCCAAAGAATAACATCGTATCTTATCTTAATATTAAAGTAAATTCAGAAAAAAATATCAAAGCAGCATTTAATATGGCGTAGTAGCAGCTGCTTAATAAGACCAACTCAAACAGTTTTTAATATAACTAGCGGGAACCGCATCCATCTGGCTTATACCAGATAAAACTGGATATAATCGGTTCGAGGTAGACACTTAGATTTGCGCGACTTTATTGTGTTTTTTCTTTACTACATAATAACATAGGATTACTGAAAAAGATTGGGTTGGAATAATAAGAAAAACAGTCTGCAATTAAGTTTGATTACTTAAATTGTGAACAACGGCTACACCCAAGGCGATGTTAATCGTGTTGAGGTGCTAAAAGATCTTTCTTATTAAGTAAAATTCTTGCCCCACAAATATTTTTAACATCATAACAACGTAGTACTTAATTTGCAAAGAAACAAAACAATCTTTTGTCCCAGTTTAACGATAGACAAAGGAAGTTTGGTATACTGCAAAGTTAGCGTTTTTTTGCTCAGGACTCAAAGAATATGGCTAAAGATGCACGCCGAAGTTTTAATTAATCTGAACTTACGAAGAAATCGACTTTTTAAAGAAAGTTGCATAGTCCCCAATACGACAAGGAAATGCTCGTATAATTTCTTTATTTTAAAGGAACTAGCACTAGTTTTCACGTTGCAACAGAACTTCTTAAAGACAAATTTGAACTTATAAAAGAAAGGTTGAATCAAAATCAAAGAAACCCTCTTACGATAGAATATAATAGGAAAGAGACTACAAGAATAAAAGCTTAACGACAATAGTAAACAAAACTAACAACACAAATAGCCTCAAAACTCCAATACAAACGAAGTCCGCACAAATAGCGTTAGCCTAAATATGACAAGAGAACTTGTACTTGTCTGTCAGAACAGTTGCAGACAACACGTGCAGGTGTCCGCCGTAACAAGTGTCCGTCCGAACAACACCGGACACGGCTGCGAGACGGCTTTCATCCGGAAACCGGCCGGTAGCGAGCCGGGAGGGATGGACAATGTTTGAGGTGGGTATCGGGTTTCATCGGGTACCTATAGATTTGTTTATTACGTTTTAGTACTTTGATATTGTGTTCATCAAGGAAAATCTATAGATACTTTCGTTTCGATAAGGGTTAATTCATGACGAAGGTAAAATTCAAAATCATAATGCATTGTAATAGTCTTTACATTTTTGCTTAAATTGATGATAGTTCACTTTATTGTGAACGATCAAGTTTCACACATTTAGGGTAGAAGGAACTATCCCAATCAATACTATAACGGCTACTAATCGAAAAGCCTAAAATATTGTTACATATAATTTAAACGATCATGTATGTTGAAGATATCAATTCGAATTTTAATTGAAATAATTATCAAAGTTGGTTTCTATAATAGGAAGTTTACAGCGGACTGTTTTAAAATAAAATTAACCTGGTGATTATGTTTATTTTAAAACAGGAAAAGTTTCATTAGGTTTTTCTAACAGGAATGGTGGCTCCTTGATTCGTACCTACGAAAACAGGTATACATACGTTAATCCTACTAACATCAACCACTTAAGGCCTATCCGCACACAACAGTGCCGGCACTGTTGTGTGCGGATAGGCCTTAACATAACTGGCGAAACATAGGTTTATTATTAGGTACAGTCACGAGCAATAACATGTAAACACTAAACAAAATTCAAACGCAAATTACTCGTGAAATACTGGTTTCCACTTTGAAATAAGACCTATTTCGTAATAGTATGGCTTCCAAAATAGAAGTCTAATGAAAAGACAAAAAGTTTAATCGATATGGTAGCAGAACATCGATTTTGAATACTGCTTAGTGTATACATACTATTGCTCGTGACTGTACACCTCTGCATAATCCATTGAGGATTACAAACGTGGTGCTATGTTAACAACCGCGCTACTGAGAGCCAATGAATCACAATCCATCGCATGGCAAACAAAAGTAAGTTGCCAAAGGCGAGTTGATCGATACTCGGCATGCACAACACGTGCCGAGCATGTTGAGCATGTTGAGCACAATCGAGCACAACTCGAGCATCGCGAGCAATTGCGTTTGTTTGTGAAGCTGTACTTGTATCGAGTATGCTCGGTACCAAACGGTTTAACGTGGATAACAAAGGAATATAGTTCAAATATTAGAAATATATATTTTAAAAAAGCTTTTAGGCACAAAAGAGAATGGAGGCTTTTGTCCAGTGGAGGAATAAAATAAAATATTTTTAGTTTGAAATATAAATTGCTGGTTATCCAATTGTATGTGTATAGATCGCGAACGCTATTAATTTCATTATTTCGGATATTGAAAGGTCTATCTGTGTATCTGCTTGGTGAAGCATATTTAATTTATTTAACAAATACATAAATTAACATGAAGATTATACGAAGTCAAATTTTTTCTCCAGTAGAATAAACACGAAATTCTCAGTACAAATAGAATTTCCTTCTCTCTAAACCGATAAATTGGCCAAAAATCACAACAAACCGTACACATCCGGTGTGAGAGCGTGAACCGTGAAGACGGAGGTATCGGTGTTTGGGCGGGCTGATTTATTTCCCGCCGCCCTCACGATATTAATAACAAAAGGTTGATTTTCAGGAGTCTCGCGGTAGACCTTAGATTTGATCTTTACGGGTTTTTGCATCTCTATTGAGTTGTTGAAAGGATTTGATTTATATTTATTCGTATTTGCCTGTTGTGTAAGTTGCTTGTATCGAATAATATTTCAAGAAGTTATTGAATATTAAAAGTCTACATAAATGTTAGGTGTACAAGCGCCTGAACATATTGTGTTAACTATTACTTACACGAGAGCATTTTGTATCAAGTATCGTCATTCCATCTTGGAGTAAACTCGAGATTAGCTAAAGGAGCATACCTGTAACAAAAGAAATATTACATTAGTAATTAAAACATTTGTGAAATAAAGCTTTATTTATAAGATACAAATGACATCTCGTAGTCCCCCTATTTATTATTTTTTCTATATCGTGGTAAAATCATCAAATGAGTTCTCCCACCCAGGGTTGGACGGGAGGGGCGGTCAGACTTATACTGACTAAAATCCACTGATACTTCAACAGCTCTTTACGTTCCAGGGTCACGGTATCCTGATGAGACCCCTATTTATTCATCATCATCATCATCATCATCTCAGCCATAGGACGTCCACTGCTGAACATAGGCCTCCCCTTTAGATCTCCACATATTTTATTATTTACTACTTATTTATTATTTATTACTTAGTTTTTATTAAGATAAAGGTAACTTAAAGAAGAATAAAGAAAAATTACGTATTCCCATGCTGTGCCGAACCCAAACGAATTGCGATAAGGCCAGAGTGGAAGGCCATGGAAGAGACCTTTGCCGAGCGGGGAACAATATAGGTAACAAAATAAGGCGGAACAATGACGCCGGTGGTGCACATATTTTTTTAACTTAATTTTAACTTCGTTTTATTCAATGGACCTCTTTGAAATCTTTGAATACATTCCATCCCCGACAGGTCTAACCATAAGGTTTACATTTAAATATTCAAAACCCTGGCTTTGTTGTAATATTATATTGGAAAATGATTTTATGAAATTATTCTATTTTCTCTTGTAATACGATTGTACCTCTGTGACTACGAAGGCTTAGTTTAATTCGTTTTCTAATTGTTTTAGCATTTAGATTTCAGGGACTGAAATGAAAATTAGAAACATTGTTGAATGTTTGAAAGCAATTAGTTAAATGAGAGAAGTTGTAATGAAAAGCCCTAAAGAGAAAAACCGGCCAAGTGCGAAGTGGACTCGCCCATGAAGGGTTCCGTAGTAGCAAGCATAGATTAGGTATATAATTATATTGAGATTAGAAAGTAATATACACAAACAATAAAAATAACTTTGTTTTTCATAGTGTTTGTATGAATGGCAAAGTCATATGTGCGGTTTTTGAAAATTTACTATATCTCAAACACTGCTAACTGTATCTCATCCAAACCAATTTTCGTTGGAAGTTTTTGTTGAGGTCTACATTATATATTTTTTTAGTTTTATCATTCTCTTAAAGGGAGGGGGGGCACACATTTTATTTTATTTATTTATTTATTTAAACTTCTTGCACATGGAAGTACAAAGGCGGACTTAATGCCATGGGCATTTTCTTCCAGTCAACCTTACCTTATTTTACCACTTTGGAAGTGTCTCTCGTGCAAACTGTTCAGTTTAGAAAAAAATTATATTAGTAACCTCAATATAATTTTTAAAGACCTATCCATAGATACCCCACACGTATGGGTTTGGTGAAAAAAAATTGTTGAGTTTCAATTCTAAGTATGGGGGGCACCCCCAAAATTTGTTTTGTTTTTATTTTTGTGTGAAAATCCTAATGCAGTTCACATAATACATCTACCTACCAAGTTTCAACAGGATAGCTCTTATACTTTCGACAAAAAGTGGCTGTGACATACGGACGGACAGACAGACAGACAGACATGACAAATCTATAAGGGTTCCGTTTTTGCTATTTGGCTACGGAACCCTAATAAAAAATCATAATAGTCATGACTGAGTCTGGATTTGAATAATAATTTTATTCATACCAGCTTTTCAATTAATATCTGTATTTAAATAATGATTTTGAGAGTAAGCTGTTTCTTTCTGTCGATAGTAAAAAAAAATACTAAACATACATATTCATTAAAAAAAAAACTCACACAGACACTAAGGCGTCAAAGTATTCCTCCGCAACGCTGTCAACCGGGAAAATACCCAGATGACTAGCAGCATTGCTATGTTGAAAAACAATGTTAATTCTTTAGCCAAAGAAAGAGCCAGCGTTCTTGTCACGCGAAGAGTCAACCATATTTAAGTTTGATAATGTCATGTTCGTGAACGGGCGCTGTCAGTTGAGACTGGTCATCTCTTACGCGCTGCCACGGTTTATTTTAATTATTATTTTGTTTCTGAATTGTCTTTTTTTGTGTAATTTTTACTGTGGACACTTTTAACTTGCTACATCGTTCTCACATAATGTACCATCTCAAAATGAATGATGTAACAAAGGTTTTGTAATAATTTTGGCGATCTAAAAAGAGTGTCCATGGAGTTTCTTGCCCGTTCTTCTCCATAGAGATCTACTTCTTGGAACGGGCATCTACGGTACTTTCACAGTTTTTATGTCTTGTGACTGGGACTGTAGCACCATAACTTGTACTTAATTCTATTTTCTTTGTCATTGACTATTCAAAAGTGCCTATAAATAGTCTACTTGAAATAAATGATTTGATTTGTTTATTGGTTCAATTATACCTATAAATTCATTCCCAATTTTTGGTTCTCAACAGCTCCACCAAATTGCAACATTTCTATTCACCCCCTGACGCCAGCAGTCCAGCACTTCCCTCCAATCCAATGACAATAACATTAGCGTGTCTCCTCCGTCCTCCGATATAAGGCGACACCTTCTAAACGTCGCTATAATACGTACGTTACAAAAACACGTACGTTCGCTGATGTCACGTACGATGTGCCGTTTACTGAAGAGGACAGACACAGAAGGTCTATATGAAATGTTATTTTGTAAAGATTTCAGTCTCAAACATGCTCTGGTATAAGGAAAATATTTGAAATTGGATGTAGTGAATAGATATTTTTAAGCTATTGCATAGCTTTGACCGCGGGCTCTGAGAGCGGCGCGGCGACCGAATCAAAAAATTTCCAAAAACCTAAGAAAATTACCTGACACCACGCATCGTCTAACATCGTTTCAGTTCGGGGAGACTTTGGCAATCATAAAAATATCCGTCATAAACTCAGAACAATAACTAAAGCATAGAAGGAACCTAAATTTAACTAATATAGTCGTCTTTGTTTTCTTATACACTCATAACAGCATTAGAGAGAGACAGATGTAGGTTGCTCAAAATGCAAATCGTCACAAAGTAAACGTCAATTTGGATACCTTGGCTACCTTTATAGTACTAAGTTTAAAAGCTACTTAACGTCTCAGGTTTTTATCTATGACTTTGTTCATCGCATTTTTTCGTATAATGCTTATGGGCGCATGCCAGTTGAAGTGATTCGTTGGTTTTACGTATTTTTGTAAAAATAGTACAAAAATAACAGTGATTTAGTGTAAATCGCAAAGCTTAAAGATTAAATAATGTCCTGCATTATAGTGGGATGTAAATCTCATTCATCCCGCAAAGAAAATGATGCGGAAATCATAAGCTCCCATCGGTAAGTAATCAAATATGGTCATTTTGTCAGTTTTTCATTCTCATTTTATGTTATTTTGGCATTATTTCAAATTATTTGAGCTAAGTGTACACGGTAGTGTTTTGAAATCAATATTTTATGCAATCAAATAGTTCGATTATATGGAAATTATACATTTTAAATCGGCATATAAATTTTTGCAATAGTGCTTGCAAAAACAAACTATCGATACAATATCGATAAACTAGCGTCATCTAAATTATTACATTATTTTTCTTTACACGTAGTTTTGGGAAGGATTAAATATTTAAGAGATAAATAAAAACCTACGGTCTTGTGAGCGAATCGTACGTATGAGTAATGAAATGATAGTGTCAAAAATCCGTGTGGCTCATGGTGTAATAATTTAAATTCATGTGTGGCTATATTTTTTTTTGTCACTTTCAGATTTCCGTCCGATGTTGATATGAGGCAAAAATGGATCAAAGCTATTGCACGTAACAACTGGGAATCGTTCAGGGCAAATCGCTCTTTTAATATTATTTAAGCGTTTTCTTTGTAATTTCATTTTTTTAATAATTTATGCTGTTTATAAATAAATATGTTGGTCAGACAGAAGTGAGTTCTTTATTTCACCTTAGCATATTTAGATTTATTGCCATGGGGCGATTCCTTTTTTTTTAGCCTGGTAAATCTTCAAACGAGTCCTCCCACCCCGGGCAGGGCGGGAGGGACTGTCAGACTCGTACTGACTAAAATCCAAAGTGTCCTTCAATAGCCCTTTGTGTTCCGGGGTCAAGGTAATGAGTAAGTCCCGCGACCAATGGAGCGATACCATAAACTAAGAAGTCGATATCGGTATTTATTTAATGCATAGTCACATCACTAGCTAATACTCTTTTGTCTATGACAGCGTACGCTTCAAATGTCGTAGAGCGCCTTCTATGCTTTAGTTATTGTTCTGAGGTCATAAAAACAATTTACTTTTTCTTACTGATTCTAAACGGCCAGCTACAAAAGGAGTTTTCACAATGAAACCTACATATAAAATTCTCCTACAACAAAAAAGTTCTGTACTACAGTAGTGCACCACAAACATTTTAAACAAATTATATTCTCGTTAAATCTACGCGGTAGGCGATTTTATTCTTTTAAAATAAAAAAAATGTTATGAAATAGCTTCACCGCGGCAGTCTCCGAGTGCCACATGTATTTTTTTTATATTTCCAGGGTAAGGAAAATTCAGTGTCAGCAAAGATTCAGAAATCTTCTTTCTTCTTCTCTGACAAAAACACAAAACTGAATACTTCATCATCATCAGCCTCATGTCGAGACAAAAGCTTCCTCTCTGTGAGAGGGAGTGGGCCGTAATCTACCACGCGGGCCCAGTGCGGGTTGGTAGATGTCACATGTCTTTGAATTTTTGGTTCTAGGACATACCGGTTTCCTAACAATGTTTTTCCTTCACCGTTTTGAGAGCAGTGGTGATGAAATAAATTACACATAGTAATGCACCTGGCTGGGTTTGAACTCACGACCTAGAACTCGTAAGTAAGGGCCGACACCACTGCTCTCTGAATACTTTTATGAAACAAAATTGCTGCCGCGTTGTTGTTTAGAGTCGATTGGATCTTTCTTTCATTGAAGCACTACTTAGTGACTCGGATCGCGTAATTGTACGTGGCACTGGTACTAATACGTATACCAGGTGAATGGACGATAACGACGAGGACTATTGTATCATTTGTGCTACGCTTGCACAGAAATAAAAAAGTTAAGTTTCACCGAAGTTACTTCATTTTATTTATTGTCTGCAAGATACTGGCTTTTATACATTAATACAATTTTTTTACAATGCAGATTGGAAATCTCGTAGCAACGGTGCTACGTGCTACGAGCTACGCCGCTACGTGCTACGACAAACTTTTTGTTGAACCATTGAGAATTTATTTTTTCCTTTGAGATTGATAAAATGCTTTTCAATATTAGCTGTTAGGGATAATGTTTTGTATACTTTAGTAAAATTATTCTAGGACAATATAATGGCTGAAATCATAAATAGTGTACTTTCAGCGATTTTCTGGCTTATTGCCAGCGCCCGCTTTGTTCAAAAGCGGCTCAAACGTGTGGTTATTAGGGAAGACATTACGATTTCACCACAAAATGGCGGAAATTGTGCTTTACTCAGATTGACTGTCAGAGCGCTGCCAAAAATTAAACTGGAGTAGTCAACTGTGATTGTGATAATATTCTGATTTGCAGGAAAAGAGAGGCATTTTTAGCGTGGTAAAATCATCAAATGAGTCCTCCCACCCAGGGAAGGGCAGGAGGGACTGTCAGACTTGTACTGACTAAAGTCCACGGTGTCCTTCAATAGCCCTCTACGTTCTGGGGTCACGGTAGCTCGTTAATCCCGCGACCAGGAAAAGAGTGGGTTTAGTAAGGAATTTGTCAAAAAGTAAAATATACTGTACATAATTTATACATGAAAATGGAGCAAAAGGATCGTAACAGGTTCTGTAACTTCTTCCCCCTTCCAGTTTCTTTATTTTACGGCAATATTTACATAAATACGCGGTATTTTCAAACATACCTAATTGAAAAAGAAAAAACTTTTTTTAAAAAAAAGTACCGACTTCAAAACAAATACAAAAAAGTTTAAAATAACTTTTCTTTCGGAAGTCGGTGGCAATAGTCAATGACACAACAAAACAAAGCCACCGACTTCCGAAAGAAAAGTTATTTTAAACTTTTTTGTATTTGTTTTGAAGTCGGTACTTTTTTTTAAAAAAAGTTTTTATTTTACCCTTTTTAGTTTATTTATTACATATTCAACCCAAATTCTTGTAAAATACATCTTACATATGCACTAATCTTGTAATCCGTCACAACATAAAAAAAAATCCATATCTCTAAAACTACTGAACCGATTTTGATGAAACTTGCAGTGTACCCTAAGTTGAACAATACCTAGTACAACAAAAAAAGAATTATTTAAATCGAACTTATAGTTCCGGAGATATGCGTGCACAAACATAAAAACATACATACATACATACATACATACATACATACATACATACATACACTTATGAAATTTGGCACATTTGTTCAGACGCTGATATAGACTAACATATATGAAAACTGGGTAGTTCTGATAATATTACATACATACGGGTCGAATTGATAACCTCCTTTTTTTTGAAGTCGGTAAAAAGGCCCGCACAGTAAGCCAGAATAAACACACAGAGTAAAACACAAAAAAAAAGAACGAAACATAATTATAATGCGGAAAGAATTCAAAAACAAATATATCACGCAAATAAGTATACCCGTGTGTAAAGGAAAACGCGAGCGACTTGCTTTGTCTGCTCCGTTACAGGGTTTCCGCGAAAACTGAAATATTTCAGACATGTTGGAATTTCTCTTTGTATGAACGAATATTCTTGTGTTCAGGCTCCGCTTTTTCTACTGTTTGTTTTGACGAGATTATACAAATAATTCTGAAAAAGACTTCGTTAGAATACAACTCTAATAAGCCAGCAAAAGTACCCTCTTTGTGATAAAAATATATTATGTTTATCTGAGTCACGGAAAATTTTCTTCTACATAATTCCCTGAAATTTAAAAAATCTAAAAACCCACGTTTTTAAATGTCCTAAAAAGAAGAAAATAACCCTACGGGGCTGAGAGAGGGGCCACTCAAAACGTGGGGGCGTATATTATTTAAGGGATTATTTTTGGGATATAATTTACATGACGTGTATAGATCGTGGGTGTAACTTGCAAAGATACGCCCCCACGTTTTGAGTGGCCCCTCTCTCAGCCCCGTAGGGTTATTTTCTTATTTTTAGGACATTTAAAAACGTGGGTTTTTAGATTTTTTAAATCTATTAATTATTTTATTATTTTTATCTTTGTTCATCGGGTTTGAAGCTACCCTGAAAATTTCAGCCTGCTAGCTTATCGGGAAGTGCCTAAAAGCCTGTCCGCCATCTTGGACGTCCGCCATATTAGATTTAAGCCACATGACTATTTTTTTCGTATTCCTGACAGCAAACCCTTTCATTTGATACCCATATCATGGGGGTGGATTTCTAACAGCCAGTCTGCCATCTTGGACGTCCGCCATATTGGATTCATGTCACGTGACTATTTTTTTCGTACTCCTGACAGCAAACCCTTTCATTTGATATCCATATCATAGGTGTGCATTTCAAATAGCCTGTCTGCCATCTTGGACGTCCGCCATATTGGATTTAAGTCACGTGACTATTTTTTTCGGATTCCTGACAGCAAACCCTTTCATTTGATACCCATATCATGGGGGAGGATTTCAAACAGCCAGTCCGCCATCTTGGGGAGGCCGCCATATTGGATTTGTTATGACGTTTCTTAGCTAGTCATGTATTGTCATCAGAACTCAGAGCGTGTCCAAAATTTCAGCCTGCTAGCTTATCGGGAAGTGCCTCAAAATTGAGTTGCAAAAGTCCAACCGGAACGACAAACAAACAAACAAACAAACAAGAAAAGTGAGTGTATAAAAACGTGGTAAAAATAACGCTCGAGCATTTCTGAAATGAAGATGGCCTCGTGAATAATAATATTTCAAACGCCATTTTTCATTTGCTGGAGCGTCGCAGTGCAATCATAAAATGATACTCAAAGATAACTGGAATTATTGAAGCTAAGTAAACGAGTGCTCGGACTATTTTCATTTTGACTTTATGGATAGAAAGGAATATGAGACAATGCAATTTAGTTGTAATTTCTTGTAATTATTTTAAATTGTATTCTGGATATAACTGCTGTCTTCTTTACTGACCAAATACATATTTCTTTGAATTGAATATAGCATCGACTTAGTATTTAAGCAAAGATAATATATTTATTTATTTACTTAGTAGGTACACAAACAGTACACACAAAGCATTAATTAGAAATCAAATTATATAAAACACTAGCTGACCCGGCAAACGTTGTTTTGCCATAAATTAAAAATTTTGTCTAAAAAATAAAAAAAAATTTAGGTGTGGACTACCCCTAACATTTAGGGGGATGAAAAATAGATGTTGGCCGATTCTCATAGATACCGGATAAGCACAAAAAATTTCATCAAAATCGGTCAAGCCGTTTCGGAGGAGTATGGCAACGAAAACTGTGACACGAGAATTTTATATATTAGAAGATATTATATGCTGGTATGTAAGCCTATAACAGGTATATGCAGCATTTACCAGAATAGTGACAACAAAGTAACAATGTAAGTTTGATAATGAAAAAAAATATCACTCATTTTACAAGCTTAACATCCCCACATAACACTTGAACAAAGAACGTGACAGTGCGCCACTTTATATCACAGTGTTACTAAATCATACGAACACTTTAGTGAGAGAGTGTTGAAATCATAACATTACCATGAGAGTCACGAGATCTATCGACACTTTGAGGTGATAGATGGCTCTCAACCAAGTGTGATAAAAGGAACAGGATCGAATAGGAATCTTTAAGTTCATTCACGTTAGTGCTTTTGAGTAATGTAGGAAATGGTACAAATTATGTAAATGTACTTGTTAATTGTTTGAATACCTCGCCCTTTTTCATTTTAAATTCGTAGTCGCAATTAGCGATAAAACCGACATTGTAACCATAGAATGACTAATATTGTAAAGCAATTGTGTCCATTTTGGTGTACAATAAAATATTTTCTATATATCTATCCACATTTAAAACTAAAAATATGAAACATCATAGTACCTACTGTTTTCGTTAGAATTTTAGTCTTAGAAGTTTCCAGTCCATTTTATAGAAACTTTATTGTTTTCCCACTTTATTTTCAAAGACTAAACTTTTTTTTTTAAATTGAATACAAATTGAGCTTGATATTTTCTCAAAACAACACAGAGAAGTATTAAAATTAAGCCAAAAAACATTTATAGGAAAGAGAACATTTCAAAATTATCTACACAAAGTAGAATTCGGTTCAAAACTGTTACCATTACTTATAACTTAGTAGCTAAGTTACAGCGACTCCTGGCCGGGTTCCAACTAATTCTTTAGCTAAATATAATGCAACACATTTCCATTTACATTTTATTTGTTAAAAATATATTGTGGCCTAAACTCGGCGCTTTCTTTGTGCTATCAGTTATCCGGTCTATTGTTGCGGCTGTTTCTGTTAAAGAAGCTAGGACACAATTTTTTAACAAACATTTTGCAAAACTGCATTATGTTTCTTGTACACAGGCAGCACGATTGATGTAGTAAGTGAGCAATCGACTGCTGTTTAGCGTGTTGCGGGTTCAATCCCCGCACCGACTATAAGTAGTTGTACCGGGTCTGGTTTCCGGGTGTAATTTTTTTGTTATCAGGCAGCGTATATCCAGGATATGTAACTTTAATCGTACAAAGTTTTTGTAAAATTATCAAATAAACAATATTTAATTTGATAATCCAAAATGTTTTCAGTTTATTACATAACTGTGTACATTAAGTCAAGTTCCTTGATCCCTGAAACTAGGGTTAGTTTCAGGATGTTTCTGAAGTAAAGACATAAAATCGTTCGCGGTACTATAGTGGAAATACGATCTAGATAGGATTAGCTCTCAACTTATAAGTCTTAAATCTAACTTTGAGCAACCGAGCGTAGTTTGAAAGATATTTTTCATTACTAATACTCTGAAAATAGGTCATTAAATGTCTGATTAGCCGTTTGAAAGTTATCCATTGCCGCCCTAGGGAAAATCGCTTTCAACTGACAGCTGCCAAATTTAAGAAAACAAAACTAGTTCTATTTTGACATTTCTATTAAACCATGTTCAAACTTTTTATACAGCCACGAAATTACAGAGCGATTTAAAATTAAAATAACAAAGTTAAGTATTAAGAATATAAATAATACTTTAAAATAATTTAGTTTCAACTATTTCTCTAAAATAATACAGATTTCGACAAAATCTTTGCCAATTTTTTAAATAATGAACATGAAAAATCCTGGCTGTATAGCTGGACAACCACAGCACAAAAATTAAAAAAAAAAACAAACGGCAAACTGACAATCCGATCTACACTCATTTATCCTTTAGCTAAAATTTATGTTGTTAATTTTACTTTCCTCGTATTCGTAATGAAAAGCACAGTGTTTACCTCGGGTAAATTACTTATTTAGTCCCTCTAACTATAAGCGCCCTCACTACGTTACGGGCGCCAAACCCCGTCTCGGGACGTAAATAAGTAACTTTCACGCCTTGGATAACAATGTACTATTACATCTCTCATATTCGGTAAGTAGGTCCTTATTACCCCCAAACGGGGCTTGTAGGTAACCAAGTAGCGCTCTAGGGTAATAATGTAGCTAGAAAAGCCCTAGGGCGGTAAGTAATTTTAAAAAAACTCTTTACTCTTTCAAAAAGTTTGCGTACATCTAACCATTATACTGGCAATACACATCATGCATTCAGCCCAATGACAAAAGAGGTCGCTGTTCAGCCTTGTCTTCATATGAGTATAATAGTCATCAATTTTAAATATCGAACAGAAATAAAAAAAGGTGGGATGAGAAAACTTTTACTTTAGATATTGTTAGTTTTTGGGATTTTTTATAATTCGTGTTTTATTCTTGTAATGCCGGTTTTTTAACCGACGAAAAAAAAGGAGGAGGTTCTCAATTCGACATGTACATTTTTTTTTTATGTGTGACCACTTATAACTTTTCCTAACGTCGTCCGATTTCAAAAATTCTTTTTTGTTGGAAAGAGTGTATCTCAAAGTTGGTCCCATTTAAATTTCAAAACTAAAATCGGCCTCCATGGGTAGAAAAAAAAACTTTTTGAAAAAAAGGGAACCGACTTCAAAACCAAACACAAAAAACTGTAAAATAACTTTTCTTTCGGAAGTCAGTGGCTTTTTATTTTATTTTATTGACTATGGCCACCGACTTCCGAAAGAAAAGTTATTTTACAGTTTTTTTGTGTTTGGTTTTGAAGTCGGTTCCCTTTTTTTCAAAAAGTTTTTATTTTTCCTTTTTTAGTTTATAAATTGAACAAAAATCTTCATATAATCGGCGTCTTTGAAAATCTACAATCCTAGTAAGCAACAAAAACGGATCTGTACGGGCAACTTCACGAGATATCCATTATTGTTATATACTAAAACCTTCTCCAGAATGTAACAAATACTATTCTGTAAACCGCATCAAAATCGGTTCAGCCAAACGCGAGATAATCGCGGACAAACATGCAATGATCACTGAAAATCTACAATCCAAGAAAGCATAAACGGATCCACGCGGGCAACATCACGGGATATCCATTAGTGTTATATACTAAAACCTTCTCCAGAATGTAATGAACACTTTTCTGAAAACCGCATCAAAATCGGTTCAGCCAAACGCAAGATAATCGCGGACAAACATACATACATACATACATACAGGTCGAACTGAGAACCTACTTTTTTTTTGAAGTCGGTTAAAAAGGAATTGATTGTCAACTTTTCTACAGAATTTTCATTTGTGAACCGATTCTGTTGAAATAAAGTTAACATTATGTAGTTCTGAGAAACATTACTATATAGCAAAGATGTGGAGAAGATAAGATGATGACGTCACCATCATCAGATCAACTCCAGATCCCTGTTATGTATGTTGTGAAGTCAGTCCCAAGAGTTCCTCAACAGTTAACAACAGCTATATCGTGTTTGGGCTCATTTCACTAGTCTTGATGAAAACTTTAGACCTAGCCGGTGTATAATTGTCATCGAGGGTCTGAGGATGGTGACAGCAGGCAGTAGCAAGAGATCCTCAACAGTTAACAGCAACTATATCGTATTTGGGCTCATTTCATTCATCATGATAAGAACTTTAAACATACTTGGGATTTGACAGTCGTTGACAGTCGGAGAGTGGAGTTTTTAGTTGCAAGTTACAGGTGCTCAACAGTTAATGCGATAACTACTGTGACGGTTACGTTGACTATGACAAAAGTGAAGACGGGTTTTTCCATGAGTTAAACACTCTAACTGAAAAGCTAAAAATAATTCCTTTTTAACAAAAAAATCAAACCGACGAAAGATTGAACTGAAAAGCTAAAAATAAATTTTGAGGCGGCGCCAAAGAAACAATCAACGAAAAGCAACCTAGCTACAATAAAATTATTCTTCGCTTCAAATAATTAATTTAGGTACATGTTTGTTTGTTTGGCGACGGCGCCGCCTCAAAATTTATTTTTTGCTTTTTAGTTCGATCTTTCGTCGGTTTGATTTTTTTTGTTAAAAAGGAATTATTTCTACTTACCTCACAATCGAGATGTAAAGCAGAGTAGTTAGCTCGGGTGTAAGCATCAATTGCACCCTCGAACTATAGGCGCCAATATCTCGGGCTGCAATTGATGCCTTACAGCCCTTGGCTACTAATCTACTATTATCGATGATCGTCTTAAAATTGTATCTCATGTTTTCTTCATTAGTCAATCTTTAGTAAAGTATCATCGATTTTAGTATTATTTTTGCATGAAAGGAGGTATTTGAACTCAATAGTAGAAAATTTAAAGATTTCAATCAATTAAGCATTTTGTAAAATGAAAAATGACTAGAGATGCAATTTGCGAAGAAGTTTCAAAGTATCAAAACAGACTTCCGAATATTTAACTTTCTGTTACGAATTTTCTCGAAAAAAAACTTAGCAAAATCAATGTTGACATCATCGGTGGACACACAACGAAATGTTGTGTCCTTAAAACATTTGAAATATCACTGAAATCCTAATCCGCGCACCATCAAAAAATAAAATGAAACGATCATTGCCTGCGATTGTAAGAGGAGCAAAGCGCACGTGTTTGTTTGTGCTCGGCTTTAGACCGCGATCGACAGGAAGCGGAGGTAGGCTTTGTGTCGATAACCACGGGAAATCACGTCGGATACCTCTCTGTATACGGCGGCGGCGAGAGGAAACCTTTGACTGAAAAATGCAGTATTTGCTTGGAGTGGTTGGTTTAAATTGAACATAGTAGTAGATCATTTTCAAATTACTAACTTTCCACTGAATGTTTCAATACACGGAAAAAAAGGATGTCTTATATTAAGACAATATCGTATTGGTCAAGACAAATATTGATTCATATATGGGGAAAACAATATATTTTTGAATGAATTAAAATATTGTCTTAGTTATATTGTCTCCTTCGAAGACATTAGACTTGAATCAAGAATTATTAAGTTTAATTTTAAGAATATCTTCAGTAAAAGCTATATATTTTCTTTAATTAAGATTGTAATAGTCTTGAATCAAAAATACATATATTTTACGTCAAGAATTAAAACCAAGTATTTATTATTCTTAATTTGAGTAAACAGGTTTTCTTCGACTGAGCACATTTACTTAAGTTAAGAAAATATTTATTTGGATTGAAACAATTTTTTTAAGAATATTGATATTCTTCGCAGAAGAGATCCTTTTTTTCCGTGTAGTAATGTTAAAGACACACTAACTGGGAATGCCAATGACCACGATCACGATAATAAACGGCATTGTGTCCCGAGCGTAAGAAAACATGTTTTTTTGGCAATGTCAAAAAACATTTAAAAAAATACTGTAATGTTACTATATGAAATAACGATGTATTATAACTTTAATTTTAACTTTAAGTTGAAAATAAATCTTATTTTTGTAGTAAACGTGCAATATAATGTTGTTTCATAGTATTCAATATTTCACGCATGATTTAGTTAACGAAAAAGTTAAATAAATTACGCTCACGAAATGAAAATAAAAATCATGAAAAAATCGATTTCTGACAAACATATTATCTGAATCGTTTAAAATACGAATGGTTTCCATCTGCGGGGAGGAGTGCGGAGGAAAGAGGGCAGGGGACGAGCTATTTATCGGAGGGGACACCATAAAAATGTCGAATCTTTTCTGATAAATTATTGGCACCATATTTAAAAGGAACCCTGCGGTTTCTAATAGGTGTGTATATTTATGTCCACCAGGCACACCTAAAATAATTATATACGTACAAATATACGCATTATTTGTGTCATGAATATTTATATATTCTCAGTATTTTTATGTATAATTTATTTCAGCAGCAAGTATTAATTTTAAAGAAGTGAGAAGGATAGTCATTTGTGTTTTAACTCAAAACATAATTGTGGTAGCCATAAATACATGGTTCTAAAAGTAATTTTGTAATTATTCGTAGTTAAAAAGAAGAAATCAAAATGTTTAAT
The DNA here is from genome assembly GCA_950005045.1 of Agrotis exclamationis. Lineage (NCBI taxonomy): Eukaryota > Metazoa > Arthropoda > Insecta > Lepidoptera > Noctuidae > Agrotis > Agrotis exclamationis. The sequence goes on along the minus strand of OX465427.1, from coordinate 23,526,259 downwards.
ACATATTCCCATTTTGTAGACTTTATTCATCAAAACATTGCTACAACACATTTATTAAACAAGGGCAAATATCAACACAAAATATGTCAAAAAAAATTTATTTCGCTCGAAACAATTTTCTCGTGTCAATATTCTGTTGTTATTTATACCATTTACTTTAATTAATTACTTCTGTCGGTCGCAATGTTTAAAAAAGATATTTCTTTCGTAATGAAAAGTACACATTTATCCAAACATTCGAGTCGTATTTTACTTTATTTGTTTATCAACAGGTTCACTACACTAACATTCAACAACATTATCCTTTATGGGCAAAGAATATATTTAACAGTTTTTTCGAAGTTCAATAAAACTGTTCTTGCGGTCATTTTCTTTCAATTCATTGGTTGATGGTTTGTTTATTACTTTTCACTACTCATACTCTGAAAGTAGGTCATTACATGCCTGATTAACGGTTTGAAAGTTACCCATTGCAGCCCTAGGGAGAATCGCTTTCAACTGACAGCTGCCAAATTTAAGAAAAAAAAAAACTAGTTCCATTTTGTCGTTTCTATTGAACCATGTTCAAACTTTTTATACAGCCACTAAATTACAGAGCGATTTAAAATTAAAAAAACATAAAGTTAAGTATTAAGAATATAAATAATGACTTTAAAATAATTTAGTTTCAACTATTTCTCTAAAATATCACAGATTTCGACAAAATCTTTGCCATTTTTTAAAACAATGAACATGAAAAATCCTGGCTGTATAGCTGGACGAGCACAGCACAAAAATTAAAAAAAAAAACAAAATAAGCGGCAAAGTGACAATCCGATCTACACTCATTTTTTCTTTATCCAATTAATTTATGTTGTTAATTTTACTTTCCTCGTATTCGTAATGAAAAGCACAGTGTTTACCTCGGGTAAATTACTTATTTAGTCCCTCGAACTATTAGCGCCCTCACAACGTTACGGACGCCAAACCCCGTCTCGGGACGTAAATAAGTAACTTTCACGCCTTGGATAACAATGTACTATTTTGTACACTGCACATTTTTTTTTGTGATTGGTATAGACCAACGATTGTCGGTTTGGTATATTTTTTTACCCTGCTTGGTAAAATCCTCAACTCAGTCATTAATGACAATGTTTTTTTTTTTTTTTTTTTTTTCGTGGTAAAATCATCAAATGAGTCCTCCCACCCCGGGCAGGGCGGGAGGGACTGTCAGACTTGTACTGACTAAAATCCACGGTGTCCTTCAATAGCCCGTTATGTCCCGGGGTCACGGTAATGAGATAAGTCCCGCAACCCCGGCAGGCTTTGGCCCTCTAGAGGGGGGCCCCGTCATCATGCTGACACTCCTTGAGGCGCGCGTGGAACACAACGCGCCGTCGACCCGGGCATGGTCCATGGTCGGGTGGCGAGTTGCCCTTTACTCGCCGCCCGCATGCCCGCGCCTACGGTGGCCGGAAATCGTCCCGCGACGTCCGACGCCGTGGGCGTCTACCACTGCGGCTGGGGCGGAGGGAGGACGCTGTCCTCTCTCTCTCGCGGCTCGCCTCCTCCTTCACGAGCATAACTGCTTCGCAGAAGGAGGCGACCGCTTCCCACTCCGTCTCGCCCCGCAGCATGGCCTCGACCAATGCCGGGCGCGAGAGGTCTCCGCCTATCGCCGCCGAGAGGACACGGCGGGGCAGTCCTGCACCGTATGCTCCACCGTGTCCTCCGGGCGATCTTCGCAGTGGTGACACCCGGGCGTCTCTTCCCTCCTTATCAGACACAGGAACCTCCCGAAACTTCCGTGTCCGGTGAGGACCTGCGTCATGCGGTAAGTCAGGACGCCGTGACGTCTTTCCAGCCACTCCTCAAAGAGGGGTCTTACCGCCGCGATTGCGGCGTGCCCGATTAATGACAATGTTAAGTGTAAATTGAAGATTTTGAAAAGCTTTTTATTACGATTTCGTTTCACAATATTTCATTAAATCTACATGACGAAATGCGTGCAACTTCACCGGAGGATTAGCTACACTAATATTATAAAGAGAAAAGATTTGATTGTTTGTTTTATTGAATAGGCTCCGAAACTACTGGACTGATTTCAAAAATTGTTTCACCAGGTGCTAGCTGCTTTGGTACTGAGTGACATAGGCATAAAGGTGAGCGGGCGAAGTTAGCTGGCAAAAGCTATTACAATAAAAACTGAAAAATTACGCAGACAACACGAGTCATAGAAAACTGTCACGTTTTATCTTCAAGATTGAACAGTCTATAAACCCCAGTTGTACATAAAGCAGGCGACAGTAAATATAAACAAATGCTCTCGCTAAAGATTCCGGTCACGACCTCCACATCTGCCGGCCGCTGGCCGCAATGCGATGAATTAAATCGACGCCATATTAGTACTCTCGTAGATGTGTAGACTGGAAGGATTAGAAGGAATTTTACTGCTAAAATACGAAACTTTAAGTGTAAAATTAAATTATAAGGATAGTTTTAAAAGGGTCCCAATTATGATGACACAAATTTTACTAGGTATGTGAATATTTTCGGTCGCGGGACTCACGATTTACCGTGACCCCAGAATGTAAAAGGCTATTGAAGGACACCGTGGATTTTAGTCAGTACGAGTCGGACAGTCCCCCCCCGCTCTGCCCTGGGTGTAAGGACTCATTTGATGATTTTACCACGAAAAAAAAAAGGTATGTGATTATTTGTTTATCAAAGTCGTGGCAAAAGTTCCTGCTAGTCTATTTTAGACTAAACCTGCAATGTCTCACGGCGGCGATAGGCGGAGACCTCTCGCGCGGTCGCGGCCATGCTGCGGGGCGAGACGGAGTGGGAAGCGGTCGCCTCCTTCTGCGAAGCAGTCATGCTCGCGAAGGAGGAGGCGGGCCGCGTGAGAGAGAGGACAGTGTCCTCCCTCCGCCCCACCCGCAGTGGTGGACGCCCACGGCGACGGACGTCGCAAGACGATCTCCGGCCACCGTAGGCGCGGGCATGCGGGCGGCGAGTAAAGGGCAACTCGCAGCCCGACCATGGACCATGCCCGGGTCGACGGCGCGTTGTGTTCCACGCGCGCCTCAAAGAGCGTCAGCATAACGACGGGGCCCCCTCTCTAGAGGGCCAAAGCCTGCCGGGGTCGCGGGACTTATCTCATTACCGTGACCCCGGAACATAAAGGGCTATTGAAGGACACCGTGGATTTTAGTCAGTACAAGTCTGACAGTCCCTCCCGCCCTGCCCGGGCTGGGAGGACTCATTTGATGATTTTACCACGATAAAAAAAAAATCTGCAATGTCTGAATGTAGATCAGTGGTTGTCCAGTGGTATCGGCCGTGACATACGGGGTCTGTAATTGTAGTTCGAGGGTTCGAACCCATGTAGGCGCATTACTTTGTGTAATTTATTCCATCGCCGCTGGTCTCAAAACATCATGAAGAAACTGGCATGTTCTAGAACAAAAATTCGAAGTTATGTGACATCTACCAACCCGAACTGAGCCCGCGTGGTGGGTTACAGCCCGCCCGCACTCTCTTACAGAAAGGAGACCTGTCTCACAGTAGTTGGAACATTATAGGCTGATGATGATGATGATAATGGCTATTGAATAAGTATCTGAAATATTTTTAAAACTGAAAGACTGGTTCAGAAACACAGAAGATCCAACACTAAACTGCAATTTGAAACAATAAGAGAAATTGCGCTTGACAAAAATAATAGTGCTACATCACCAAACATGCCTTTATCAATAAACCAAGATATCAGCCAGCCTCTATAAACACGTCTTACACCCATAACACACAAACTAACACAGCTATTACCGGTAATATTAATATAAGGGTCATAAGTACCTCCGCTAACGCCGGCGTGGGTTGTAAATCGGCCTCAAGGACGATTTACACGGGGCGTGCACTGCAGCGATATCTGGGGTATATACTTGTACAAGCGGACTGATAAGAGTGGACTTAATAAAGTAGGAGATATAATATGACTGGTTTATTTTTGTGAGCTGTGAAATAGAGCCATATTTATTAGATAACACAGGCTTTGTGTCACGTCCAAATTATAGCAGTAAAATAATGAACTTCTATGTAAAGAAATGTAAGTTGTTTGTCATTGAAACGGATAAGAGTAATCAGAAACATAATAGGTAACTAACTATATATACTACTCAAAACAAAATAAGGGCCACCTGGTTTTTATCGATTTATTAAATAATGTTTGAATATTACTAGTTACAATGACTGAATCTGATTAATATTAATGGTTTTAGATGGAAATACACAAAAATTAAATATGTATTCCAATAAATCGTTAAAATAAACCAAATTTAATGAAAAGTGAGGAATTGCAGGAATGTATCAAGCTACATAAAACATAAAAAAATCGAAAAAATTCCGTCTTTAATGTTCCAAAGTGTTCTTTTAAGCTTCTCTTTTAACTCTGTTTTCTCTGTTCTGCTCATTATATGGGAGGTGGAATGGTCTGGATTAAATACCGAACTTTTTCTTTTGGGATACTCTACCAGCAAGTTTTCAGACAATTTATGAGATCCAGCTGCGTGTTGATGGGAATTTTACTTTCTTTTTCACTCTTCTTTAACTTACCTCTTAAATGCTCAATAGAACTCAGGTAAAAATCCTGAGCGTCCACTATAACATCGTAATTCGAGCGTAAGGGAATGTGTGCACTGTTAGGCGCGTCGTGTTCACTCGAGCATTATCCTGCTTCAAGAAGAACTCAGGTATTCCTTGCTGTGCGAATGGGATAATGTGGAGTTGCACCACATTCTCTACGCAATTTTGAGGAGTTACATCACCCTCGTTAAGAAGTGCGAGCTCAGTTTTGCGCGATAGAGATAACCGCCCCAGAGCATAACTCAGAACTCGCCAGAACAGTCTGTATTAAGAGTGCAAAGATCTGAAACCTGTTGTTTAGATCTTCTCTACACTCTTATGAATCAGTTTTTATTGAAAAAAAATAACCCACCAGTCATCAATAAAAAGCAATGAAGCCCAGTCAAAACAGTTCAATAAATTTTCTCTTTCGCAAATGTTTCACGATTTGCACCATACGCTGCAGTTAACTGGAGGCGAACCAAGCATCTTCTTGAGTATTGTTAGTATTTATGGAGTCGATTCGGAATAGTGTAGTCAATTATAGGGGTGCCTGTAGCTCGACGCAATGGAGTTTGTACGGTCCGCGCAGTAGATTTTCGCTCTATTTGCGCGGTTAAACAAACTTAATGGTCTTCTTGGGCTTTACTTACTTACTTTCTTCCTTGATCACGGCGTCTGGTGATATTACCCGTCTTTTAAGACCAGTTTCATGCGTTTTGAACCACTCGTTGGGAATATTCCACCATTAAACCTACCTCTTCTGGCTACGGCCCCCCTGGATTAAGGTGATACCCCAAGTGGCTGTTTTTGCGTCCATATGTCTCCGAATACATGACATTATGAGATTGAAAGATCATTATAGCCTGCTTGCTGTATTAGTCGAAGAAAACTCCGTTAGAAGTTGGAAAATTCAAAAACACCATACCGTAAATTCTAAGTAATCTCAAATATCTAATTTAAAAAAAGTCATGAATTTCCAATTATGCAGTAGAAACAATATTATTACTTGAAAGAAACCATAACAAGATATTTAGTATATATTATGTACCCAGAATAAGAGCAATACTTGTTTAAAGTGCAATTTAAAAAGTGGCCCTTATTTTGTTTTGACGAGTATATAATCACGAGCACACAACAGAGACAGTTGGCACCTCATGAACTTTTCACGAGAATTTCATGCCGTATAGCGACTGCTTCTCAAGGAAAAACAAAGATTTTTATCTCCTTTAGGAGATGAATTTTCCAAACCACCATTTTATTGCTGTGTAATATCAAGCGGTATTCTGCATAGATATTATTGATCACCTAAAATGAATTATAAAACAAATGGTTTTATAAAATTATCGAACATACATTATTGGAATTGCGAAATCGCCTACAGCTTCAAAATAAAGAAAAAGTTCTAATTGACACCACTGGAAGCACAACTCGTGAGAATCGTATTTTGCATTTACAAATTAAGGTAATTGCACAATCCCCTGTTCAATTCAAGTAATAGTCTGAAAGCTTTTTTATAGTCTGGGATTAGACTTGAACGTTTTACGTTTAGCTGTGAGTGCTCCACAAAGTGATAGGGCTATACAGGCCTAATACACCTTCTATCTGGTTTACGATGCGCCTAACTTTCCAGATAGCCACTTAGAAGTACCGTAATAGCGGCCATACACCATACTGCCTATCGTACAATCGGCATGACGATCGATTTGATCAAATTGGCAGTTCGTCCATATATACCATACACCATACTGCCTATCGTACAATCGGCATGACGATCGATTTGATCAAACTCCAATTCGGCAGCAGTGATGCCAACTTAGCAACTTTATAGCTAGATCTAGCTATTATTCGGTGACAGACAGCTACAATTTTATAAAACTTGTGGCTTAACTTTTTAGCTACTTTTTTACCGACTTGTTTTATCCCACTAGTGGGAATCAGTTGGTAATACAAGTGAAAGTGAGTTCAATCGATTTTCGACTTTATTGACATTTATGCAAACACCGGATTTTAATGAAGGAGCAATGTTAGCTAACGAGAATGTGAGAAAAAACAAACTAAATGTTGAATGTCAATAAGGTCGAAAATCGCTTGAACCTGTTTTTTAACTTGCTTAACGATAGCAAGTTAAAAAAAGGTTCAGGCGATTTTCGACCCTCCATTCCATTCCACTCCACTCCACTCCACTCCACTCCATCGCAGTCTGTAAAAAGTGTCGTTACAATTTTTTCCGCCTAGCCCCCTTTCGCAACGCGCCATAAGGAACTTCGTTCCAAAAAAATATACGTTTCGAATTGAGAACCTCCTCCTTTTTTTACGTCGGTTAAAAAGTAGCTACCGAATATTAGCTAGATCTAGCTATAAAGTTGCTAAGTTGGTATCACTGCTGCCGATTTGAAGTTTGATCATTCCGATTTGATCAAATCGATTTGATCAAATTGGCATGATCAAATCGATTTGATCAAATCGGCATGATCAAGCCTATTGTTATGCCAATTTGATGGATTCCACGCCCACACACGGTCAAATCTAACTGATCAAATCGGCAGCGTCATGCCGATTGTACGATAGGCAGTATGGTGTATGGCCGCTATTAGCCTTTATTTTCTAGAAAAAAGCAATAAAGTCCGAGTTTATTTCCCCCGCAACGTATTGTTAGCTACACACAACTTGTAATGGAATTGTCGAGTGCAGTTGCGCGGTTTATGCATGCCACGGTGCAACTTTCAAACTCAGCTGTTTTGAAAACTTTCCGCTTATTGTATTTTTTGTTTTGTTTTAGTAGTTTTGAGTTGTTCGTTGCAAGTTTATGCGGTCACGTTACTGCAGAAACGTGATTGTTTATAAAATAACTGCAAAAAGTTTCTAAACTCATTTTGTAGTTGGGGCCGCTGATGAAAATTTTGTTTTTACAACGAATTTAGAACGGATGCCATCCAGGCTCGCTATAAAATGAGTAGTATGTTAATTTGTTATAACAATTGAGCCTGTGGAGGATCTTCTTTTTCTATTCAACTCTAATTTGCAGTCGTAGCAGTAACGTTAAAAATATAGGTTCCTACGTATATTTCCCCGCAGTACCTACACAGTTCACAATATCATTCAAACAACCATTAGGCAGACAATAAAGGTACCAAATAAGCCGCCGACACCAGCGCCGCCTAGCGTCAAAGTTAGACAGTTAAAGCTAATTGCAGAGCTCGCTATACGGCCGTAATTGCCAAACATGCATTCACAGTACACCGCACAAATCCGAATCATCCCTAAACACGCCACGGGGATTTCACCCCTATGAGTAGATAGGCAAAGGTGAGTTTGGCTTAAATGATTAAGGCCATGAGTAATTAGATGAGTCGGCGCCTGTACGGCGTGAGATATAGGGTTCATTGGAAGATATTGCTGGCGAATGGCAATATATTAGTAATTAACATAAATAATTGTGTGGACTTAGGATATAGGCGTGGATGTAATGGTGAGATAGGGATCTCGAGTGATGTAGGTTCGGTGGCAATGAAGTGCGAACGTAGATCATTGGTAAACTAGCGCGTTTATGAGAAGATAAAGATGTATTGGTCATCCAGTTAACCATACTTTGGAGGTGTTATTTTGAGCACTTACAGGAGCAATTAGAACAACAATAACAGACCAAATAAGTTGTACTACAGTGACTTTGATAATAAAAAATATCGATAAATTGTGTACATGTTACAAAATTATCCGACTGTTAAATATAAATAAAAAATGACAATTTTTACCCCACAAAGTGACACGGTGTTTTGCAGGTGAGGAGGAGAAATTAATTTATGGTCCAACTGAAACAGAATCACGAAAATAGTATTATAAGTACTGCCTACTCACAGATTCGTCTCATCCCTCAGAGAACAGTGAGGTTACATGAAATAAATATGAGTGAAGAGAGCCAACCTCTGGCGACCTCTACCCACGTAGAAAGGGCCGGAGGGCAAATATATCAGCCGCAGATTCTCCGACACAAAGCGAGGACTTGAAGATCGAGCCAACACATAAGTGCTTATCACTTGACAATTGATAACGTATTCGGTGTTTATTTTGGAGGAGTTTTTTGGAACCATTACGAATTTTTCTTTGAGGTATTATGATTTTTATTCCAATTTTTTTTTTCTTTATTAAAATAATAATAAAATGGATAACATGAGACACGAGATGACTTAAACAAATTAAACGTTCATAAAAATATTGTTATTATTATCCCGAAAAGTTTGATAGCACAATGTTAACTGTTATAAATTATGTAGAGATATACTAATACAGTAATACAATCGATGTTGAACAAAACAAATTCAAAATGAATGAACGAAAAACAACACCTTAAAATATAATTATTTACACTTCAATCTGAAATCTCTTGTCAAACCGTTTTCATCACAAAAAAGTTCAGACAGCCGAACATAATGAGCGAACAACAACCAACAATATATACTTGTTCTATATACTTTACATAAACAAGCTCGCTTAGCCACGCCTTCCAAATGTAAACGAAAACAGAGTGCTTAAAAACGAGGAGTTTTTAAACAAAAACCGACCGCAACGTTGTGGCCGGACATTTTGGGGTAATCCTTAATTACTCGTGTAGCTGCTACATATCCGGACCAGTTTGTAATGCGTGAAGAATATTTTATTTTAATTCTGAATTTCATTTTCATGTCATTGGGTATGTAGGTATTTATTCGTATGCGAGTGGGTTTTGGTACATTATACTATTAATTTTACATAGGTCGTGTAAAATTAATTTAATCAAAATAAAATATGATGTGACCTTTTTTGTTACCATTATAATGTGTGTCGTTCCAATAATTATTTTATAACATAAAAAGAAAACTTTATTCAGAATCAAAACGGTTTAATGGAGGAAGAAAACGTCAAGTAATATGATGATGAATCTTAATTATCTGTTATTAATTTTGTACCACATGAAATAATGATAAATACGAACCCGCATTTATCTTAATAATTCTTCAAGTTTGTGAACACCCAACGTAATAAAACACAACATCAACCATTTTTCTTCCATTGTTTCACTACAGAATCATAAATAACAGTTATTACTGTACCACAGTAGACAGCAGTCAGGCTAGATCGAGCCCGGCCTACCCACCGCCTCATATTTCATCTGCACACATCACTGATTTACTGAGATTCTCAAATAACTGTTGTGTGGGTCCATCAATCACACAAAGTAATGAAGACTTTAATACATTTACAATAGAACTCGAGATAGATTACACTTGTATAGCTAATGTAACAAAGGATTCCTGAGAAGAATGTCGAAGAATATCATTGTTCGCAATTTCTTTCCTTATTTCTATTGTTAGGAAAAGGTCTACGAAGAAGCTACGCGATTTGCTACGGCTGCTACGCGTCGTAGCACATTTGTCATTAACTACGCAGTTGGAGCTACGCAGCTACGGAATTTTGTAATGAGATTGATTCTACGAACTTCAATGTACTTATAATGTTTCTACTCCGCCGCGGGGGTTGCCTACGGCAACGGAGATCGGCGAATAATAGGTGTCTCGCCGTCTGATCATGGACCACGCCCGGGTCGACGACGCGTCATGTCTCATGCGCGCCTCAGTGGACGGGCCAACAGAGGGCCAAAACATAAAACGAAAATTGCCTCTATTCCTTGAGTTTAAGCGTCAAGTAAAAATAAAATAATTAAATGGAATATCAATTCAACTTCTAAATATCTGTCAGTCAGAATGCCCTAAAAGCTTTACACAGAGTTAAAATTGAATCTTCTCCTCCAACAATATGTCTGCTCCACTTTGTCCAATAAAGTCAAGCCACTACAAACAAGATTCCCAACTATAGTCTACTACGGTCCGGTTAATTGCAGCCCACGACACAGAACACAGTCCTTTAACCTAACCTAACTGACCCGGGACTAGACACCGGACCTTTGGCCTTTCGACGTCACAATTTAATTTTTAGATACAACACAATTGTATCGAAACCTTATAAGGATCGTTGTGCTCTGAATTATTTATGTAAAAAGTTCTGTATAAACATTGAAAATAACCCGTCTTAAATAGTGACGGTGAAGGAAAACATCGTGAGGTAACCCACATGTCCTAGAACCAAAAATTAGAAAACATCAGTCTATCAATCTGTACTGACCGCGTGGTGGATTACGGCCCACTCCCTCTCACAGAGAGGAGGCCTGTGTCCCAGCAGTGGGAACATTCATAGGCTATGATTTTTTCAGGAGTTGCAGTGGTTTGTGAAAAGTGTGGTGAGTTTGTCCAAAAAAAAGGCTATCGATAAATAGTGTTAGTGACTACATCAGTTTAAATACTTATAATGCCTTCATAAAATTTGAAATTCATTCAATTAGAAATAGTGTTAATCTTGAAACAAAATAAGCTAGTAACTTATTTAATAACCGTGAAGTTTAAGCGTTTACGGCATAGTAACTATAATACTCCAAGATTAGTTAAAACTTTAAGCTCTAAATGTTTGGAACAGTTCTCAATTCAATTAGAAACTCATGTGATTTATTCGATACAAAATAGTAATGAATAATAGTTTAAAACGACGAGATATTCTCTGTATTTTGTGTAGTGATAAGGGAATTTAATTAAGTTAGTTTGATGACAAAGTAAGTAAGTACGGCCGGGTCCGAAGTAGGCAGACATCTTTGATACTTTGTTTATTATATCGGTATGGTATTTCTTGATTCCCAAAATTGTAAAACTGGAGAAACAATGTTTTAGTGTCTATTAGACAAATTATAATCACAGTTTTTTACTTAAAATAAATAAAAAGGTTAAAGCTATTGCACAGCTTTTATCGCAGGCTCTGAGCTCGGCGCGCGCGAAAAACGTAACGAAAAAACCTGACCACATCTGACAGCACGCATCGTCTAACGTCGTTTCAGTTCGGGAGACTTCGGCAATCATAAAGGTACGGGCAGACGTGCTCATAAAGGTATGGACAGACGTGCTCATTACTAGCACGAAAGCATGCTTTTATTGAGCAAGGGGCAGTTTTATTGAGGGAGAGGGAGACGGGGTTGACGTTTCACTTGATTGACGTGGCTGACCATAGCCTAATTAGTACAGTAATACATAGGTATAATAAATGAATAAATAATTATAATTGCATAAGCTGATAAAAAATGCCATGCAATAGCTTTACCGCGGCAGTCACCGAGTGACACACGTTTTTTTTTTCTAAATAATTTACTCTTACATGGTTTTAATATACCCCTGTCTCAAGAAATTATTAATCCATTAAAAACACCATCAACCAAAATACTATACAGCATAAGAAATCACCATGTAAACCACATATTTAAAAACTAATATAGCAATTGATTCAGATGAATCAATATCAATTACCGATTCTACTTCCTTTATTACAACGTTATATTACCGGCCTTGTCATCTATAACATAATTATATTAATATCGTGGGTATCATTCAATTAACAATACATTTGTGGAAGACTTAGTGACACGAGTTGATTAGTGCTCGTACAGACAGAGGTCCGTTTTACAGGCCCGCTTTTTTGTAAAATCATCAAGCGAGTCCTCCCACACATGGCAGGAGAGGGACTGTAAAATTTGTACTGACTAAAATCCACGGTGTCCTTCAATAGCCCTTTACGTTCCGGGGCCACGGTTACGGTTACGGCAGCCCGTTTTATAACACTATTCCGATGGGTGCGTTAAAAACAATCCTCGTAATACGTATGCTATGTGTACGCGCCCTTACTTGTTTAAACTTGTCCTAGTTAATAGTTCAAGAGGTTCGTTGAACATACTATATTCTGACATACTGTGGTTTAAACTATGCGGACGCTCGTGAGATTAACGGAGTAAACTACAGTTAGCTCAAACTGTGATTTATGATGGGTTCACGTTCAGAGGGGTAATATTAACAGATTCATATCTTGAATGGGTTACATGGGTTCAAAACTTGGCATGTCATCAGTTAAGTGACTTTCCTTTTCAGTGCTTTAATTTATGAACTTTTAAACTGTTTTTATTTCTCATTAAAATAAAATTCCAAAAACTTCTCCTCAATGAGAATGGCGGCATTGACTCTTTTAAACTTGGACTTACAACGGTTCTCCTTAGTAGGAACAATATTTTTGTGACATTGTAATCAGCCAAACTAAAGATCAAATACAATTACATATAATATGTTGTTGGCGATTTCAAATATAAAAGTCGCTATCGCTAATGTATGTGACAAATAAAATATTTTTCCTTGTTTTCTTTCTATCCTGACGACATTTTCCTTCACTTTAGATGAGAGATGGCTGAATCAATTAAAATCTATTTTAACTTATATTTACTTATTTCAATCAATGTCTCAATCTGCCCCCACACATATGAAATCCCCAAATAGTTTTATTTCGATTCTGTAGCCGTGAGTCTCCGTGACGTATTGGGGGCGCCTACTTAGGGTCCGTTCGACGGGTCAGCCCATATTTAAGTCGACAGCTGACGAAGATCGCGTCTGTGCCCGCTTTATGTTACATTACATGTTGCGGAGGTTCATATGTTGTGTTACAGACGTGAGTGAATTATTAAAGGGTTTATGATGGATGATGATGTTTATATTTATTAATTCTTTTGAAAGGAGTCAAGTAATCTAAGTGATGAGTTAGTTCATTTTTTAAGCTATTGCATAGCTTTTATCGCGGGCTCTCAGCTCGGCGGGGCGAGAGTCATTCCTGTATATGTTATAGTGTAGCTGGGCTCTTGGAGTACCACACAGGTGTTCCAGATCCGCAATAAAAAGTAGCCTATGTCCTTTGTCAGGCTCTAAAATATCTGTATACCAAATTTCATTTAAATCGGTTCAGTAATTTTAGCAGGAAAGCGAGACAGACAGACAGAGTTACTTTCGCATTTATAATATTAGTGGGATGTGTAAAAAACAGTTCTATTCTAAAGTAAAAAAATATATACATGTGGCACTCGGAGACTGCCTCGGTGGAGCTATTGCATAACATTTTATTTTTAACCGACTTCAAAAAAGGAGGAGGTTATCAATTCGACTGTATTTTTTTTTTTTTTTGTTTGTTACCTCATAACTTGCGACTGGGTGAACCGATTTTCATGATTCTTTTTTGTTTGAAAGCTGGTGCTTCCCATGTGGTCCCATTGTCACCATTTCAATATCTGATCATTGGATCCTGGAGAAATCGAGGGCAACCCTCAAATTTTATAGGCCCACACATCGTTTTTCGCAAATATTATGAAGTAATTTAAGGACTTGCGTATGGTAACCATCATCTCATGTAGCTGAGCTGATGATGGAAGGTACAACTACTTAACAGTAAGGAGTAGGCATCGACTGATTTAGTAAATTATTTTTATCATTAAGTATTTCAAAGCACTACAATTTAATAAAGGTCTGGAGTATATCTGACGATGGAGCCGAGAGACCGTCGAGGGAACTCCTCAACGATTCACAGCAGCTATCTTGTGTTTGAGCATGATTAATTTGTATTGATAAGAACTTTACACCTAGATGAGTTGTAACTGTTATTAGGGGTCTGATGACGAAGACGAAGGACAGTTCAGGGAATTCCTAATGGTTTACAGTAGCTACCTTGTGTTTGGACTTAATTCATTTATATTGATGAGAACTTTACACCTAGATGGGTTGTAACTGTCATTAGGGTTCTGATGATGAAGACGAAGAACAGTTCAGGGAACTCCTCAACGGTTTATAGCAGCTATCTTGTATTTGGACTTAATTCATTTATACTGATGAGAACTTTGCACACATATGGGTTATTGTTCGATGCAGTATACCTGCCATTTGGTCCCATAAAGAAAACATTTATTTTGGTGTTCTTGCATAATGGGGACATGGGCGATGTTATAACCGGTGCTACGGATAGTAAAATTCTAGTGCTTAAGTAAGAAAATTATGTATTTGACAAGAATTTGGGTTGAATATTTAAACTAAAAAGGGTATTAAAATAAAAAAGTTTAAAAAAAAAAATCTAACCGACTTCTAAAAAAACAACCACGAAAAAGGGTAAAATAACCTACCAAAAAAACTTTTCTTTCGGAAGTCGGTGGCAAAAAAGTCAATAAAATATAAAAGCAAAGCCACCGACTTCCGAAAGAAAAGTTTTTTTGGTAGGTTATTTTACCCTTTTTCGTGGTTGTTTTTTTAGAAGTCGGTTAGATTTTTTTTTAAAGAATAAAATCGCCTACCGCGTAAATTTAACGAGAATATAATTTACAAGCGTTTAATGGCATAGTGACATTGCACCAGGTACTTTATTACCTCCTAGTGTTGTTGCTGGCATAAGCAACAGGATCCGTGTACGAAGTCGCGGGCAGAAGCTAGTAATTATTATAAATCAAAGTCACGTTTTGTGCCCGCCCAATCTGGTGAAGACCACAGGATCGCGTTGGATGCTTCGATCATTAATAACAACTAGTAGATACACAATCCCGTACAAAAACGAACTAAAAACTGTCCTCACGTAGGTCGTAAAATAGAAAGAGAAAGAAAACAGAAAGAAACATAACTGGCCAACATATTATACCAAAAGAAATTAAACCTTATTCAAATGAGTTAAAGTTGGATTTAGAACGGTCATAAAAACTTATTAAATTTTACGACCGCGACTCGAATCAACACATGTTACCCGACTAAATCAAGTAGCCATGCGACACTACGAACTGTACGTTTAGTAAAAGTCTTTTCAATTTAGGTGCTTTATAAACCCGGCTGATAATTTCGTCAATTTTAAAATAAATGTTTTACGGCGATTTCTTAACGAAATATCAGTATTTATAGTACAGTGATAGTTATTATATATTGGTAATGTTAGTACTTACTGAAAAAATGAAATTACATCCTTTTTTTCGGTCCTGGAAGAGTGATTTTTGCACTTTTTAAACGAGCACAGAGGCATGTTTACATTCCGAGCGTTAGAACGGTACTAAACCAGAAGGATGACCGATCTCTGATTTGGTCATTCTTTTGTTGAGGACGTTTTTTGTCGCTGATTGTGTATCTAGTTGTTTTATATGATCGAAGGTTGGATGCAATGCATTTCCAAGTGGTCCTATTTGAAATCAATGGGGAGGCCTATGTTCAGCAGTGGATGTTCTACGGCTGATGTGATGATAATGCCCCATAAACTGGGGGTCTAATTTCTAAGCACGAAATCCGTATTACATTTTCTGTGCCCCGTGACATCGGGCCCGAACTAAGAATGAATGATATTACCATTTGACAGACAGCTCCTTAGAGTTCATTCCACTACTCATGACCTTTTTTTTTTTTTTGCTTGGTAAAATCATCAAATGAGTCCTCCCACCCCGGGCAGGGCGGGAGGGACTGTCAGACTTGTACTGACTAAAATCCACGGTGTCCTTCAATAGCCCGTTATGTCCCGGGGTCACGGTAATGAGATAAGTCCCGCGACCCCGGCAGGCTTTGGCCCTCTAGAGGGGGGCCCCGTCATCATGCTGGCACTCCTTGAGGCGCGCGTGGAACACAACGCGCCGTCGACCCGGGCATGGTCCATGGTCGGGTGGCGAGTTGCCCTTTACTCGCCGCCCGCATGCCCGCGCCTACGGTGGCCGGAGATCGTCCCGCGACGTCCGACGCCGTGGGCGTCTACCACTGCGGCTGGGGCGGAGGGAGGACGCTGTCCTCTCTCTCTCGCGGCTCGCCTCCTCCTTCACGAGCATAACTGCTTCGCAGAAGGAGGCGACCGCTTCCCACTCCGTCTCGCCCCGCAGCATGGCCTCGACCAATGCCGGGCGCGAGAGGTCTCCGCCTATCGCTGCCGCGAGGACACGGCGGTGCTCTGCCCAAGCGGGGCAGTCCTGCACCGTATGCTCCACCGTGTCCTCCGGGCGATCCTCGCAGTGGTGACACCCAACTGCTCATGACCTGCGGAAAATTTGTGGTACTACTCTCCCGCTGTATCCCACTTTTACTATTGCATGCACTTTTACATGCGTAAAAGTGGGATTCAAAAGTGGGATGCAACGGGAAGGAATCCATTTTTTAAATGTAATTTGACGTAATGACATATTATGTAGAAATTAGCGCTGCGTCAAAAGGAATTAGTCGTGGCGCGTTTGTCCGTCCGCAAATTAGACGTTAGTTATGTTCGTATATCCATATCCGTACCCATGTTCCTTTAGACCCCCAGAGACAGTTAGTAGTAAATATCTTCACGTAAACCATCAATTGTCATTCAGGGCTCCCACACATAAACACGATACGACGTCGCGTCGTGGAAATCTACGATACGACGTCGCGTCGTGGAAATCTACGATACGACGTTGTGACTCACGATGCAATCCTGCGCAGTTGTTTTTCGAAATTCAAAGATGACGGATGGTATTGAAGTCGATCATTTAATTACGCTAGCCGAGCAGCGTCCCGTACTATGGAACAGAATGCGTCTAGAGCGGTCCATTTTTCGGAATGAACTAAAACACCACCCCACTGTAACGATGCTCATCGTAGATTTCTACGACGCGACGTCGTATCGTGAAACGTCGCCGCATCGTTGTACGACGCGACGTCGTATCGTGTTTGTGTTCAGCCCGGCCAATGGTTAACCAAATTCCTTGCTCAAATATAGTTTTAGAAAGCTAGCTTCCCAAACTGAGGAACTTAATCCTCTTAACGTACATATGTACTACAAAGTACAAAGTCACTCAGGCAGGTCACTTCCCCTCGACTCAATTATTCGGAAGAGTGGAGCACAGCGGACACACAAAGCTGTGTAGTGGACCTATGGACCTGCAAGGTAGGGTAATATTGTCCACGGTGAGCGCTAGAACTACTCTGAATAGAGTAAATATTACCAAAAGAGGGCAATACCAAAATCGTGAAGCTAAGTAGGTGATCTTGGCTGTAATAAACATGTAGGTATAATGTTAATTTGGTTGGAGATGGATTTGATAGAAGATCAGAAAGAGGAATTATATTTTTTCCACAGAGTATAATAAATGACAATATTACGTATTTTATTACTCATCTGTTCTTTGCTAATTAATTTCGTTGCTGGAGCTTCATTGTCTCGGCGCTTTTCTGGTGGTTGCCACTGTTGATTCTGGCTTTCAGGAGTTGCAGTGGTTTGGGAATAGTGTGGTGGGATTGTCAGAAAATTACAATAAATTACAAAATATTTCTAAATATTAGGTTGTAGTGATGTTGATAAAGTATTTATTTTGCAAATAGATTTTAAAGCAAGTTTTCTTTAAATAAAAGTTTTATATTACAAGTATTTACTTCGCTAACATTACGAAGTTAAAAATCACAAAACTATTGCCAGTATTGTTTACTTTATCAATAACTTTAACTGAAACGATTGAATATAATAGTTAAGCAGTTTTATGGCAGTTTAACTAAAACTATAAAATAAATATTTACCAAAACTTGAAATTGCACCATTCACTGAAAAACTGTGAGCAATAACACACAATATTGGCAATAACAGAGCGAAGTATTGGAGTGTAAACACATGGAGTGCACCGGGTAGCGGGTTCGATTCCTGGCCGCGTGCCAAGGGTCAATTAGGCTGATATCCTACTGTGCTTGGCACGGGAATGAACTCGTGTACCAGTCGAATAAATAAACGATATGGTTTTATTGTTATGAATTATATTCAATTTCAGATTATTAACTGGAATATTTATGTGTATAATCACTTATTTAAAAATTCACATGAAATCTAACGTCTAGCTTATGAAGTGGAGAATGCGATATTTTCAGATTTTCTAAATACTGCGTGATGTTATTAAAATAGCCTCCTCTAAAAATAGCATATAACATTTTTCAATTCTAACCAGTAGTTCCTGGGATTAGCGCGAGCGACCAAACAAACAAACTCTTCAGCTTTATAATATTAGTATCAATATATTTCAAAAACATTTTAATACTTAAGCACATGCCTTCTTTCATTCACGACAGAACATCAACAGTTTGAAGGAACACAATATCTGCATTCGAGCTGCGAGCCATACAACTATCGTTAGTTCTCAGCCTACATACATTATGACAAAGGCAACTAGGCCTCCCGGAAGCGCTTTCGTCCGACTCCGGGCCGGATGCGGGCCGGTAGCGGGCCGGACGCAGCCGGATGCGGCCCGTCTCGCCACAACTCGTACAATGTGACGACTTGAATTCGTTTCACTAAATATGAGGTTTTGATTTAGGTTCCTTTAGCTTTAGATCATTTGTAAAAGATTTTGAATGAAAGAAAGAAAGAATGAGTTATGTTGACGTTGGAAGTAGGTCTCTTTGTTCGTGGATGTCAGAAAGTACAAAGCTATGTAAGTCACCAACATGTTGCTTTACTTCAATAATAATGTTCTACAAGAGCTGTGTAGTCACGCAAGAGTACTGATTTCATATTCTCAGCAACTTTTATTTATGTCTTTGCCTAAACTGCCTACTAATTATGAAAAACTCACCATAAAATTAATTTTTTACTCGTCTGAGTAGGACATTTAAATGACATTCCAACTTTTGCCTCGAACTATGGTCATTTCAGATCCGTTACGAACCTGAAAAATTGCAAATGAATGCAACAAAGAAATCCACAAGACATCCGCATCTGAACGCTTGTCAAACATTTAAAAAGAAAACTAACAAAAAATCGGAAACAATAATTGTATTCCATTCTCCCACGTCCACTCACAGCTAACCCTCTTCCAACCGGTCGCGGTCTCGAGGACCAGCCGCCGCCGCGCCGCCGCGCCGCCGCGCCGCCGCCAATCCGACCCAATTTGAACACACCATTGTGAAACACAGCCCACCCGTTAACGGGATTACAGTAATCTAAGACTCAAGAGGCAATTAGCAAAGGAAATTCTATTATAACCTTGTAATTTTATGTAAAAGGTAAAGATGTCTCCTCCGGGGCTTAAAATTGGGAATTATTAGATTTGTATTGTACTTTGGAGATTTGGATTCGGTTAAAAAATTAAAAGTTTTGAAGAAAATACGGAATAATAAAGTGGCAATTAGGAATAAGGAAATCAAATATAAAAGATCAAAGAAAATACGTATTTGTGTCACTATAGTAACTAGTAATAAGATATCAGCTATTTCTTAATCACAACAACTGACATTAAATACGAGTATGAAAGAAGTTTCCAGAAAGCAATTAGGCCGAATAAAGAAAAAGGTTGCTAGGTACGTTTTATATTAAATGAACATCAGTATTTTCGAGGATACAGCTATTTCTTCCTTTCATAAAATACTGTTATACTAAGGACCTGTATTCGCAAAAAGTGAAGGTAGGATATAAGTATTTTGAGTAAACTTAAAATGTCACTTACGGGATATCTTCCGTGATTAACTATATGTTTGAGTTCCCGATATTGCGACGCTGTTGCAAGCGCCAACATTTTAAGTTTAGAAGCAAACAGTGATAGTTTAAAAAAAGTGTTTATTTTGAGTAACTTCAACAAAAGAAATACGCCTGATACTTGATATAAGTACGCGAGTCTGCCACAGTTAACCTAACGTAAACAACTCTTTGTAAGTCAGAATGCTACTGAGAGCCTTCCACCTGGTCACGCGTTGTCTGAGAGCCTTCCATCTGGTCACGCGTTGCCGTGGTCGACTTGGAAGTCGCTTAATAGACTGCGAACCCAGGTCGGCCGCAGCAAAGATAACCTCCACAGATGGGGATTCACTGACGGCTCAGACCTCAAATGTATATGCGACGTGTCCCCACAGACAATGGCTCATCTTCTCTCCTGTACCGCAAGTCCTGTCACCTGTACACTTGACGACCTTATGACTGCATCAGCGAGCGGGGTTCGAGTAGCTGAATTTTGGGCCAAACTAAATATATAAAATCATTTGCCATCGACACGCTAAGAAGAAGAAGAATGCTACTAAAAATATAACAGTAATGATTGTGAGATGTTTGATCAGGCCGATAAACTACATTTTTATTGTAAAAGGTCAAAAATCTTGGGCGCTCAACTATTTACATTAAGATCTTGTAAGTCTGAATTGAATTTTTGATGTCTTGAATACTCTTTTATATTTTAGTCTAGTGAACTGTTGACTAAGTTTTTGAAATTGTTTTATTCATATTATAATTTAGTATGATTTTCGCGCACTCCGCATAAGAGAATATTTACGATGATGACAACGAAGTGGGATACAATAAAGTTCACAATACACTTAACATCAATCAACTGAAACCATCATAAACCTTGCTCTCGCAAAAACCCTTTGCTGCTCACACAAAATAAGTCTAAATATACCTAATACATCATTGAACAATGCTCCTTACATCCCCCGGTAGTTAGTTACACCCCCACGCAACTAGTAGGCCGGTAGCACACACAAAGCGAGGCGAGCGATCAATCAGGCGCTACAATGTCGCGCATCGATCACAGGGGTCCTTGAGACCTCTCGTCGCGATGGTCGCTTGTTTTTGTTTGAGCTCGTAAGTCGTCCTGAATGTGTGACGCGATGTTTTAGTGATCCGTATGAATTTTGAAGACAGTTTTTCTTCAGAATTTCTGAGTATTGTCTATCTGTAACATTTATTCCAATATTTTAGTCGGTTTGTAATGTTTCTAGAGCTGCGATATAGGTTTCCAGTCTATTATACAGAATGGGCTGAAGTCTACCACGGGGGCCAAGAGCGGCTTGATATACCTACCTACTTTTAGGTATCATATTTCCTTGATATTTTTACTTGTAGGACACGTCGGTTAGTAAACCTTTAAAATATACAATGATAAAAAATGACAATAATTTCGAGATAGACAAACACAACTCAGTCACGGTCCAAAACAGAGCCAATCAAAATGGGAAGCAATATCCGCAGTCAACTAGATTAAATCAGACAAATAGCGACTAATACATCACTTGCTATCATGATATTTGTCAAGCAGTGTGTGCGATCAATCAGGTCGGGGCTCCAGTTGGGGGCCTTTTTGACCCCCTAGCCGTTACACGGTTAACACGCTTTGTTTCGCATAGCCTAAATTTACTGAAAATTCCCTGTATGTCAACAACAGATAGGTAAAATAGCAATGTTATATTTTGTGAATATGTTCCGAAATTGCGTCTGACAACAAACCAAATTGATAAGCTTTGTGAGCGTTTATTCAGTGAGTTTAATTTAAAACGTAGCAATTTCGCGAGTTATGTAATAATGCGGTAATAACTTTTGCGAGTACACGCCGCAGATTTCACGGAAATTATTCGAAGTGAATTAAAACCGTTATAGGTACCTATGGTTGACATTATATGTTTTAGTTTAATACATAAATTCAGGATAGGATGGCAAAATAACATTTATTACATGGAGCGACTGTCTATTCCTTTGACTGGTAATCAGACTGTTGAGTTTTTGTCTGAATACCCATAAAACAACTGTTATAGATCTATGGTCATCCACCATCAGACTGACATTGATATACTCGTAGTTTGCTAACCCTTAAAATTCGACCCATGAGATTATTACTTAGCCGAGCTTATAGCTCCCAAAACATAATATAGGTAAAAGGAAAAACACAATATGTGTATGTAGTTATTTTCCTGATTATCTTGTAACTACACCCAGTTAACCTTTTTCGCACCTTTTCCGTTTCTGTTATTATTCGTGTCTATTTGTGCAAATTCAAACCTTTTTACACGTCCTCTGTACTGATACCCTTCGGCCTTACAGGGATCGGCTTACGAAAATGTTTGTTAACAATATTTTTTACAACTATTTATAAAAGGGAGTCAGACAGACTTTTTAAATGTGTAGTCAAAACTGAACTTTATGATTTCTTCTTTTGTTTGTTGAAACTGATCATCTACAATGTTCTATGTTGATTATTTCAATAAACCACACAGCTTGGGCACGTTTGGGTTCTAAGTAAATGTAAATGTGAAGTACAAGCAAAGAAGTTAAAAAAAACAAAAAACAATTTATGACAAGCGGTGTTGTTCATAATAATATTGCCGTAAAATTCTTTTTTGCGAACGTTGCTCAATATTATCAAGTTGCCATACTCGTATTACAAATAATATTATTCAGCAACACAACCTTCACGATCAAAAACTAACATTCCCAGAAAAAACTTTTCACCTGTTCAAATATATCTGGAAGACAGAAAGCGACAATAAAATCGGTATCAAGTACAATATGCCGCGCGAGCGACGCCGCGCCGCGACACATGTCTGTCTAATGTGATTGATATCGTGTCATCCTTCACGCCACCCTACACCGCATGTCACAAACACCTTTACAGGTTCTGTCACCTTTGTAAGATATTTTTTGTGGAGTAGACATATTTTTCTGGCGCGAGGAAAATTTGATGACTTTTGTGGGTCATGTTTTGCTAATCTTTGAGATTATGACTATTTTTATTAGTGTTCGCCGGTTTTTATGAGGGAAGATTGTTAACTCGAAACCAAGTCCTCTGTTTAGTATAACTGTGTGAGAAGAATTAAGATGTGTTAGAATGTTAGTTAACTATGTGTTTGTCTTTCCATCTTGCACCGCATGCCTTTTTACCTTCTTCCTAACGATACACTAAAAAGAAGATGTATTCTACTTTTTAACCGACTTTAAAAAGGAGGAGGTTATCAATTCGACGGTATGTTTTTTTTTTTTTTGTACATTTGTTACGCGATTACGCCGCCAATTGTGGACCGATTTTTTCAATTCTTTTTTTGTTCGAAAGGAGGTACTTCTGAGGTGGTCCCATAGTCTCCAAGTTGGGATCTGATGATTGGATCCTGGAGAAATCGAGGGCAACCCTCGATTTTTATAGGCCGACACATCGTTTTTCACAGATTTTATGAAGTAATTTAAGCACTTGCGTATGGTAATCATAATTTCATGTAGCTGAGCTGATGATGGAAGGTAGAACTCCTTAATAGTAAGGAGTAGGCATCGACTGATTTAGTTTGAGTTCGCATATCTCTGGAACTACAAGTCCGATTTAAGTAATTCTTTTTTTGTTGTACTAGGTGTCATTTAACTTAGGGAATATTGCAAGTTTCATCAAAATCGGTTCAGTAGTTTTTGAGATAGGGACTTTTATTAGCTTATTGTGTACATGAGCGATGTTATTACCGGTGTTATGGATTACAAAATTCTAGTGCACATGTTGTATTTGACAAGAATTTGGGTTGAATATTTAAACTGAAAAGAGTAAAATAATAAATAAATAAATTAAATAAATAATTTTTTATTCATAAACTTTTACAAAGATGGGTGTAAACATAGCCACAGAAATGTAATATAGTTAAGTCTTATATAATAATAGTTAATTAGTGCATAAATAAAAACTAGTGTATAACTAAAGTATATAGGTACAAGATATTTAACTCGGGATTTAACTTATATGTAGCGACCTGCCTGAACTAAGTTAATAAAAACCTGTGTTTCAGGCCATCACTTCAACGCAATTTAAATGGGGCTAATTTTGTGTAAACTAGATCAATATAAAGATTCTTCATTGACTATTATAAACATTCAAAACTATTCTTAACAATTACACAAACAACAAATAAGTACTTGCATACTACTTACAAACTGGGTCAAAATAGTGGCGCGTATGACATTTTCAAGGTTGCAAATAACTTTTCTTTCGGAAGTCGGTGGCAAAAAAAAAGACAATGAAATGAAGAAAACAAAGACACCGACTTCCGAAAGAAAAGTTATTTTGTAGGTTTTTTACCGTTTTTTATGGTTTTTTGAAGGCGGTTACATTTTTTTTTGAAAAAGTTTTTATAATATACCTACTGACAAAGACATTCTTCCAGTAGTTAATATTACTACTATAACACAAACTATAGTTACAACTTAATATTAATATGTACAAATAATAAAAACTCTTCCATTATGAGCAGTTCTTCAAATGAATTTCAGATTCAACTCACGTTTATTCACATAACATTGCAAAACGTCTGTCCGACATTTCAAAAGACTCTTTTTGCTGATTCCTACATTATTACTGTATCCTACGCCTACAATTTCATGAAGCTAGGCAATACAGACTAAATCTAGGCAGGCACAATATATTATTCAGATGTACGTCGTCAGGGCAACGGGATTCATTTTGAGGGTATAACTCCTCGATGTTATTCATGATAAACTCGATATTTTTTTCTAATACAAGCACTACAGGGCTATAGTATTATATCTGAAAAAGATTTGATCTACAGCTCATCTCCTTTTCTTGAATTAGGAATGATTCACCTAGGTGAAATAACTTTCAATCTCCGAAATGAATACATAAGTAAAGATTTCTTCTAAAATATACATAAGTCTAGGGTAAATCGAAGATTTCTACGATTTATTAAGCTATTGCATGGCTTTTATCGCAGGCAAAACGTTACGAAATTTCCTGACCACATCTGACAGTACGCATCGTCTAACGTCGTTTCAGTTCGGGAGACTTCGGCAATCATAAAGGTACGGACAAACGTGCTCATAAAGGTACGGACAGACGTGCTCATAAAGGTACGGACAGACGTGCTCATTACTAGCACGAAAGCATGCTTTTATTGATTAATAGCCTAATTAGTACAGTAATAAATAGGTATAATATATAAATAATTATAATTGCATAAGTTGATAAAAAATGCTATGCAATAGCTTTACCGCGGCAGTCACCGAGTGCCACACGTTTTTTAAGGTTCCGTACGTCCCAATACAAAAACGGAACCCTTATATCACTCGTGTGTCCGTCTGTCTGTCGCTTACAATCAATTATTTCCGAATCTACTAGACCGATTGAGTTGAAATTTGGTACACATATCAATTCCTGTGACCCAAGCATAGAGGTGTGACGTGAATAGATGAAATCTGTATGTGGGAGGTAATTTTTGGGGGGGGGGGAAGGGGAAAAAATAATTGAATACTGCATCGTGTGACATATCAAATAAAAGGCCTTGTTGAGAAGATCTTAAATGTATTTTTTTGTATTTTTAAATTAAATAGTTTCCAAGTTATTCAAGAAAATAGACGAAATTTAGACCATTCCCCCCGCCCCCTTATCTCCGAAACTACTGAACCTAAAATTTTGAAAAAATACAGAAATTAGTTTTCTACTTATAGATTATAGGAAAACCTATAAGAAGTCCATATCTGCATATGGGAGGTAATTTTTGGGGGGAAGGGGAAAATTAAAAAAATATATTTGAAAACTGCATCGTGTGACATATCAAATGAAAGGTCTTGTTGAGACAATCTTAAGCGTATTTTTTTTGTAATTTTAAAATAAATAGTCTCCAAGTTATTCAAGAAAATAGACGAAATTTGACCATTTCCCCCCCTTATCTCCGAAACTATTGAACCCAAAATTTTGAAAAAAAAAAACAAAAATTAGTTTTCTACTTATAGATTATAGGAAAACTTATAAGAAGTTCATATCTGTATATGGGAGGTAATTTTTGGGGGGGAAGGGGAAAATTAAAAAAAAAATATGTTTGAAAACTGCATCGTGTGACATATCAAATGAAAGGTCTTGTTGATACAATCTTAAATTTATTTCTTTTTGTAATTTTAA
This sequence comes from Agrotis exclamationis, assembly GCA_950005045.1. Classification (NCBI taxonomy): domain Eukaryota; kingdom Metazoa; phylum Arthropoda; class Insecta; order Lepidoptera; family Noctuidae; genus Agrotis; species Agrotis exclamationis. The sequence goes on along the minus strand of OX465427.1, from coordinate 23,500,122 downwards.
AATAAATAGTTTTCAAGTTATTCAAGAAAATAGACGAAATTTGACCATTCCCCCCCCCCCTTATCTCCGAAACTACTGAACCTAAAATTTTGAAAAAAATACAGAAATTAGTTTTCTACTTATAGATTATAGGAAAACTTATAAGAAGTCAATCATATTAAAACAACATGGTAAATCACTCAATATTTTGCGTACCAATTTGGGTCAGATTTTAAAAAAAAACGTGATAGGTAACATCGTACGGAACCCTCTTCACGCGAGTCCAACTCGCACTTGGCCAGTTTTTTTTTTATAGAATATCGTCGAGGCCTAAGCTTGTAATAAAAAAGACAATTTATTATATTATAACATATCTGACCGTCTCCCGCAGAGGTCCGAAATACATGACCAATAGTTATTTTTATAATTTGTAAAAAAATACCTTACTCTAAACCAGAAAAAAAAATTGAAAGGTCGAATAAAGATCGTCTTAGTTCAACCAACATAAATATCATTTCTCTATTAATATTCGTCAGAAAAACCGGCCAAGTGAGAGTTGGACTCGCCCATGAAGGGTTCCGTAGTAGCAAACATAGATTAGGGATATAATTATATTGATATTAGTAAGTAACATACACAAACAATAAAAATAACTTTGTTTTTCATAGTGTTTGTATGAATGGCAAAGTTATATTTGCGGTTTTTGAAAATGTACTATATCTGAAAAACTGCTAACTGTATCTCATCCAAACCAATTTTCGTTGGAAGTTTTTGTTGAGGTCTACATTATATATTTTTTTTAGTTTTATCATTCTCTTATTTTAGAAGTTACAGGGGGGGGACACATTTTAGAATAGAATAGAATAGAATATACTTTATTGTACACCAAAATTACAAACAGCGTTTTACAGTATTGTTAATCTTAAGGGTACAACGGCGGTCTTATCGCTGACAGCGATATCTTCCAGACAACCTCTGAATGGACTAAAATAACTTAAATTAAAAAGAGGGTAGTTAGTGGTGCACAGCAAATACATGCACAATTAATGCGCCAAAAGAACAAATTACATACAATAGACAAAAATATAAAATACATTTACAAATACATACAATAAATAAATACATAAACAAATTATACATTAAAGCGAAAGGAAATGATTTATAACTGATTTTTTAAAAGAAATCAGCGACTGTGCTTGTCTGACTGATAATGGCAATGCGTTCCACAAACGGACAGCCTGGACCGTGAAGGAATCGTCATAAAACTTTGTGGAGTGCGCAGGCATCATTAGCATCAAATTTTCTGATGATCTCAAAGTCCTAGAGTGTGCATCGTGTAGAAATTTAAAACGCTCTTTGAGATAAAAGGGAGTTAAGGGATTATAAAGAATACTGTAATGCAGTGTTAAAACGTGCGTATTTCGGCGAAGGCGGATAGGTAACCACTTGAGTTTATTGCGAAATTCTGAAATATGGTCATATTTGCGCAAACCAAATATGAACCTTATACAAAAGTTTTGAAGTCGCTCAAGCTTATTCAACTGCATTTCTGTGAGATCTGGATAGCTGGCATCGGCATAATCAAGGATTGGGAGAAGGAGTGATTGGGCGAGCGCAGTTTTAGTGGCAGTTGGAAGAAAATTGCGCAATCTTCGCAAAGATCCTGCAGATGCGAATAATTTGCGACTCACTTCTTGCAACTGTGGGCCCCAAGAGAAGTCTTTGTCAATGTAAATACCCAGGTCTTTAACCTTGTCACTATAAGGAATAACAGAACCTTCAAAAACAATTTGGGGAAGCTGCAACCAGTTGATTCTCGAACGCAGTCTCGGGCTGCCAACAACAATGACTTGTGTCTTCGCCGGGTTAACTTTTAAGCCATGGGCAGTACTCCAACCGGAAATACGTGCTAAATCCTTATTTATCATATTTACCGCCTCCGACAATTCGTCTAAGGGAGCTTGTGAATATATTTGCAAATCGTCAGCATATAGGTGGTAGGATGAAAGAAGATGATTAGAAATTGAATTTATAAATATAGCGAAAAGAAGAGGAGATAAAACGCCCCCCTGTGCCGCCGCCACATTTTACCACTTTGGAAGTGTCTCTCGTGCAAACTGTTCAGTTTAGAAAAAAATGACGTTAGTAACCTCAATATAATTTTAAAAACCCAACCCATAGATACCCCACACGTATGGGTTTGGTGAAAAAAAATTTTTGAGTTTCAATTCTAAGTATGGGGGGCACCCCTAAAATTTGTTTTGTTTTTATTTTTGTGCGAAAATCCTAATGCGGTTCACATAATACATCTACCTACCAATTTTCAACAGGATAGCTCTTATACTTTCGACAAAAAGTGGCTGTGACATACGGACGGACAGACAGACAGACAGACATGACGAATCTATAAGGGTTTCGTTTTTGCCATTTGGCTACGGAACCCTAAAAAAGGGTCTACTTAAAATAAATATTAATTCTGGAGCTGACCTCAAATACCTTGAAGAAAGAATATATTCATATCGATAATATTTCTGACTAAGCACGCATTACGGCTCGTCATTTCGCTAAAGTCTACGCAATTTCAAAGAAAAGCCTTTACACCGTGACGTGAATATTGACGTAGAAATCGAGCATACGTGATATAAAGCTACAAAACTCGGTTATAGATGTAACTGCCTAGAAAAATGTGATATTTTATTGTCAATAACAATGGTGGAATAATCATAAATGTATGGGACTGACATACGCATTTGGAAAGCTTATGTCAAACTCGTCGAAAGTTCTTTGTTTCCTCGATAAGTTTGGAGACTCAACAGTTTGAAAGCAATTCTCGGTATTGTCACTTGTCTAAACCCTGTGGTCTGAAACTTGTCTAAATGGTTTCACGCTTAAGTACATAACTAAACACTGAAACCGAGTGTGATCCTTTATGCGGTGGGCCCACTTATTCACGTGAAATCACGCAACAAACCAACCCTAAATAAATCATTTTCACCGTATCTTTCAACGTGTCTTCAATATATGTTTAAAGAAAATAAAGACTATTATTTCTTTTACAAACAATAAAGTAGTTGACACAGACGAATTCACGGTCAGGAGCTAGTCTAATCACGATTGAAGCTCACAGTGGAATGTTACTAAGTAATTATAGAGGTATGTTCCATTAATATTCAATTCATCTAATTATGCTCTGAATGTGATCCTCTTTGATGTGACTGCCGGAGCTATTCATTTGTCGAACATGAAGCCCTAATTAATAGGAGGTGGTACATATTATTTCAGATCATACGGTATAGTATGGTTTAGTTGTATTAATTATGGATAGAATTCTCGATACCGATTTATTTATATGACCAGATATATGAAAAAATTACTATAATAAGTTAGGATTGCAGCAGGTGGTGTTCCGTCGTTACTTAATCTTCTAAGAAACAAGTAGTTATGACAACATTTGACGACACAATATTATTATTATGACCTAAAAGTAGATGTTCCGGGTCTTGGTGTTTGAGTTTCTATGTTTGCAAACGCACCCACGGTACAGGAGAAAGTCCTAGAGAGGTGCAATTCTTCAATAACAAAAAATATTCTTCAAAAAATTACCTGAACATTTCAGAACACCAGTAAAACAATGGACGGCTGCCAACAGCTGGCATTTCCCACAATCTACTTCAACCAACAACAGCTATATTCTAAAACCATTAAACAGCTCACGAAACATCTCAGTATTTAACTACAGCAGTTCCTCTTGCATGTTCCCACTAATAAATCTAATAAAAATCCGTCAGCATGATAAACTGGCTGGTTGTTGGCACGTTGCCCGCTCACCGCTGCGCCATTGCCCGACATTGCCCGCTATTGCACCACGTATACGGTGGAGCAATAAAAACTTAACTTATACACGGTGAACTCTTTATAGCCGTCATAGAGTGCGGTGGATGGCGATAGCAACGTGGTTCGTATACTTAATAGGTGCCGGGTGTGCAGATTTGTGAATAGTGTTTGTGTGGGTAACGACAAATAAAAATGTCGAATTAATTATATTGTCTTAAGATAGAGAACAATCGAACCATGTTAAAAATTTAATAACAAATGCCTCAGTAAATTCACACATACATACATACTCACTCATTATTAATCATTTATTTTTTCAATTTAACCATCAAAGAGGCACTATTGGACATCGATTATTAAGATTAAAGGAAATGGGATGGGATTGTTTCTACTCCTACTCCTTGAGCGTCATAAACATTTATACATCTGGCCATACAACCACGCCGATTTCAAGTACTACGCACCGACTTCTCTTTTTTTAGTGCTTCTATAATTCAAATATATAAAAAAAATCAAGACGTTAAAAATGTCGGCGTTTATATCAAAGCAATAAAGAGACATTTCAATAGTTTAGGAACATCACCGAGGGAGCTCGATGAATAGAAAAATACAACTTTCTTACCCTCTTGAGTATTAAGGATAAGCCGTCATATAAAATGTTCTTGCAAACAATTCACGTTCATTCAATGACTACCGATCATTGCTTTATAGGTTTAAAAACCGGCCAAGTGCGAGTTGGACTCGCCCATGAAGGGTTCCGTAGTAGCAAGCATAGATTAGGGATAGGTACATTATATTGAGATTAGTAAGTAGTATACACAAACAATAAAAATTACTTTGTTTTTCATAGTGTTTGTATGAATGGCAAAGTTATATTTGCGGTTTTTGAAAATGTACTATATCTCAAAAACTGCTAACTGTATCTCATCCAAACCAATTTTCGTTGTAAGTTTTTGTTGAGGTCTACATTGTATATTTTTTTTAGTTTTATCATTCACTAATTTTAGAAGTTACAGGGGGGGGGACACATTTTACCACTTTGGAAGTGTCTCTCGTGCAAACTGTTCAGTTTAGAAAAAAATGATATTAGTAACCTCAATATAATTTTAAAGACCTATCCATAGATACCCCACACGTCTGGGTTTGGTGAAAAAAAAATTTTGAGTTTCAATTCTAAGTATGGGGGGCACTCCCAAAATTTGTTTTGTGTGAAAATCCTAATGCGGTTCACATAATACATCTATCTACCAAGTTTCAACAGGATAGCTCTTATACTTTCGACAAAAAGTGGCTGTGACGCTACAATTAAAAGGACCTGAGCATCGGGGGTGAAACGACGGAGAATTAGAAGTGTGAAATAAAAATAATGATTTTGACAGCAAAAATAAGGCTTATTCAAATTCGGATCACTTCTTTACTATTCGAACCCATCTTACAACCTATCTTCCAAATATACATAGCCGCATTTTCCTCATGGCAGGTCATACGTTAATAATCAACATACCTACCTATTCGATTTGGATCTCAAGATGAATGAAGCATCGCTTCTATTTTAAATATGGCCGCCCGCGCCGGCCGCTATAATAATGCGAGCACGTTATCCCCCATACTTCTTCCTTCATTTTTCTCGTGCTTTATAACAATAAATGTCGGAATAGATCGGGCGCAGGTGCGGCGGATAATAATTTTCTTTATTACAATAAGCACAGTTTTCATAAGAATGCAATTAAGTTCAATGAAGAGTTGAGAGATGCCAGAGATAAGTAAAGGATGAGTTTATAATGTACATAAAACTTGAATTAACTTTAAAACACTTTAGACTTTTACATTCTTGTTTTTTTTTATGGTCCAGATTAGACGTAAACAGTCCGTGGGCCCGCTTTGTTTTTCTGAAGGACACACCTACACGACAGATCGTTTAGTTTCTACCATTATCTAGATAATTCCCGGATGGTATATACCTAGTAAATCAAATTATGTAAATAAGTTGTCATTCCGTCTAAATAAAACTTTTAGGAATATCGTTTATTTTTTCTACGAAAAATTAATTTGAGATAAATACAACCTATAAAATAACATTAGTTTTTTAACTGACATAGTAACTAACAGTATTATTAGAAGTATTATGATAACGGGGTATTTACCAAGTTTTTCATCCGTGAAAAACATAGTTAATATCCTGTTTCAAGTTCTAATAATAGTACAAGAGCTCAATAGCCAAATGATATTCAAAAAGAGAGAGGTGTCGATGATCGCCGCATTGCGGTGGCGTCCGTGTAACCTGCTCAATGGTCATTTATATACCCAGCCATCTAGCCATGTGGTAGGCCTACATGGTAATTCAGACTTAAGTACGTACTACGTAAGTCGTAATAGCCGTAGTTGAGGTGCGAACATGATTCATGGAGCTTATAAAAGAAATAAACGCTTATTACCTTAACACAAAAGTTCTAGAACTAGAATTCGTCATTTTTTACACTAGTTACATAAAAAAGAATAACAGAAAATAAAAAAAAGAAACACGTTATCCGCATGCACAATAGTCGCTGAGCAAAAATATGCACTCAATAGGGTGCCTGAGAATGGACGACGTCGCCGAAGCCGGCCCAAAAAGAGGAGGCAGGACGATCTAGATGCGTACCTTGATGGCTGGTCCGAAGTGGCACTAGAAAAGAGCACTTGGAAGGATATGGGGAGGCCTTTGCCCAGCAGTGGAACATAAAAAAAACGTGTGGCTCTCGGTGACTGCCGCGGTAAAGTTATTTGCATAGCATTTTTTATCAACTTATGCAATTATAATTATTTATTTATTATATTTATTACTGTACCATTAGGCTATGGTCAGCCACGTCTATCAAGTGAAACGTCAAGAAACGTTCTCCTCCTCCTCCCTCTCCCTAAAAAGCATGATTTCGTGCTAGTAATGAGCACGTCTGTCCGTACCTTTATGAGCACGTCTGTCCGTACCTTTATGATTGCCGAAGTCTCCCGAACTGAAACGACGTTAGACGATGCGTGGTGTCAGGTATTTTCCTTAGGCTTTTTCGTTAGGTTTTTGGGAATTCGGTAGCCGCGCCGCGCAGCGCTCAGAGCCTGCGATAAAAGCTATGCAATAGCTTAAAAGGAGAGAATAAATCAACAAAGAATATTTCATTAGGAAGGGATTTGCAAAAGGAGTTCCATATAATCAGGGCTCTCGCTGCCTCAAGGCTTCTACTAAGAAAGGAGTGGGAAATCTCTAGATTATTTGTCTAAACCAGCCTGAGAATCAAATGCAAGATCTCGCGCTTGAGCACATACAACAATAACTACACACAGGAGAGTCACAAAAGTATTAAGTCAACTACCAAAGCAAGTTAGAAATGTTCGAACAAAAGTTGTTCAAGACTAAATTACCGATTTTATCCAGTTTATTTTATACGAAAAGTGCAAAAAGGTAGCTATTTGAAACATTTCCAAAGTAGTTTTAGCTAAAACAAAGTAGTTTGTGGTTAGAGCTCGACAGAACATGAGATCACGTAGCGGCCGGGCGCCTTCATTAGCAATTGGCACGAACCGGGCATTCGCGGGAATTGAACACAAAGAATTAGGGCAAACTTCTTAAAGATAGTACTTTAATGAGACAATAAGTTTACACAACTGTTGAGATTACCTGAAGTTTCACGGTCTAGGTTTAAGGTACACAAATCGTCAAACAATAAAAAGACAAGCAATTGCATTGCAAGAGTTTCAAAATGCCTATTTTCTAAAATTCAAATCGATCTGATATTTACAAAACTATGGCTTGGCTTCAAATGAATTGGGAGATCAACTGGAAAATGATGATAACGTAAGAATACGTAAAAACAACTAATAGTTTCATCCAGATTACACCAGGTATAATAACACAAATATATTTCGCAAAACGAATCAAAACTCGAATAAAATCCTTGTTCCGAGTCATAAAGACTCACTTTTTACGTTGTATCGTGTGACGTCACAACAATGACGTTATAATAATATCACAAGGTGGCGGTAAAAGCTGCGCAAACTAATTTAACGCCGTGACACAGATGCGTAAAAATGGCGGTGAGGGAAACATTTGTTGATTGTTGGTAGAAATACAGGGCTGGCATTTAACGATGGTGGAACATATTATGGGCACAGAATTTGGTGTTCAAGGGTTTTATTAAGATAAGAGTTTGCAAAATGGGGCAGGGAACTGCGATACGCTGACTTGATTGTATAATGATAGACCGTCTCGTGAAAATAGTATAGAAGTTCTACATTAATTTGGTGAACGATGTTCAGTTTTTGATGTTGACAGAACTTTAGAAATTAAATTAATTCGATTCTATTCAGCTGATAATAATATAATTACAATCAGCTCTAAAAGAAAGGACGCCTATTTCCAGTAGAAACATTGAACAATATTTTATGCTGACTATGCAATGGCAACATTAACTAAAGTTCGAAGTCGAAAGCCACCTGTGACAGCCGTGTTGAAAAGTCACCGGATCTCAAACACACATGTAATGTATCACACGTGCGAACGTACAATTATGATATTGGTGGAGGATCGCGCGGAAATGGAAATCTGTAACGATAGAAATCGGTGGTATTGCTTACTGACAAATTTGAGAATTGTATACCTGTCTATCTGGGAATAAAGCTCTGATTAAGAGTCAAGAACATGCAATAGTAAGTAAATACACAAATGAACCTTAACGCAATAACACATGTTCAAAAAAGCTGAACATGTGTTTCTTAACTGCCATGGAATATTCAGTCCTCAACAACGGTGTTGAGGACTGAATATTCCATGGCAATTAAGAAACACATGTTCAGCTTTAACGTGATAACGGTATCACGTTCAATTTTGTCGGTGAAATCTACACTTTAAAGTCCCTAGGACATAAACAAGTTAAAATACTTTAGTCACATGAAAATGTATACATCTCCAGCCAGAGGTCCCAGTTGTGCTTTACATCTATTATTTAAATATAAACTTTCTAACGCAAAAAATGTGTGGCAATAAAACTTATCCCACCAAAAACATTTCATGTAAAATGTTGCCAAGACGACCACATAATGTTTGACCTGTGAAAAAGATATCAGATCTCATGTTAACCAAAACTTCTGAATCTACACGGCCTAACTCTACCGACCCTAACTTCACAAATTCTATGTACATATCAGTAAAAACGTATGGGTTCAAAAAAACGATGAAACACTTCGAGAAAAGGTAGGTAGTGCCCTTGCGCTTCGCTTGTCTCGTCTTGGCGGGCCACTACCGTGGCCCCAGATAAAAGCTTACTTGCCTACACAAACAATAATTTAAATAAAATATTCCTTTGAGAGCCTCACAAAACTATTCAAATAAAACAGAATTCAATATTGCAGTACGAATTACATTTTAATAAAGTTTTATTTCCAATTCACTGAATATTGAACTAATTGCATTCGTTACAGGTAACTGATAAATTATTCTCTTTTGTACAAAAACGTAACATGCAATGTACGGAATTTAATATCGTGTTCAATCAAGCGAGAATTAATTGAATTTAAAATAAAACAAATTCGATGCGTTCGAACGAAGAGAGCTATCATGTATTCTGTTTGTGTTCTAGTTGTGTAATACGGAATGACGTGTTATAGCTGCTGAGAGTAATCATTCAGGTTTCAGTGAGTTGTCCACTGTTATTCTAGCTACGGTATTACTCTGCGCAGCAATAGACAGCTCAGCCACTACGCCAAACGTGCTGTTGATTTGAACGCTGAACCAAGATTATCAGGATTATATGTAAAACGTGCTTCCTAATAATGAAAGCTATTAACTACAAATACAATTCTATGGGTCTGTTACTTCTATTGGATGCTGCAACATTAAAACTATTTCAAAACCATCTATTTTTCTACATAATTACTGTAAACAAGTACTGTAAGTATGACGGGGCCCCCTTTAGAGGGCCAAAGCCTGCCGGGGTCGCGGGACTAACGAATATCGCGACCCCCAAACGCAAAGGGCTATTGAAGGACACCGTGGATTTTGGTCAGTACAAGTCTGACAGTCTCTCTTGCCCTGCCCTGGGTGGGAGGACTCATTAATTGATTTTACCTCGCTAAAAAAAGTACTGTAAGTAAAAACTCGCCGTTTTTCCTCTAGTTTTTTATGATTCGGGCACGCGCCTATGTGAGCGTTTACTGCTCAATCCACTACAGAGGACGATAAAAGCAGGCACCTGCCGCCTGACCCTACACTTTGTGACAAAGAAATTGCCATAAAAACTGATATTTTCCGAGCCATATCACGCCGTCCATGTTTTAATACACGTATTTTTATAACATAACATTTTATAGTTATTTTTCGTTTGAAGAAGTTTTTAAGAATTCAAAGAAGTAAAATCTGAGACTTTTTTAAACTTACTTTTTCGTGCGTGGCTAAGAGGTTTTTCTCGAGATGTGAAATGTGTAGTTACGACATTATGTTATATCTCAAACACGTGTGCAAACAGATTTTCGTTAAGAATCTCTTACAAACTCTTTTCAAATTGCCCACTTTTTGAAATTATTATTTTCAATAACACATTCACTCAATAACAAATTGAGCCAATCTTTTCGTTCATATCGCAGTTCAAGCGGTGCTCCTGTGAAGAGCCATCGATGGCCGCCGTTCATTCCCGATCCCAGTCATTCGCTCATTCGTTCTCGGTTACCCGTCAAATGACCAATATTGGCACAGCCCGGCTTTATTAATGGATATTTTAAAATATTCGTCGATTAAAAAAGATAAATTGTTACAATTTGATCTGTATCTGGGCCATTTGCCTTTTATTGTTTAACTTTTTAATTATTTATTCAGATTGTGACTGGCAATTTGGCCAAAATACACAGATACATAGTAGCATTCTTTTACAATTGTTAACTGCCCGTAATACTATACATATACTCCAGAGAATGTTCTATTGTAACCAGAAATCATTGTTATTCTATATACCTACATGTGTTTCTCATCTTATTTAATTGTAATATCGCGTCATTTACTTGATCAATTAACAACAAAATCTGATTTCCAGGATACTTCGCCATTCAGATCACGCAGCAAGCTCATATTATTAATTTTAATGTCCGCAAAAGCAAAACATTGATAGCCATTAGTGATAATTACAAGCACACGTACAATTAACAAAAGAGGTTTGTATGCAGGCAGGGATACAATCATCTTTGCAGTGCGTGCGCCAGTGTGTGTTTACCAGTAGCTTATTTTAAAAACAACAAACTATTAACGAACATTTAGGATATAATTATGTCAACATTCTACGAGTAGTAGTAAATATGGCATACATAATTTGGGTGCGGACCCGTGCTCAACGCGCAAAGCGCAAAAGGGTGGAGCTCGGTACCTGCCCGTGAGGAGGAATGGTGCTCCAACTCTTGATCGGGACAGACAAGTCATTAAGAAAAACACACACATCAATAATATAATCAATATTAATATTGTGTAGTGTTACCACTGAAAACTTCTATATTTTTTATTAAAAATAGTTGTGTGATATTTAATTTTGTAACGTTCAAAAAGAGAAATTCCTATTTATTTGCTTACATTCTTCGTTGAATGTTTATATTTTACACCTTCTCGCATCCAATACTACTTAGTACAATACAATGCTATATATTACATAAATGGTTATTTACTGAGCGAAATCGGAATAGACTCAACGTTTAGTTAATCCGATTACTGTTCAACGCTGATTGGAAAATCGCGGAGTATTAGATGCTAATTTTATTGTTCTATCCCGACAGCGTTTGGTGGAAATGGGTCTCTATTGCTTTAGTAAATAATGACTAATTTACGCTAAATGGTGCTATTTGGCATGGCTTACACTGTTTTGATACGATTTCTTGCGCTGAACGAATTCGATTTATGGTGATTGTAGTTTGTAATTATTTCTTTAATTTAAGCTCCGGGTCTAAAATCGCAATTTTATCAAATGATAACTAAATTTGAATAATGGAATATTATATTTCTCAAGTTATAGAATATAATTGATAAAAAAATTAAGCAACATTGTTATTAGCAATGTTGATAAAATGGCGACTTAAGACCCGTTGAAGTATTCACTGTAGCGAAAAAAAAATGTTTTGGAATGAAAATCCTATATAATGGAACTTAATCTACAGCACTGTATAAAAATCATAAAATATATATTCCATTTCTTTTGAGTGCTCTCCATAATTTGAAGAACGACGTAAAAATACTCATAAAGCAATCTTAACGAGGGTATTATCAAGTCTGTCCGGGCAGTGTCACGTTGCCCGGACAACGCCGACAGAGCAAATTAAAGCGCGCTCGGGTGGCAACAGGAGATTGTTTTTAACACGACACCGCCGCCCGGGGACAATGGACGAAAACCGTTTGAAGTCAAACGGAAAAATTTGGGCGTCAGATATTTTTCTTTTATTTGGACAATTGAACATAATATGGTTCGTGTGTCAATAATAAAAAGGTAGCTTTCGGAAAATACGAGGAAAATGTAACGGATATTTTTTACAAAATAAAATTAAAAGAACTTCGAATTAATTATAATGATGAAAAGTTTTTTGAACTAATCTCAAGAACTGCTGGTTCGATATGAAAATATTTTTAAGATTTGGATAGTCTATTTTTCGAGGAAGGCTATAGTGTATACAGACACTTTAACCAGCGGGTGAAATCGCGGCAAGGTTTAATAAAAACTTGTAAGTCAAAAATATTCAAAGGAGACTTCAATGGGACCATTCTGAAAACCTGCTTTGCCTTTAAATCAATACACGAATTTACACGATAGCACGGAATTAATAAATTAACTATTATTTAGTAGTAAACAAGTAAGACTTACCCAACTGAAGCCTGCGCCCCGACTGACGAGAAAACGCGTATCGATACGCATTCTCGATAGTACGCAGCGCTGATAACACGCATATCAGTACGATAACGTAATCACAATATTTTTTAAATTTAAATTAATTGTCAAAGTTAATTATAGTGATAAGTGAAAGTTGGGTTAATGAGAAGTTATAATTAAAATAGTTGGTGATAGTACTGATTTATGATTTGTTGTTATTTTAAATTGGTAGTTTTTGAATACAGCTATCTACGTTTAATGTTATTATTATATGTTACTAATGAATCATTAGGACTTGCTTTGAATAATTGATTAATCACTTTCAACATACATAAATAATCGTCGACATAAGAGGATTACAAAAAAGGTTTAGTAGATTATTTCAAACCCACACAGTATTAGATAACATCTAGGCCCAATTTCCAGTCCAAAATATATTAATACTTATACCCTTCTATATTTAGAAGGTCAATAACCTCTGACGTCATCGAAACCTGCTCATAATATTCAAACAAAGCAAAAGGACTGCTTAGCATTATCGTAATATCTACGAACGTAGCGTCTCGTAGCAGTTGTGCTACGGCGTAGCGCTCGTAGCAGTTCGTCCACCCGTCGTAGATGTCTCGTAGACATGTGCTACGAGATTATGTAGCATTGAGTTTCTTGATTACATACAATGTTTATTTTGTTTATCTTGAGAGATGAAAATGTTTATAGCTAGAGCTAGACGTTGAATAATTATATACTGAAAAAAAAAAGTGCTTAAGAATCATCTGCTGAGTAATAAATGCAGTATAATAAAAATGTGATTTGGCGAATTGGATTTTTTATTAAAACATAACATCTAGCTAAGAATAAATGTACACTATGGTACACCCGTAACAGGGCGAGCTTATTGTTGTTAATCGGGTATATTTTTTTTAAACTTCAAGATCACTAATAAGTTACTTTTATATTTTTTTTAAAGTGGTTAGTTAAACTTATTAAGTTTCCTTTGAAGTTCACAATGAGCATAACTAAAGTAGTGATATTACATAACGAAGTAACCTGCACATTCATGCGCAATGTGTGAGTGTTATCATAAACGTGGTTCTACTTGAGCAGTTCAACGTTCACTGAAGGAATAGTGTTTAGTTACTGTAATGGGTTCAGATCGTGCAACTTAAACGGTGTATTTCTTGTTCTGTTCATTTCGTTTAATTAAATTGAAATGAAAGCAAGAGATCTAGAGTTTACTCTGTGGATAAAAGTGGCTTACGAAAGTATTTTTATAAGCACATTATGTATTTTCATTCTATCTCTCTGTACTCAAACAAATAGTTCGTTATTATTTTTGGCACAAACGGGCAAGCTCAATAAAAGCATTCAAAAATCGTTGAAATATAGAGAGCAGTGGTGGCCCAGTGGTATCGGCCTCGACTTACGAGTTGTAGGTCGTAGGTTCGAACCCCGTCAGGCGCATTACTTTGTGTAATTTATTTCAACACCACTGCTCTCAAAACGGTGAAGGAAAACATCGTGAGGAAACCGGCATGTCCTAGAACCAAAAATTCGAAGACATGTGACATCTACCAATCCGCACTGGGCCCGCGTGGTAGATTACGGCCCACTCCCTCTCACAGAGAGGAGGCCTGTGTCCCAGCAGTGGGAACATTTATAGGCTGATGATGATGATGATAGGGAAAAGATAACAAGAAAGGCGTATCTCATAATTAAGCAACTCTCAAAATGTAGTCGTAATGTCATCTTGCCGACATTTCTCAAAATGTATGTATACATACTTAGTGACATTCAAACTCGTCAACATCGACGAAACTGATTTCCATTTAGGTAGTTTTAGGGTTCCGTACGTCCGAATGAAAAAAACGGAACTCTTATAAAATCACTCGTGTGTAGAAAATTAACTGTGACGGACAGTTAATTTTCTCCGAACCTGCTTGATCGATTTTTGACATACTGACACTATGATTGGAGCGCTAATGTAATATGTAAAAGGGAGATAACCCCCTTTTTAAATTTGTAACAAAATATGTAGAATACAAGTGATAAATCTTCAGAAAATAATAAAACTAAAAAAAAAAACAAGTAATTCTTAAACTCACTTTAGTTCGTCAGTCAATGTAGTTATTTATTAATCGCGCACACCGTGTGGGCGACGCCTCGCCGTAAAATGTAAATAACAGCTGATCGCTCGACAGCCCATGATAGATTACTTTCAGCCACTTTTCAAGTAAACACCGTAATTGACAACTAACTGACAGCTGAATATTAACAGACCTGTTGTTCAGTGCGTGATGGCCAGATGGCTTATTCAGTTTTTATCATTTCAAATACAATAAGTAATATTTCAGTTATTTATCATCATCATCATCATCATCAGCCGGAAGACGTCCACTGCTGAACATAGGCCTCCCCCTTAGACCGCCACAGTTATTTATATTATTATCAAAATAAATCTGACGGTAAACAATAAGGATTACAACTTTTTTTATTAATTTCTTATGTCATATAATTGAATATAGAGGCTACAATCCGAAAAAAATATATTTAGATTTAAATTAACCGTAAAATTGAAAACTTATTCAAACTTGAAATCTCAATCTTATCGAAGTCTTATATCTCTCGCGATCAGATAAAAAGTAATTAAATAACTATTGCTAACTTTAGGGCTCCGACGGCCTGTCAATTTGTTCAACTGAAGTTTCAGACGGCGCTCAACTGAAACGATCACGGAGACTGTCATTACAATTATAATTTAATTTGAAGATTTGTTAGTTTAGACATGAAAAGCCTACTTTGCGTGAAACATTACTTAGTTGATAGATTGTTTTAAGTTGGAAGCCCTAAAATCGTTTTCTAATTTTCGTTTTAAATGCAAAGTGAGCTGATGTAAAAATTAAAATAGTAAAGCATACACTAATAACTTTTAAAAATTCAGCACATTTTCAGTGGCAATAATATTACCCAGCTACATTTTTAATTTCAGCAAGTCCTTGGAGAATTTTCGCGCTCCAAAACACCTAAGTAGGTACACTACGCTGTAAACACCAAACAGTCAACAAAACCTTTAATTTCAGTATTACCAGAAACAAAAATTAAACGCTGTTAGAATTAAAAATATCTAAAAACAGCACTTTTTGTTGAAGTTCCGAACGAAAACCACTAGAAATATTACCATAAGGTAAGCAAGACAAATATTTGGGCTGGCAAAACAGGCGGGGAAGCTGAGCTTCGCTTCATGAATATTCACAAGTGCCGCGACTGGCGGTACTTATGCGTATTTTATTATCTGTCGGATAAATAAATGGCAACACTGCTTGCCATTTGCACGCATTTGTTTGAAGAACACGGCTTTCGGGGCTAGTAGAGGTGGTAACGTCTACTAATATTAGTTTAGTTACTCGTAGTATTTACTGAATTAAAGTTCGTCGTTTTTTTTATAAACCTACAGAGATTTTTTACATATTTTACTTTAAAGTGTACAATCTACTTTCTGGCTTACTTGTTATTATTCTCCGTCGTCACATAACGATTCAGACTATGTGAGTAGTATCCAAATGTTATGAAAAATAACATCAGAATTCAAGCGTCCAAATACAAATTCAGAAACCAGTTTACTTTTATAAAATGCAAGAGAGAACTGTTAAAAACTCAGCACGTAAATACTACACAAGAGATTTTGAACATATACCTAATGCACTTATCGTAAAGGAGAGGAAACCGTATACTCATTCAAACGTAAGCGTACAAGTTTATGTTAAGTATATCTTTTGTTATTTTACTGAAAATGTGTCAACAAACGAGTAAACAAGATTGTGGTAAACTTGTGTTGTTCTCATGAAATGCATGAAACAATGTTGTTAATTTATTATGTTTTTGTTGTGGAAGTAAGCCAGAAAACTTTTGTTTCATCAAAGAAAGTTATTTGTTTCATATTAGGAATCTAACATACCTAAATGGTTCTTACATATTTCGTTCATAAAGAAATAATCACTTTAAATAGACTACACCGGAAAGTTTTTGTAGTATTAATATAGATGCGCGATTTACATTTCCTGTAATTTTTTTCGTGAGATTTTTCATAAGGAAAGCAAGATAACGTCACGCGCCTTTTACACCACATCTATAATAATATAATAAAGCTAAAGAGTTTGTTTAAACGCGCTAATCTCAGGAACTAATGGTTCAAATCGGAAAAATATTTTATTTTTATCAGGGGAGGCTATGGCATATACATCACGGTAGGACCAATATGGGCTGAGCAGCGGAGGTGAAGAGATAGTTAAAAAAATACATGTAGCACTCGGAGACTGCCACGGTGAAGCTATTGCATAACATTTTATTTTAAAAGAATAAAATCGCCTACCGCGTATATTTAGCGAGAATATAATTTATTTAAAATGTTTGTGGTGCACTACTGTAATAAAGAACTTCTTTGTTTGTAGGAGAATTTTATAAGTAGGTTTCATTGTGAAAACTCCTTTTGTAGCTGGCCGTTTAGACTCAGTAAGAAAAGTAAATTGTTTTTTCAACACATTTGCTCGAAAAATGCATTTACAAAGCCTGTATACATTGTTCGAAAGTTAAAAATTACGCACCATACAACGGAACGTGCGGTAAAATAGGTACTCTCACCTAAGTACCTATTTTACGGCATACCCCGTTGTATAGCACCGTGCGTTTTCTTTACGGTTTTTTTTGTAATTTCCATAAAAAAATATAAGAATTCCACCAAAGAGTTTCACATTATGAAAATAAACAATCCGACTGATCCAACCTCCTTGGAAGCGCTTTTTCTCAATACGTTGTCTCAGTTTAATACTAAAGAGTAAATGAGACGAAAGATGTAGTTCTAATTTTCAACACGTGCATGTGGCGCCATTTGCAAATTCGCGCCATTTTCATATTAGAAACTTCAAAAATTGTTGCGACTTTCCCACTGTTAAATAAAGTTTGTTTAATTACATATTGTACTGTTTTCTCGCAAATGTATTGAAAAACGAGCAGACATACGAGCAGAAATTCGTATTTACAAACTCGTGACTATGGTAAGCCTTCGTCTACTCGTTTGTAAAAACCAATTTACCGCACTAGTATCATAAATAACTATTATGACGAATATTTTTATGATTGCCGTAGTCTCCCGAACTGAAACGATGTTAGACGATGTGTGCTGATCCCCTTGCTCAATAAAAGCATGCTTTCGTGCTAGTGATGAGCACGTCTGTCCGCACCTTTATGAGCACGTCTGTGGAGGAGGTTTCATTGTGAAAACTCCTTTTATAGCTGGCCGTTTAGAATCAGTAAGAAAAAGTAAATTGTCTTTATGACGGATATTTTTACGATTGCCGAAGTCTCCCGAACTGAAACGACGTTAGACGATGCGTGCTGTCAGATGTGGTCAGGAAATTTCGTAACGTTTTTCGCACGCGCTGAGCTCAGAGCCTGCGATCAAAGCTATGCAATAGCTTAAAAATGTTGTTTGTCCAAACCTAACCCTAGAATAAATATGGTCTACGGTAAGATTTATTCAAATTCACTAGCAAGATGGATTTCGAAAGATTTCGCGTTTTTATTTACAATGTTATACACAGTAGAACCCATCGTAAATCACCAAATAAATAATCCAACAATACTGCAAACTTATTTTAAAATCGCCTGAGAGTGCTAAAACCGTTTCTCTACCGTCCAGCGTTACACCGGGCAGCATTATCGGACGGACGATAAATCTGCCGGTCCGCACGGCCCGGTTCTTTGTGAACAAGCTTTGATTTTTATCAAGGAAATGCAAAGCGGACGAGAAAAATGGAAGGTATAATAGGGAAAGATAACAAGTGTACGGGAGGGGAGAGGAAAATGTCCTCTCGCGTGTTTACGTGATCGGTATCTAAACGTTATTAAGCTATTGCATAGCTTTTATCGCAGGCTCTGAGCTCGGCGCGCGCGAAAAACGTAACGAAAAAACCTGACCACATTTGACAGCACGCATCGTCTAACGTCGTTTTAGTTCGGGAGACTTCGGCAATCATAAAAATATCCGTCATAAAGACAATTTACTTTTTCTTACTAATTCTAAACGGCCAGCTACAAAAGTTTTCACAATGAAACCTACTTATAAAATTCTCCTACAACAAAGAAGTTCTTTATTACAGTAGCGCACCACAAACATTTTAAATAAATTATATTCTCGCTAAATATACGCGGTAGGCGATTTTATTCTTTTAAAATAAAATAAAATGTTATGCAATAGCTTCACCGCGGCAGTCTCCGAGTGCTAGGGAGGGGAGGGAGAGAGAGAACGTTTCTTGACGTTTCACTTGATTGACGTGGCTGACCATAGCCTAATTAGTACAGTAATAAATAAATAAATAATTATAATTGCATAAGTTGATAAAAAATGCTATGCAATAGCTTTATCGCGACAGTCACCGAGTGGCACACGTTTTTTTTTTTTTCTCTAAAATCACGGACAAAAGTCGGTGAACTATAATTGCTCCCAATTTAATTATTTCCCAATAAATCCGTTCAATATCAGATTCGTTCAAGTCAAAAGAGCTAGTCATAATCCAATAAAGAAAGTTTAGAAGTTTGTATCAAAGTTTGTGCGTCGGGAGGTTTTCGAAGCTAGCCTGCCACATTCAGTATCCGAAACTAAACCAATTATTTTACATCTTAGTTAGTTGTAGTTACTACAACTATTCAAACTTGTCGACTACGAACTAATCACAGAACATGTTTTCGATTGTGTAACAATTTATTATTCAATGGAATTCAAGCTTTATAACGACGGTTATGAGGTTGAAGTCTAAAACTAAATCACAGAAAAAGTTAACTACTTTTGTGTATACATTACAAGGTAGTTAAAATTCTAGTTTTCCTTTCGCAAAGGCATTCTTGTATGGATGACCAAGAAATTATGTCATGTGTGTTTTTTTATATATTCATCAATATGAAAGTGATTTATCGCTCAGCGTCGCTTTAAGATAATGACTTTGAAATGCATTAAATACCATAACGAATTTTTAACTTATTAATCTTTCTAATTTTAAACATAACTAGGCTTTTGAAACTGTAATTACAGCAATATGTATGCTATAAGCAAGTTCTAACATAACATATCGAAATCAATAATTTCTCATTGAAACTTTACTACAGTAGAACTAAAGTCGTTTACATACGTACGACTATGACGTACTGAAATACTGAAACGTTTCAGCGAACTTACACGACCGACGTTATAAAGCGATGAATATAACTCGGTGTTTACCGAGAATGTTAAAAGTTTTTACAACTTATTTTGGTTAACGACGACTTCGGCAGAATTATTTTTGTAAGATATTTTTCTACTAGCTTTTCTCTCCTAAAATTTTTCGTAGAGGTAAAGTGTGGAATGAACCAAATTGTTAAGAACAAGGCAAAATAAGAAAAAAAGGTGGCTTTCTGGCAAAACACATTTACAAAGCTTTCTTGTTTTATTAGTTTTCCAGTTCTTTTATCAATTCAAATACTCAAACTCTTAAAAGAGCCGAGACGAATCTGCAAAAAACGCCGAGTTAGGCAACACTGCGACGGCGAGGTGCGGCCCTGGCGGCCTAAAACTCCCGAAACAAAGATTTTATCTAAGGATCCCACAAATTACTTTCCCAAATACCTTTCGACACCTATTTATAGGAGTTCTGAAGTTGGCGGGAGTTCGGTGAACTTATTTCGCCATCAAAATCCAGCTTAGAGATTCTGTCGCCGAACCTAATCCGAGGTTTACGGCGTATAAAAGTTGCAATTACTTGGAACATCATTTGGGCCATAGTCGGGGTCGGCTGGGACGTGCCAACTTCTGCTGACAATGTTTACCTGAAAACAAAGAAAATTGGAATTAGGGCGTTTAAAATAAGACACCATTTATATTGAAACCAAATTGGTGAAGTGCTTCAGAAAGGCCGGGTGTGCAGTACTCGCAATCAACGTGCTTCTATGATCAGATGTATGAATGTGGATGAGGCGAAACGAGTATGTAAGGATCGTAAAAATGGCGCTCTGTAGTTTCTGCCTACCCGTTGTATGCATGTATTGTTCCAAAACTTAGTTCAGTGGTAATTAAGTAAGTTTAGGAAAAGCCTCGAAGAACAGCAGTAAAACTTACTAAACATAAACTTGATGGTAGCTCGGTTCATTTTAACCTTGAACTCACATTATACCTGCTTTTAAAATTTCTAATAACGTGAACGATAAAATATGCTTACGATGAAATATCTCTGGACAGTTTAATGGACATGTGGTCATATTTTATTTAATATTGTACGTAAAAATCTTATCTTGGCGGTGTGGGGAGATGGCGCGTTTACGTTTGTGGGGTCAGTTCCAAGGGTACTACTATGTAAGCACGAAACACGTAGCTTCGGCTTCACTTACGGACATAAGATTAGTTAGCTGGACGAACTAAAAATTGGTGACAACATGATTGAACGGTGCTGACTCCCGATATATTGTCAAAACTTCGAATTCAGAACTAACAGGGAGAATTTACTAACAGGGAGAGGTTCACTCAAAAGTTTCGAGTATTTTTCCGTATTTTCGTAGACGGACTAGGAGATTGGACCAGCCTCGTATTATTTATGTAAAACCCTGGTTACGTAGTCACTGGCTATATAAATAGACATAAACTTACAAGCCTTTAAAATCCATGAATTATTAATAAGTGGTGATGTATCGTGTTGAACCCAAAAGTTTATTCTGTCGGTTCTAAAACGGACCTTGGAACAAGATTAATGAATGCGGGACTATCTACTACTAAATAGTATGTTAACATGCGTACATTTATTATACTTCGGTTGGATATGGTTACACAGTGTTGAAATATAACTTGACTGGTCAATTTGTACAATGAACACTAATTAGGCGTCGTACAAACAAAGTAAAGATAGAGTTTCCACGGTGATTCTTTAATAGCCCTTTACGTTCCAGGGTGACGGTTACCTGATGAGACAGTGCCGCGACCCCGGCAGGCAAGTGTCTGTCTTAAGAACATAATTATTTGTTAGTTCATGAACCCGCAAACATCACATTCAAAGTCCACCTTAAGACTTAAACGAGAGAGCTTTCTTCAAACAAATGATTTAGTTTTAATATAAGTTACAATTTTAACAGAATTAAGAGCGGAGAAGACATGGTTAACTTTGGGGAAGTCGGTGAGATCCGGAACGGAACTAATTACGTTAATAAATATACCAGAGGGAAGGGTGGACTTCCAAGATGGCGGACTTTATCATAATCTGCTGTTGTGCTAATAGTATTAAAATATCAACAAGGGGAAAGTTTTGGCGAAAGGTTTCTGTGTCACATGTCAATAACGAACACAAGAGATACAATTTTAATTACCGATAGATCTTTTTTACAAAAGTTTAAAATTCTGTCTGTCTAATTGATATGCATTTATGCCAGATTTTTGGGAATACGTTTAAAAGAGAGTTGATTTGTAGTAAGCGTATAGTAAGCGATGTGGTCGACGGTAAAGCACGGTTATCTAGAAGTTACCTTTAAATCTTGACTTCTACCAAAGGCCTTGCTATCCGCGGGCATGCGGACGGCAAGTAATGGGCGACTCGCTGTCCGATCACGGTCCATGCCTGGGTCGACGGCGCGTCGTGTTCCTCGCGCGCCTCAAAGAGGTATCAGCAATATGACGGGGCCTTAGAGGGCCAAATTCTGGCGGGGCCGCGGTACTATCGGGTAACAGTGACTCCGAAACGTAAAGGTCTATTGATGGACACCGTGTCTTTTAGTCAGTACAAGTCTGACAGTCCCTCCTGTCCCGCCCTGGGTGGGAGGACTTATTTGATGATTTTACCAAGTAAAAAGAAAAGGTTGTTGCTATCAGGAAACTCCGCGTTTACCTACACCTACTTATTTGATGAAGATCATCAAAACCTACTTATTTGATGAAGATCATCAAATAAGTAGGTATACCTAGGTATTTCTTTATAATTTAATATTCATGATACCTTCCTTGAAGGAGTTTTAATAAAACTTGGAAGGTTTAATTAAGTTCCAATTTTATACTTTAGCGGATCGCGGTCGCCCGCTTTTTTATCCGAAGACTTTTATGAAAAAACTTTAAGGTGATGAATACTAATATTTTTTCCGGGAAAAGTGGTGGGCAGTGATAGTGAACGGTAACTGTAAAGAAAATAAAACTTTTTAAAGGAAAAGGTTTTTTGTTGCTTTATATTCCAAAGTAGTTCAGTTAGCTACTCAGATTATGGTTACTTATTTTCACAGAGAATTAATAAATACAAAGAAATATTGAATAACCTACATTTCACATTTTCATTCCGTTTTCAAGACACCGTAGGATAAAACAATTTTAGAATTTAAAGTCCCGGAATCAATTTATAAGTTTTTCACGGACTCTAAACTATCTTAACTACCTATCTAGTAAGCCCTAGAAAATACTTTAAAATACGGACTAAAAATAATGAAAACAATATTTAAAAAGCCTGCACTATCTTAATCCCCACTTTCATGTTCCAGATAACAGTAATGAATAAACAAGCGCCATTCAAAGGCTGGAACAAAAGAATGCTATCTAGGACATGTACTATAGTAGTAGCAGCTATCCAGTACAACACAGGCTGGGCCTAATCCTGTTTTTTCTCAAACAAAACAAGGTCCTGTCCCACCACTAGGGAGCGACATTCTATTGGCGATTTTCTAGCTCAAGAAGGGCAAAACTGATTGTTGTATAAAGCATTAATCGGCTCGAGTTAGATTACCGCACAGACCTAAATGTTTGTATGGCCCACAGGTAATTCTGAGTTGGCTCTTTGAGTATGTGAGTTTACATGTTTGCAATATTTACTCACGATACATGAGAAATTTCCCACGTAAAGCAACGCAAGAAAAAAACACCCATTCTTTGTGATGCTTAGCGGAAAGATCACTGATTTGAGAGACCGCATACGTGAACTAGCAAGAAATCTCCCGTCGTCGACGCTGCTCACTCGCTGCTCATTGATCGTTAGCTCGTATTGCTGTTAGCGCTACTCGCTGGCAGTGGGACCGGTCCCTAAAGCCAATAGTGAATAGAGGCTGTAAAAGAATACTGCTGTTTGTAAAGTAAAATGTTAGCAGCTGTTTTTTGTGACAGCCATTACATATAGATACGAGAAAAGACGTAATTGTCAGTTTTAGGCAGACGGATCTGTGTAACTGACTTTTTTTCGTTATAATTAGTTTATTTTGCTTTAGTATGAACACAGCTGGTAGGAACATATAAAATCTTTGTGGGTTTTAGCTATAAAACATTAGTGCTTTAGTAAAGAAGGGACAACATCAAATGAAGAATATGAAACAAGGTTATTAAGCACAAAAAGTAATACCCCATGATATTAGAATAATTTTAAAACACATGCGACTAAATTAAGATGAAAATAAGGGATTTAAGTTCACAACCTTACCGCTGTGAGCGGTAACTCAGTGCGGGGCGGCGAGCGGTAAGAAGTGTTTGAAACACGCCACAAGGTGCCGCCACTGGCGAATTCGCGAACTACCAAGTAATTAATGTCTTATTCGAGCCGCCTGTCGCATCGCTCACAGCTAACACCAACGTGGTGAACGAACTGTTAGAACAAAAATATGAAAACACCAATAGTAAAATAAAAAAACACGGGTTGCACTCCGGGAGTGCCGGTAGAAGTGAAAACTCTTTTATTACTGTGTTATATTTTAAAACTGAAGTGGTATAGATTTGAAATTAACAATATTTAATTGATATTGTCGTACTGGTGTCAAATCACAAATGTTTTCATATATGCTCGATAGACGTCGTTGCACGATTAAAATGCAAGCTATCGTTTGCCTCTTCGTCTTACGAATTTTCATTCTACGTGGTTCACGCTAAGAGCGATATATATCGAAAAAGTCAAACTCCTGTCAGGGTCACGTGACTTTGGAGTTTGACTTTTTTTACCCATTACAAAAAAAAAGTGTACAACGCCGCTAAAGAAGTTTTCACTTGAAAAATATAACAAAGCGGGAAAACAAGGGCCAATATTAACTTTTTCCCACAATCCGCCTTTTCAGCTTCACTTTGTACCTTGTAAAACGACGTTTAAACCGGTCATCAGCCCTCGAGTAGAAGCAATAAGTCGAGTGGGAGCTCCTAATGTGCCGCCGTTAGCTGAATGTCTTGCCATTGCGTGCGTTAACAAGTTCAACGTGAAATGTTTCAGATTATTGGATTACGCCTTTTACGGCTTGGAAATTAGTTTGACTTTCAAGATCTTTTTATCTAGTCTATAAAAAAACTTTTTGTATAAAACTATAGGGCTTTGAGGAACCTAGTCCAAAAGTTATTTTAAAGGCGCGTTTCCATTAGACAACTCTTGCATGCATACAAGTATGACGTAACATTTCCATACAAGCAGCTTGAATTGGAAACATGTTTTTGATAGTGTGCAAATTGCATGCAGGTCATTTCCAACTGAATACGTTGAAAGTTACTTGAAACAAAATGTATAAGTTCAAACTACCTACGTGCAACTTGTAATTTGTATGCAGGTTTGTTCAAGTTGCAAACAATAGGCTATTTCACTAAAAAAAATACATGTGGCACTCGGAGACTGCCGCGGTGAAGCTATTGCATAACATTTTTTTATTTAAAAAAATCGCTTACCGCGTATATTTAACGAGAATACAATTTATTTAAAACTAGCTTCCGCCCGCGACTCCGTCCGCGCGGATGTCGGTCTTCGCGTGGATGGTTTATTTCTCCATTTTGAGTAACTCTGACAATTACATCTTATAAATATCTATTGGACCCAAATACGGCTAAGCCTAATAATTAAGGAGATCTATTGAGCTACTGCTGTTGAGCTCGCGTTCTGTAATATTTTTTTCATAGTAATTCCGACCTTGTATTTACAAATAACTGATCGGAACAGTAATCAAAAAGGTCGCGCTGAAAAGCACGGTTTGAGGCACGGGTTTTTGGTCCTCTAAACCCTAAATAACAGAATTGAATTACTTACTGTCTAACTTTATGATACAACTTAGTAGCCGAGTCTTGTGTAGGTATTCCAATTAGGGCGTAGCCTGCAAGTGCACTGCCAGTTCAGTCACAAAGGAAATAAGAAAGTCGCGGTAGTCGTTAACTCTCGGAGAATCTTAACACCGCGATTCAGAAATGCGCGTCATAGGCACAACGCCATCTAGTGGTGAGTGGTGGAACCTTTTTAGAAATCAATGGAGGCAGGCGTGGCGTAATGTTCTACTTGATAATAGGTGTCGCCAGTGGTTCCATAATAAGGTTTGTTACAGATTTTTTTTTCTACGTATTTTTCCAGGATAAAAAGTATCCTATTTTATGCCCAGGATAATAAGGTATAATTATATCAAGTTTCATCGAAATCGAATCTTTAGTTTTCACGTGATGCCTGCATATACAGACAGACAGACAGACAAAAATTTTTTTAATCACATATTTGGGTTTGGTATCGATCCAGCAACACCCCCCGCTATTTATTTTTTCAATATTTTCAATGTACAGAATTGACCCTTCTACAGATTTATTATAATTATGTATAGATGTTTGTGGTGCACTACTGTAATAAAGAACTTCTTTGTTGTAAGAGAATTTTATAAGTAGGTTTCATTGTGAAAACTCCTTTTGTAGCTGGCCGTATAGAATCAGTAAGTAAAAGTAAATTGTTTTATGATTGCCGAAGTCTCCCGAACTGAAACGACGTTAGACGATGCGTGGTGTCAGGTATTTTCCTTAGGTTTTTGTGTTAGGTTTTTGGGAATTTCTTGATTCGGTCGCCGCGCCGCGCCGCGCTCAAAGCCCGCGATAAAAGCTATGCAATAGCTTAAAAATACAATCTGATTCGAAAGATAAAATCTGTACATAACAACATGTAGAGCGAACAGCTAAATATTATCAAACAAATTCATTGATACAGAAAATAAACGCGGGCCACGTGTATAATAACCCGAAAGTGCTCATTCAGTAGCAAACAGTTAGAACATGAACATATTTTTCAGAATTGGGTCGCAGATTAAGCCGCGCTTGCATTTCTACTCTACAAAACACTCGAGACAAAAACTTAAAGCCCGCTACAAAACAACGTGGTTTAAGTTATAAACGACTGGTTAATAAAAGAAATGATTCAAGACCAGACAGGTTTAATTCAATATACGTTAAAAGTGGCAGTAGTTCAAGTCGAGTTTACAACTAAGGAGCTAAGTGCATAGATCTTCGTTTTTTTGGAATAGAAAATTGATGATAACGTAAAAGCTCCCACCACATTTTTTAAATGGTTTAATAAAATTGTTAACACCTTAGTGGACCTTGAATAGCCTTTTACGTTCCAGATTCACGGCTACACGTTTGGACAGTTTTGCGAAATCTAAAATCAATACCTAGCTTTTAAACTACTATCTATAATATCTTACTTGTATTATTCTAACGCTAGCCGGCCGGCCACAACTGGCAAAGAAAGTTATCACAAATCTTCAACAGCTTTTTATTCAAGTTCATTTCCCGCTATCGCTCGCGGTTGTAACCTAACCCCTTCTTACGGAAGCACAATCGCATTGTTTTTCGCGTCACCTGCGCGGTGCGGGTGTATTGTTTGCACAAATTGTGCGAAAACATTGTGCCCACCCTCCCACCCCTCTCCTCAGTTCCACGGTGCCGTTGCGGCCGTCCTCGACCAAATATACACGCTTGTTGATTGGAAGATAAGGTGCCTTTGTACTTAGATAGGGCTTGTACAAGTTTTAAAGTGGGAATAGGGGCTACTATTTTTAGAAATCCTTTGTTTTAACTGAGCTGTTGTACTTTTTAGGGTTCCGTAGCCAAATGGCAAAAACGGAACCCTAATAGATTCGTCATGTCTGTATGTCTGTCCGTCCGTATGTCACAGCCACTTTTCTTCGAAAGTATAAGCTATCCTGTTGAAACTTGGTTAGTAGAGGTATTATGCGAACCGCATTAGGATTTTCACACAAAAATAAAAACAAAACAAATTTTGGGGGTGCCCCCCATACATAGAATTGAAAGTCAAATTATTTTTTTCAACAAACCCATACATGGAGGTTACTATGGTCATTTTTTTTTTAAACTGAACAGTTTGCGCGAGAGACACTTCCAAAGTGGTAAAATGTGTCCCCCCCCTGTAACTTCTAAAATAAGAGAATGATAAACTAAAAAAAATATATAATGTAGACCTCAACAAAACTTCCAACGAAAATTGGTTTGGATGAGATATAATTAGCAGTTTTCGAGATATAGTACATTTTCAAAAACCGCAAATATAACTTTGCCATTCATACAAACACTATGAAAAACAAAGTTATTTTTATTGTTTGTGTATATTACTTTCTAATCTCAATATTATTATATCCCTAATCTATGCTTGCTACTACAGAACCCTTCATGGGCGAGTACAACTCGCACTTGGCCGGTTTTTTATGTAGATTACTGCCACTGCTGGCCCGCTTTTAACTTATTACCCGACTGCGCGACGCAAAGGAGGGTAATGTGTTTATCAGTCTATGTATGTATGTATGTATGTAAGTATGTATGTATGTTTGTTTCTATGTGGCGTTCTAGAGACCAAATGCGTAGGCCGATTTTGATAATTCTTACGTCAATCGATTCGTCTTAACCTTGCGAGTGTCACTAAAGACATGACAGTAATCAAAATACACCACAGCGACAACCAGACGCCATATTGTCAAAATGAAAAAAATAAAAGTCGATGAACTATGTCAAGTGGGGTGTCGTTGAATAGGTATTTTAAAATCATCTTGAGGTTCTTTTTATCATTTTTCATTTTAATTGATAGTTTAGGATATATAACGATTTAAAGTTGTTTACAATCATTCTTGCTAATTTTTACCCGACTACGGCGAAGCAAAAAGGAGGGTTATGATTTTGACCGGTATGTATGTATGTATGTATGTATGTTCATCTGTTCCCTCATAACTTCTGAACTACTTATCACTACTTGACAAATGAGGTGTCGTTAGAAGCGTCTCAGTTGTCCGCTGGTTATAGGGTAGGTGACGTGTCACCAAATCCAATACGGCGCCCTCTAGGTGATGAAAAGTCGTAACCGAAAAAAAAAATTTTTTCGCACAGTATCGACATGGGTATCAAATTAAAGGGCTTGATGAGCACATTTGAAATATATATACATTATATAGCTTTTACTAGCTACTTTGCCTGTTTCTAACAGTGTTAACATGGGTATCAAATGAAAAGGCTTAATGAGTACATTTTAAATTCACTCGCTGCTTTGCTTATTATATCAAATAACCCCAAAATAGTGTAAATAAAAAATAAGTTAAAATAACTAAAACCCGACTACGAAAAAATCGCGCACTAAAAAGTATAAAACAAGAACAATCCGTGTTACAGAAATTTTTAATTAATAGCCGTGGTCGTATGCCACCTGCGGTTGTTTCACACAATCTTTATTGGCTAGGTGGCATACGACCACGGCTATTAATTAAAAATTTCTGTAACACGGATTGTTCTTGTTTTATACTTTTTAGTGCGCGATTTTTTCGTAGTCGGGTTTTAGTTATTTTAACTTATTTTTTTTCTTACTTATTGATTTAAGTTTTTATTTCAAATATAAACAATATACAAACAAAAAAAACAATGAATCGAAACTAAAAAGTATAAAATAAAAAAGTAATTTATAGAAAAACAAAAGACCCGACTGCGTAAAAACTAATTTTTGAAAATACGTGAAAAAGTTAACTTAGATAGAAACTAAAAAGAAAGAAACAAGCCCAACTGAACAGCAGGAAGAAGCAGAACAGAACGACTCACAGTCGGGGCCCATTCAAATTTTACCAATCAAATCTTCCCAAGGGGACGCGAACGACTTCTGGACACGGAGTGCTAAGTATTCTACTTGCAAGTATCTGCAATTAGCTCGTGCAAGTGCAAGTAATGTTCGGACAAGCCGTAACCGAACATTAAAACAAATCAAAACAACATTACAATGTAGGTCAAGAGTCCAACAACCACAAAGCCACAGTTGCCAAATCTCAAAGCCACTTGATCCACCTCAAGATCAGACAATCAGCCAAGTTACTCTATCTTGGCCAGTCCGGCTAAAATAATAGCCATACCGGCTAAATAATAGCCGGAAAGGCTAAATAATGGGCAGGGGGTAGGGTTACGTCGGACCGCGTATAACGAGCGCCACTTGAGGTTAATAGATTGCATCTCCAGTGCATCGGGGAATACACGAGCGAGTGGTTTGTGCGGGCACGGTGTCCCGTGATGTTGTCGGATATTCAAGTTGTGAGGGAGCTTGGTATGAGGACATAAAAATTGGTTTTATTTAAATAGTTTGAAGATTCTTGTAGTTTAATTTAGTACTTGCGTTTTAAGGTGATAGATATTTTGAAAGAATTATTACTATGTAATTAGGACGTCGTAAAAATGTTGATGTGGCATTTTTAACCGACTTCAAAAAAAGGAGAAGGTTCTCAATTCGTCGGAATCTTTTTTTTTATGTATGTTCCCCGATTTCTCGAAGACGCCTGGACCGATTTGGATAATTTTTTGTGTGAAAGGGTATACTTCCCAAGAGGTCCCGTGATCATCAGGTCAGGATCTGGTGATGGGATCCGAGGGAAATCGAGGGCAACCTTCAAATTTTATAGGCCCGCACATCGTTTTTCGCAAATTTTATGAAGTAATTTAAGTACTTTCGTATGATAATCATCATCTCATGTAGCTGAGCTGATGATGGAAGGTATAACTCCTTAACAGTAAGGAATAGGCATCGACTGATTAAGTTTGTGTTCGCATATCTCCGGAACTGCAAGTCCAATTTAAGTAATTCTTTTTTTGTTGTACTAGGTATTGTTTAACTTACGGAATACTGCAAGTTTCATCAAAATCGGTTCAGGAATTTTTGAGATAGGGAATTTTATTAGCTTATTGTGCACTTGAGCGATGTTGTTACCGGTGCTACGGATTACAAAATTTTAGTGCACATGTAAGAGAATGATTTAATTGACAGAATTTGGGTTGAAAATTTAAACTAAAAAATGCAAAATCAAATTTTTTTTCAAAAAAAAAAGCAACCGCCTTCAAAAACAACCACAAAAAAGGGTAAAATAACCTACAAAATAACTTTTCTTTCAGAAGTCGGTGGCAAAAAGACAATGAAATGAAAAAAAACAAAGGCACCGACTTCTGAAAGAAAAGTTATTTTGTACCCTTATAGATTCGTCATGTCTGTCTGTCTATTCGTCCGTATGTCACAGCCACTTTTTGTCGAAAGTATAAGAGCTATCCTGTTGAAACTTGGTAGGTAGATGTATTATGTGAAATTTGCCGTACACTGTTGGAGGGTAAGCTTTACGTAAAGTTTGCATCCATACCCCACGCCACACGCCACACGCCGTACTGTAACCGTGGCCGGTTTAACGCAGTTACGGTAATTCATCTTGAACATAGTATATTCGATTTTACACGCTATAATCGTGTTTAACTAAACCTATAATTATTCAATCATGTTCAATTACAAAGAAACAAAGCAACTCATTATTCATTAATTAAGACGCCACCATATTTCCTATTAAATTACTTCAACATCTAATTATTCTCATTATCTTAATAAAAGCAAACAATAAAACGAAACACCTTGACATTTTCTACAAGCCGCGGTCCTGCCTAAACCGCCGCCCTTATGTTTACAAACCTAGTAAAATTAATGGCGGTGCTTTAGCAAAGCATTTGGACAAAGCGGGGTTACCTAGCTCGTTTGTTTACCTAGACCAGGTAATAGGGCTCGATTAGAGTGTCTATTAATTGCAGCGGATACAGATATTGTTTGTTAATGACCAGTTCAAGTGCGGCGGAGTTAAATGGGGAGTGAAGACGGGACCGCGCATTAGTTTACAACTTAGAGAGGAGGTTTATTTACTGGACTGATTTAAGAGGTGTTAATAATGAGTCAAATGGAATTTACAGTATGTTCTCTTATCACAAACGTTTTATTTTGTAGTAAATGTCAAGTGTGGTTGTGTCTTCTTTTTTACAGAATTAGTAGCATATAAAAAAGTGGAAAACACAAGTTTATCTTTTATTATGCTATGCTATATTTTTTAAACCTTTTCCGTAGTAAACGAGCGCACTTTACATTCAAAACTATTCTGTTAAAGCCGATAACGAATCAATAAGAGTGAAATACTCGGCCACTAGTGATAGAGCCGGTGGGGACGTAAATCAAGAGTTTTCTCCTTCAACCGAACCAAGTTCAGAATATCTGACAGCTATTATCACCAGGAACAAATCTCACATTTTCACGAATCATAAATTAAAACGCGAGAAGCATGGACATTCATGGGTGAAAGAAAGGGATAATTATGTAGTGTACTTTTTGCCTTTCCCTATGAGAAAAAGGCGTCAGTTATGACGATTAGTTTTGTTGTCACATGCCCGCCACGAAGTTCCACCCGTATGTTTTCTGATAGTAAAATCGGGCGCGAATTAGGGAGTCGGCTTAGCCCGCAATGCGAAATGTCTCGGGAAATATATTAGAGGGAAACGTACGAGAGGTTTGGGAGCCGTCGGGTGATAAAGTTAAGCCTCAGGTGCTTTAGTTCTTACTAGCAGGTGGTGACGTGAGGAAATCCTTACGTAGCGTTAATTTAGGTAGGTAGGTTTCAGAAGGTAAGTTAAAATATTATAAACATGTCATTTTCTGGGCCTGCGGGGGTCCCGGGACCATCTGTAAAGTAACCCTGATCCTGGAACATAAAAGGCAATTGAGAAAACAGTATGGACTTTTAGTTAGTACGAGTCTGACAGTTTTGTCCACTTCAAAGATTATAATCCAACAACAACAAAAAATGGCATTTCAAACAGCCGTTGTTGTTACCCTATAAATAAATATTTGAAAGTTATACTGCCAACATACATTAAACAAACAAGAAAACATCTCTAAGTAAGTACCTATTCTTTGAAGAGTAAAAATAAACTTGAAAGAGAGTTAATTTCCCGTATCGACTGAATTATTCACAAAGTTCCTGTGTATCGTGAATGTATCGGAAAAACATTTGATCTTACAACTGAACTCGCTCAATTTCCTTCTATTATTTCCATCTGTCTTTCGAGTTACAATGCCTGCTTTCACCAACACAAAGGGGCGTATATGTGGAAAACATCCGTTTCATTTGTAACGGTAAGTTAAGCGGCGAGAGTTCAAATTCCAACAGTATAATTCCAATGGTCAAAAAGTCTAATCACTTATCATTAAAATGTTACACTCACATAAGTATAAAGCTACCATTTCATGCACCAGTAATTATAAATTAATATTCTTTTGTAGCAGAAAGTAAGAACATGTGGTAACATGTTCTTACTTTCTCTTCTCTTCTTTACTTCTTTTTTACTCTCAAGGGTCTATCTTACTCCATTGATAGGTATATCAATGGAGTAAGATAGACCCTTGAGAGTGATCGCTGCCTCATATACTCGTATTACGTAGTAAATGCCTTTCTTTTATAGCTCCATTAAATATACTGTGCACTTACAAAGAAAGGTAATCCGTATATTTTATAGGAATTGTAAACAAAAATATTGATCAGTACTGTGTTAGATAACAATGAGATTGGTCAAGAAATTAACCTAGTTTTAATTTTCAGACCGGCAAACTTTCAGCCAGGTCAGGATTTAGGTTCACTGAAACATTTCGTATCATTGTCATTTTCTAAACGAAACAATTCCAAATTGGGTAAAAATGGCTCGTAACTACGTCTTAAAAACCTCAAATCTGCACTAAAGTTATAAGGAGTATCCTTGCCCTTATGTACTGAATGTTTGTGATTTAAATCTTATAAAGCCCTGAATAAAGGCTATATCTGCCTATAAAAACTGCTCTCAATAACATCTTTATCTACCTGATCTGATCCCACTTCAACCACAAACCTCCTTTATCCTCAATAATCAAATCGGCCATTTATAACCGAAACGTTTTCAATACGTTTATCTCCTCGTCCTATATTATTGCGATTCCGTTATCTATCTATTTGAGAATCACCCTTTGTCCTTTTTGAATGGGAGGGACACTTTTATTAAGTTTTCATATAATATCAAGTGAATTTTATTTGTTTTGGTCTTATAATTTGAGAAAAGGAACAAACAAGCATACGGCCCGCCTGATAATTTTACATATGGACCTCGCCGCCCACTCTATAGGACCAACCCCGGGGTGATGGCGTGTCAAACAAAACACGCGCGGCTCAAGGAGCGTCAGCAAACTGACGGAGCTCCCAGTCAACTGCCGGGGTCGCGGGACTGAAGGTACAGAGTGGATTTTTAGTCAGTAGTTCCGACATATATACCCTGCCTCTCTATCCATGGACAATTTTTAAGGTATTACCTCCCAAACAAAAATGGTTTCAGCTATAGATCGTAAATTGATATTGTGATCCTAGATTCGATTTCTAGAAAGGGCAGTCTTATTAGGTTTCCCTATCTGGATTTGATTAGTACATAGAACCCCAAAATCTAATCGAACCGATCAAACCATAAGTGACGAAATGTAGATGTATTAAAGTAATTAAAGTAATTGTAGTGTATGCGCGGGCGCATTGGCGTTTTCAGTCGGTTACCGGCCGTAGGCGAGTGAGCACGTCTTTAGGTTTTCGCATACAGTGTATCCTGATCAGATAACCTGAGTGACAAAAAGTGTGTTTTATTGGCCCTCAAGACACGACAGTAATAAAGCTCTGTATATCCCTGAGAAGATACATAGGCGCAATGTTATATTATTATAATAATATTCCAGAATGTTAATTTACCAGCTAAGCTTTAATCAAACAACAATCAGACGCGGAATCCAATCATCTAAGATTGGAAATGTTGTAGGTATGTATTGACATTAAATCAATTTATATTATGTCAATATCGAACTACCTCGAGTCTTTCACATTCAATAATTAAAAAGTCTATTCAATTAAATTGATTATTGTGTATACTAATTAAATTCACATATATTATTTGTAGTTGCTATGTTTTGTTTGGAATTAATTATGTTTAATTGTTCCCTAGTACCTAAGTAGGTAAATATAAATCAACCAAAATTGTAACCAATACTTCCATGCATTATCGAATCAAAATAGATTAAGAAGCATAGATATTTTTCAAAATATTTTTACTCGACGTCGATGCAATAGAGGCAGAGAAAGAGAAATGAAGAAAATAGGGCAAAGTATTGACTTACACCAAGAAAGAAAGAAAGAAATAAACAAATAATTGCTATTAGTTTAAAAAACTAGTAAAAACTAGTAGCACGCATCAAAAATTACAATCTTCGTATTCCTCTCGTCGAACCTTATTGATTGATACCCATGACATAGTAAGAATTTGTAAGAATATGACATTTTGCATTATTTTCAGCAAACCCTTTCATTTAATACCCATAACATGGGGATGCATTTCAAACCGCCAGTCCGCCATCTTGGACGTCCGCCATATTGGATTTAAGTCAAGTGACAATTTTTGTCGTATTCCCGACAGCAAACTCTTTCATTTGATATCCATATATCATCGGGGTGCATTTCATATAGCCTGTCCGCCATCTTGGACGTCCGCCATATTGGATTTATGTCACGTGACTATTTTTTTCGTATTCCTGACAGCAAATCCTTTTATTTGATACCCATATCATGGGGGTGGATTTCAAATAGTCAGTCTGCCATCTTGGGGAGGCCGCCATATTGGATTTGTAATGACGTTTCTTAGCTAGTCATGTATTGTCTCCAGAAATCAGAGCGTGTGCACAATTTCATCCTAAAGGAAGACCGGGAAGTGGGTCAAATTAAGATTCCATGATTTTCTTACATTGTTACAAGTGAAGCTAATTTAATAAGCGTGTTAAAAATGCGGTTTAAACCACGATAAAATAACTTAAATAATTTACAACTAAAACACAATCTCAGCTCCGATCAAACCAAGAAACTTGATAGGTACAATCGAATACTAATACAACTCGATTCGATTCTCCATCGGTAAGACCCGGCGCACAATCGTAAAAGTTCGCGACTGACATTGTCAGGTCATGTAGACGACGCTTTAAATACTAAATGTTCTGCTCTCAGTTGCAAAGTTGTGCGCGAACGCAAGTCTGCATTGAAAACTGCGATCTATCAAACAGTTGTGAAGTTGAAAGGAACTTTGTCACGTGAGATATGCGAATGGAGGAAATATCGATGCTTTGGTTAGGGTCTTAGGGTTGCAAAGAAGTAAAACAGGACTCAGATTTATCAGAGAGTAACAAATAGAATATTTCTTTTCGGGAACGCATGACTGTTTTAGTTAGTGGACATTTTAATATGATTATTCACGATTTTTATTGATAGACGGCACTCTCCGGATTCAATTAACAAAAATATTCAGTTTTCTTCATTTCTTTTAACAAATAATAATATAATAATATAATATTCCACAACTATCACACAACGCCATCTAGTCCCAAGCTAAGCAGAGCTTGTGTTATGGGTACTAGACAATAAACATACTTATATATTTCTAAATACATACATATTATAGATAAATTACACCCAGACACAGAACAAATGATCGTGCTCATCACACAAACATTTGTCCTGGGTGGGAATCGAACCCACGACCTCCGGCATAGCAGTCAGGGTCACTAACCACTAGACCAACAGGCCTGTCAAAAGTTTCAACAAAGTTTTCTTCTATCTCTCTCTATTATTATTTAATTTCTTGACTACGATTTTAAACTCAGCTGACAACCCTACTCATATGCAAATCAAAACTGCTGTTGTAAGTAGTGACATTACGATCAAACGTATAACGAGCCAGTAGCGTCGACTTGCGCATCCAACTGCAATAGTCTGTACTTAGACT
Source organism: Agrotis exclamationis (assembly GCA_950005045.1). Classification (NCBI taxonomy): domain Eukaryota; kingdom Metazoa; phylum Arthropoda; class Insecta; order Lepidoptera; family Noctuidae; genus Agrotis; species Agrotis exclamationis. The sequence goes on along the minus strand of OX465427.1, from coordinate 23,463,534 downwards.
CACAAGTGCGGCTAACAAACCGCAAGTTTTGCTTGTTACTTGCCGGTGCGGCGAATATTTGATACCAATCGGTATGCTTTCAAGTTCGGATGTTATTGGACTTGTAAGTGGAGCGATTGCATTTGAATGTAAATTCGGAGTAGTTTTTTTCAAAGTAACTCTAACTATTTCATTTTATTGATTTTATAACATTTGTTTATGCTAAATATTAAGAGAGTGCCGTATTGAGGGATTCTCGTTCTTTATCTACATTTCACACAACAAAAAAACTCAATGGCACTTTGATCAGCAATGTAATTGGCTATTCTTCATTCTCGAAGTGAATCATTAGGAATATTGCTAATTGGTCGTTTTAGACACGCTGGTTTCTCCTGGTGCTCACTTGTTTAATCGAACTTACTACCTATAGTTCAACAGTAACATTTGCGACCACTAAACCGAACAGCCTTATATTTTAATCTCATTTCGTTTAGTCAATAAGGCATCAAAGTAAACCCTAGTCCACGATCTACACTATAGTAAAGAAAAAGAAAAACCGGCCAAGTGCGAGTTGGACTCGCGTGAAGAGGGTTCCGTACGATGTTACCTATCACGTTTTTTTTAAATCTGACCCATATTGGTACGCACAATATTGAGTGATTTACCGTGTTATTTTAATATCATGGACTTCTTATAGGTTTTCCTATAATCTATAAGTAGAAAACTAATTTCTGTATTATTTTTTTTTAAATAGGTTCAGTAGTTTCGGAGATAAGGGGAGGGGAATGGTCAAATTTCGTCTATTTTCTTGAATAACTTGGAAATTATTTATTCTAAAATCACAAAAAAAATATATTTAAAATTGTCTCAACAAGACCTTTCATTTGATATGTCACACGATGCAGTTTTCAATTTTTTTTTTTAATTTTCCTCTTCCCCCCCAAAAATTACCTCCCATATACAGATATGGACTTCTTATAGGTTATCCTATAGACTATAAGTAGAAAACTAATTCCTGTGTTTTTTTCAAAATTTTAGGTTCAGTAGTTTCGGAGATAAGGGGGGGGAATGGTCAAGCTTCGTCTATTTTTTTTTTGAATAACTTGGAAACCATTTATTTTAAAATTACAAAAAAAAATACTTTTAAGTTTGTCTCAACATTACCTTTCATTTGATATGTCACACGATGCACTTTTCAAATATTTTTTTTATAATTTTCCCCTTCCCCCCCCAAAAACTACCTCCCATATACAGATATGGACTTCTTATAGGTTATCCTATAATCTATAAGTAGAAAACTAATTCCTGTATTTTTTTCAAAATTTTAGGTTCAGTAGTTTCGGAGATAAGGGTGGGGGAATGGTCAAGCTTCGTCTATTTTTTTTGAATAACTTGGAAACCATTTATTTTAAAATTACAAAAAAAATACTTTTAAGTTTGTCTCAACAATACCTTTCATTTGATATGTCACACGATGCAGTTTTCAAATATATTTTTTTTAATTTTCCCCTTCCCCCCCAAAAATTACCTCCCATATACAGATATGGACTTCTAATAGGTTATCCTATAATCTATAAGTAGAAAACTAATTTCTGTATTTTTTTCAAAATTTTAGGTTCAGTATTTTCGGAGATAAGGGGGGGGGAATGGTCAAATTTCGTCTATTTTCTTGAATAACTTGGAAACTATTTATTTTAAAATTACAAACAAAATACTTTTAAGATTGTCTCAACAAGACCTTTCATTTGGTATGTCACACGATGCAGATTTCATTTTTTTTTTTTAATTTTCCCCTTCCCCCCCAAACATTACCTCCCATATACAGATATGGACTTCTTATAGGTTTTCCTATAATCTATAAGTAGAAAACTAATTACTGTATTTTTTTCAAAATTTTAGGTTCAGTAGTTTCGGAGATAAGAGGGGAGGGGGAATGGTCAAATTTCGTCTATTTTCTTGAATAACTTGGAAACTGTTTATTTTAAAATTACAAAAAAAAATACATTTAAGATTGTCTCAACAAGACCTTTCATTTGGTATGTCACACGATGCAGATTTCAAATATTTTTTTTTAATTTTCCCCTTCCCCCCCAAAAATTACCTCCCATATACATATGGACTTCTTATAGGTTTTCCTATAATCTATAAGTAGAAAACTAATTACTGTATTTTTTTCAAAATTTTAGGTTCAGTAGTTTCGGAGATAAGAGGGGAGGGGGAATGGTCAAATTTCGTCTATTTTCTTGAATAACTTGGAAATTGTTTATTTTAAAATTACAAAAAAAAATACATTTAACACTGTCTCAACAAGACATTTCATTTGATATGTCACACGATGCAGTTTTCAAAACTTTTTTTTTCATTTTCCCCTTCCCTCCCAAAAATTACCTCCCACATACAGTTTTCATCTATTCACGTCACAGGAATTGATATGTGTACCAAATTTCAACCCGTTCGGCTTTATTACAAAACGTGGTTTAACTTAGACCAAGGTTTAAATCAAAAATCAATTTTTTAATTTCGAACTTTATTTCTACTGTCGTAAAGTTATTAATACAAAAACCGAGTTTAGATCCCGGTCTAAGTTGTCAATGTGCATTTTAGATTTTTATAGCAGTTGGAATAAAGTTCGAAATTAAAAAATTGATTTTTGATTTAAACCTTGGTCTAAGTTAAACCACGTTTTGTAATAAAGCCGATTCGGTCTAGTAGAATCGGAGATAATTGACTGTAAGCGACAGACAGACGGACACACGAGTGATCCTATAAGGGTTCCGTTTTTGTATTCGGACGTACGGAACCCTAAAAAGAAAGAAAAAACGTTTATTGGGTAGACCGGTGCACACAATGTTAACAAACAGATTAATAAAAACAAAAACGAACATGATAACAAAGAAATAAATCACTACATAGTACAAAACAACAACGAAATAACAAACATTGTGTGTCCCACGGCTACGCCAAATAGGTCCAGTTCAGCAAATTGTCGAGTAGCTAGTACTCGACGCTGGTTTTCAACTGGACCTGGACGATGACGTGACGGACGCAAAGCAGTCTCAAAACATCCAAACGTGTTATGTGTGTTTGGGGGTTACCTATCATAAGATCGAAAAATGTTTGACCGAATTTCATTTGACCTAAAACTTTCAACTTTTATCGTTTGGTTTTTTTTTACTTCATCGAAGTCACGTTTGCCACTGTTTCAGTTAACCTATTATCTATTCGTTTTTTTTCGTTACTCCAACACTTCATTTGGCCGAAAAACTTTTTACCGATGTTACACTTACTCGAAATAACGGTTGTTCGAAGTATTATGTTTCCAAACATTCATTATACCACTGTTTTAATTGCCATATTTTCACCAAAAACCTAGGAATTTGTGCACACTAATTATTGCCGTTACATTTTTATCAGGCGCCATTGAAAACAATTGTACAAAAGCCATATACGATAATATAACTCTGACTATTACTGGTATTGTATTATCATTAATGACATTTGCTGTTAATTACATAGTTGGACTATAAAGGTGAAACCGCACTAGGCGGAACTGCACTGCAGCGCAACTGCTCGACACGACACGTATCTTTGCCACGCAGTTCGGTTACTACCGAATAGCTACCGAATTATGTAGCCTGTGGCAGGGTCGCCATGAGATGTAGCCTATGGCGGGGGCGCCATGAGATGTAAGGTTTGGGTAATAAAAGAGAAGATCACTGCTTGGTTCCCATTGGAAAAGTATAATGAATACTTAATAATTATACATGAATGCATTCAAGTAGTACATAGCGCAACGTAAACAATAATATGAGACGTTGATATAAAGGAGCATACTTACTAACAATATAAAGAAACATACACACTTCAGCAGTGTAGTTCCGTTGCCGCTTAGTGCGTGATGTCTCGTATGATTTCATATAAAGAATATTTTAATGCGTCGTGTCGCGCAGTTTCAGATTTTGTGTGATTCTTGATACTCTTTTGTTATTGTGTTGTTTTTGTGTTTGTAAAAAGGTTTTTATTGTGATACACTTGCATACAGCATAAAAACAGATATGCACCATGTAAACAAGCACCACAAAAACATGCAAGCAAGCTTGCAGGATGCAAGCAAGCATACAGCATGCAAGCAAGCATGCAGCATTCAAGCAATCATGAAGCATGCAAACAAGCATGCAGCATGTAAGCAAGCACGCAGTATGCAAGCAAGCATGCAGTATGCAAGCAAGCATGTAGCATGCAAGCAAGCATGCAGCATGTAAGCAAGCACGCAGCATGCAACATTCAGCAAACATGCAGCATTCAAGCAAGCATGCAACATGCAACAAGCATTGTTTCTGTCATGGCTCCGGCGCTGCGGGGTTTTGGGTGGCCCCACGCGACCTTATCGTCGCAGATGATTTGAACGCACCCACCCCTCCACGCCTACGCGATTTTAAATTACACTCTAGGGGTAGGGCAGACAAGACTACGTAAAGTCGGCTTTGCAGCATTTCGTTTCCGCCACAAAGTTTTGTAGCACAATATATTGAATTTTTATGACAGTAATTTCATTTTTCGGTAAAATGTTATTTCGGTATGGTGAAAATATGGCAAATAAATCATTTGGCAATTGAAAAAAGTTTAAAAGAGGCTTCGGTCAATAGTAAAAAGTTATTTTGTTAATTGGCGGAACATACTTCGGTAAAATAATACTTATGGCTAATGATACTTCGATGAACTGAAAATATGTCAAATAATGCATATAGCAAAAGAGATGTCGGTCAATAGTTTTCGATGTAATGAAATTCGAACAAACAAAATTCGGTAAATTGATCGGTTCCCGTGTTTGGGAAATACATAAATACTTATATTAACTTGGAAAACAAATAATAGATATTAAAATAAATTAAATATACCTACATGTGCCTACAATATAATAAATAAGGGTAGTAAGTAAAAATAAACTAAAAACATAAACAAATGGGACAGACGCTTGACGACCGATAACACTAATTAATGATCTAACAAAAAACCTGTTTCGCACGTTGCCAGACTTCTTGTTTACGTGCCTACAGTCGCCTAAACTCGTAGCTAGGCCTTCATTACGCAACAGATCTCGTACACAGAGCACTGGACACATCCAGATTCCAGACAGTTGTTTTTAAGAAAGCTTTAAACGTAATGTTGTTTGCATAAAACATTCGTTCGATAGACTGATAATGTGTGGGTTATGTTTTAACAAATATGTTTCAGGCTATTTTAATGTGAACACGGGATATGTTTAGTGGAAGATAATTTATTTATATTTAAATGCCTGCAAAATTTGCGGAAATACGTTAAAATATGAAAGGTAAGTAATATTAATATTAATGAGGTTCCTTAATTTAATATATTACGTAATTTAATCAATGTACCCGCAGGTGAAAGACATTACATAGGTACTAATTTATTTTTACCCTCTTGCAGTTCATGGGGATGTCACTAATACAAAAGCGAGAACCAAACAAAAGAAGAACGTAGTAATAGTAGTAAACTGCAAAGTTTATAATAGAGCCAAATGTAATGTACACTAGGTGAGAATGAGGGCATTCAACGAGCCGGTCCGAAGTTCATGTTAATATTGACAATCAAAGTTTGAAACTAACGCCACCATTAGTTACCGATCTAATAGTTCTACTGACAGCATCATGTTCATACCCTACATTAACTGAAAGTTATAGTGTTATTTTATAAACTCATTTGTGAATATCTTCTAAAGTTGACTAAAAGTAATTAGGAGTTCGTTGCTAACTAATAACAGTCCCACTTCAAGGGTTAGTAGTAATAATACAGGGAATCATCGACAAGACGATAAAGAAAAAGATTAAGTAGCACTTGTCTATGTCTAGGTTGGTCCTTTTTGGGTAGGTAGTCAGGTATACAGTGACATCCAGTATCTACTGACTGCCTCTCTACACCCACATACCCTCGGTAAGACTGATTGTCAGAACTCCATGTTCTGACTGTCAAAGATGTTTAAATTGAAAGAAAATCTGTAGTAACTGATAAAAAAGTGCTGTGTTATCAGCCTAAAGCCTCCTGCAGACACAAGCGATTAATCGCGCTGCGACAACGAGCCAAGCTAATTTCCACTCTAAAAATACTGCGAATGGACCGCGACATGTCGCCCCGCGCGATTAATCGCGTGTGTCTGCAGAAGGCTTAATTCGACTAATATTGATTTACGTACAATAGTTTACAATGACAATGATATGCCGTTCAATTACATAAATTCTATGCCGAGTTTACTTGAGATTTTGGGAGATTTTGTAACCGAGTCAAAGAAGTCCCCAAATTAGTCTTTCAACAGAAACTAAGAAGATATTTATAAGAAGTGAGTTATAATTAATATATTACCACAAACTTGATCTAACAAGCAGGTCATATACACCTTTATATACACCTTTCACCGCGGAACTAAAGTCTGTGAAACTGACGCGGCTTCCCTTCCATCACTCCTTTAGAACAACAACAAGTTGGAACGTTAACAAAGAGACTCGTAAGAGCGGAGTTGAGAACTTTGCCGCATCCAGTATTATTAACATCGGGATGTGTAGGTGAGAAATACTCGTGTTTTGAAAGGAAGTATTTATTTAGTGCTTGTCTTCAGAAAATAGAGGAGTTTATAATGAGTTCAGGTACTGTAAAACTAACTCGTTTCTCACAATTACTTTTATTACCATACAAATCAATTACGCCAGGTGGGTGGTATGCCAGGGAAATATGAAAGACATACAATAAGAAATATCTGGATGACAAAAATAAGAAACTCCCGCAATCTAACCGAAACCGTACTTAAAATTTATTAAAACTTACCCAGAATTTCTTTCACAATTATTTTTTCCCACAAAAAGAAATCTTTTATTAAAATGAGGTTTACCCCAGAGTACCTTTAATTTACCTCCCTGGCAATATTAGCCGCGATAGGCAAGGGGAATTTTGGGGCAATTACAGGCAGATCTAATATCTCCCTGGCTGGGGAAAATTAAACTGTCTCGCAGTCTGTGACGAATTAATTAAGGAGAGGAGAAAAGTTTGATGAGATCTAGACGAACGTGGTAAGGTTAGCTAATACTGGGGACAGAGGGGACCTGGTCTAGACGATGTGAGGGGACTGCCGATTGTGATTAGTATTTGTGGAACTGTGATTGAACGAAGAGAAGATAAATTCTGTTTACGTGGGTACGTAATTAAATAGTACAGAGTAGAATCTTGTAATTAGGTGGAATAATTGAACTAGCAAGTAATTTTCTTTTGTATTTGCATCTAAGTAACTACGCGATAATGCCTGGTAGCGTGTCATTCTTGTTTTTTATTAAAAAAAATTCATTGAGATCCGAAAAAAATACTTATAGATAATTCAAATATCTGTTTGCAGAAATCAAACACGCCACATGCAGCGCAGTCAGTCGATCTCTAGGCCACTGCGCTAACCGTATACTGATAAAATAAACTGAATGAAATCAACACGAAGGGAAGATTAATTTTGTAGAGATTCTCCAATTACCGCTACTCGATCGCAAACAGTGACAATATTCACATACGCACCATAAATTCTTTAACCCAACATTTCAACCCTCCCACATATAATTCAACCCTTTCATAACCATTTGAGTTTACAAACAAACCAATCAACCCTTCCACAGCCTACCATTACGACATGTCGGCACTAAAGGGGTCTACTCTGTTAGTCTGTCAACGAAAATACGGGCCGAATTCGAAACTTTTCAGTGAACCCCACTCCCTATTAGTTCCGAATTCATAAGTTCTGACAACATCTGGAGATGGGACAACTGTCCAATCATGTTGAAACCAATCGTTAGAAAGAAAGAAAATGTTTTTTTAGACTAACACAGGACAGAACAACAACATAAATACAAACATAACATAATTAAGCTAGAAAAACAACAAAACGTAAAAAAAATGATAATTGGTCCTGAATGTGGTCAAATCTCAGCACACACTGTGACTTTTTAAAAAAAAAAAAGGCAAACCAGCGCTGCGAGCGCTGGTTTGCTGATAAGGCCCAATAGTTCCTACCACAAACTTGTCATGGAACGCACGAAACGTCGACCGAAGCTACGGATCTCGTGCTTAGAAAGTAGTACCCTAGGCAGAGGCACCGCGCATACTGCCCGTTAATACTTGATGAGCAGCAACAGGTTCCGTATGATGTACTTACCTGCTGACTGATTGTGTTCGAGGAAATTGTGCAAAGGGCTCGTGAGGGTTGACGATTCATTATTACTGTTATTATTGTAAGTTGTGACTTTTGAATGGGGCAAATGATAGGCCGCAGACCGTATATATACCGTATAATAAGGAGTTGTTGCCGTGGATAATTATAGAGTTGCAGTAGGCAGGCAATCGTCTACGAATTAGCCGAACGAAGACTGAATACATGGTGTGCGGTTTTGATCAGACCGAGGGAGCCTGCGAAGACGTCACGCTGGAAAATATAACTTTGCCTAAAACCAGCAAATTCAAATACCTTTTTTTTTTTATAACTATTACACAACGCCATCTAGTCCCAAGCTAAGCAGAGCTTGTGTTATGGGTACTAGACAACAGATAAACATACTTATATATTTCTAAATACATAATTATTATAGATAAATTACACCCAGACACAGAACAAATGATCGTGCTCATCACACAAACATTTGTCCTGGGTGGGGATCGAACCCACGACCTCCGGCATAGCAGTCAGGGTCACTAACCACTAGACCAACAGGCCTGTCTGGATCCTTGGATCTGTGATATCAGACGATGGCACAATAGAAGCGGACGTCACAAATAGTATCACTACAGCATGGAGCAAATGGCGCTCTCTAACGGGAGTATTGTGTGATGCTAGAATGCCATTATTGCCATTGAAAACAAAAGGCAAGGTTTACAAAACAGCTGTGAGACTTGCAATGCTGTATGGCAGTGGTATTGAATGGAAATAGATCAGCGAAACATGGGCTGCAAAACAAACCCACACTCAAAAATTACAAAACACAGCAGAAATGCGCATGCTGCGCTGGTCGACTGGCGTCACCATGAAAGGCAAAGTCAGAAACGAATATAGAGGAAGGCTGAAGGTAGGTCCTATAACAGAAAAGCTTGGAGAAGCTAGGCTGAGGTGGTACGGTCACGTGATGAGACGTCCTGCCAGGCGCATATCTTTGTGTAATTTTTTTCATCAGCACTGCTCTCAAAACAAAAACGGTAGAGGAAAACATCGTGAAGAAACTGACATGTCCAAGAACCAAAAAATCGAAGACATGTGAAATCTACCAACCCGCACTGGGCCCGCGTGGTAGATTATGGCCCGGTCTCTGTCACAGAGAGGAGGCCTGTGTCCCAGCAGTGAAAACATTTACAGGTTGATGATGATGATGACAGACAGGCTACAAAGCATCAAGCAACATTTGGAAATCGGAGACCTATGACAGGATTAAGTGGTAGTGGTAGAGGAGACCTACCTCAGCATTGGGTGGGTGGATATGAATTGAAGCAGAAAAGAGACAGAAAAAGATTTGAGGTGGATACTCAATAGTAGTATTAACATTAATTAAAACAGCCAGTAACCTCGAGAACGACATGGTTGTGATCATACCTATTTCACTAAAGCATGAGCGATATTTAAATAAGTCTAGTTAATTGAATGTAGGTAATTTCTCTACTAAGCATATTTTAAGAAAAAAAAAACATTCTTCATTCACCCTTCACTGAGGAAACAAGGCGATCAAAATATAAAGTAAACTCAAACATTTAAAAAGAAAATTCTTCGTAATTATTACACTTCGCTTGGCAAAGTAAAAATATACGGCAACGAACGAGGGAAGCAAAAAAGAATAATTTAATTAGGAACTTCCAAACATTCTACCAGTTCAATCAATGTTTTACAAATTGAAAGGTAACTTTATTTAAAAGGAAAAAAATATTGAAAGAAATCGTTTTATTAGCAATTTAAGTTGTACGAAAGAATTGAAAAAGTCTATTCTTTTCTCGCAATTCGAATTAACGCTAGCAATTTATTTTCTATACACTTTCCATAGACAATTTAACACAATGTTTGCTATAAGCCCTATTTTGATATAGTCATACGCCAAAACATCTTTGAAATATAGTGCGTGTTTTGGCAAACAATTTTCACCTTTCAAATTGCACTAACATATCAACAACAACATATTTATGTTCGCCGAAACATGAATGTTTCGAAATGACCGTGATTTCCGAATTTAATTTAGCCGACTTAATCGCCATTACAAACATCACCATTATACCGCAAAAAGTAAACTGTCATTGGCACGTAAAATCATTTTGACAGAAAAAAAAACAATATGGCCGTTGCTACCAGGCTTCCATGAAACATGTAGAACGTATTTAATGCTACACAACCACAAAGGATTTCGGGTCGTCTGTTTTGCGAGAATATGAGCGGAGTAATTTCGCTTGTAAAATAATATGAGCATCCGTCGGTACGTCCGTTCGTGGAAATGTTACAGAGAGCTCCCGTTGAATTATGCGAGCTTTATTTTATTTTTGGAGAACGAGTAAATGTGTTTTCGGAGATTTTGGTAAACAGATTTCTTTATTAGAGTGCGTATAGTCGTATGCTGTGGTTGTGAATTAGTCTCTGAATGGGGAGAGGGAGAGGGAGAGGGAGAGGGAGAGGGAGAGGGAGAGGGAGAGGGAGAGGGAGAGGGAGAGGGAGAGGGAGAGGGAGAGGGAGAGGGAGAGGGAGAGGGAGAGGGAGAGGGAGAGGGAGAGGGAGAGGGAGAGGGAGAGGGAGAGGGAGAGGGAGAGGGAGAGGGAGAGGGAGAGGGAGAGGGAGAGGGAGAGGGAGAGGGAGGAGAACGTTTCTAGTTTGACATTTTTATCATTTTTCTATATCAACTAATTCCACTAAAAACAAAAGGTAGGTAATCCTCAAAAACACACGTTCCCGACTTCAAAAACGACCACGAAAAAGGTTAAAAAAACCTACCAAATAACTTTTCTTTCGGAAGTCGGTGGCAAATAGACCTCATTTTGCACTAATATCTGTGTTAAACCCATTGTTAAAAATATCCCGAACAAAAAGCTTTTCACAATGAAACCCGATCACCCCCTACAACCCCTTCCATTAAGTCCGTCACATTTCATTGGCAACCATGCATATCTGCATTTGCCACCATATGTATAGTTGTATACACCGGTCACATCAAAGGGAAACGATACTAATTATATGGAATGAATCACCCTTTCGCCCCTCACTGACATACATTAACAGGTAGGTTGAGGTCATAATATAGCAAGATATGTATGTTATATCCCTTTGTTAAATTCGGAATGGTAGTTTTGTATGTTTGATAAAATCGTGTATTTAAAAGATAGATTACTTAACAATCTTTACTTAAAAATTATGTGCTTGACAACACGTAACGAAAACAATTCAATAATTTTGAACTGTCAAAGTTATGACTTTTATAATTCTCCAATGGGTATGATTTAAGCTATCACCAATTTAATTAGTTTTGTATCTCCTAAAAAATAGAGTTTGTCCCCAAAATAGTAGATTTGTCACCAAATTGTAGTCACCAAACAATATAAAATCAATTCCATAATAAATCACCTGAAATCTTGAAGAAATAGGGTCTAGTACCAAATAATATTTCTGTATGTAATATAATAGGTTTGTCCTCATAATGGCTCGACGGCTCCTATTTCTGCGTGCAAGGTTTAAAGTAACCTAACACGAAGGGGATGGCGGGGTCTTTCAGACCCCGCCATCCTCTTCGAACCTAACCTGTCCGTGTCGGGGTGCCCCAAGTCCCGAGCTCGCTTCGCTCGCTCTTGCAGCCTAGGTCAAATAACTGATAACTACTTGTCATGCTGTCATCATCGTTTCAACATTTTGTTTATTTTGTTACTAATTACCACCTTACAAGGAAAATAATTATAATTATATAATTTGGTAATTCATACCTGGGAACACTTTTTGTTTATCTGAGGGCGAAAATATTTCGTGGTGATAGATCTATTTATTAGGTGATACAACTTGGTGACAAATCTAAATTTTGGTGACAGAAAATATAGTTCCCTTCTCCAATTACCTACCTTGCTGGTTTTTAACCGACTTCAAAAAAGGAGGAGGTTCTCAATTCAGTCGGTATGTTTTTTTTTTTTTATGTATGTACACCGATTACTCCGAGGTTTCTAGTCTGATTAGTGTAATTCTTTTTTCGTTCGATGCAGTATACTTTCCCATTAGTCCCATAAAAATTTCATCAAATTTGGTTCAGTACTTTTTATTTTGTGAGCATTTTTATTGATGGATGATGTGATGATCTTTATTTTTTGAGTGTTTGTTACGCGATTACTCCGCTAATTGTAGACTGATTTTCAAAATTCTTTTTTTGTTGTACGAGGAATAGTTCACTTTAGGTAACACTGCAAGTTTCATCAAAATCGGTTCAGCAGTTTTTGATAGGGAATTTTATTAGCTTATCAATTTACATGAGCGATGTTAATACCGGTGCTAAGGATTACCAAATTCTAGTGCACATGTAAGAAAATGATGTATTTGATAAGAATTTGGGTTGAATATTTAAACTAAAAAGAGTAAAATAAAAACTTTAAAAAAAAATTTAACCGCCTTCAAAAACAACCACAAAAAAGGGTAAAATAACCTACAAAATAACTTTTCTTTCGGAAGTCGGTGGCATAAAAGACAACGAAATAAAAAAAACAAAGCCACCGACTTCCGAAAGAAAAGTTATTTTGTAGGTTATTTTACCCTTTTTGTGGTTGTTTTTGAAGGCGGTTAATTTTTTTTTTTTAAGTTTTCAAGTTTCAATTAGATATTAATAGTTTACATAATATAGTTTAAAGCAGATTATTTCAAGATAATCTTAAATCTCTAACTTTAGTTACCAGCGGCAACACTCTTTAATTAAAACTTAATCTCTTAACTTAATAACTTAATCTCTATGATAAAATCAAATCACATTTATACAAACTAAAAAGATTCTATTAACAGAGGACGCGTCTCTCGCTAACCTCCCTTTTACTACCCCTTCAAATATACATCAGGGTTGTCCAACTTTGACTTTTAAGTGCATACAAGGCCCGAATAAATTATCTGTTTATTTATTTAATATTTAGCAGCTTTTAAGTAAGGAACTCGTTTGGTAACTTTGCGTGAGCTATTGTTGCTGTGTTATTTTTGGGTAAAGTGGTAAAATATTTATGGCCTTTTTTTGCTCTCATCCGCATTTCATTGTAAGAAGAATGGACACAGTGCCATCACATCAACCTACCTCAATCTGTCAAATTTCTTTGATTGTCAACCTTATCACAATAGTGGAAAGTTAATGTTCGATTGGTCTGTACATATCACAACAGTTGATAAAGATTTCTGAACCATACGTAGGTTCAGAAATCTTTCTCAAAAGTCTTAACAATTGTATTAGAAAGAAGCTACAGCATTCTTCAGTTCTACGCAAACGTTTTTTGAGATGATTTTCTAAAGTTTTGTTACGGACAAACTACGGACATTTGTTACGAGTCTGTGAGTGTCCGCAGTGAGTTCCGCATATTGTCTGAATCTACCAATTGGCCCGAACTTTAAGAGGTGTCAACCCTACTCCCGCCGGTTCGCTATTACTGTCAGAATTAAAAACAAATCAAACAATTTATTTTCACTACTGTTGCGGAAATTGCTTTGATTATACCAATATTGCCGCTTAGTTTGAATATTGCCAATGTAGACAGTTATATTAATTATTGCCAGCTTTCATTCTCTTCAGGGCTGACTGAATTTTAATAAATCAGAATTGGGTCAGGGTTTGTTTAATGTGTACTTTTAGTTTTTCCATTGTAAACTTACCAGTTGTTGTTCTGATGTGTATGTACACTATAAGTCAGGTTAGATTTGTATGTTCTTACCTTGAACAAAAGAAACAAATTATAAGTATAAACATCTAAGCATAAACAGTCACAGAATACTAAGTTGGGTCGCAGGACAGTCTTTAAAAGTAACCGTGACCCTGGTGCGTATAGAGCAAATAAAGGGACAGGGTGGATAAATATGCCATGGATTTGTTTTAAAGGCAAACACAAATAATTTATTTCAATTAAGCCATCAAAGCGGCGCTTTTGAACGTTGAATAATGGATGAGATGGGATTGATACTACTTTTACTTTAGATAAGTCGATAAAAATACCACCCAAAAAAGGTATATGTAACACAGTTACAGAAAATATTTTATTAAAGAATCAGAGAGGTTTTTCATTCAGTATAGCAGCATTTTATGATAATGATGCTGAGTTACGTATTTAACACTGGATAATGTAGAAATTAGATACTAACCATTACTAAAATTGCCTTACCAAATCTAAGTCACGTAGTCAAAACTTAATCTTCATCCCTCGTAAAGCAAGAACATTGGTTCTGCAACTCAATTAACATGAAATTCTCGAATAACTGACATCAGTTGACACATTTAATCTTACATCAACAGTTTCAAACTTAAAATGAGTATCGACGTCAATTTCCGGAACTGGCAACTGGCATCCATATGCCACATGGCACACTTGGCAGCTCATGCTAGACCTATCAGCACGATACTTCTTATTAAATCCGGCATGCCAGATTAATGTTTGGCACTCTCCCGGAATAATTTTGTGCTTTTTCGTGTTGTGCCAAAAGTAAATGAAATGTGTAAAGGTTATTGCCACTTAGTGTTTATTGCTGCTACTTAGGATGTATTCAGTTATTCATGACGTTGTAAAAAGCTTTGGAAGATCACAAGGAAAATCTAAGAGATTCAGATTTACCAGAAAAACATACATTATAGAGGGAAGCATAAACTAAACAGCAAGTAGAAGGCTCTGGTACAGAAAGGGCTATTGAAGGACACCGTGGATTTTAGTAAGTACGAGTCTGACAGTCCCTCCTGTCCCGCCTTGGGTGGGAGGACTTATTTGATGATTTTACCACGTTAAGAAAAGGTAAAATAACGCTACCAAAGATGATGATAATGAAAAAGCAATATCTGAGTCATCGAAAGTTTTTTTCTTTTACAATTAATTTATTCATATGATTTGACCTGACCGCTTTCCTTTGATAAAATCTTGATTACTTCGCTTGCAATAGTATCGTTTCTGCAAAAACTCGTTAAAGTAATTTATTCATTGTTAATAAACTTCCTATTTCATTGGTTATTTATTTTCTGCTATCGCTTATGCAAAGTTATATAGAACCATAGCATGTTCAGACTAAAAATAGTTAAATTATTCTAGGCGTAATAGTTAGCCGAAGATTTATTCGAATCCTGAGCTATTTTCAGTTCATGTTTCTAGTACAAATTACACAATTACAAAGTACTATCTCGACTGGTATCAATCCCTACAGACTCCTCTCTATTAGTAATTCATCAGAGACTCAATTGACTAGATTTTATTACTTCGAAGACAGAATCTTAGTTTGCCATTCAGCTTGGACTAAGCAAATAGCTCCTAGTAATTGAAATGTTCCATTCATTTAAAATGTTCGCCTCAGGAATAAATTTTAAATTTCCTCGAAAGATTTTTCTGGAAGATTTATCACTGTCACATGACACACAAATAGCGCATTACCTGATAGCAAGGTGGAGCTGCAACCAACTGATGCCAGTTCGCAACCTGGGAACTGGGTAGGTTGTGGCAATTTCTCAAAGTTTCCAGAAAATTCGCTGGAACGGTTGCAAATAACCTCCCAACGTATCGGATCGTACTGGAGTGACAATATACATTTCGCCGCGTTCCAATTTCAAGACGGATTTTGAATTTGGAAAGTTTACATCGTTTTGTAAACTTGGCTCGTCGCCTTCGTATTTCTTGTTCGCCATTTTGTTTTTCGTAAAGAAATGTCATAATTTAGGGCAAATTAAGTCACTTCGGCAGTGTAAGGTTAAGTTTTTGAACTCTATTAGGTACCCATATTTATAACAAAATGGTCCAGAAGCCTTACCTACAAGATTTACCTATTTTACCGGTAAGTACACGAAGTATTGTGTCGTTAATTGTATGGAAAATTAATTTTCCACCAAATGAAGTCCCCGTTCACTTTATGTCACAAAAACATGAAAACGTTTCATGTATGTATATTTTAAAGTATAGTAAGAGTAGAAGCGAAACGTACCAAAAAGGCTTAACCAGCATCCTAAATTACGATAGTGTTGAACTTTTAATTCAGCCTGAGTAAACTAACCAACCACAAAACATATCGCGTAGTAAAATCATCAAACGAGTGCAGGGTTTTCCTTCAATAGCCCTTTACCTCCCAGATGCACGGTTACCTGTTTAGACAGTACTGTGACCAAACTAAAGGACCTAACTTAATAAACTTATCCCCAAAGTGGTGTCACTTTGAAAACTATCTCGAAGAGCAGTCATTTGTGTAAGTTTGAGCTTAGTATTAAGTTAAAATTCCTCCACTTGTGTACCGCGTGGTACACAGAAATGCTGTAAGTTATTCTGTTGCGCTGAGCAAGCGTTAATATTTGATACGCTCGTTAAAAAGTCCACCATTATGTGGAAACATTGGGGAGTAAATGAGGAGCGGGACTGCGAGTCTCCTGAATGTGCATTTGGGTAATGTTTTCGTAATTTTTATGTTAATTTCAGTAGCATGATTGGACTATGAAATTAAACAAATTCTGGAATAGGTAGATAGGTTTTTTCAGTGCATTTTAAAAATGAACCGTTCGTTGTCGTATTTGCGACTATTATTTTTTTTTGGGACCATTTGTAGCAGTGTCAAGTTGACTTGTAAGACTGGATATGATCACAGAACATTGGGGACCCAACATAGGACTGGCCATGCCTTGGTGTTATGATGTGTCTAAAACACCACTGAGAAAATAGGCTGTGGACTAAAAGAGCATAAATTATTCAGGAGCTACATATTCTTAGGAATGTCTACTCATAGAAAAACGTGTTGTAACTTCAAAGCTTTCCGTTAGGTACGTTGTGACAATTATTTCTAGGTGACATTTTAATATAAATATGTCACTAGTCTTTGACAGTTCAAAAGTGCCTTATAATGTCCCTAACTGAAATAAATGCTTTGAGTTTCTCGGGTTTTTCTCGCGGGCCCGTCCAAACCTCGTATGTTTCCACGTCCGACAAGGTGAGCTGTACATTATATCCAAGTTTAGTGCGCGGGTATTTTGAACGCCCCTAGTTTGTGCTCACTTAACCAACTAGAATACTTAACGTTGCTTAAAAATAACTGAGGTTATCTGTGCATGGATTATGACGGAGTTTAAATAATTAAGAACTTAATTTTAGTGTTTAAAAATTTAAAAAAAAATGTGAGTGTTTATAATAATTAAGAACAAATTTTTTTTATAAGACAAGGCTATGATCTTTTGAAAGAACTGGGTGAGGACTGAGAGGTTGTACTTTATTATTCTTTTTTAACCGACTTCAAAAAAAGGAGGAGGTTCTCAATTCGTCGGAATCTTTTTTTTTTTTTTTTTTATGTATGTTCCCCGATTTCTCGAAGACGCCTGGACCGATTTGGAATTTTTTTCTTTTGTTTGAAAGGGTATACTTTCCAATTGGTCCCATGATCATCAGGTCAGGATCTGATGATGGAATCCCAGGGTAATCGAGGGCAACCTTCAAATTTTATAGGTACATAGTACCATTTTCATATATTTTCTAAAGCTGTTCAAGAATTTGCATCTGATAATCATCATCTCAGGTGGATGAGCTGATGATGGAAGGTACAACTCCTCAACGGCTTGGAGTAGGCATCGGCTGATTTAGTTTGTGTTCGCATATCTCTGGAACTACAAGTCCGATTTAAGTAATTCTTTTTTTGTTGTACTAACTATTGTTTAACTTACGGAATACTGCAAGTTTCATCAAAATCGGTTCAGTAGTTTTTGAGATAGGGAATTTTATTAGCTTATTGTGCACTTGAGAGAGAATGATTTGTTTGACAAGAATTTGAGTTGAATATTTAAACTAAAAAGAGTAAAATAAAAAACTTTTTCAAAAAAAATGTAACCGCCTTCAAAAACAACCACAAAAAAGGGTAAAATAACCTACAAAACAACTTTTCTTTCAGAAGTCGGTGGCAAAAAAACAATGAAATGAAAAAAAAACAAAGGCACCGACTTCTGAAAGAAAAGTTATTTTGTAGGTTATTTTACCCTTTTTTGTGGTTGTTTTTGAAGGCGGTTACATTTTTTTTGAAAAAGTTTTTTTTGTTTGAGAAATAGTCAAGAAATTCCTACCGAATCTTTCGTATCCGTTGCTCGAGTGTAGAGCAAAAACCACCCGTACTGGCTAAAATCCAACCTATACCTTTTGCCCTTTGCGTTCCAGTGTCACAATAACCTCTCAAAACATTCCTACCAATAACTAATCAAGTTCATACTATCAAGCAATACATTGACCTTAACGACTGGACACCGCTGCCTACCCTTTAACGATTACTGGAGTGATAATATATTAGTAACAGAAGACTGTTACCTTCAAAATTGATGTCCTCAACGACGTAAAATGTCTATAGGATACGCCTAATACCTTAATCCTCCTGACAACATAATCTCTTTGCTAAAAGTAGCGCCTAACGGGCTTCTAGGAAAATGGCCCAAAAAAGAAATAAAGGTGAATGACGAACGAGCTTTCGTACAGACAGGGGATTAAGTTTGTGTTACTACCCTTTCACCCCCATTCTACTAGAGAGGTGAAGGGGTCAAGGGGGTCAAGGGAGCTCCCACTGTTAATGCTGCAAGCATTAGTGCATTGTCTTTTGATGGAATAGAGCCTTTGAGAAGGCTTTCAGGATTAAGTCCTCTCTCTGTTGAATATAAAAGAAAATGAAACTTGCTAATGAAATTATTCCCGCAACTTTTAGCGTCAAAATAATTATTAATTACTAATGTAGGTTTAAAATAGTCAACCTACTGGAGAATTATGTTATCAGATAGTGCCAGTATTAAAAGAAGAGCCTAATAAAATACCGTTTTACGTTTTATTTCATTTTTACAGAACTGAGATCAATAACATCACAAATCACCTCATCATCATAATTCTGAAGACTTTTAAAGGGTTGGACCATGGCATGTCTTTTGTATGTAAAGGGGACAACAATATCGCATTGGGTAAAGATATTTTTATGTTTAAAGTGTAATCTACACTAATATTATAAAGAGGAAAACTTTGTATTTTGTTTGTAATGGATAAACTCAAAAACTACTGGTCCGATTTCAACAATTCTTTCACTAGTTGAAAGCTGCTTTGGTCCTGAGTGACATAGGCAATAGGGGGGGGGGGGCGAGCGAAGCCGCTGGGAAAAGCTAGTAATTTATAAAATAATACATATATTTTTGAAAAAGAGTTCGCAGAAGATGGCCAGACGTATAAAATAAACCAATTCCATGATTATACTTATGTCAGATAACCTTACAGCAATTCACAGTGGGTACAACTTAAGCTCAGAATATAATTAATTTATACTGTTATTAATTAATTAAGCGTTACGTTCATAATGAAATTCTTGCAGAACTTTGCGAACTACCTCCATATTTTAACTTTATTTTCGAGGCGATTCGAGTCACGCGGTTGATGATCATTCCCTTCAAATAAAATTATATGTTAATTAAAGCAAGCTATTAACAATTTGACCTCACAATCACACATTTATAGCAGGATGAATTTTTCAACTTTGCGTGGATGGCTATATCCGAAACTATGAGGAATATCAAAAAACGTTGAAAGGAGTCTCGAGACCAATTTTGACGAAAACTAAAACTGCATCATTGGTTTTTAGAAAAATCAATAATCCCGGCTCGGAAGCGGACATGCTGATTTTGGGAAAAAAAATGTATTATTTATTATCGATAGTGTTGTTAATAAGGATCAAATTCTAGGAAGTAATGATATACGGCAAAGTTAAGTAATATAAGAGGTACGTACTTGTACTTAGTTGCTCATAGATACAGCCACTGGTACTGATATGTATGCGCTTGGCAATATTTAAGAGAGACTCTTTTTTTAACATACATTTAATGATTGGTTCCCGTTTGATCACTATCACTAACTGAATTTTAAGCGAAAGCGAAGAAGACGTGGTCGACGGTGAAGCCCGCTTGCCGACAAATAACCTGTTCACTCTTGACTTGAAGACCCCAAGGTTCATTACATTGATTGAACGACGACGGGGAACAGCTGTTGTATAATAATTGCAAAATTTTGTTAAGGCCATTATCATCCCGGGTCGACGGCGCGTTGTGTTCCACGCGCGCCTCAAAGAGCGTCAGCATAATGACGGGGCCCCCTCTCTAGAGGGCCAAAGCCTGCCGGGGTCGCGGGGCTTATCTCATTACCGTGACCCCGGAACATAAAGGGCTATTGAAGGACACCGTGGATTTTTAACCGACTTCAAAAAAAGGAGGAGGTTCTCAATTCGTCGGAATCATTTTTTTTTTAGTCAGTACCAGTCTCCCGCCCTGCCCGGGGTGGGAGGACCCATTTGATGATTTTACCAAGCAAAAAAAAAAAAGGCCATTATCATGACAGCAATTTTTTCGAAATACTTCGTCCGAACAATAACAAAATTTCAATCAAAATAAACATTACATGTTAGACATGGTACCTACACGTGACTTTACATAATTACATAGCACACACTTATACATAAAATTAGTATATTTTGCAACTAGTGAATAAAGAGCGGATTTAAAGCGAGGGCCATTATATGAATCACGAGCAAGCGAAGGATTTTAATGACTGAATCACGACCGTAGGGAGTGATTCATGATGATTGAATCACGAGCGGAGCGAGTGATTCAAATATTTAAATCCTGAGCGACGCGAGTGATTCAGGCCCTCGATTTAAATCCGTTTTATTCAAGAGTTGCAAACGATACTTTATACCATGACTACGAGAAAAAGAAAAACATGAGCGATAATATTTATGTAACGAAAAAAAAAAGTTTTTTTTTTAATTAATACTGCTCCACCCATACGTGGGTGCGTTTCCAAACATCTAAATTCACAATACACAAATACCCACACCCGAAACAAATAATTGTAGATCATAGAACGAATATTTGCTCTGTGCGGGAATCGAACCCGCTTCACGTAACGAAGTAGTCCAATCGTTCAGTCAACAAATTAACATTAAAATCGGAACAATGACTTAAATTAAGAGTAATATTTTCCTAATAACACGGGGGTCGACCGCATCAATGTGTTCTAAATTCAAACACCAAAACAGTGAGTAAAAGAGCTTTTTATTCACTGTTTTCAGTGAGTAAAAGTAACTTTTTAGAGTAGGAATGGTATAATAGTATATTTTGCAACTAGTGAATAAAGAGCGGATTTAAAGCGAGGGCCATTATATGAATCACGAGCAAGCGAAGGATTTTAATGACTGAATCACGACCGTAGGGAGTGATTCATGATGATTGAATCACGAGCGGAGCGAGTGATTCAAATATTTAAATCCTGAGCGACGCGAGTGATTCAGGCCCTCGATTTAAATCCGTTTTATTCAAGAGTTGCAAACGATACTTTATACCATGACTACGAGAAAAAGAAATATTTGAGCGATAATATATATGTAACGAAAAAATAAAGTTTTTTTTTTTATTAATACTGCTCCACACACACGTGGGTGCGTTTCCAAACATCTAATTCACAATACACAAACACCCACACCCGAAACAAATAATTGTAGATCATAGTACGAATATTTGCTCCGTGCGGGAACCGAACCCGCTTCACGTAACGAAGTAGCCCAATCGCTCAGTCGACAAATTAACATTAAAATCGGAACAATGACTTAAATTAAGAGTAATATTTTCCTAATAACACGGGGGTCGACCGCATCAATGTGTTCTAAATTCAAACACCAAAACAGTGAGTAAAAGAGCTTTTTATTCACTGTTTTCAGTGAGTAAAAGTAACTTTTTAGAGTAGGAATGGTATAAAAATATGTATGGCCGTGTAGGTTCAGTATATTTTTATAACACCGTCCAAAATTCAATTTTACACCCCTTGGTCTAATTGCAAAAAGGCTTGTTTGTATGGAAATTGAGTTGATTGAATTTTCAAAAATAAAAAGTTTTTTACACCAGAAACGAGCTATACGTAATTAATCTTTTTTTTTTTTGAAGTGCGGATAACCAGTATTGAATGATCCATACAAACAAATAGCTTGAGAAACGTTGACTTGCTTCATATTTGGTTTACTTTTCAGCTGGTCACTTATTAAAAAATGTAATTTTGATGTTAAATAATACCTTTTTAACATAAAAAAAAATCAAACCGACGAAAGATCGAACTGAAAAGCAAAAAATACATTTTGAGGCGGCGCCAAACAAACATATACATAAGTACATAAATTAATTATTTGAAGCGAAGAATAATTTTAATTTTTAACCGACGAAAAAAAAAGGAGGCGGTTCTCATTTCGACATGTACATTTTTTTTATGTACGACCACGCATAACTTTTCCTAGCGTGGTCCGATTTCAAAAATTCTTTTTTTTTTGGAAAGAGTTTATCTCAAAGTTGGTCCCATTTAAATTTCAAAAGTAAAATCGGCCTCCAAGGGTAGAAAAAAAGGAATTAATTGTCAATTTTTCTACAGAATTTTCATTTGTTAACCGATTCTGTTGAAATAAAGTTAACATTATGTAGTTCTGAGGACATTACTATATAGCAGAGATGTGGAGAAAATAACATGATGGCGTCACCATCATCAGATCAACTCCAGATCCCTGTTATGTTGTGAAGTCAGTCCCAAGAGTTCCTCAACAGTTAACAACAGCTATATCGTATTTGGGCGCATTTCACTCAGCTTGATGAGAACTTTAGACCCAGCTGAGGTATCATTGTCATAAACGGCAAAACTAATTCTAATATCTGCTTCTTCTTCTGGTTTTATCCCACCTCTATTTGGGGTAGGCTCTCTTAATCATATTTCGTCAACAGTCTGGGTCTTTTATAACTACAGATATTAAAGCATTTAATGTATCGCCAAACACTCCCCAATCGAAATACAATCTTTTAATAAAGAGCACATCGATGCCATAACCTCCCGTCTACAAAGAAGCAAGTAAAGTAAGCAAGTTTGCATGCTAAATGCATTTCCTTTCACATAAAGTAGTGACAATGTTCCATTTATTATGGTAAAGTGCGCTCACAAATGTGTTTTTCATTAGCCACAGTTGCCGACTTGGCATATCCAGCACTGTGCTACATTTGTTTTGTTTTCAAGTCGTTACTTATATTTTTATGCTGATTGCCTTCTATTACTTAACTTGCTTTTAGTTCTTTTAGATATTCAGAGCTGTTTTTAGTACAATGTTTTTGAAAAAAACTGCTTTTAAATCAATATGTTATCTAAGGTGTACGCGATATGATTGCACCTCATAGTGACACATAATAAGGGGACATAATTGTTGCCAATTAGATATATTGATAAACATTCCCCCTTGTTTTTTTTAATTTAAAAATTAAAATAAACCTGAAAAAGAACTTTAAAAGGTCGCGGTCCATATTAAACTTAACACGTAAATCACTGCACGGGTGTCCCCAGTTAGTTCAAATCTTTTTCACATCGCGCGCTGCGAACAAATTCATATGGGGACTATGAATTTGTCCGGCGCACAGTGGGAAATAATGGAAACAATTCCAGCCACGCGTCATTTTAAGAGGTAAGGTGTCTTTAAAATGTCATATATTTTAATTTAAAGGTGCGGAAATTATGAAATTTATCACTGTTTTATTAGTAATCCAGAAAAACATCATACGTCTAAGCTAATTTACAACCCTCAACACACCTAACCCTGAGTACAGCGAGTTAGCTCGATATTTTTCTTTAGCCTTCATGTAGTACTTATACAATTTAATTATTTGAAGAAAGATTAACAAAAAAATAGTAACTCTAACTACTACCTCATAAAATGACGCGTGCCTGGAATTGTTTCCATTATTTCCCACTGTGCGCCGGCTTTGCACATAGCGTATCAAACGTTGCCGCGTTGATTGAATTAATAAAACTAGTAGCTACAACCTTGCATAGGTTACTTCTAGGCAAGCGTGCTTCATCGTCAACGACATCATTGGTTACCATCAGGCGAAATAGTGGTGAAACGTGAAAGCCTATAGTAAATAATAATTAAAAGAAGAAGTTTTGTCAAACTCATTACACCCTTTGTTTTCATCCATGGTTAAAAGTCATGACAAAAAATAATGTTTACATCCCTAATAATTTCACCCCCTTTCTGTTGTCATAACAGCGTTAAATCGTTCAGAATCATAATTACATTGATACAGTACTAAAATCCTCTCAAAGTTATAACCATTACTTAAGTGAAAGCACATCTATTCAAATTTACGTATCCGAAACCCGCATTGCACATTACATATCAGTGTATTTAACTCAGAGTATTGCTCCAATTTACATTTGATATCGCACACAACCTCCCCGGGACGTAGGGTGGGGGTGAAACAACTCTGATTCAACCCCGGGCTATCTTATTTGATTCCATGTTAATTAATCCATGTATCGAATGGATGCGGTTCGAGCGTTTTAGTTCCCAATTATTTATGACTGTAACTAGCACTCTGCCCGCGACTTCGTCTGCGCGTGTTTCTATCTTCGAACTTAGTGAATTTTAATGGCCCGGTCACCCTCCTTACTGAATACCTACGTTTGGAAGATCCAAAAATGTATCCAACTAACATTGTAAATTAGTTAAAACGTAATCAACCCTTTTCACCAATTTAGGGGGTGATTTTCAAAAACCCAAAAACATGGGTTTGATTTTTATTTTCGACCTAATTTCAATATACTAAGTTTCAAATTCATCGGTCAGCGCGTTATGATTTTCCCATACAAACTTTAACATTGTCTAGATTACCAATAGAGGGTAGTTTTAAAAAACGAATAATGCAGAGGGTAGTTTTAAAAAACGAATAATGCCCATCTGTTTTATTTACTTATACTCATATTCATACCCAGTTTCAATTTTATAAACCTAAGGGATATAAGGGATAAGATTTTACATCCAAAGGTTTTTACCTCTTTTCACCCCCTTATAGGTGGATTTTCGCAAAATCCCTTCTTAGTGTTCACCTACATAATAAATTGCAGCTACCGACCAAAATTCAGGTTATACGTTTAGCGGTTAAATAATCTCCCCTTTAAACTTGAATACCCCTTTTCACTAACTTGGGGGGTGATTTTCGAAAAATCCAAAAACACGTGTTTAATTATTTTTGATCTAGTATATAAATACTGATTTTCACATTAATCAACTCACGCGTTATGATTTTCCCATACAAACTTTAACAACTCCTAGATTACCAATGGAGGGTAGTTTTAAAAAAACAATAGTTCCAATCTTTTTTATTTACTTGTGTTCTTATTCGTGGCAAGTTTCAAATTTATAAATCCAAGGAATAAGATTTTTCATACAAACGTTTTCACCCCTTTTCACCCCCTTAGAGAAGGATTTTCGCAAAATCCCGTCTTATTGCTTCCCTGCACGGTAGACTGCAACTGCTGTCCAAAATCCAAGTTACTGCGTTTAGCGGTTTCAGCTGTAGTCGAGTCTTAATAAAAAACCCTGTTCTTTTATATATATAGATTAGTAAATAGAGCTTCATTAGTGATCCATTTTGCAAGCTACGACTAAACATTTATGAACGCGGAATATTGGGTAGCTCGCCGTCCGATCAGGGACCATACTCGAGCCAGGGCGGGAGGACTATTTTACATTTTATGAACATTTCCAAACGAAAAAATTAAAATGCTTTTACATTATTTTGTCTTACTTTGAGACAATGAAAAATAATAACAGTCAACTCCATATTTCCAATAATGCTATATAAAACGTAATCCTAACATATTATATCACACGGCCCATACATTCATCCGTAATACAATAGGTATATTTGTCATAATTCCAAGGAGAATATATCTGATTGCTTTATAATCCGATTTGATCCGGAATTACGTTAAAAGCAAAGTAATTACATTACAGTTCCAGCGAGGCGGGGGGCAGGGGGGCTGGCGGATCTACTAATTAATATTTCGTGCTTCGAAGCGCTTCGTCAATCATGAGATAGATGGAACCCGGAGTTATTGCATGTTTACGACTGTTTTCTGTTTTAAAGTGGGACGAACTTAATTTAATTACAAGGGGTGGAATTTTAATGACATCGGATGGTCTTAATTGGTGCCAACGTTATTCAACTCGATCTGAGTTTCGGGTGAAGTCGTGAACAAAACAAACTCAAAAAAGTTTATTAATAAATTAATTACTTTGCAGCTACCTACAGAGTTGGCTATCGACTCTTACAACGAGTAAATCGATTTTTCAATTCAATTTATTGTTGAAATAAAAACAAAGCGGTTGGTTACTTTTTTTAACAAAATGGAGATTAAGATGCAGGTCGCTTCCAACCGGTATATGTGAAGATCTAAAGGGGAGGCCTATGTTCAGCAGTGGACGTCCTGTGGCTGAGATGATGATGATGATGATGGAGATTAAGAAGATCAAAAACAACCGCACAATACTCCAGTGACCTAAATATTCAAACGCCAGCATTAATAACAACCGCATTGCTTAAAGCACTCTGTTTTAATAACTTTAACACAAAGCTGAACCAACAGCTTCTTAAAAATGCGGCGAACGTCTTCAGAACAAAACTTCTCACCGACCATTGTTCCCAGTAAAAAGAAATTGTGGACAAGACGAAAAACAATCAAGTTTTTTCGTCCCAACTTTGCAGACGGTCTAACTAAATGGTTGCAGTCAACCACAGCTACCAGCAAAGTTTTCAGAAAAACTTGAGATATTGCGAAGAACTTTCCTTTAAATACAAAAACTAGGGTTCACGAAGTAAAGGAAACTAATGTGTTTTTCGTTTTTAACTTGGCTACTGCTGTGAGGAATACGTACACAGTTTGCTTGAGGTAATAAATGGATGTGGAGAGTGGTGCTCCGAGTTTGAGACAGATTCCTACGTGGAAATACGAGCCCAATAATTTTAAAATTGCCAAGATAACGCCATATATTTGCTGCATCTTCAAGTAGGTTTATCAACAAAATAAAACTCCGTTTTAACAAAGCCGTTTTTGACAGCTGTCAATCACATCATGGTATGACAGCAAACGTCACTATGACAATAATTGACTGCTGATGACCGTTCAGAAACTGACGCTGGCAGGCTTTCGTAGGTCAGATAAAAAAGTGAGTGAAACGACATCGAAAATTCGAGTGATGAAAATACATATAACAAAGTCAGACAGTAGCTTGCAAGGACGCAATGCGGCGAAGAACAAGTGTCTAGTTTAGCGTGCAGCCGCAATGCGTTCTGTGTTGTCTACGTAAATTACTTCTGCGCTAATTGTTACTCCGCCTGATTTAGATTAAGTAGC
Organism: Agrotis exclamationis; assembly: GCA_950005045.1. Lineage (NCBI taxonomy): Eukaryota > Metazoa > Arthropoda > Insecta > Lepidoptera > Noctuidae > Agrotis > Agrotis exclamationis. Next base: position 23,436,102 of record OX465427.1, on the reverse strand, counting down.
TAATTGCGGTAAGTTCAAAACCTGACTGAATTTATCAATGTCGCTATTAGACGGTTCAAGAAAATATACGTTTTTTGATGGTAAAGTGACAAAGCGGTGGTGGATGATGCCTAAGACGGAACAAGCGAAACCTAATGAAGAAACTTTGGTCACTCTTTCTTTGAAAGTTTTTGGAGAAAATTAACACATAAGTTCTTTTTCTCTAACTTTAAAACCAATGGATGAAATCTCAAAACACGTTTGAATTTTTCCTGTATCGTAGGTGCAAACATAGAAACTACCAAAACCCAGACCCAGAAGAACTACTTGCAGATCACAAATATTTGTTCCGTGTGGGAATCGAACCCACGATATGCAGTTTTTGTTTTATGTTTTCTTTTTTTAAACGTGTATCGTGTACCTATATCGCGTTCAAAAACATTTAAACTCACATACTACACAAACGCCCAGACCCGGAAGAACTACTTCTAGATCGCACAAATATTTGCTCCGTGCGGAAATCAAACCCGCGATATGCAGTTTTTGTTTTATAATAATAATAAATCGTTTATTTCGGGCTTTACACCCATACCACACAAAGTCATATGATATGCAGTTTTTGTTTTATGTTTTCTTTTTTTAAACGTGTATCGTGTACCTGTATCGCGTTTAAAAACATTTACACGCAGCGCAGCAATCTAATCGCTCAGACACTGCGCTACCCGTGCAGTCGCTGCCCACCGTTGCCCAAAAAAAATGTCCCAAATGTTACCATTTTAAATAGTTCTTAACTCCAGTTCTTTGTTAACAACAACATCCTTCGAACAAATGAACCGTGCATACTTAATTTATAGTTCGTAGTCTTCACAGAAGTGAATGTGGGTCGAGTTCAACGCAGCGGCGACCCCTTGATTGAGTGACGTCACACAAATTGACCACTTACAACTATGGACACCTGCTCTTGAACTTGAGGAGTTACTGTAGCTGTAGATGCAAGTTATTTCATGTCTGATGTTTGTTTTTTGCGTTTTGTTACTGATTAATAATAGGTTTTTGGAATCATTTAGTTAATTTTAACTGGGAAGTACTTTATCTTCTACCTCAAATTCTCCTCTCTCAGGTCTGCTGGAAGAAATTTCTTTTAGAAATAAGCAGTGCCTTTGTAGTTTTCTTTCCTTATGAAATGTTTCCCTGTCTCTGTGTGTGTACTTACAAAAAAAACAAAGGCCTTTATTATCTGGCCTCTGACTGCGATATTTTTGGGTTGCAGCTAACAAAATTACCTTATGGGGCATTCACACGGGACGCTTTAGCCGTGCGGCTAGCCTCCAGTCGCACCGTTTGCAAAAATTTGTTAAATTGTCATTTAAATTAGTTAAATTGTTATTTACACCGTCGACTTCCGATACACGGCAGGCAGCACGGCTAAATGGACCCGTGTAAAATGCCCCATCAGTCTGCAAGTTTAGTAACTCCTTAAAACTTTTTGGGAAAATGTCAGACTCTTAAGAGAAAAACACGACCACGATCACATAGGCGAGAACTAAACATATTTACATTAAAAACCGGAAGGATTCTAAAACATGCTCAAACAACTTTAATGTTCAAATAAAATAGTTATACAGGTCTCCCGTAACGCTCGGACGGTGTCCGGATAGTGTCCGGCGCCGGGAGCCGGACATCCGGTTTACGAGCTCTTTCGCTGGTCTCATTAACTCGGTTTGGCATGTTAGTGGCGGCTCAAAGTGGGGACCACACTTTATGAGTTATTTTTCAGTTTATTGTTAATGTTAGCATTTATTTTAATGTTTATTTTGTTTTTATTTAGTTCGTTTACTATGTTTTGTTTTATATCATGTTGTTTATATTTATTTGGGAGGTCTGTGTTACTGGTTCTGCTCATTTTAAAGTTATAATTTAGAATTGAAATTTTGACCCTATACACATTTTTACTACAACCCAAACCTTAACTGCAGCTTACTAAATAGGGCCCTTAGGTTACACTTATACTTCATTGTGTTCAGTTAATCTTACACTAGTTTTTTATTCAGAAATAATCCCATAAGAACGTACTTCCTATTTTATAATAAATATACGAGTTAGCTCGTTATTAAAAAATTAATTCGTTCATCGGCTAAGGTGCAAAAAGGTCACATACAGCCAGACCAACCTACTTTGACATTTTTAATATTAATCAGTACATCATGAGCTATTTCTATTAGTTCTAATAACAATGAGATAAACTCCCACCCAGCCTCACCTTTCATCCCACTTCAACACCGCTAACAATACCGTCTGAACCGCTCAATGCTTCAGCGGTCGTCACCACGCGAGGCCTAAGGCACATGGCCCACTGCTAACGATTAGCGACAAACGCGTGGAAGTACCCACAAGAAAGAAGTTGCTGAACAATGAGGAGCAACTATAGTCCTAAAAATTGTCTTAGGTCTATGAGCGAATGTGGCTGGCTATAACTCGGGCCCAGTCGTTTCTCAGTCGTTCATTAGCTTGACCAGTAACTAGGTAGTAAGCGACTATGGTTGTGTGCCGGTACCAATCGAGCGAGTCTCCCAGCGGGTATTCCGCTCTCTGAGTTGCTGAGCGAGTTATTGCTTTGATAGCTCTTATCGCTGTCACAAACTAGTAAATATTGAGCAAAGTTCTCAACAGTGTGAACAGCGATTAGCATTCAATATGTATACAGGGTGATTTGTTATTCGATGCGGTCCTTGAAATGGGTGATACTAGACCTTATTTGCAACAATTTTAACCCCGACAACATGGGGTATAAACTGACTGGTTTTTGAGATATCGAACTTTAAAGGTATTTCGAAAAATTTCTACCTCTCCATGATTAAGTGCTTATTGTTAGAAAGTAATGATGGTCACCACTTAGAATTTATACTTTTCTGATAGAATATGAACGACTGAATCTAGTGAATACAAGTTTGTTATAAAACTAATCATATATTGGGAAATTAAGTGTCATAAAGTTTCTGTTTTGAAGTTTTCTGAAAACTTCCCTTGTCTTTCAAGCATATTTAAAAAAAAAAATGTATGACATTTGGTTTACAAATTACAGAAAAAACTTTCTTGTCTCATTACCTTTCTAAAATAGTGCCAAAGTACCCACTTTTAGTTAGTGTCTGACCAGAAAATTAGGGTTGTTACTGACAAGGTAGTAAATCAACGAAAATCGGTTGCAATGTTTTTTCGACCCAACATTTTTTTTCTGTGGTTTTTGTCCAAACTGCTATCTGATATTAGCTTTTTGAGTCAATGCGCTTAATCCTGGCCGTAATCACATAATCATATCAGGCAAAGTCGGTTTTTTAACCGACGAAAAAAAAAGGAGGAGGTTCTCAATTCGACATGTATATTTTTTTTTTTATTATTTTTTTTTTATATGTATGACCACGCATAACTTTTCCTAACGTGGTCCGATTTCAAAAATTCTTTTTTTGTTGGAAAGAGTGTATCTCAAAGTTGGTCCCATTTTAATTTCAAAACTAAAATCGGCCTCCAAGGGTAGAAAAAAAGGTATTAACTGTCAATATTTCTACAGAATTTTCATTTGTGAACCGATTCTGTTGAAATAAAGCTAACATTATGTAGTTCTGAGGACATAACTATATAGCAGAGATGTGGAGAAGATAACATGATGACGTGACCATCATCAGATCAACTCCAGATCCCTGTTATGTTGTGAAGTCAGTCCCAAGAGTTCCTCAACAATTAACAACAGCTATATCGTATTTGGGCTCATTTAACTCAGCTTGATGAGAACTTTAGACCCAGCTGAGGTATCCTTGCCGTCGAGGGTCTGAGGATGGTGGCGGAAAGCAGGGGCAAGAGGTCCTCAACAGTTAACAGCACCTATATCGTGTTTGTGCTCATTTCACTAGTCTTGATGAAAACTTTCGACCTAGCTGTGGTATAATTGTCATCGAGGGTCTGAAGATGATGACAGAAGGCAATAGCAAGAGATCCTCATCAGTTATCAGCAACTATATCGTATTTGGGCTCATTAAATTTAATTCATCATGATAAGAACTTTAAACATAGTTGGGATTTAACAGTCGGAGAGTGGAATTTTTAGTTGCAAGTTACAGGTCCTCAACAGTTAATGCGATAATTACTGTGACGGTTACGTTGCCAAAGACAAAAATAAAGACGAGTTTTTCCATGTGCAATCATGGTATACAACTGAAAAGCTAAAAATAATACCTTTTTAACAAAAAAATCAAACCGACGAAAGATCGAACTGAAAAGCAAAAAATAAATTTTGAGGCGGCGCCAAAGAAACAATCAACCTAGCCACAATAAAATTATTCTTCGCTTCAAATAATTAATTTAGGTATAATGTTTGTTTGTTTGTTTGGCGCCGCCTCAAAATTTATTTTTTGCTTTTCAGTTCGATCTTTCGTCGGTTTGATTTTTTTGTTAAAAAGGTATTATATTTGGAGTATTTTACCTATGGACCAGATAGTCAAACCATCAATTCTCTTCCATTTAAAACAGCTACTTAAAACATAAATACAATGACGGAATGTTTGTAAATTCTGGTTTCATAAAAAAAACTAAACTGGCGTGCATTAAAGTTACGTCACCCTTCTGGTAGGAGAGGTAAAAATACTCCAGATAAAGCGCGATTTTGCCTGATGTCATAGACCAGGATTGAGCGCATTGACTCAAAAAGCTAATATCAGATAACAGTTTGGACCAAAACCACAGAAAAAAAATGTTGGGTCGAAAAAACTTTACAACCAATTTTCGTTGATTTACTACCTTGTCAGTAACAACTAACAACCCTAATTTTCTGGTCAGACACAAACTAAAAGTGGGTACTGTGGCACCATTTTAGAAAGGTAATGAGACAAGAAAGTTTTTCCTGTAATTTGTAAACCAAGTGTCATACATTTATTTTTTTAAATGTTCTTTGAAAGACAAGGGAAGTTTTCAGAAAACTTCAAAACAGAAACTTTATGACACTTAATTTCCCAAGATATGATTAGTTTTATAACAAACTTGTATTCCCTAGATTCAGTCATTCATATTCTATGAGAAAAGTATAAATTCTAAGTGGTGACCATCGTTACTTTCTAACAATAAGCACTTAATGATGGAGAGGTAGAAATTTTTCGAAAAACCTTTAAAGTTCGATATCTCCAAAACCAGTCAGTTTAGACCCCATGTTGTCAGGGTTAAAATTGTTGCAAATAAGGTCTAGTATCACCCATTTCAAGGACCGCATCGAATAACAAATCACCCTGTATATTTTAGAAAAGTAAATAGCAAGTCGCTTCCTCCCTTTCTAAAGAGACAGTGAGAACAGTCAACAACCAACTATTAATACCTACATCTACGAGTATATCTTAAACAGACACGGGACCTAGTTCTATTGTGCCTACATTCAGCTCGCCGCTTCCGCGTCATCGAGCGGTGGGACAGGAGCCTATTCAGCGGTGGTATTCAATGGCTCGAACTGACTCACTTAGCGCAAAAATAGATCGTGCTGTCACTGTTACAGGGTTCAATAGAACTGGACTGTGCCTAGGTATTTTGCTGAATAGACTTCGCATGTAGAATATAAAGGACCTAGATTCTAGGTAAAATGTCAGTGGTTTGTACGATATGAGAAAAGTTTTGTAGAAAAGGCTTGAAACAAGGAATCGATAGAAAGATAAATTGAACAAGCCATTTCATGGTATTTAATAGGTACTGTTTAGGGTTACCCGACTGACATCAAAATAAAATAATAAAAATTTTATGCCAATAACAGGCATAATTACAGTGCTACAGTCCCAATCAAAACAAGTAAAACCTGAAAGTACAGTAGGTGCCTATTCCACACCGTAGATCTAATAACGACAAGGAACTTCATGGACACTACTCGTATATTCAATCAACAAAATTGTTGCAGAACCTTGGTTACATAATTCACCTTCAGAAGAGATTGGTTATTGTAACAACTTGCAGTACAGTAAATTAGATATTCCCTTTACAAAATATACGGAAATACTCTTCCTTCTACAAACGCAAACGCAAGGGAAACAGACACCGTTACATAGGTATATTAACAAAGAACGGAAAGAAGCGACACATCGGGTAAGATCTCGTGTTTTACTTCACTTTGTGAACTTCAGTCCCGAAGGAAATTCACTGAACACTCTCAAAGCAGCAGTAATTCCGTAAAAGATACCTAATATTTATATAGGAGCACTTTTTAATGGTAAAACATAATACTGTCGTACCACAAAAAGATAAACATATGTTCAACGCTTGTCTAAAAAAAGTGGAACTTCAAAATGACTCTTATATCAACGTGAAATGTCGTTTTGACATTGACAGTTTTTTTTACAAGACAGTGTTCAACGTGTTCGACAGTTATTTAACAAGACAGTGTTCAACGTGTTCAAAATGTTTATCTTTCTTGTGGCAAGACGGTTATTATTTTTTTCTTGAAAATCAACACATTCTTACGAACTATTATTTAGTTATAGTTGTCGTAGCCTCTTAAAAAAGTATAACTTTTTATTTTATCAAAGTTCCCTTATTCAAACCAGAAAAAGGTAGCCTCAACATAAATATCCCCCAAACAGTTTAACATGCCATTTATATTCAGTTTCAGCACCCACAAATCCTTATAAGCCTCAGATCTAAAGTTAAGACCTAAGCACTAGAACATCCTCTTGATGCCTAACCCTCGAGTGCTACGGGCCGGACAGTAACGGCCAATTAACCCGTTTGCGGCCGAGAGCACAGCACTACGGGTTAATGACTTTTTCTTGGGCAGTAACTGAGTTACAAGCCTTTATGGCCTGTTAACAGGGCTAGGGTTAAGATGTTCAGTAAACACGTGTCTTAAGCCACTTAGTGCTTAACGAAGATCTAGTCTAGGTCTTAAACTTTAAAGGAGAGATCTCTTTAAAAGGATATTTAAGACGCTGTGAACTGGAGGAAGAAAAAGGTAAAAAAGTGAAGCTTGTGCGGAACTTAGATCAATAAGGACAGGTAAAAGAAAAAGAATAAGTTTTGTTTAACTTTTGCTAGAAAAATACGGTGTTTTTATATGTATTAGTGGCGGTAATAAACTTAAGATATCACTAAAAGATTGTCAAGTAGAAAATGATGAATCTATGACAACATCTTACAAACTTTGTGCATGTTACTTTAAGTTAGCGCAACACATTTTTAACCGACTTCAAAAAAAGGAGGAGGTTCTCAATTCGTCGGAATCTTTTTTTTTACATTCATCCTGCGTCATTTACACACTGTAAGAAATTGTGACTACATTGCGGTATTCGTTTGATAATTGAATTCATCGTCTATTAATAGTCCGCAATGTATTCAAACTCACATGCAACTCGCCTACGCTTTGTTTGCAAACTACTTTTTTTAACCTTTTAACCTAGCTAGATGACCCTTATCTTAAGCTAGATTAAATACTACTATTTAGCTGATATATTACTGAAAAATGTCTACAAATTTAAAACAGGATATCTGCACAAAATCTTTTATTAGGAAACTTTTTTCATTATAATATTTCCTGGCATATTTTAAACCACACATTGCAGCATTTTCCTCAACATTTCGCGCGGACAGTAATACCTCCGGGATATGAGATAAGCCCCAAGTTTCGCCAAAAGTTTTGTAAAATATACGATATTTTAAAAAGAACTTAGTTTAAAATTATTTACTTTTACCTTTTTTCATTGGTGAAGGGTTATAAAAGCTCTCTAAGGTTAACCTGGACTTTTGACGTGGGTTTAATCTGATCTGAATTGATAAAAACTTTTGAGAAAAGTTTAGGAAATCTAGTAAATGGAGTTTTGTAGTAGATTTCGTTTTTTCTTCGACTTTGTGGCTATTTAATAGAAGTAGTTTTTAGGTCAGTTTGAAAATGGAGGCTTCATAAAAGTTCAGAATTACTACTACGACGAATTGTACTTTTAAACCAAATATCGATACATAAACGATACCAATACAATTACACCGTGTTCAATTGATTGGCAAAAACCTCGTACGTGTTAATTTTTATATGAACATCTAGGGCCTGAAGAAACAAAACAATTATAATGACTTGTTGTTTCTTTCCGGAAGTATTACGAAATAATGACGATTCAGTTTCAGCCAACAACACAAATAATTCCCTCGCAAACCATTACAAAAAATTAGTATCACTATAAACCCAAAGCCAAAGTGTGCCGAACCGACTTCGACTTCCAAAGCCTATTAACGTCGATGAATAACCGCTGAAAGTTATGAAAGAACATGATAGGGTCTGTAATTGATCGCTAAGTCGATCCAACTAGTGGTGCTGAAGGCTTCGTTAGGTTTCAGCGGGTTTCAGGCTTCTCTGGTTAAGATCGTCGAAGTTTATGCGGGTGTTTGCCCTAATATTGTTAGGTTAAGTTGTAGAATATTATGTTTCCTCTTCTCTTGAACGTATGTTTTGAAATATGTCTTAAAATGAAAAACATTTCACAAGTTGAGCAGATAAATTGAGGATTAAATTGATTCGATTTAGGTAAGACAAAAACAAAGTTGGAACCGAAAGGTCTGAATTAATAATAGTCTTTCACTAATAATTATTTAACACCTCAAAAAATACTAGATAAAACTCGTGTAACACAAACACGTAATTCAGCACCTTTCGTTCTCTAATCCCGGATTAAAACATCAAACCGAACCTGGATAAAACCTAATTCCACGTCGATTTTCAACGGCGCTTTTCTATTGGCCAGCCGCCACCCGTTCACTAGCGCACCCCCCACTACGTCTACACATATTTCACATTTAGCTACCGTACAGACGGGGCTAATCCCTGAACGGCACTTTTTACACAAAAATTGTTTTACAGAGGAATTTTCGGAAGCCTGAGGCAGAAGGAGTAGCTAATGGATCGTTTGAATGTTCAAGTGATTAAATTGATGGTTCGCCTCCGGGTAATTTCGACGTGTTTTTACGAGGACGTTAATTTATCGTTTATCTCGTTTTAGGGTCAAAAACGAACAGTTTTATAGAAAAGGAATAGGTTTACTTTAGAATTGACGGTTTTCAATTGGGTATCAATTAATAATTTATAATTTAATGAAATTACCACGAATAAAATCCAGAAATAGAATATAGCAGGTGACTCTCTTACGTATTACAACCTCAGGTTTTCATAAAGGAATCTAAAACAAAAAATAAGTGAAATACCAAAAGAAATTGAATCAACCAGGATTTCTAAACTATAAACCATATAATATGCAACTAAAACTCTTGGTAACATACAACAGAAACCGATTTTCTTCACCCCGTCTCCTCCACACCATCACAGCATATATCTATGTACCTACATATAGGTATATAGCTGGTAAGCTTATATGTGTATATGTACTATGTACACTGGAACATTACTAGTTGATAAGACGACGCCCCGGAGCATCGTCCGCTCGCCGTCAAATGCATAACAACGATGTCTCAGCTCGAAGTAATCTCATAAAACTCAATTTTACTGCGAGATATTTAGTGGGAAGAGCTTTCAAGTATTAAAAAGAGGGTCTTATGTTTTTCTTTATAACGTACTAGTGACATACCCGGCTTTTTAAACTGCACAAGTGGGATCTATACGATCCATGGGGAGATTAGATCCATTTGACGAATTTTATCGCAATAAATATACAAAATTCATAACAAGGAATAAATATTTTCTATTACTGGAGCAATAGAATAGATAATTGATAAAGAATTAGCCGATTAGGTCCATCCGCTTCCGAGTTTTACGCTAAGCAACACATTCAGATATGTATTTCTTTTTATTTAGATATAAGGTCATGCGTGTAAACCCTGGAGGGGTTTGGGAAAGGTCTACCTACAGACTACAGGTACACGAAATGTTTTTGTACTCTATGATAGTACATAAACATTGTGTCATTAGTCATTATGTAATAGGGGTGACTTTTACATTATATTTCTAAAATGGTTTTCAGGGGTCATAACACCGGGGAAAAGGCGCCTTAATAGTGATTAAACTTATAATATTCGAATATGTAGTTGGATAAAGTTTATTACTATTAATCAGTTAGTTCAATATATTAGTTTTACGAATAAATAGCTCAAAATATTCATTCCATTATGCAAATAGCACACAACACCCACAAATGAAGAATTACATCACCAGTTAGCAACAATAATTATACCCTGAAATCCGCGAAACCAAGCCCCATGAAATAAATCAAACCACATTAAGTAAACATCGTACAACTATACACCGAAAAACACTAAAGTTTTAAATGTACATCATCCATTGCTCGTTAGTCGTGTAGCCAGGCAATGTAATCGGGAACAGAGCGGGCAGTGTAACTGGTACATAAATATAGCGACCGGTGGCGCTGCAATGGTAAACATAAAGTTGGTTTGATAGTACCGGCGCTGACCCACTTACCAATTGTATAGGGTTGACAGTGACACATATTTTTAACCGACTTCAAAAAGGAGGAGGTTATCAATTCGACGGTATGTTTTTTTTTTTTTTTTTTTTTTTTTTTTTTTGTATATTTGTTACGCGATTACGCCGCCAATTGTGGACCGATTTTTTCAAATCTTTTTTTGTTCGAAAGGAGGTACTTCTGAGGTGGTCCCATAGTCACCAAGTTGGGATCTGATGATTGGATCCTGGAGAAATCGAGGGCAACCCTCGAATTTTATAGGCCGACACACCGTTTTTCGCAGATTTTATGAAGTAATTTTACAAGTTTTAAACAACCCAGATTTTTCGAGGGCATCGCTTTGTGCTTTTCTTTTTGGGGGCTTTTTCTGGTTAATGTTTGCAGATTTTGGTGTTAAATAAAAGAAGAGGCAAGGTTGAATGTAATATTATTGGAATTTTGACCGATAAGGAATGTTACTTCAGTCTCACCATTAAATAACATTCCCACAGCTGGGACACATATCTCTCTATGAGAAGAAAAGGACAATAATTCACCAAGTAGTCTCAAATCTTTGCAATTTCTCAGCAAAATAATATCCGTAATTGGTAAATTAAAGGCAGTTTGAGTTACTAGTTAAAAACAGTGGCTCTAGCTAGCTCTCATGTTTTTCAACAAATCGAATCAGTTCAATCGAAAATGCTTACTCGTATAACTCTATCTTAACTACAAACATTGAGCCAAACACGAAATAAAACAAATTATCATCATCGAACTGACGTATTTCTATCGTCAATCTATCGCCAAGTAATTTCAGCTCGCCATTTCCGCGTTTGACAATCCATAACTCGTCACAATCACTCGATATTTCGATGTATAAGTAACACAATCAACATTACGTACAACCCTATGTGTTTTTGTTCGTCGTTCGGTTGCTGCAGCACGTTTGGTGTTGCAGCAACTAGTTTTATTGTGTTGCTGTAACTTCGTTAGTGAGTTCCGATGCCTGTCGACTAGATACTAGTACGTTGGTACTGCTGTTTCTATTCACCAGTTTCAGGTAGCTTTTGGAACTAGGATCTAACACCATGTTGTATGTTCACTAGCTACAGATATTGGTGTGTATACCTCGCAGGTACTGAACATTTTGTGTGTGAATTGTAAAATATACTACAGTGTTATGTTATGCTTTAGGGTACATAACTCCTGCCGAGGTCGAGAGACTGTCTTATCAGGTTACCGTGACCCTGGAACTTAAAGGTTGACAGTCCCACCCGTCGCGGAGCGGGAAAACTCATTTGGTGGGCGCATGGGTGTTTGCTACTCCTTCACGAAAAAACTACTTAACGGATTCAGATGAAATTTGGTAAACAGATAGTATATTATTTAGATTAACAGATAGAAAGATAGATAGATAGGGAAGATAAAATCGAAAAATGAATGTACATTTTTCGATTTTATCTTCCCGTCGAATAATTTTCGAGTTGTAGCGAACGAAGTCGTTAGCAATAAAATAAAATTCGGAGAGGGTAGTGTAATCCCACTCAAAAACATGCCATTGATTGCTTTAAAAATCCATGCAAATAAACATAATTGTCATGGCGAAACAATTCAAGTTCAGCATAATGTCGGCCTCGCGTGCCGTACCTTATACCTAATCCTACAGTTATTACAGAATCGAGCGAAACGAAACTTTACTGAAATACATAATTTACTTATAGATTTCCGTGTAAAAGAAAATCGTGTAAAATTCTGGTTACAGGCGAAGATAATTAGGTGAAATTATATTTAATAGTGCCTTTTGTGAAAAACACAGGAATTTCACATTTAATAAATGCGGGTTAAGTAATACTGTAGCCCGTTCTGTTGTTCAAACACTACAGGAGATAAAAGTGCCAAACATGTCAATAAATTTTGTTATGATTCCATTTAAGTTGTTATCGACACGCTTACAAGCAAAGTATTTGAAACAATCCTTCATAAAACAAAGCCTTAATTATAACACTATACTACACTATACACCAGTCATAAGCCTCTCAAACCCATATATGTATTTTCATCGTAAAGGGTTTAATTAATTATTTATAAGAACTTTCCACCTCTTAGAAGCCCACCCGAGGCAACGGCAATACAGCTACGTCTCGTCGTACGCAATACAAATCCATAGAGGTTCGTATACAGGCACATGTCAATGTATCTACTCGTAGATACCAAAGTCGTAACGTATCGGAGATTTGAAGTACTGAACGCGATCATAGGCCTCATCTTTGCTAGATTGAAACTAGAAGCAAAGCCATATATAAAAAAAAACTTGTCTAACTTATATTAAAAAGCTGAAAAGTTAGTTTGAACGTGCTAATATCGGGAACCAATGGTGCGAATTGAAAAAATAGTAGTGTGACAGATTCCATTTATGAAGCTGCGCAGTGGGAACCGCGGGGAACATCTAAGTTTCTCATAAAACTCAATACTTTAATCTATTATTCTACTGCAATAAATCTCCTCAGCTCAAGCAAAAAGAGCAAGTACTGAGTAAAAATCTACACACACTTCACTTCAAGTCTTCAGGAACGCTTCAGTGCTTGTCAAAGTCACAATATAACATTGAAGCGTGGTACATTATCCCGCTCTAGACATCAAAGGTGTATCATGTAATAACTGGGGGTATTATATATGATGCTTTGGAAGTGATAGGTACTACATATGTACGAGACAATTTGTACATGATAATTATGTGAGGTTATGTGACCTTTGACATCTGAGGTCTAGGTGTATTTAGGTTTCGATGTTTAGATGTTCTGTGGTTGGATTTGACATCAATTGAGTACTGTTTTCATGTAAGCGTTGTTGTTTACATAGTTATCTTCAGTTGATACATAAATGCTAACTACCTTTGAACTATCTGTTGAGCACTATATAACTTTCATATTATAATTTACAATGAATACTCTCAAAGTGAGACCAGTTTGTCTCTTGTGATTCCTTTCTTGTTTCTACATATTCTATCGTAACTCTTTCCTTTGGAATTTTCCTAATAAATGCTGTTTGTACAAAGTTAAGTTTATATTTTTGTAAGACATATTTGCAGTCTCTTATTTGAATGTCAATGAATAGACACCTATTGTTCTGCTACTCGGGTGGTTATATTTTCGAGTGTAAATGGCGTGTTTTTCGACAAAGAATATATCACTTTATGTCGTCGTGTAATGTTATTTACACGTTAAAGGAACAGACGGACGCTGAAACCGTAGGCAGGTCTTAGTCTAAATCAATTTAGATTATGTGAGTGAAAGGAGGAAGAACATTTAGGCGCGGGCCACATAGAAAAGACGTAAGACGAGGACGCGTCGCGGACGTGCGAAAATGTATGAGAGTCGCGCCCGCGCCCCGTCTCTTCTGTGTGTTTTACTTCGCGACGCTTCTATACATTTTGTATGAAAGAGACGCCGAAGAGACATATGTCTCCGCCCCATCTGCGTCTTAAGTCTTTTCTATGTGGCCCGCGCCTTAGGACTACAATAAAATGTATTTAGAGAGATAAATGAAATGTAAAAATGAATAAGTGAAAGAATACTTAATTACTTACCTACAACGAAACTTTAAGTAAAGTAATCATATTAAAATATACTTGTATAAAACACTTCGTTAATGAATATCTCAAGTTAAACAGCAACAATTTTGTAACAAGCTTGCCAAAAGTAAATAAAAAGTTAACTGAGGAAATAGGGCAAAAAAGATAACAGTATCCACTTCCCTTGCTAACTACTGTACAGAAATGGCAGAACATTTTCCTTATGACTTCGATGACCAATAAAGTTCCATTGTGCCCAACTGTACCCTCAACCATGGGAGATACTCGCGCGATGGCAACACAGACATCGAGGACACTTACGGATATAGGATTAAATGGAGCAGCGCGTTAGAAAAGATTATGTGCAGAAGGTAAACCTATACAGTATTTCGGCACTTCTATTTATATTTTTTTTTTTTGAGACACCTGATGCGAAGTTGTCTTTAAAATGATATAAAACCTTTAAAGCTTTCACAGTTTACAACTAAAGTTGTACTGTCTGTCACTTTATGGGATATCTTTCATGAGAGTAGGTAAAAACTTTAATGTCATTCTTGTGAAAATATACAATTCTTAAAGTGACCTCAATTGCAAACAGAAGCGATAAAACCTCCCAATTGGCGAACCAATTTGTTTCTAGGTAACTAAATCAAAACACTTCGGCAGAAATCGACATAGCCACTGTTACCATCTTCAAAATTACTTTAGAAACCCATAGTTCCCTTTTGAATTCCGTCTAGATGTATATTTTAAAACTGGCTTTTCCCGTGGATCCTCACTGCTCGGCTCCTATTGGTCCCAGCGTGATGTTATATAGCCTATAGCCTTCCTCTATAAATAGACTATCCAACACAAAAATATTTTTTCAATTCGAGCCTCTAGTTCCTAAGATTAACGCGTTCAACCAAACAAACTCGTCAGCTTAGTAGCTATAGATTTTCTAGCAAACTAAATTATTGTCTATATTGTTGAGACTGCTGTCCATGATACTTTGTTGCTGTCTATCTTGCTAACAGAGTAAACATTTTACAAGCTTTAAACCTTAAAGTTTTTGTTCTCGTAACTTAATATTGCTGTGCCAGACAAAGCAACAATTTGTGTACAATCCAAGCTCAAGACGGTAAAAAGCAAGAAATGCTGCAAACTAGAAATTCTAGTTAACACTACTAGGAGTGGAAGCAAAATAGTAAAGTTACAGCTCGTTCAGATTTCAAAGAAAATCTAGGAACTTCTATTTTAGGCAAAAGTTCGACTAGAATTCCGAGAAATCCTCGTAAGTTTTGCAATGCAAAAAATATGTAACTAACAGTAATACCTATTTTTGCATGCGTGGAAAACCATCAAATGAGTCTTTCCGCCCTAAAATCCATGTTCTTGCAATAGCCCTTTACGTTCCTATGTCACGGATACCCGTTTAGCAAGTTCCGTGACCCCTGCAGGCGTTTGGCCTTCTATGGCATTAGATTGCTGAGAGCTGTTTGGGGCGCACGTGGAATACAACATGCCGTCGACCCGGGTATGGTACGTGATCGAACGGCGAGTCGCCCATTGCCGTCCGTATTTCCGCCAGCAGTAATACCTCAATTGTAAAGTGGATCTTCTGCTCTCTTTGTGTGTACCCACCATATTGTATCTAGTTAATGGTGGTATGTTCCATGGGTAGCACAAAGGGAGGCTCCGCGGCAAAGAGCAAGTAACAAAGACGAAATTGGGTTCGTGAGACAGGGGGACATTTTTTATGGAAAATAATGAATGAAAACGATTCTTCGTAAGCTTTTTGTGATAAAATTATGTGCGAAAAACTGTAGGAATAGGTTTTTATAACAGTTGGACTATTTCAAGAAGGTGTTCTACCTACTTTTTGGGGGGGGGGTGAATATCTAGTGCTATATATTAACTAACAAAAACTAAACTAACTAAACTAGGTTATTTTAGAAGTATCGTTTACGCAAATGATTAAACTTATGCTAGAATTTTAATTTAGAACATACAAAAAATGAAAAAGAAACTAAAATTTCTACGTCGTGCTGCATTTAGAGAGCCCCAAATGTTGATGAGTGCCTTTATCAGAATTTTAATCAAAGGTTTCACTACAGTATAATGTTCAAATTAAAAACACACAAACGCGACTAAAGTTAGTAAACTTAGAACCTTTGCTTTCAACATTAATTAATTTTGTCTTCTTATAGATACACTCGTCACAAACTCAATCAGCAATCGTAGTTCTCTAACATCGCCATATTAGTTCTGTGATCGAATCTAAGTTCTAAAGTGAAGCAACTGCAGTTGAAATTCAAATTTCTTTATAGAAAGGGGTGAGTTCTGGCACTCCTTATAGAAATAGGTGGAGTCGTGGAGGTGGGTCTTAATAGAACAGCCAATATTTTGTTTTAATTAGCAACCCCATTCAATTAATGTTCAAGTATAAACAAAGCGCAGAAACTTCGTAAATAAACCCGTCTGCACGACGAGGCTAGGAAAGGTTAGATTACCAATTACTTTATATCTTTTTTTAAAACATTATTACTATCACAAAACTCGTGATATTTTTATCTTTTTCAAAAAGGTTTACTTTTTTTTTCAGTGCCGTTTAAACAGTTACTGTTTTCTAAAAAAAAACTCTCACGTGGTAAAGTTCTAACAAATAATATTGCAGGAAAAAGTTCAAGCGGGGGGCCGAAAATACAGAAAAATCCGGCCAGAGGATACTTTTAGGCGAGCGAACACATAGAGGTATAAAAGTTGCGAGAAAGCATCACGTTCACACGTTTTACGACAGTCAGGAGGTTTCCACATTACTTTGTACAAAACAAGAGTTTTAAAACTTTCAAAATGTATGACGTTTTACAGCCGCAACGTTGTATATACAATGCCTATAAACAGCCACTACATTTGTTTATAGACGGGCGCGCGCCTGAAAGATGTTCGTGTGTTAACACATTCAAAGATTGAGTTCTCTCGCGAATTTGATGTTTGTTCAGACATTCACTAACTTTTTATTGAGTAAACTTATTTATTTAGACAACTTCTAGTTACTTTTCTTTTACAGCGTGTTTTCGAACAGCGTTCAAAGAACTATAAATAAGGAAAAACAGTTCGGTAGTAGCTTCGAACTTTTTCTGCCATACATTTAGTATTTCACGGATAAAACGTAATATCTAACTGCCCCCTGTAGACCATTCTTAAAAGGAAAAATATTACTGATTGTATTCAATTCGAAGAAAGTTGTGCGAAAATGGGAAAATATGGATTGGGGAGCCATTCAACCTCGCTCACGGATTTGGCAAAACCATTTGCAAATATAAATGAACTAGCAGTTCGCCCGCGACTTCGTCTGCGCGTATTTCGAACTTTTTATCTGTGAATTTCTACTCCCGGCCACCCTCCTTATGGGATACTTTTGGAAAATCTAAATCAATATCCAACAAAAATTCTATCAACCCAAAAACAACTCAGGGGTTCAAATTTCGCAAAATCTCGCCTGAGGTAGCACCTACGTCCTAAAACAAACCCATAAGAAAAATTTGAGACTCCTAACTATCAAGAACGAAGTCGCGTCTTAGTGAGCATCTTTTTTTAGCGTGTTTAATTTATCAATGAGTCCTCTCACCCAGGGCAGGGTAGGAGGGACTGTCAGACTTGTACTGACTAAAAGCCACGGTGTCCTTCAATAGCCCTTTACGTTCCAGGATCACGGTATTCGTTAGTCCCGCGACCCCGGCAGGCTTTGGCCCTCTAAGGGGAGGCCCCGTCATTGTGCTGACAATCTGTGAGGCGCGCGTAGAACATAACGCGCCGTCAACCTAAGGCATGGTCCATGGTCAGACAGTGAGTCGCCAATTACTCGCCGTCCACATGCCCGCGCCTACGGTGGCCGGAGATCGTCTTGCGACGTCCGTTGCAGTGTGCGTCTACCAATGCGGCTGGGCTGTAAGGTGGAGGCTGTCCTCTCCCTCACGCGTCCCGCCTCCTCCTTCGCTAGCATGCCCGCCGTGATTGCGGCATGCCCGAAAGTGTGCGATGGGCGCGTCCTAAAAACCTATGCATATTTTGAGACTCCCAGCATTTGTAATAACGAAGTTTCATGCAAATGCAAACTATCAACCCGAAAAACATCCTCTTAGGGATAGAATTTCAGAAAATCCCGTCATAGGCAGCATCTACGTCCTAAAAAGTATCCCTATGCAAAATTTGAAACTTCTACCTCTCAACCCCAAAACAACCCTTTGGGGTTGGATTTCGTAAAATCCCATCTTAGTGAGCATTAAAGTCCTAAACATAACTCCCATGCAAAATTTGAAACTCCTAGTGCTTGTAGTAACAAAGTTTCATACAAACTCCAAGCCCAAACACAACCCCTTAGGGGTCGAATTTCTCAAATTCCGCTTTAGTGAGTAGGTAATTACTTCCTAAAAAGAAACCATTATGCAAAATTTGAGACTCCTAACTATCAACCCTAAAAACAACCCCTTAGGTGTTGAATTTCCAAACATCCCGTCTTAAGTATCACCTACGTCCTAAAAAGAACCCTCATGTAACATTTGAAACTCTTAGTACTTGTAGTAACAAAATTTCATACAAATTATCTATGCCGAAAAGCTTAAAAGAATCCCCACGCATAATTTGAGACCTCTATCTATCAACACCAAAAATAACCCCTTAGGGGTCGAATTTCCCAACTTCCCGTCAAAGTGAGCATCTACCTCCTAAAATATTCCCCATGCAAAATTTGAGACTCCTAGCACTTATAATAACGAAGTTTCAAAGAAACTATCAACACCAAAAACAACCCCTTAGGGGTCGAATTTCAAGAAACCCCTTTCGTAAGTAGTACCTACTTCCTAAAAAGAACCCGCATGCAAAATTTGAAATTCCTAGTACTTGTAGTAACAAAGTTTCATACAAACTATCAACCTCAAAAACAACCCCTTAGGGGTTGAACGTCACAATATTCCGTCTTAGTGAGCATCTACGTCCTAAAACAAACCCTAAGACTCCTAAAACTGTCAACCCCAAAAACAACCCCTTGGGGGTGGAGTTTCGCAAAATCCCGTCTTAGCGAGTGCCTACGTCCTAAAAAGAAACCCTATGCAAAATTTTGAACCCCTACCACTGGTAGTTTCCGAGATTTCGTGTCCTATGAGTGAGTGACCTTTCGCTTTTATATATATAGATGGTCGGATTTACCCTTTTCATGTTTTCAAGAAAAACACAAAGCTTTTGGGAGTCTAAACAAGTGGTAAGGAGATAGAAAGGAGAACTTCAATAAAACTTGACACATGAAGACGTCACACGCTTGGAGAAAAAACGTTTTGGTGGCGAAACCAGTATAAAGTTTTGATACTTTCTTTGAATATTAAAGACGTCAGGGTTCTTTGTAAACTGGTGGCGTTCGCTTAGTCGCAAGAAAGATATGATAATTTCTTCTGATTCGTCATAGTCACACGAATAAATTACACGATGAGTTTGTGCTTTTCCTTTGCGTGTATTTTCGTTGAATTTTTATGTAATACTTGTAATGAATGTGTAGGTATGTGAATGTTCGTTCTCGTTATAACAAGGTATGTCAAAAGGCAATTTGTATAACGGTTGAATCAACAGATGTTATTTCTGGGTGGGTTTTTGCGTAATGAAGGATCGGTTTACGAATATTATGCGATATTACTAACGATATGATGTATGAGAGAAAACATTTGTCGTAATTTTAAGATCAGGAGCACTCTCATTTTAATAATCTTGATTACAATTAGTCGAAAATTCGTTTGTTTTGAAACCCGCTACAAGTCAAATCTTTGAGAATTTCCTTTCTTCTCGCAAAAAAATAATAATAAAAGAAGTATTTAATATTTTTAACACGCTTATAGTAGCTTCACTTGTAACAATGTAAGAAAATCATGGAATCTTAATTTGACCCACTTCCCGATCTTCTATTAGGATGAAATTGTGCACACGCTCTGATTTCTGGAGACAATACATGACTAACTAAGAAACGTCATTACAAATCCAATATGGCGGCCTCCCCAAGATGGCGGACTGGCTATTTGAAATCCATCCCCATGATATGGGTATCAAATTAAAGGGTTTGCTGTCAAGAATACGAAAAAATAGTCACGTGACATAAATCCAATATGGCGGACGTCCAAGATGGCGGACAGGCTATATGAAATGCACCTTGATGATATATGGATATCAAATGAAAGGGTTTGCTGAATGGGATACGAAAAAAATTATCACGTGAGCTAAATCCAACATGGCGGCCGTCCCAAGGCGGCGGATTGGCTATTTGAAATGTAGCCCTATGATTTAGGTATAAAATGAAAGGGTTTGCTGAAAATAATGCGAAATGACATTTTCTTACTAAATTCTTACTACGTCATGGGTATCAATCAATAAGGTTCGACGAGAGGAATACGAAGATTGTAATTTTTGATGCGTGCTAAAAGTGTGTTCACTAGTTTTTTTTAACTAATAGCAATTATTCGTGGGACAGATTAAGCGGAATTGTTATTAAAATTCCAGCAATGGGGTATTACTAATCAATAGTCCATATACTATCCATCTAATAAAACTCGGGTTTGGTTGCATCTCTGTGTTCTTCAACAAACAATACATTAGAATCCTTAAAATAACAAGAAACATACATGTTCACAACTCTGACAATAGACACGTTATATCTATTGCGGATACAATATTATCTATGGATCACTTATATTATATTATCCTGGCATTGCTAAGGTTTTAGTTATATCCTCCAATTTCAGGGTTTGCGTATAAGGTAACTGTAGAAGTTACTAGAATTTTAGTCTATCATAAATCAAAATGTTAAAAATAATAGAGTATACCTACAAGAAAAAGTAAAATATTTAAGAATCTATACTTACATCATAAAGCTGAAGTATTGGTGTAACCAGGATCTCATAATTCCCAGGACTTTGGGGAAGTAACTAACATTAAAATGAACTGCTGAATGTGTTGCTAAGCGCATGTTTCGAGAGCAGCTGAACCGATTTCGCAAATTCTTTTTTTATAATAATCTTTAGTACGACGTACGACGATGGGTGTCACGGAGAGAAAAAATTAAGGTATAAAAGATTCGTAATAATACTAAAAAGTCAATTTGAACTTTAATATACGGTATAGGTTCCGAGAAGGCAAAACAATTTGAGTGACGAGTTATAGGCGGTAGCCATATTTGAGGTTAAAATTGTTAAAATGTGCGCATTAACCAGGCAATGTGTGAACATGAAATATTAATGGTAAACAATTACAGGATAATCTATAGATTCCGAACATAACGGTTGGTTACTCTGATAGATGAATATCAATTACATGATATTGGGTCCCGATTGGATCGCTTGTCGCGCTATTAATTTTATTGGAACACAGTTACAATTAATTGATCTACACTAATATTATGAAGAGGAAAACTTTGTATTTTTGTTTGTAATGGATAAACTCAAAAACTACTGGTCCGATTTCAAAAATTCTTTCACCAGTTGAAAGCTGCTTTGTCCTGAGTGACATAGGCAATAGGGGGGGGGGGGCGAGCGCGAAGCCGCTGGGAAAAGCTAGTGGCAAATAAATGGGAAATCTATATATATAAAAGCAAAAGGTCACTCACTCATAGGACACGAAATCTCGGAAACTACCAGTGCTAGGGGTTTGAAATTTTGCATAGGGGTTCTTTTTAGGACGTAGGTGCTCACTAAGAAGGGATTTTGCGATATTACGCCCCTAAGGGGTTGTTTTTGGGGTTGACAGTTTCTATGAAACTTTGTTGCAACAAGTACTAGGAGTTTTAAATTTTGCGTGCGGGTTCTTTTTAGGAAGTAAGTGCTACTTACGCAAGGGGTTTTTCGAAATTCGACCCCTAAGGGGTTGTTTTTGGTGTTGATAGTTTGTTAGAAACTTCGTTATTATTAGTGATAGGAGTCTCAAATTTTGCATGGGGAATACATTTAGGAGGTAGATGCTCACTTAGACGGGATGTTGGGAAATTCGACCCCTAAGGGGTTGTTTTTGGTGTTGCTAGATAGAGGTCTCAAATTTTGCATGGGGATTCTTTTAAGGACAAAGATGTTCACTGAGACGGGATGTTGTAAAATTCGACCCCTAAGGGGTTGTTTTTGGTGTTGATAGTTTGTATGAAACTTTGTTACTACAAGTACTAAGAGTATCAAATGTTACATGAGAGTTCTTTTTAGGACGTAAGTGATAATTAAGACGGGATGTTGGGAAATTCGACCCCTAAGGGGTTGTTTTTGGTGTTGGTAGATAGAGGTCTCAAATTTTGCATGGGGATTCTTTTAAGGACAAAGAATTTCACTGAGACGGGATGTTGTGAAATTCGACCCCTAAGGGGTTGTTTTTGGTGTTGATAGTTTGCATGAAACTTTGTTACTACAAGTACTAAGAGTTTCAAATGTTACATGAGAGTTCTTTTTAGGACGTAGGTGATACTTAAGACGGGATGTTAGGAAATTCGACCCCTAAGGGGTTGTTTTTGGTGTTGGTAGATAGAGGTCTCAAATTTTGCATGGGGATTCTTTTAAGGACAAAGATGTTCACTAAGACGGGATGTTGTGAAATTCGACCCCTAAGGGGTTGTTTTTCGGCATGGATAGTTTGTATGAAACTTTGTTACTACAAGTACTAAGAGTATCAAATGTTACATGAGAGTTCTTTTTAGGACGTAGGTGATACTTAAGACGGGATGTTGGGAAATTCGACCCCTAAGGGGTTGTTTTTGGTGTTGGTAGATAGAGGTCTCAAATTTTGCATGGGGATTCTTTTAAGGACCAAGATGTTCACTGAGACGGGATGTTGTGAAATTCGACCCCTAAGGGGTTGGTTTTGGTGTTGATAGTTTGCATAAAACTTTGTTACTCCAGGTACTAAGAGTTTAAAATGTTACATGAGAGTTCTTTTTAGGTCGTAGGTGATGCTTAAGACGGGATGTTGGGAAATTCGACCCCTAAGGGGTTGTTTTTCGGCATGGATAGTTTGTATGAAACTTTGTTACTACAAGTACTAAGAGTTTCAAATGTTACATGAGAGTTCTTTTTAGGTCGTAGGTGATACTAAAGACGGGATGTTGGGAAATTCTACCTCTAAGGGGTTGTTTTTGTTGTTGGTAGATAGAGGTCTCAAATGTTGCATGGGGATTCTTTTAAGGACAAAGATGTTCACTGAGACGGGATGTTGTGAAATTCGACCCCTAAGGGGTTGTTTTTCTACATGGATAGTTTGTATGAAACTTTGTTACTACAAGTAGGTACTAAGAGTTTCAAATGTTACATGAGGGTTCTTTTTAGGACGTAGGTGGTACTCAAGACGGGTAGTGGGAAATTCGACCCCTGAGGGATTGTTTTTAGGGTTGATAGTAAGGAGTCTTAAATTTTGCAAGGGGGTACTATTTAAGAAGTAGGTGCTACCTAAGACGGGATATTGCGAAATTCAATCTCTAACTAAGGGGTTGTTTTCTGTGTTAATAATTTGAGTCTCAAATGTTGCAACTTTGCATGGTCGTTATTTTTAGGACGTAGATGTTCACTAAGACGGGATTTTGCGAAATTCGACCACTTAGGGGTTGTCTTGGGATTGATAGTTAAAGATCTCAAATTTTGCAAGGGGGTTCTTTTTAGAACACAGGTTTATAGAACTAAGAGAGGGTGTTGCGAAATACGACCCTGAGTTGTTGTTTTTGAGGTTGATAGTTGAATCTTCGGTACTACAAGTGCTAGGGAGTCCCAATTTTGTATGGGGGGTATTTTTAGGATGAAAATGCTCACTATTGATATACAATGATTAGGGAGAGGACAGCGTCCATCTCACGACAATGCCGTGGGAGACGCTCACGGCAACAGACGTCGCGAGGCGATTTCTGGCCACGGTAGGCGCGGGCATGCAGATGGCGTGTAATGGTGACTCGCCGTCCGATCATGGCACTTGCCCGTGTCGACGGCGCTTCGTGTTCCAGGCGCGCCTCAAAGAGCTGTCAGTAAAATGACGGGGCCCCCTCTTAGAGGGCCAAAGCTTGCCGAGGACGCGGGACTGTCTCATAAGGTAACCGTAACCCTGGAACGTAAAGGGCTATTGAAGTGGATTTTAGTCAGCACACGTCTGACAGTCCCTCCGTCCCGTCATTTGGTGATTTTAGCACGATAAAAAGGGGTTGTTTTGGGATAGTTAGGAGTCACAAATTTTGCATAGGTTTGTTCTTATTAGGATTTCATGTTTTTGGGGTTGATAAAATTTTTGTTGGATATGATTTTGATTTTCCAAATAGTTTTCAAGAAAGAGGTTGGCCGGGAGTATAAATCCCCAGAGACAAAATTCGAAATACGCGCGGACGAAGTCGCGGGCGAAGTGCTAGTAAATAATATATGTGTAATGGCAATCATTACACATATTGCCTATGTCACTCAGGACAAAGCAGCTTTCAACTGGTGAAAGAATTTTTGACATCTTATGAAATCAAATTAATGTTGATTTACAGGTATTTTATAACCGATTTCTTGCTTGCAGTGATTCTGAAACAAAATTTTCCCTACCCAAAATGTACCTTGGTTCAAATATCCCTACCCGAAACGTCCCTCTCTCAAAATTTCCCTTTTCCGAAACGTCCCTTTCCGTAGGTAAATGTCCCTGCGTACGTGACCTCCACAACCCAGTTACTAATCTCTTAGTAGACCTAGTAATAGTACTATAAGTAACTGTATTTTTTTCGATTTACGACATCCGCACGGGACCCGCCCCTTTTTTTTCAACGTTACCGAGCCGTCAATCATTTCATGCGGCATGAAACCTGAAACCAGCGGCAGATAAGGATGTTATTTCCGCAACCATGGTAACAAATCAACGGAGATAAAACTCATTCGCACATAATATCGCGAGAGGTACCGATATTTTTCACCGGCTATTGTTGAACCAATTTATTATACGTACAATTTTCATCACGAGAAATTATGAATCTCGATATAAAAATTTCGAGGTAAAAATATATATATTTTTGGTATATTTTTACATTACAGCAGCTAGGAAGGGTTGCAGTGGCTAAACGATTTGTTGCTGCGCGGAGTGCCGCGTGTTTGATCCCCGCACGGTGCAAATTTTTGTATTATCTATAAGTAGTTGTCCCGGATCTCGGTGTTTGTGAGTTTTTTTTTTGTAGACTCACCTACTATACATGATAAATCCGGGAAAATGCAGGAATACATTAAATGGCTCGGTAAGCAGGCATATTTTGACGTCTAAGTGTATGTTGTTTGTGTATCATTTAAAGTTACACAAGAACTATACTCAAACCCTAGAAAACTAGAACAGCTAACAAACCCACACTATCACAGTTTTAAGCATCAAAATTCAATTTAACTAAACAAACCCGGTGTAACCAAATATTTACGTGTACCTCGCTCGGCCTGAAATCTAAGCCATACGAAACACCTGCCTATGTACATACTAAGTAGGTATTATTAATTACTTATTTGAAGCTAACTTACAATTAAGTATATTAGTTTTACTATTAGATTAACATAACTTGATTAAATTATTTTGATTCGTTTAATGCGCATGCCCTCAGAAGCCTGCCCAACTGAAATGGAGTCCCATTTCAGTTGGGCAGGCTTCTTTCTGCGTGCGGCGCATGCAGCAGACAATGTCCTGCCCAGTCGGGCAGGACATTGTCTGCTGCATGCGCCGCACGAACTGTGGGCCAAAGTAACACAACACATGGTGCCCTAAGACAGTGAGGCGAGGTCGAGGCAGATCACGTAGGAGATGGCGGGACGAAGTGGACAGGTTCCATCAGAAATCGAAGGAGGACGCACAGTGTCGTTAAAGGTGGAAAGAGTGGAAGAAGGCCTATGCACAGGAGTGGGACAGAACAGGCAAATAAATGCGCATGGCTGGGTTCGAACCCACGACCTACAATTCGTAAGTCTAAGTCGATATTACTGGACCACCACAATGTGAAATTACCTAATTAATTATAAGTAAAACATAAACGCCTGCTAAAAACAAATGTGAGCAAATATTCAATTAGCGAGATACAAAAAGCGTAGCCGTCAAACAGGCATTACTACAAGTAAAGTACGTATATTACTAAAAGTAAAAGAACACTCGGGAAAAGTGTTTTCCTTCATAGATATTCTCCAGAGAGAAGGAACTTGGTTAGTATCAATTACTTTCCTTCCATTTTGATAGAATTAAGGAAATTGGTTGTTGTTACCAACACTACTTCTAATAAGGACTTGTTACTATGGAGCTCGTCTTAAGGTGCGAATCCAATTCTGAAAGGGCCCCCATAGGGTCCAAACACCTGCCGGGGACGAGGGACTGTCTTAAGAGGCAACCGTGACTCTGAACGTAAAGGGCTATTGAAGGATCACCGTGATTTTAAACTGACGCGACGTCGGCAGTCTCTTCTGTACCGGCAGGCCGCATTTGATGATTTTAGGACTTAAAAAAAGATACGAATCCAAGCGGACCAGACTGTTGAGTACGAGTAATCAATAGAAATTGACAGATAGTTCAGCTGATATAATCTATTGTAGTCTGGTACCGTCTTAAAATTACACGACGTCATACAAGGAACAGGATGAATTCTTAGTCAGTAAGATTCTGGACGTAGAAACAGATGACCTACGACCTAGAAGCATACCACGAGGGTTGGTTCGAAGCGGACCGAGAAAATAGTTCCTGGAAGAAATCGGGGAAGGCCTTTACTTAGCAGTGGGACAGTACAAAAAAAAAATTAAAAAAATAGTCTGAAAGTCCCCTCCCCCAGAGAAAGGGACTTTTATTTGATTTTACCCTAACAAAAAAAAACTAGTCACGTTGTTTAATACAAAGTCCACTAGGTTTCGATGGGGTCAGCAAAATAATGTTGCCAATCGAAAATAGTTACAACACGTATAAGGCTTAAGTTGATCGATAAAGACCGTTCAACATCAACCATTGCTAAAACTTATTTGGGTCGCTTCAGCACAACGCCGAGAAGTTTTTATTTAAACGAATATCTACCTACACATATTAGATTTGAAATGAATACCATTTTTCAGGAGAAAAATATTACCTGTAATAAAATGATACCGACTCTTTACAGAGCGACTGACAAGGCATATTCCGAGTGCTCTCGAAATTCTCAATCCGTACGGGAAGTACTCATAATACTTCAAAGAACGCAGGTACATGACAGAACACGAAATTACTTACTTCAGAACATGACAGGCAACTTCAGAAACATTTTATTTGCTGTTCAAAGAGCCAATCTTTCTCAAATCATATATATTTCAGTAAATTGTGTCACAGAAGATTTGGAAACGTATCATAATATTGAGACGCTACTTAGGTAAAAATAAAGGAAAAAGTCTTTTCCTAATCATTATGTTGGTAGGCATGTGTTTTTGATGAAACAAGTAGATGAGTACGTAAGGTTGTGTCAAAAGGACATTAAATTGGCAGTGGCTGGGCACCTTACAAATGGCAAACATTTTTTCGATCAAAGTAAGTGAGAAAGGCCCCGGCTGCTTGTTATCTGCTACTATACTAAGTTTTACTAAGGATTTGTCCGCGTCTACGACTGTGTTGATGTAGGAAATTATCCGTAAGACCGTATTTCCGTATTTGTTTTTAAGCTATTGCATAGCTTTTATCGCAGGCTCTGAGCGCGGCGGGCGCGAAAAATCTAACGAAAAAACCTGACCACATTTGACAGCACGTCGTTTCAGTTCGGGAGACTTCAGCAATCCTAAAAAAATCCGTCATTAAAACAATTTACTTTTTCTTATTGATTCTAAACGACCAGCTACAAAAGGAGTTTTCACAGTGAAACCTACTTATAAAATTCTCGTAGTGCACCACAAACATTTTAAATAAATTATATTCTCGTTAAATATACGCGGTAGGCGATTTTATTATTTAAAAAAAAAATCAATTTTGAAAGGGTTTTGTCGCACATAAGATTATGCAAAAAAAAAATGTTATGTAATAGCTTCATCGCGGCAGTCACCGAGTGCCACATGTATTTTTTTGATTTAACGGTAGGTACGCGTTTGACCACGGTCGACGTTGAAGCCCGCTTGCTTAGAAGTAACCTGTTCGCTCTTGACTTGAAGACCCCAAGGTTATAGTTTTCAGGAAACATAGATACCGGCAGGGAATTACATTCCTTAGCTGTGCACACAATATAATTATTGACAGCTATGATCAAATACATTATACATACGTCCGAACCTAAGTCACTCAGGTATGCCAAACAATCAATCAAACCCGTTCAGAGACCATTTCTTTTCATACTTACAATCATGTTACATGGATGTATTCCAGTTATGTAATAAGAATTTATTCGTATTCCAACTTTTATCTGACACATTTCCAAGATTTCAACATTCATCTTATAAAAGTAATTTAATGAGGCAGCGTTTTTACTAAAGACCCAGAATTTAGGTCTGAATATAGAAAGGCTATTAACATTAAGGGCTCCCTGGGGAGCTGTAACTCACTCATTTAGCACCTTTTCGTAGTAATTAACTTTCTGTTTTACCTGAAACAAATAAATTCAACACATAAGTACATTTAATCTTACTAATCATATCTTACAAATGCGTAAGTTTGTAAAGATGGATATATGGATGTTTGTTCATCTTTCACGCAAAAACCACTGAACGCATTTGGATGTAAATTGGTATAAATATAGTCTATAACCAGGATTAACACATAGGACAGTTTTTATACCGATTTAATGTTCCCGTCGGATAATTTTCGAATTGTAGCGAGTAGAACCGATGGCTACAGCTAGTAACATATTAGCGGTCACTTCCTACTGGCTAGTCAAGTGCGCAAGTGATATAATTATGCAAATATAACGCCCATTTCCTGTCTTTCTACCCTCAATGTCATTTTTTTTTTCACACACAACGCCATCTAGTCCCAAGCTAAGCAGAGCTTGTGTTATGGGTACTAGACAACTGATAAACATACTTATATATTTCTAAATACATACATATTACAGATAAATTACACCCAGACACAGAACAAATGATCGTGCTCATCACACATTTGTCCTGGCTGGGAATCGAACCCACGACCTCCGGCATAGCAGTCAGGGTCACTAACCACTAGACCAACAGGTCTTTTAAAAAATTCATTGTCCGAAAGGATAGCAATCCGACACGACTGGGGAGAGATTTCGATTTATTCCCGTTGAATCCCACTTTTGGATCCCATTTTTTAGGTATTCCCGATGAATCCCA
Source organism: Agrotis exclamationis (assembly GCA_950005045.1). Classification (NCBI taxonomy): domain Eukaryota; kingdom Metazoa; phylum Arthropoda; class Insecta; order Lepidoptera; family Noctuidae; genus Agrotis; species Agrotis exclamationis. Next base: position 23,406,883 of record OX465427.1, on the reverse strand, counting down.
TTTTTTATTCCCGTTGAATCCCACGTTATGACGACATGTGTAAATATCAGAAGAAAAGTGTTACCTTTATTTTAAAGATTTATTCTCTGTTACTAATTTATGAATTTTACTTAAAAAAGTTCTAAAAAAAAGCAATTTTGTCGTTGAAAGTACTCGCATTAAGATTTCTTAAAGCATGTGGGATCCAACGGAAATAGTTTTTGGGATTCAACGGGAATAACATGTTTTCCTTTTTTTATGGGATTCAACGGGAATACATTTAACTTTGTAGGATTCAACGGGAAAAATATTCAAGTGGGATTCAAATGTGGGATCCAACGGGAATAATTCGAGATTTCACATGTAAAAGCATTTTTTACAAACAATTAACAAAATAAATAATTATCATTTCATTTCAGATCAACCGCAGGACTAAGGGCTTTTACGTGTTTACGAGACACAGGAGTGTGGTTTCATAACTTTGGACCTGTGTCGATTTAATGACGACTGATGAATTTGGAGAGCAGTGGTGGCCCAGTGGTATTGGCCTCGACTTACGAGTTGTAGGTCGTGGGTTCGAACCCAGTCAGGCGCATTACTTTGTGTAATTTATTTCAACACCACTGCTCTCAAAACGGTGAAGGAAAATATCGTGAGGAAACCGGCATGTCCTAGAACCAAAAATTCGAAGACATGTGACATCTACCAATCCGCACTGGGCCCGCGTGCTAGATAACGGCCCACTCCCTCTCACAGAGAGGAGGCCTGTGTCCCAGCAGTGGGAACATTTAAAAGGCTGATGATGATGAATTTAATGACGGCACGATTGGTGCAGTAGCTGATCAATCCGCTGCTAGGCTGAGTCGTGGGTTTCCGCACGGAACACATCATTGTATGATCTACAAGTACTTAGTAGATCTAGGTCTGGATGTTTTTGTATTTACGTTTGTTAACGCACTCACTATACAGGAGAAATTAATGTGAGCGAAGTTTTTTTTTTAAAACACAAAACCCCTTTGTTTTAACATTTTTGTATGGGGAATGTACCAGGTGCCATCCGCCATTTTGATTTTTTGCCAGCCACGTCTGAAACATTCATAGATCGATAGATCAAGTAGCTACTTATAGATAGATAGATAGATAGAATACTCTTTATTATGCACACAATACAACTTATACATGTTTGACAGCTCATAACTCGGAAACGTGACGGTTTACGATGTTTTGCCTCTTACATTTTATGTTTGTATTGATATGATCTATCGATCTATGAATGTTTCAAACGTGGCTGCCAAAAAATCAAAATGGCTGATGGCACCTGGTACAAAAGGCACAAAGCCCTTTCTGGCGTTTAAAAAAATGCTATAAGGTTTTGGCATCATAGGTTACACTCTTGAATCTTCAGCCAGTTCATTCGCTCTTCATCATCATCATCATCATTATCATCAACCTATAGCAGTCCCGGGCATAGGCCTCTCCAATCGCACGCCAATTCACATTCGCTTGATTCGCTCTTTACTACTTCAATTGAAATGAAGCACACATAAATAATTAGAACACACACACACACCTGAAATTAATAAAACCTACCATCTATACAGCCGCACTCAATACATATAGCCATGTCCGTGAACGATTAGCCTCCTAATAGGCCGCCTAGGGCTTCGGACTTGCTCTTAGCGGCTAAGGTCGGCGCGTACGCCGCTAATCCGACTCCCGCCGCCACGTAAGCACGTATCAATGTCAGTGTTACGATCACGGGGAAGGGCGAGACATTGATAATGCGTGTCTATGTTACAAGTAAGTAGTGGCTTTTTAAATCTTCTGAAGGTAGAAAAAATGGAGGGAGGCGTTTGCCCAGGAAGTGGGATAGAGCCGGCTATAAAAAAGGTTTAAGATCGTTAGACTTGAACTGTGTTATGGATCTTTTAGTGCTTGTCATTGGTGTTGATAGAAAGGTATTGTGCCTTATGCCGTCGTTCTTGGCTCATGCAATATAAGAAGCCAAGAAGTGTACACAGATGTATTTTAATAATAATAATATACCTAATAATATTCAACAACTATCACAAAACGCCATCTAGTCCCAAGCTAAGCAGAGCTTGTGTTATGGGTACTAGACAACTGATAAACATACTTATATATTTCTAAATACATACATATTATAGATACTTAAATTACACCCAGACACAGAACAAATGATCGTGCTCATCACACAAACATTTGTCCTGGGTGGGAATCGAACCCACGATCTCCGGCATAGCAGTCAGGGTCACTAACCACTAGACCAACAGGCCTGTCTAATTTGATCCTTGCTAGTAAGTCCAAACCATTTATAAGTAGCCGATATAACAAAGTAGGAAAATGCATTTCTTATTCAAATACATTTTTGTAATAACAATTGCTGTGTGCTACACATCCTCAGCAAAAAAATAGCAATTTCATATCACACCAACAATTCAAAAGTCAACTAAAAAAAATTTAATTCAGAGAAACAACAAACAAGATACAGCAATAAACAATAAAAAGAAAACGTGAATCTATTGAATAACAGCGGAAAAATTGCAAACGAGAATAAAAAACGAGGCACAGAAGTAACAGCAGTCCCAACGCTACATGCTGCATAACTACGTTAACTGATAGAAATAAAAGAAGAGATGTTGTGAACTAAGTTGCCAAGATACTCGACACAACAAATTAAAGGCTACAAAAATCTCATAAAGTCCACAGAATGTTAATCGGAGATTTTCTCTGTCTAGTTTCTAGAGACTAAAATCTGCATAGCTAATGCAATGACCCAAAATCTTATAAACTTCTAAATTATTTTGGTAATGTTGGTATAATCAGTGTACTGCAATCAAGAATTAACAACTTCTGATAAAAAAATGTTCATTTTATCTGATCGATTTAATTGACTTTCAAAAACCGGGGTCTAAAAACGCAACGTTTTGATTCATTTCAACATTCATTCATTTATTTATAAACAATTTTCATTGTGTTTGAACGTTAGTCTTAAATACAATTTAAGACTAACGTTCAAACACAATGAAAATTGTTATTATGGTATTTATGTAATAATAATAAAAAAAAAACATAATTCAGCACTCAAAAGTTAATAAATTCAACACATATGAACGTATACCTTTTAGCTTAATTTCTTGATAAAAAGTCTGCATTTTGACACTATAAAAATAACCCTTCTGTATCTATACCACTGGCAAAAAGAGGCTAGTACTAATTGCCCCCTACTCTCCACTATTTCCGCACTTCGTAAATCTAATTGGCCGGATGCCCACGGTCCGACTGATAGCGAGCATAGCATAGCACAGAACAGATTGACATGGTAATTGCAAAGCTAAAGAGATTATCTAAATATTACATCTAAATTAAAGCTTTAGGTTGTTTTAAAGTAGTTTCAGATAGTGGTCCGTTAAGTTGTTATAATTTGATCGTCCGCCAAATTGGTGTGTCGTCAATGTTTTGGAGAGTTGTTAAGTTTTAATAGCCTAATAGCTGCAGTGTTTTCGATATTGAATTTTGAGCTTGTCTTTTACTTAAACCCATTCTCATGGGGATAAATAAAAAATATAGAACCCGGCCTCCTTCGATCTTTACATACTACTTTAGCCTCGTCCATGTTAATCTAATCAAACAGCCAGTGGGAATATTTAAGTTTGCATAAAAAGCAACTCATATAGATCTAACTACTAAGCTACAAAGCACATGCCCCTATGGACCGACTTTAGTTAAAATGCATATTTTTATGGACTCCATCATAAATGTTTATGTTTCTCACATCAGTTTCTCCATACAAACATTAGATCCGCTCCCCGCCTACATTATAGCCATATTACTATCCTTCTGCTTTGTTTTAATTTTTGTGAAAACTTTATCTGTGCTCATGTGCTGTAATATAATTCTAGAATGTTTTAGTCTTTGTTTACAATTATACTTCATAATAGTAGGCTAGTCGATTTCTTCTATCAGATTTCCTGATTTTTAACCTGCCAAAGTTATGCTTTGACCGGATCGTTGCCTATTTTCTGTTAAACTTCGTTTTTTTTAAGCAAACAAAAGCCCTCTAAAAATCTACAAGGTATGTATATTATGTATGATTATTTCCTCTATGTGATAACCAAAACTATAAACATTTAACTCTTGAACTTTCTGTTTTCCTATACGTTTACGACCGTACGACCATCCTCCAGTTATTATGAAAGCTCAATCTTCTTCCAGCAACAGACTCAATTGATTCAATCTCGTGCAACTCGTAAAGTGGTTTCTCCTGAAACCTCCGTCTTCCTGTAAAATATCTCTGAAAACTTTTCCATTTATTTCGTGTTTTCTTCGAGAGTTGCGTTTTCTTAGATTTTTATTTATTTGCTGTCGGTTGCTGTATCATTCATGGCGGGAAATGGACTGGGAGACAGTTCGGAAACTACACTATTTTATGGTTTTCTTGTTGTGTCATTTCAAGCTTGTCAATTAAACTACTTTCAAGCCATTTCTGTATTCTATCTAAGAGTTATTTCATAGTTATTTATATACAGGTAGATTGTTTTTAGCACGATTATGACACAATCCGTAGACCATTGAAGAATATAAACATTTCTTTCCTGTATTTTAAACATTGCCATGGTCAAAGCTATGTAATTTATTCTACGTTCTGTTATTTAGTATTTTCTTCTGTCGACAAACTCCGTTTCGACGGTGCCATATTATTTGCTGGATATATTGCGAACACCAGCTGATGTTGGTTCATAATATAGCTCCATATAAAATACAACACGTTTTCACAGTTGTTTTTCCCACTTTGGTGACAATCTTTTATCTCTGATAAACTATCATATCTAACGAAAACATTCATGTTTCAACATTCTACATTGTGGTGCAACCATGTTTCAGGAAAATATGCTATCCCATTTTTCTCCAATACCCTAGTCGCTATGTAATCCCAAGATACCCACAGTGATGGTTGTTCGCATCTGTCAATGCGAATCTCTAATTCATTGATCATGCGTCATGTGTGATGGACAACCGATAAATTGGTCCATTGCGTTGTTTCATTATATTTCGTACTCATTTGGGATTCAGTTTCTTTGATCCCGATTTTGATAGAATGATTTCAATATGAACCAGACCGAAGTAAAGGTAGGAAACGATGTCTCTGCCATTTGTATGGTCTTTTGATTAACCAGATAAAACATCCTACTTAGGAAAATGTTCTTTACTGTACCGTACGATTCGAAATTTAATGAATGAAGGTGAAAAGAAGTTGAAGTTTGCTCCAAAAATCAACCAAAACCAATTCAAAAACTGGCTGGAATGGCTTTCAATACTTAAAGATCAAAAGAAAAGATAAATCATATTATTATGGCTAAGAACGAAGATAAATTGAAATCCCGGAAAAAAACCGACAACAGACAAATTCAGTCAATACCTCTGATATTTTCCTTCCCATATAACAATGTATTAATATTTAATGAAGTGAAATGGCGCAGAAAAGGCACAATCATTTCTGTCTATCATTAATTCATCGGAATATTTTCCTCATGAAGAAATAGCTGATGATGGATCGTTTGCGGCTGGACCGGTGTCATTAATATTTCAGATAGCAATATTGTCTAACGTAGTGTGAAAGTTGGGCGAGACGGATAGATAGAAGAATGTAACAAGGTATTCAGCAGTTATTTAGAAAGCATATTCTGTATGGAACTAGAATAGAGTGAATTTATTACATCATTCATTTCAGATATTCCGTCATGTGTAGTTATATACTCGTAACATCATGCTAGAATCTAAAATAGCCGAGAGGCGGGGGTAAAACCACGGGCATAAAGAAAAAAAAAAACTCTTTTGAAAAAAAATTTAACCGTCTTCAAAAACAACCACAAAAAAGGGTAAAATAAGCTACAAAATAACTTTTCTTTCGGAACTCGGTGGCTTTGTTTTTTTTATTTCGTTGTCTTTTATGCCACTCAAAAAGTTTTTTACTTTACTCTTTTTAGTTTAAATATTCAACCCAAATTCTTGTCAAATACATCATTTTCTTACATGTGCACTAGAATTTGGTAATCCTTAGCACCGGTATTAACATCGCTCGTGTTCACAATAAGCTAATAAAATTCCCTATCAAAAACTGCTGAACCGATTTTGATGAAACTTGCAGTGTTCCCTAAAGTGAACTATTCCTCGTACTACAAAAAATGAATTTTGAAAATCGGTCCACAATTGGCGGAGTAATCGCGTAACAAACACTCAAAAAAGTAAAGATCATCACATCATCCATCAATAAAAGTGCTCACAAAATAAAAAGTACTGAACTTATTGATTCTAACATTTGTAGCTAGGTAAGTGGACGTCCATCATACTTTAATCTATGATCACTCCAGATTCCTCTTAAATGAATGCAAAGATTTAATTACAAGATCAAGTAATTAATTCTAATTATGATTGTTTCTCGACGCGCGGTCGTTAGCGCAAGATCACGGGTTCAATGCCCGTCTGACTCAGAAGCTAAAATAACGATATAATTAGCGAATGTTACTACGGTGTTAAATGTTGTTAATACTGCATACAAGGACAAGAATGCTTCGGAAGTTTTATTTCAAAACTAGTTGTTACCCGTGGTGTCACCTGCTCTGTTCGGCTCCTTTTGGTCTTAGCGTGATGTTTTATAGCCTATATCTTTCCTCAATAAATGGATAGTCCATTTATTACAACACAAAAATAATTTTTCAATTCGAACGAGTAGTTCCTGAGATTAGCTCGTTCAATCAAACAAACTCTTCTTCATAGCCTTGCCGTTATCCCATTCTACTTGGGGTCGGCGCAACACGTTTTCTTCTTCCATTCTCCCCTATCAGACGTCACAGTATCATTTACTCCTTTTTCTTTCATATCACTCCTTAGACAATCCATCCATCTTTTCTTTGGCCTTCCTCTTCCTCTCTATCCATCAAACAACATCAACTCTTCAGCTTGATAATATTAGTTTCAAAATAGTAGAGCACAGGATTATAGGTTCTGACCGGGGTCCCCATAGAGGGCTAACCGCTGGGGTTGCGGGGCCGCCTTATCAGGTTACCGCGACCCTGGACGGTAAAGAGCTACTAAGGAAACACCGTGGATTTTAGTCAGTAAGTCTGACAGTCCATTCCGCTTCACCCAGGCTTCAGTACATCATTAGCCTATTAATGTTCCCACTGCTGGTACACAGGCCTCCTCTTTGTGAGAGGGAGTGGGCCATAATCCACCACGCGGGCAAATTAAGATTCCAAAATTTTCTTATATTGTTACAAGTGAAGCTAATATAAGCGTGTTTTAAAGAGTAAAATAAAAAAAACTATTTACTATAAAAAAAGTTACCGCCTTCAAAAACAACCACAAAAATTAAAAAGGGTAAAATAACCTACAAAATATCTTTTCTTTCAGAAGTCGGTGGCAAAAGACAATGAAATGAAAAAAAAAATAAAGGCACCGACTTCTGAAAGAAAAGTTATTTTGTAGGTTATTTTACCCTTTTTTAGGGTTCCGTAGCCAAATGGCAAAAACGGAACCCTTATAGATTCGTCATGTCTGTCTGTCTGTCCGTCCGTATGTCACTACCACTTTTTGTCGAAAGCATAAGAGCTATCCTGTTGAAACATGGTAGGTAGATGTATTATGTGAACCGCATTAGGATTTTCACACAAAAATAAAAACAAAACAAATTTTGGGGGTGCCCCCATACTTAGAATTGAAACCCAACTTTTTTTTGTGGGGTATCTGTAGATAGGTCTTTAAAAATTATATTGAAGTTACTAACATAATTTTTTTCTAAACTGAACAGTTTGCACGAGAGACACTTCCAAAGTGGTAAAATGTGTGTCCCCCCCCCCCCCCTGTAACTTCTAAAATAAGAGAATGATAAAACTAAAAAAAAAAAATATAATGTAGACCTAGACCTCAACAAAAACTTCCAACGAAAATTGGTTTGGATGAGATACAGTTAGCAATTTTTGAGATATAGTACATTTTCAAAAACCGCAAATATAACTTTGCCATTCATTACAATTCCTGAAGGAAAAACCCAATAATATAATTTGTAATACCTGTGGGAATTCTTTGATGTACTCAAAAAAGGGTCTAGTGGTTATAAGAACAGGATTTTTAGCACTTTTCAAAAGGTTGTAAGAAGTCTTGTTGACGTCGTCTTGTCCGCCGTTTGAGGACCAAAATAGACCCAAAAAGATGGAGATACTCGTACAACTTACAATGTAATAATCATAATTACGTTTATCTAAATTATGGCGGCACCGTGGGCTGACCTATCGACTGCTGCGTAGTGTGTCGCGGGTTCGATTCCCGCACGGAGCAAACATTTACATGACCTGCAAGTAGTTGTTTCGGTTCTGGGTGTTTGTGTATGTGAGTTTATATGTTTGTAAACGCACAAATGATACAGGAGAAATTCATAATAATTTTAAATGTTCATCCTCACTCACTGGCCTTCGGCCTCGGCCATATTACACGCAAACAGTGGCCACACTCGCGTGTGGTTCCGAGCATAAGTTTGAGTGCTAGAATGATGGTGCATTTTGTCAACTAATGCATAATTATATTACCTAGTTATCCCCTAATAGCAGGGAACGTATAAAAGCAATTAAATAAATCCTAAAAATCCTTACAAGCAAACAAATCCAAAAAATCAACTGTAAAGCAAATAATAAGACCCACATTACACGTGACATCCTCGTTTATCTTCATTTCCGCACAATTTAGTTCATTTACGTAAATATGGCCGCCGGTAGTGACATCACCAGGGCGGTCCCCAAAGACCGTTGTGCTCCTTGAGATGAATAAGGGCCTAAGGAGCAAAAGTTGTGGGTAGTGAGGGCAATTATTTAACGCTTTACTGTTCGACCACAAACTACAAAATCTAGCGAGTTGCATGTTGCAACAACGACCGGTGGAGAAAACAAAGATAGAAGTTAGTTAGAACTTGCAACCGGGTACGCAATAAAACAAGTAACTAACGCGCGTGTGATTTGACGTAATTCGCAACGCCTGAGGTCGTGATACGACCTTTATCAGGTCGTCCAAAGTAGGTTTTACAAAATAATGATTGTCGAAATAAGTAACTTTTCATACAAATAAGATACTCGAGAGATATTTCTTAAGAATCCATTCAAAGGAATATTTCCAAATGGGTTCGCTTCAATGAGAAGCGCTTTCAAAAAGTTTGTAGCAGCATTCAAGCATAATAGAAATATTATCGGAATACTTAACGAGATTCACAAAATTATTTACATTCACAAATTCAGAGCGAACTTATGAAAGCTATCTTTGAAATTTACTAATGTAACTAATGGGCCAAACTCAACATTAAATACTCGCCTCAAGAATACAGAGAGCTCAGTGTAGTCATTTTTACCTAGAAATGGCGTATGTAATCTCCAATTTGTATGTACTGAAAAAAAATCGACGATTTCTCGTCACGTTAAAGTACACCATAATAATAAAGTGTACTGTGACAGTACCTTTTGGCAGTGATAGAAATTCGTTAATTATTTTATTGAGTCTGTCTAGTTGTGAACTAACAATAAAAGTAGTAATATTGTAAAACTAATTAAACTTTAACACAAAGCCCAAAGTTATAATTACTCAAATAGATATCCCAATTACGAGAGATGTGCAGTTACCCATATAAAAGCAATTATTCCTCTTATACAACAGTGTCCCCCGTCGTGGGCCACATTCGGGCACATACAGGCCGCAACTGGGACAGTCGTCACGTACGGCCCAATTAGTGAGACCCATCGGCCCGGAAAACTTTTGTCCGCACGATAACCAAATAATTAATACTCAGGAGAGACTTTGAGTGGTATTTTATCGGTATAATATTAAATTATGTTTCTATATAATATTATTTTGAGATTGTTTTAGATTTCTAATGTAATTAATTTCAAAAGTGTCATAAAACGTAAATCAAGTGATCGCCTCGTCATCCGGCTCAAACGACCAAAAAAATGCAAATTATAAACTTCACATTGTATTTGTAAAATGTCGTAGAACTTTAAATTCGGACGAAATTATTAAAAACGTATTTTTTTTAAATAATTTTGGCATCAAAAGTAAACCTTATACGTGTATTTTGATATTGTTACAAAACCCCTCTAGAAATAAGAAACCTGTACATACCTTCAATCATTGTTTTCCCCACGTGACATTTCAGACTAATTTCGTCACAACAACCACAGATTTAGACCCAAGGGACTGAGGGACAATCACAGCAATACGTATTCCTTACCTCTGCCAAACACAATACAGGATTTAATAAAAACAAAAAGAAACACGACAGAACTAAACCCAATTCCGTATTCATCCGATTTCTTTTAGAAAAAAGCCTTTAGTACCTGAGTTACAAGACAAAACGAAGAAACGCTTGCAAATTGTCACAGCTTGGCATGTATACGTGACTAGAAAACAAACAAACATTACATAAGAAACAACAGATACAAGTAATACCTAGTAGAAAGCCGTGCCTAACATATATTTCAGTAATTTATAGGCTGTGCGACCAAAAACATGTGTTTTCTTCGGTTCTCGGTTTATTTTTGGCGTGTTATTTTTTACTCAATGTAATAAATAGAGTTTTAGTGAAGCAATAGTACAAAAATAAGCTATTTCATGACATGTCTTTGAGTTATGAGCTCGCAATAACTTTTGTTAACACAAGGTCAAATTCCTTGTCACGTGGCGTGACATATACGACAAGTTGAACAAGCAATAATATAAAAGCGTAATAATAATCTTAAAGCGTGTGGTCCAAATCGTAACATAGCCATCTTGTTTTTTTTTTATCAATACAACACTCAATAAAATTTAGAGAATGTTCACCAAAAATCAAAAATATCGATTTAATTATTTAACTCACTCTGACTCTGATTTCATCACCCAAGGGTCCTAATGGGTAGGAATTTTTAAGGGGCGTCGCACCCTATGCGGTTACGACACCGACTTGTCACACGGCTGGCCGAAATCTTGAATTAAAATGTGCAGCAAAATTTTCAGAAGATTCTGCAGCCTAAATAGTAGCCAGCCAAGCGACAATTCGAGGCGTGCAAGACCCTTTAGTCCACTACGGCCAAATAGTTTAATTTTTACATTTAAAAGAATCTAAACTCCCTAATGACATCCCTATATAGACCATACTAACATTTAGTTACAAAATAATACCAAAAGCTATTAGAAAGTTAACCTATACGATCCACATAGGCACTGACATAATATAAAGCAGGCACGTCAGCCGTACAATAGCCGCAGTTTGGCTAACTTATCTAAGATACGGCTATTTCGGGACGGCATGGGACGTCCCTCAGGCGCACTACTGTTTCAGGGCTGCCACAAACACCGAATTATTTTATTATTAGGTGGTAGGAGGTAAGTTTTATAGGTGTCTGTGAGGAAATTAATTTGAAAATGAAATGTCGAAATGTAATAGCGTGCTCCAAAACAAATAACCTTGATAGAACATTGTTATAAATAAGCTATGAACAGTTTCTTGCATAAACTACATTTTAGCTACAATTCTAAGACTTAAGCTTCATCAAAGTCTATTCGTAAGCAATATTTATCTTTATCTTCTTAAAATACGTTTACGAAAAATGTTTATTGAATATGTTAGAAGGGATTTTTTTAGTTTATTTGGTACAAATGTTAAGAATATATCTCAGTGAGTAAATTACTTAACTGTAATCCGATACACACAGTCTGAGTGGTACTTGCTAGACGCCATTACCACTTCAGTGGGTACTCTTACTTTGTAGAAAGCAAATCGGAAGCAGTTCACATATACATTTAACAAGTCTTCTGAGAAAAGTTTTACGAGTCTATGTTTATTTGAAAAGTTTATTTTCTTCGTACGAGTAGGTATAAATATATATCAAAACTATGTTACGAGTAAGTTGTCGTTATTTAATGTTCATGCCAGCAGCAGTTTTCATCCTGTATTGATAATAAAAATAACACCACCACCTAAGACTACAAATTAATTATTTTTGGTGATCTATCCCTTTTACCCGTTAATTTATCCCACCTTATTTATTTTAGGTATAGTCGGATACAATGAGCTAAGGGTTAGAAGAGATCTTGCATTAGCTATGTATATATATATTTAAATTGCTTAGAGGGAAAGTGCATAATGCAATTATTTTAAGCCAGGTGAGTCTATGTGTTCCGGACAAGGACGTGTGGCGACGTCGACGGCCACGGCTGCTAGTGGAACCGCGTGCTCGGACTAACCTTCTAAAGGAGGCCCCGCTGACGCGTACTTATTCTACTGTTCTCTGTGTGAATTCACAAGGAATGCTTTATTTGTAATTATTTATAGGTAATATGTAAGTTAGGATTAAATAGTTCGCATTTATCGCATTGGGTCATCCTGTAATGGTATGTAACTAAATAAAAAAAAAACTTTAATACCGAAACTTGAAACAAGTTGAACTTGAACAAATCAAAAACACTGGGTCATATTCAATGCTCCGCTATATTATGTTAAATAGTACTTACACAGCAATAAAACACACTTAACAGATCAAATTGTGTGTCATTTTAACTACAAAAACTTTACCTAAACCTACCCAAAGCCTAACGAAGCTCTAAAACCCTTTTCATTTTTCAAACAATTCCCTTCAACCGTAAATCAAAAAGGCCTATATAACAAAGCGCCTATCGTCGTCGACCATCGAGCGGTTAGTGACAACCCTAGGTCGGGCCCGTCCAGCCACTCAGAAAGTCAGAACACACCGGCCACGCGGGACACGCACAATCATATTTTGTACAGCGATTACCCCCGGGTGTTTCATTGGCAGTGGTAAACTGTAAGGACTCAAGGTTACAATACCTTGACAACTCTGTTTCGGATAACAAGGAAATTATCTTTAAACGTTTTATTTTGCTTTCAATTCATGAACATCAAAATTGTATACTGCTTTCCCGATCAGACTACACTCTAAGGTGCGCTAAAAACAGTCCATTTTGCTGTATTGAATTCGAGTTTATTTCTTGATGAAATTTTAATTGCCAACATTTTGATAACCAACATCTATGAAAAAATGCAATTGCTATGTTGTTTGTGGCACTTTTTTATATTGTAAGTTAAAAAATTAAATCAAGTATTACGGACAACCCTAACGCGGACCGGCCACGCACAAATCATATTTCGTACCGCAACGTCCCGGCGGACTACTATAAGTGCCTACGTTTACGAATACGCGGCGTAGTCGGCGTACTGCAGGCTCTGTGGCTGTAGGCGACACACTGCGATACGCTGAATGAGAAACAGTGAGTATTGTGGACAATGATATGTAGGCAACTGTTTTGATATACGAGTTCGATTGTTGATTTCAAGTTAATGTTACGACAGAGGGAATGCGTTTCAGCAGTATGCGGAAAACACATGCTGTCGCGTCGTAGAAGAGAAATTTCAGAAAAATGTATACGCTATGTCAGGCCTGTCTCACTCCGCGGTGTAGGCATAAAACTGCAAGTAGTTGCGGGGCCATTATGTCGTGGCCCATTCACTACGGCTGCCACGCGCCACCCGTTACGCACGCGCTCCGTCTCCTTAATATTTTTGTTACGTTACGTGTAGTTACGCACAAGTTTCTTGCTTTAGGTGCTTTTGGTAAATTAATAACACAATATTATTATGAAGAAAAAAAATATATAGTACATATTTAGTAACGATCAACAAAATTATCTCCCTGCTTGTGAAGTATGGGCTTAACTGATCATGATTAGGTAGGTTACAAGTTTGGAAATGAGGCGAGATACACAGCCGTATCTATAGTCAAGTGAAAGTAATTACTTTAGCTTAAGCAATTACTTATGCAATTTTTTTTATGCAATAGACATAAATTTAAACGAAGTGGGAACCGTCAAACAAAGCAAAGGTAAGAATTCTATATTTTTACAGTTCAAACTTCAAGCAATTATTAATCTACATAATAAATTTACTCAAGTAAAACCTTTGACTTGTTTATAGATACGGGGGTAAGTGGGGGGGGGGGGGGGGTGAGCCTACTGGACGACCAAGATAAAAAGACGACACTCTCACTCACCTTAAGCTGAGTACTAAGAATTAGGATCGGTAGAAAGTAGAAAGATGTTTGCGTTGCTGTTTAAAAGTTCTAACTCAGAAAATGGCCACACTACGCATTCAAGGTCAGCGGTCGTAATTCGCGCGCCACTTTTTTACCTACCTACAAAGACACGCAACGCGGGGCCTGTGACAGTATGCGATAATAATTGGTCGGTTACTAGGTTGAGTGCAAAATAATAAGGACTGGCTATTTTGCCAAATAACTACACAGTGGATCCCAAATGCGGGATGAGCTCGACTCATTTTTAAGGGACTGGCCTACAATCGCACTAGATCGCGAAAAGTGGAAGGAGGGAAGGGAGGCCTTTGCCCTGCAGTGGGACGACACGGGCTTATAATAATAATAATATTTTGCCGTAGACGATAAAATCTTTTAAATATTTTTTTTTTTTGTAAGATAAATGTTCAAAAATATAACAATAATAGGTAGAAAAGATAATATTATTATAAATATTATTCCTCACGTAAGGTTCCGTAGGTACCTAGACTACCTACTGTTAACATTCCGTGCTAACAATCAATAATGTATGTAGTAATCGATGACGAAACCAAAAAGATATAGGCTGATGATAAAAACAAAATTCCTTGAGGAACATAGGTATTTATGGTAATAATGTAATTTAACAAATGCATAAAATACGCATAGGTACCTACCTATTTGTGCCTAAACTCGCAAGTCGCAACCCTATTGAGCTTGACCCATAGTAACCTTTTAATGTCGTTGGCGTCAGATAAACCAAAATAAACTCTCGGGCGTAACCATTCAGTACATTTTTGCTTGCGCACGGGAAGTTTAGGCTATTATAAAAGTAGGTGGGCGGTACGGCTGCCAGTTAAAATGTACTTTATTCTCTCGTTTATAGATTTTACATTTGTTTGATTTTTTTTTGGAGTAGTCCTTCTGTTGTACTATTAAGTATTCTGTGGCTATGTGTTAATATACATATTTATAAGTGGTGAGTATTATCAAATCGATTGCAGCACGAGAAGTGGCAGAGATTTGAATCAATGGGTGCTGTTATATTACATTATTCATCAGAATCACATTTGATCAAATTGCTGATCTGGCTTAAGTTGTTTACTTCATAATTTGGACTTAGCAACGTATTTCGAAATAACCAAAAGCACTGACCTAGCCTAAGTTATTTACATGGCACTCGTAATTATCGCAAGTGCGAAATCATGATCGTTTCTAAAAATCAATCATTCAGTAGTTCGGGTTTAGACTTCGGTGTGGACACAATAATTCCTCTGTATCTTTATCTTAATTAAACTGCAAAATCCAGTAAAAGTTTATTTTAATAAGTCTCCACCATCCCACCCCGTAACATTAATCCGCGGCGTTAATTACGCGCACTACAACTTTTAAATGTACTTTTTTTTTTAATTTATTTAATTTTTTAATGAAGAACAACCCGAAAATGTTTATCAAAATTTAAAGTAAGGGAATAATTGGCAGATATTATAGCCCCTAATTATATTTTGACTATGAGGCGCTATCATCGCGAAAACAGAATATACATGGACGATGATGGTAATGCAATATAGCAGTGAGAAAACATAAAGTTAATACATTATCTTCTACGTTTTGGCAATTTCTAGAACGACTTTTCGTCGCCACTTTCCATGAAATATTTCCCAAATTGCGTTAAAGTATAGTTCCACTCTCGAATATTAGCAAGTTCCCTGACCTCCGGCGCCCAAATGGATGGGCGTTGCGCAAAGAGTCGGCGCGCCCTCCCGTGCTGCGACAACTTATCTTTATATCGCGATAACCCTGGAGGTACAAGCAGTACCTACACTTGTAGTGGGAAGGAGATATGCACCTATATAAACCTTTATGTTCAATAGATAACTTAGCTTTATTAGCAAATCTTAAGGCGCGGTGTTATCTCAATATTCGCAAAAATTGTTTTCTTAGAACGTCGAGTATGACGTAATGTAATAAAAATAAGCAACGCGAAAAATACAGTGAACAAAGAAGGGTATAAAGAAGAATTTAAAACGAACAGAATAATAAATAAGAGTGTGATATTCCCAATAAAAATTGGGAAGTTGTAGCACAAAAATTAATAGATTAAAAAAATCTAAAAATCCACGTTTTTAAATGTCCTAAAAAGAAGAAAATAACCCTACGGGGCTGAGAGAGGGGCCACTCAAAACGTGGGGGCGTATATTATATAAGGGATTATTTATGGGATATATTTACATGACGTGAGATCGTAGGTGTAACTTGCAAAGATACGCCCCCACGTTTTGAGTGGCCCCTCTCTCAGCCCCGTAGGGTTATTTTCTTCTTTTTAGGACATTTAAAAACGTGGGTTTTTAGATTTTTTTAATCTATTAATTATTTTATTATTTTTATCATTGTTCATCGGGTTTGAAGCTACCCTGAAAATTTCAGCCTGCTAGCTTATCGGGAAGTGCCTCAAAGCCTGTCCGCCATCTTGGACGTCCGCCATATTGGATTAATAGCCTAGCCTAGCATAAGCCACATGACTATTTTTTTCGTATTCCTGACAGCAAACCCTTTCATTTGATACCCATACCCATATCACGGGGGTGGATTTCAAACAGCCAGTCTACCATATTGGACGTCCGCCATATTGGATTTAAGTCACGTGACTATTTTTTTCGTACTCCTGGTAGCAAACCCTTTTATTTGATATCCATATCGGGAACACCCAAATACTCCGAAATATTTTATTCCGAATTTCGGTATTCCGATTTTCAAAACTCCGAATATCATAATACCTAAAAATTACAATATCTATTATTAAGAATCACGAAATTTATTAAACCGAAAGTCGTATATCCGATTTCTTACTTTTCCGATTTTCACATATTCGAAAAATGTAATGCTCGATGAGTTCTCATTCCGAAAAACGAAATTCCGATTTTCAATATTCCGAATAAACTGATTTTTTCGGAATATTGAAAATCGGAATTTCGTTTCTCATTCTACAAAGTCAGTGCCAGAAACGAATTGCTGCAAAACCGGCTCCACGTAGTTTTGTCTACCGTACTTTTAGAGAGTTATTTAAGCCTGTATAGGCGCGGAGTGCTGAGGCGTATCCTCTGGACTTTGACTGTTTGCCTTCGGGATTGTAATTGTTATTAGGAGAACTTAGGATCCATGAGCGAGCGAAGCGAGCTCGGGACTTGGGGCACCCCGACTCGGACAGGTTAGGTTCAAAGGGGATGGCGGGGTCTGAAAGACCCCGCCATCCCCTTCGTGTTAGGTTACTTTAAACCTTGCTCACAGAAATAGGAGCCCCGCGAAGCGGGGCTCCGTCGATACCTTGGTAGGTGGTAGTCAACAAATTGACCAAGGATGCAAGAGCGAGCGAAGCGAGCTCGGGACTGGGGGCACCCCGACACGGACAGGTTAGGTTCGAAGGGGATGGCGGGGTCTGAAAGACCCCGCCATCCCCTTCGTGTTAGGTTACTTTAAACCTTGCTCACAGAAATAGGAGCCCCGCGAAGCGGGGCTCCGTCGATCTACCTTGGTAGGTGGTAGTCAACAAATTGACCAAGGATGCAAGAGCGAGCGAAGCGAGCTCGGGACTGGGGGCACCCCGACTCGGACAGGTTAGGTTCGAAGGGGATGGCGGAGTCTGAAAGACCCCGCCATCCCCTTCGTGTTAGGTTACTTTGAACCTTGCTCACAGAAATAGGAGCCCTGCGAAGCGGGGCTCCGTCGATCTACCTTGGTAGGTGGTAGTCAACAAATTGACCAAGGATGCAAGAGCGAGCGAAGCGAGCTCGGGACTGGGGGCACCCCGACTCGGACAGGTTAGGTTCAAAGGTGTTAGGTTACTTTAAACCTTGCTCACAGAAGACGGAGCCCCGCAAAGCGGGGCTCCGTCGATCTACCTTGGTGGTAATCAACAAATTGATCAAGGATGTAAGAGCGAGCGAAGTGAGCTCGGGATTGGGGCCACCCCGACTCGGACAGGTTAGGTTCGAGTTAGGTTAAGCTTACAGAAATAGGAGCCCCGCGAAGCGGGGCTCCGTTGAACCACCTTAGTGGTAATATAACTCAGGAATTCAGGATGCGATAGCGAGCAAATTGTGTCTTGGGGCACCCCGACTCTGCAGCTTTCGTTCTTCTCACAGGAATTTTTTGTAATATTATGAATGAAAATACGTAACTCAAAAATAAATTATTTTAATTACTCAAAAAAAATTATAAAAGAAATTATTATCATTGAAAAGAAAATATTCTTATTCGAAAGAAATTATTTTATTGAAAAGTAAAGAGGAATTTTGACAAGGCGTTTTAAAAGCATACTTTTCTCTGATAAGCGATTAAATTTTCGGAATTCTAATTATTCGGAATTTTAATAATCGGAATTTTAACCATCGGAATTCGTGTTTTTGATGTTTCGGAAAATTATTAATTCGGAATTTTTGATATTCGGTCTATTGAAACTCGGTATTTTGAAAATAGTAATTATAAATGTTAGGAATATTGAAATTTCGGAATTAAGAAAATAGGAAAAATGATCAATCGGAGTTGTTATATTAGGAATTTTGAACCATTCGGAATTATGAAAATCGGTATTTTGAAATTCGTATTTATGAATTTCGGAATAAAGTTTTTCGTATTATCGTAGTGTACCCATCCATATCACAGGGGTGCATTTCAAATAGCCTGTCTGCCATCTTGGACGTCCGCCATATTGGATTTAAGTCCCGTGACTATTTTTTTCGTATTCCTGACAGCAAACCCTTTCATTTGATACCCATATCATGGGGGTGGGTTTCAAATAGCCAGTCCGCCATCTTGGGGAGGCCGCCATATTGAATTTGTTATGACGTTTCTTAGCTAGTCATGTATTGTCATCAGAACTCAAAGCGTGTACAAAATTTCAGCCTGCTAGCTTATCGGGAAGTGCCTCAAAATTGAGTTGCAAAAGTCCAACCGGAACGACAAACAAACAAACAAGAAAAGTGAGTGTATAAAAACGTGGGAAAATAAACTTTGACGTCGAAGATCTCTGTATTTCCAGCGATAACAACAGTTTTTTTTTTAAGAATTTAGTAGGTTTTCCATTTTTTTAAAACTTTAACCAAACCATTATTTAATTTTATGTCTATATTTTAAATAATCTAAAGAAAAGCAGTAAAATAAATGCCCGTTCGCAGCTTACGTCACATTTCAACACAAATATCATTTTTTCAATTTTCAATCTTATTGACGCTCCATAGTGGTGACAATAGTTTACGCGGTCATAAGCGATTAAAATCGTAGTCAGTCCGCGCCTTAAGGTAAAGTAGCTGTGTAATGTGAAAGAAATCTAGATTTATTTTTGTCTAAAGCCTGTAGTCGGCCTATAAGGAAGTTTCTAGGCTGGACACTTCCTGCTGCTGAGTGAAAGCATCTTTATGAACATTTCACAAGTCACAAAGGTTTTTTTTTCTAACAAATTCTATGAAAACTAAAGCCCTCAAAAAACTAAATTACTAACAAGAAAATATGCACTAACAAAGTCTTCCTCCATTTTCCGCAACAACTTTTAATAAAGTCACACATAAAGCTAGTTACACAAGTTCGCAACAAACCTGCAAGGTACGCCAACTACTAGCTTCCTAGTACGCCGCGTACCTACAAAGGGCGTAGTTAATCCTATTCCACGTGTAATCCGCACAAGACGACTGCGCTCGCCTCGCTACGATAAGCGGCTAATAAATATGTATCGGTACTTCTGAACCGTATTGGATGGATTCCATTTGCTAAACAATCCTATTTGCAATTATTTTTAAACTTAGAATCTAGAATAGGAAATATTTTGGTTTGAAAATTATTGTTGTATAAAAAAGGGGATACCTTTGATAAGCATGGGGATTTGTGAACATTTCTTCTTAAAATCCCTATTGTCGCTTCTGCAAGCTCACAGTGGGGATAGAATATCTTACTGACACGCGCACTTCATTTATTTAGAAATGACCCCACGTTCGATTTAAAATAATCAATAACAGTTATAATGTATTAAACAATTACATACGACACTGTATAATGAAACCGAATCTCGGTTCTTAAGCAGCATATACACACGGTTGTTAAATTTTCAATTTCCCGGGTTCACCATAAAACCGCAAGCTTCGGTAAAACCGTACGTTTCGTGGTAAGTACATAATACGCGGTTATCGCGGCGTATCACGCACGTGTGTACTGTACTTTTTATGTTAATGTTGTTTCACAGTTTTATGTGGTTTCCATTGAGTAAGAATAATAGCTATGTGATGAACAGCTGCATAATGCACAGGTAGAGTAGTAATAAATTAGTGACACAAGAGTTTTCACTTCACTATTAATATAACAAAATTACAGAGTTCAGAACCCACTTTGCTTACGTCATCAATGCAAAAAAAAACTACTTTGCTAACCTTCCGTCGTCTTACCTAAATATTTGTAGGCATTATTTACAATTTTTCACCCGACTTTTCTTAATAAAAACCTTATGAAGGTAGTTTGAAACAAGTCCATATTCTTATTTACGAGTTAAGGCCAACGGGCAACAGTTCTGTGAGTAGGGTTTATTACGGCCAGTGTTCTGTCGCCTGCCTAAGTGGTACAAGCAACTTGTCGAGTTTAATAGTTTTAAATCAACTTTTTAAGATCTTGAGAATATTGTTTTGAAATTTACTTTGTATTATGCATGTATGTACATCACCTACCGAACACAAATAATAAGCATAATATTAACATAATATCTGTTGAGGTGGATCCAGACATGGCGAGGCATGCGCTCCGCACGGCGCACAACGCATGCCTCGCAAGGTGTGTACCTTTATATTCGTGGCGAGGCATGCGCTACGCACGTGCGAGGGCGAGCGGACGTATGTCGGCAAATGCTTCAAGATCAAAGTGCCTCAGTGCGAGCATTACATTAGTTGTGGACGTAGCCGCGCATGCACGTTCGAGGCGTGCGCCGCGTACAATATCAACGCACGCCTCGACTGCGAAAATGAAACTGCGTTTGTTCGGGCCAAACAGCGCGCAGCGCACACGGAAAAAAAGGATGTCTTATATTAAGACAATATCGTATTGGTCAAGACAAATACTGATTCATATATGGGGAAAACAATATTTTTGAATGAAGTAAAATATTGTTTTAGTTAAATTGTCTCTTTCGAAGACATTAGACTTAAATCAAGAATTATTAAGTTTTATTTTAAGAATGTATTAAGTAAAAACTATATATTTTCTTTAGTTAAGATTGTAATAGTCTTGAATCAAAAATATATTCTTACGCCAAGAATTAAAACCAAGTATTTATTATTTTTAATTTGAGTAAACAGGTTTTCTTCGACAGAGCACATTTACTTACGTTAAGAAAATATTTATTTGGATTGAAACAATTTTTTTCCCACGTTTTTCCCACGTTTTTATACACTCACTTTTTTATACACTCACTTTTCTTGTTTGTTTGTTTGTCGTTCCGGTTGGACTTTTGCAACTCAATTTTGAGGCACTTCCCGATAAGCTAGCAGGCTGAAATTTTGTACACGCTTTGAGTTCTGATGACAATACATGACTACTTAAGAAACGTCATAACAAATCCAATATGGCGGCCTCCCCAAGATGGCGGACTGGCTGTTTGAAACCCACCCCCATGATATGGGTATCAAATGAAAGGGTTTGCTGTCAGGAATACGAAAAAAATAGTCACGGGACTTAAATCCAATATGGCGGACGTCCAAGATGGCAGACAGGCTATTTGAAATGCACCCCTGTGATATATAAATGTCCTAAAAAGAAAAAAATAACCCTACGGGGCTGAGAGAGGGGTCACTCAAAACGTGGGGGCGTATCTTTGCAAGTTACACCTACGATCTCACGTCATGTAAATATATCCCATAAATAATCCCTTATATTTCTTTGAGTGGCCCCTCTCTCAGCCCCGTAGGGTTATTTTCTTCTTTTTAGGACATTTAAAAACGTGGGTTTTTAAGAATAATGATATTCTTCGCAGAAGAGATCCTTTTTTTCCGTGCATGCTCGGGCCGATCCAACCCACACAGCAGCAGTCAAGATGGCGCCTTTGCATCGCGTTCGCTTATCCGCTGCTGCTTTTATAATTATTAATTCAATTATTGAAAAAAAAAAGGAAAGAAAAAGTCGTCGTCGTTGGTGGGTTAAAAAGTTCTTGCGCCTGCTTTATGAACACGGAAATAAGCTTTTCGATGATCTCTCATTTGAAGAAAATAACTCAAATTTTATACACTCAATTATATCAACATTGATTCAATCTTAATCATTTAAATCAAAGGCGGACACAACCGTCCAAACGCAACGCACTGTTCGCTCAATGAGCCGGCCGCCGCACACGCGCTGTGCGCCGTGCGGAGCGCATGCCTCGCCAAGTCTGCGCGCCTACTTGCCTTGCAACAAACATGATCGAGGCGTTTGCTTCGCACGCGATGGCTCGACCCGAGCATATGTTGGTATAATTTGTCAACACGCACGCCTCAAGCAGAGGCATGCGTTGTGCGCCGTGCGGAGCGCATGCCTCGCCATGTCTGGATCCACCTTTGGGTAATTTGCTTCACACTTAGACGAACCTTACTTTTAGACACCTGTCTTGCCTGATAGTGAGCGAAGACGTACCTAGTCCACGGTGGAGCTCGCTTGCGTAGAATCAACCTATTCATTCTTGACTTAACATCCGCTAAGATATTAATTTTGACAAAACTTCATTATTCTGTCTTTTTTTTTATAAAATTGGGGAAAGGGGGCACTCATCCATTGCAGTCACAATAACCATTAATACTAGAAGCAAGTTACAGATGGCACCACCAGCCGAGAACTAATTAGGTCAGAATAATTAACAGTCGGAGCCACGGAATTAGCATAATTAGCAAAGTTTCAGTTTAATATGCAACCCTTAAAGGTAATCTTTTTCTGTTTGAGGGTAGTTGGCAAGTTTAGCGGCGGTAATGTCGGAACGTGGACGTTTGTGGTTGTTTGAGAGATTCAGTTTGTTTGTGTTTGAAGGTCGGTCGTGTGAGGATTTTAAAAGGCATTTCGTGCTCGAGTCGCGAGTTAGACTCTATAAAAACGGCAAAATAATCACGCTTGTGAGCCCCCTTTTATTTTAACCCTCTTAAATATACATTGTATTCTATTTTTTTTATTAATTGTTGTTGTAGAGGCAACAGAAGTTCATCATCTGTGAAATTTTCTTCTGTCTATCACGATTCATGAGATACAATACAACAGCCTGATGACAGACGGACAGACTTACATACAGTCTGACAGACGGAGATTTTACTAGGTTCCCGTCCTTTTGAGTACAAAACCCTAAAAATTAAATTTGAACCTTTTCAAAAGCGAAAACCAAACAAAAAAGTAATCCTTGTTAACTCTGATTGTTTTGATGACATGTACAAAAGAATACTTCGTCATATCGTTGTCAAAGAACCGAGGAATTTGATTAAGAAAACATTTGATTACTCCAAAGAATTCCTTATTTGGTTTCCTTAGACCCAACTCAAAACAATATTATAGAAGAAAAGAAAATATATTTTAACGAGGTAAAGGATTGAGACTTTGATGAGAAGGAAGAATTTTATAATAAAGCAAAAGATAACAATAATTCTTTCGTTATATTGGCGACACAGTTGGCGCATTGTTTGAACGATCGACTGCTGCGCAGCGTGTCGGGGATTCGATCCCCGACACGGAACAAATATTTGTTTGATCCACAAGTACCTAATTGTTCCGGATCTGGGTGTTTATGTATGTAAAGTTTCTATATTTGTAAAAGCACCCACGATACATAAGAAATTACTAGTGAGGGGCAACGTTTAAAAAACCACGCGACATTGAAACAAAGCAATTTGAAACTGAAAACCAGTCAGTGCAGACAAAGTCGCATTTAATTCCACAACTGTGTTCCTTCTCATCCTATTGCTTTTCCCTCGTATCCACACAAAGCGGTTACACTGCAAACCCTCAGGGCATGCAAGCAAATACATCTACATACAGAGGAAAAAACACTTCTCCTTAATGAAACGACAACCAGCCTGCAGGTAAACTAGATGTAACCCTAATTAACATAAACTGAGAACTACAGATAAACTGTATTTCATTTGGTAACAAAGAGGTAATAATAAAGAAGAAAGTATCAGCAATTTGCATAACGATTTAGATTAGAAATATTCTCATGATAATAGAAAAGCCAAAACCTGCCAGTATACCAATAACTATCCTTCTGCCGTAGTCGGGTAACGGTACATCCACACCGCCGGCAACATTTGTAGCTCAACGTTTGCAAATGTTGCTCGGTAACATCCGGCAACAAAATGTTACTAAGTGTTGACGTGTTACTGTAAGTCGAGTAACGTTGCTCAACATTGGGTAACATCCGCCAACAAATGTTGACGTGTTACTGTAAGTCGAGTAGCGAGTTGCTCAACATTCGGTAACAATATTACCCCCATTATCTAACAATGTTGCCGATTGTCGAGCAACGTTACTCGACATACAGTAACACGGCAACAATTGTTGTCGGATGTTACTGCGGTGTGGATGAGTAACAATCAACAAATAGTAACAAGGAGCCACAAAAGTTACCGAATGTTGCCGAATGTTACCGTGATGCCTTTTGTTGCTCCACATATGTTACCGGCGGTGTGGATGCACCGTAAAAATCAATCCTATAGATTGTCGTTATAGAAATAAGAAACGTAAATTAAGGACAAGAAGATCAAGAATCTTCTACAAGAGTACTTTACCACAACAACCCATTACAGCTATGTCACATTATATAATTATACTAGTGTCATACATTACATAATCTTCTTTTAATGAAACAGATGCCTCATACTTGCTTACCACAAACAGTACAAAGCTGGTAGGTACAAATAGAACGTGTCCTGGAGCTCAGAGACGTTAACTTCCAACTAAGATGTGAACTTCACTAATTGACATAAACTGAGAGATAATGAGCATCTCTACGTAGAAGCACGTCTCACTTACTGAGGGTAACACAGGTACGAATGTCTCATTTATTTCTGTTCATATTGTTTTGTTGCTTAATTTATTATTTATGAGCTTGTGAGAATAAATGGAGTGTCTTGCCAAGTTAGATTTTTTGATCAGTACTCAAATACGTCAAATACCGTCTCTTAAAGTTGCTGTAACTCTGTGAAAGTTACAGTAACCTTTATTGTAATTACCTTATCATAATTATAAACCAATAATACGATGGAAATATAACATCTGTCTAAACATGAAGAAGAAGTTCTATCTTCTGCAATTCTACAAAGGAGAGGTTTGGAGGAACTATGTCAAGAGAGAAGAGACACTACTTAATTGCCAAAAAATTACATGTTAATTCTAAAATAAGAAAAAAAAGACTATACCAGGTAGGCCTAAACCTTAGCATAACTTCTCAAGCACAACTAATATTAAACATTGGAAGTAGGGCAATGAATAATATGAAGCAATACATACACACATCAAAAGTGTCTAGGGATCAACATATATTTTTGCAATAACTTTTCTCCTGATTGATATTAATTAAAATTTTCTTTAAGGATTCATCAAATAAAGTGTTTTCGTTTGTCACAGTAACGATAAACCAAGTCACCTTTGCATTAATAAAGAAATTTGCCATTTTCCTAATAAAGGGATTTTTGACATTTGAACCACTAACACAAAAGTTCGAAAAAAAGACTGAAATAACAGTTTTCTTTAAAATTTTATTGGGTAACTTAAACAATTAATAATCCGTGTTTCTACCGCGAACACTAACAACACAAGAACATCGGTTTGGCATACTCAAAATGAGTTCATCCAAATCACGCTGTGGAATGGCCGCCCATGTTCGTTGCAACAACAAAAAAAGGTCTTCTTGCGACTGGATACCCTCCATATTCGGCAGAGCTCTTCTCTGTAGCATATCCCATGCATGCTCAATCGGATTCAAGTCTGGCGACTGAGCAGGCCAGGGCAGGACATTGATGTTAGCTGCGGCGAGAGTCTGTCTTACAACTCTTGCGGTGTGCGGTCGTGCATTATCATGCATTAACTGAAATAAGGGACCGATTTGCACTTGTAGAGGAACGATGACGTCTGATACAATCGTCTCAGCATAAATTTGAGCGTTGAGGTTGCCTCTGATCCAAATCAACTCAGTTCTTCCGCCGATCCAAATACCCGCCCATACCATGATGGTTCCACCACTATAAGGATGGACTTCCTGGCAGGATTTTAATCGCTGTTGGCGTCCAGGGGTTCTCCAGTGTCGTATACGTCTTGTATCCGGTCTCATACCGAAACGAGACTCATCAGAAAAGCACACGAAACGCCATTGTTCTTCTGCCCAATTTCTGTGTTCAAGAGCCCATTGATATCGAATCCTACGATTGTGCATTGCTATAGGTGGTACCCGTAGCGGTCTTCGGGAATGAAGGTTCACTTCATGCAAGCGGTTTCTGACTGTTTGGTCGCTAATTAAGTTCCCTGAAGAGTGATGAAGCCTCACGGCTAACATCATGGCGGTTATTGTTGGAGCTCTTCGAGTTAAGATTTGAATGTATCGGTCTTGTCTCCGTGTGGTGCAGCGATACCGTCCTCCATGGCGCTCAGCCACGGTACCAGTGCTTCGGTAACGTGTCCAAAGTCGACTGATAACACTCTGACTTGTATTCAGAGCTAAAGCCACAGTACGTTGCCGGGAACCAGCTTCTATCATTCCCACGGCTCTGAGCATTTCTTCCCTGCTTAAATGACGTCGCCGCTCCATAATAACGTTGGTTTTAATCAGTAGTAGGGAAACAGTAGCACTAATAATGTCTTCAATGCGTTGTATGTTTTTATAGGGAAAATATTGACAGCTGATTTTCATCTTTTACTCGAATTTGATTCACAGTTCCTGATTCAAATTATGAAATGCACCAAAAAGGATACATATAAATTTATAAAATCATAAATTTATTACAAAGCCACATCTCAATCTCAAGAAATCCGCATAAAAATGCTTGATCCCTAGACACTTTTGATGTGTGTAGTTACTCAACACCACCTAACAACTTACTATCAAAAGAAATTCTTTATCATCTCTCGAAGAATAACGTAAAATAGAAGGGGCAATACCCCCATAGACAATACAAACACTTGTTGATGTTGTCTGTGTTTACTGAGTGCGCTGACATAACCCTCTGTCACAGTTTGTCTATGGATTCGTGACTATACGATACTGAACGTATCGCTCTAGGTACCTGTAGTCTAATATGTGCTTCTATTACATTACTTAATCGATGAATAACTTAATTATATTATTATAAGGGGTTGCGCAAGAATTTCAGTTCTTTCTGGTTGAGCTCATTCCTCCTTAGGACTCATCTTTTCGAGTGACTGTCTCATTAGGTAACCGTGACCCTGGAACGCAAAGGGCTATTGAAGGATCACCGTGGATTTTAGTCAGTACAAGTCTGATAGTCCCTCCCGCCCCGCCCTGGGTATGAGGAGTCATTTGATGATTTTATCACGATAAAAAAGATCTCATCTTTAAGCCTCCTGCAGACACACGCGATTAATCGCGCTGCGACAACGAGCCAAGCTAATTTCCACTCTAAAAATACTGCAAATGGACCGCGACATGTCGCCCCGCGCGATTAATCGCGTGTGTCTGCAGGAGGCTTTAAGTCAATTAAAACATTACTTCATACACATTACACATGTACTCGTAAGTTAAGGTTAATTGATATTTAATTGATATAACTACAGGATAAAACACAAAAAAAATTATGACTGATCTAATTTTGAGGTCGACGACCGTTGTTTCTACAAATTTCAGTTCTGTTCCCTAGCCTTATAAAACAGGTAACTTTATTGTCTATCTTTTATAACCCTCAATGGAATAGAAATCAAATCTTCAAATGTAATCACAATGTGACTACGAAGCAGAAAATACTATAATACATTCGGTATTGTTATTTTTACAGTCTACCGTACCGTAGGTACATACGTATGTGTACAAATCCGGAATCGATTCCGATCCCCTGAGGACGCGAACCCAATTATTTGGTTTGACGCTCGAAGCTTTGAGATATAAACCGTTTACTAAAACTTTGTGATACGACTTTTTCTAAGAAGTTCTTGTTTTACCACTTTGTTCTTTTGGACTTGTTGTTCTTTAAGAGATTCTTTTACAAATGAAATGGTCTTTTATTTAGCTTGTCCTTTATTACAAGGTACTTTTATAAGGGAAATGTTTCTTCTATAAATATAATTATAATATTTCGAGGATTACAGGTGTGAATATTATGTTATAATTATTTCGTTCGTTTACCTATGTGTATGTTAATTGATTTCCTAAGATATTATGGTCATTATTTTCTCTTGAACTGAACTACAAAAGTAAACTCTTTGGTTAAATTAGATCGCCTGGTAATCTCTGCCTTTCGACTAATCGACTACTGTAATATATTCAACCCATTATATAATAATTCGCATCTCTCAATTCATTTTATAACCGTACGCGCTGACATTGTAACGGCGTGCGGTCTCCATACATCGCGTTTATTACTCCGTCCTAGGGTTACCCTCGACTATAATTTGACCCGTTTTTTAAATCCGGACTTAACAGGCTTTGTGATGTGCCGGACTCTTCGAATAAAGAGGTTTTTGACACTACTAAAAACATAAATAAGTAAAAGTAAGTCCTTATAAAATAAAACCGAAATTTCCTGCAAGAGTATTAAAGAAGGAAACACGCTGCCAACCCAAAATAAGGGCAGCGGAATAATGATTTTCAAATTTTGAAATAGCAACCCTACTCCGGTCAGTATGAGCGTTCGGTGCGTTGTGCGCGGCTATTTGCGATCGCTTACATTAGCATAATGGCACATTACGCGTAAGTGCCAGCCATTCCGAATTAAAAACTGAAGACGTACGCAGTTTTAGAAAGTTAAGAGACTATGCTGGCTGATGCTAATATTAAGATGTGTATTCTGATTTTATAGGGGTGTGCTTGAAATAAAATAAAAGTAAACATAAAACAAACTGGAAGTGGAGCTGATTCGTTTTATGCATCAGCAGACAGATCAATTTAACTGTTCTAAATAAAACTTCGGTAACAAAACTAACACTAAACACATGTTCGTATATCTAAAAAGCTATAGCCAACTAGCTCAAACTTCTAACAACTAACATTTTAGTACTAATAGCAATTCTGCTGAACTCATTTGTGTTAGAAGCTTGTGTGATTATGTATGTTAAACATATTCAACATTCAGAGTGTACATTAGTCCTCTTTACAAGTTTGTAGCGCGCGACCGTTTACCTTTAATCACAGTCTGCTAAGTTGATCCAAGCTCCTTTCACACGCTATCAAAGGCTTGTGAGAAAGCAGGAGGCAGAGCAGTATTCATTTAGAACCAATGTACTGTGCAACGTTGTAACTAAATTGCCTAAGATTGTATGCAAAGTTATAAAAAGATATAAAAAGTGATAAAAAGGTGTTGCTCCTAACCGAAGCACAGATTACGAAGTACGGGACGAGAGATTATTGATGACTATACTTTCTGAAGATGACAAGAAAATGTTTAAATATCACATGCTACTAAAGATAAAACTAAGTTTAGGACTTACTTAACATAAGCATAAAACTTACTTTTTATGGAACCCAAGACATTTATTCAAAAAAAGAACTTTTTTACACAAACAAAGTTAGTGTCTATCATGATTCTAAGTTTCCAACAACGCCTGAAAAGCCTATTAAAGTATACACATGTTGTTACTTTAATATAATAAACTTAGTTACAACCGTAGAAACAAATACCAGAATGTAATAACACAGCGTGAAATGTTTTGCGGAATAAAAATAAGTTGTGTACACATGGGTTGAGGCAAAAAAGTCGACCATAAATCAATTAGAAAAGTGTAAATACTTTTGTATTACCGTTGTCGATAAGTTACAAAAAGCAAAAAGCCACATCTTTTTAAGAAAGATTCCTTTACCACCCAAACATAAAGCCTCCTGCAGACACACGCGATTAATCGCGCGGGGCGACACGTCGCGGTCCATTCGCAGTATTTTAGAGTGGTAATTAGCTTGGCTCGTTGTCGCAGCGCGATTAATCGCGTGTGTCTGCAGGAGGCTTAACAAGTGACAATATGTAAAAATTTAAACAAGAAGAAAGAGGTGCTCCAAAAACGATGTAGATTTGCTAAAAAAAATGTGCTAGTAGGTAGTAGTTTTTAAAGTTTGAAATCCGGATACCGGATTTGCCAGATTTCCACGCGTTAGACAACTTAAGAGAATGACCCCGTAAATATATTCCGCCTTACCACAAAAAGATAAACACCCGTTCAACGAACGCTTGTCTAAAAAAAGTGTGACCCTTATATCAAGGAGAAATGTCGTTTTGACGTTGTCAATTTTTTTAGACAAGTGTTCAACGGGTGTTTATTTTTTTTGTGGTAAGACGGATTATGTTTTACGGGCCTTACTTGATTAAATAAAAGAAACCAAGTAGGTAGATTAAAACACATTACTTACCACTTAAATCATACGCTATGAATAATTCAAGTGTGGCTACGTTCAGAGAATTTCTTTAGCACATGTGAAGCGATAAATGTAAGTAAATGTAACAAGTTATTTAATAAACAGTCACGCTACATGTACTCAGGCGCTCGAGCCTTTATATTATTATTTTTAACAGCTATAACATGTGATATACTGTGCTTCATACGATACGCCTATGTGCTTATTATGCGGAAACTTACCCGCCAAGAATTGAATTTGAATTTGAATAAATAGACTATTTTTCGTATTTTGATGTTACTTTTTTTTTAGCGTGGTAAAATCATCAAATGAGTCCTCCCACCCCGGCATGGGCGGGAGGGACTGTCAGACTTGTACTGACTAAAATCCACGGTGTCCTTCAGTAGCTCTTTATGTTCCGGGGTCACGGTAATGAGATAAGTCCCGCGACCCCGGCAGGCTTTGGCCCTCTAGAGGGGGGCCCCGTCATTATGCTGACGCTCTTTGAGGCGCGCGTGGAACACAACGTGCCGTCGACCCGGGCATGGTCCATGGTCGGGCAGGGAGTTGCCCTTTACTCGCCGCCTGCATGCCCGCGCCTACGGTGGCCGGAGATCGTCTTGCGACGTCCGTCGCCGTGGGCGTCCACCACCGCGGGTGGGGCGGAGGGAGGACATTGTCCTCTCTCTCACATATTGATGTTACTTAAAATAAATTTAAAAAAGTCTAGTATTTTTATAGCTCCTGAGGCAAAATAATATAATCTAGATATTGGAGTGCACGGAGAAAATTAAGAATTCAATTAAACGAAGTGGAAACGAAACCACGTAAGATTACAAATTAACATAAAAGTAATATAAAATTCATCATCATCCCAGCAATATTAAATATGGCGGGAACGTGTTTATTCAGAAACATTCACTTTAATGAAAAGGCAAGGTCTTAACTTCAGCTTAATTTAAATACTGAAGCTTTCACTTTAATAGACCTTTGAGGCACGTAACGTACGATATAATAAGTTAAAGTTACGACGTATGTTTCTAATTTGTTACGAAATTAAACGTAAGGAAATACTGAAGGAAACTTGGAACAAAGTCTGGGAACAAAATATTTTGTTAGAGCAACAGATATGAAAGTTTTAAGAGGCGACAATTGTACCTTTGATGTTCAAAATCAAGAAGTTAGAGATTGCTGTTTGTCAAACAAGTTTTAAAACAAATATGGCGAAGACCATGGTTGAATGAACCTATCTCATAAGGATGGATGTCAAGATAAATGTAAAAATAGTTAAGGTTATGTCTGACACGGAAGAATTTAAGGAGAAAACGTGTAAATACGCATTAAATAAAGGACAAAGCATGAAGATAATGACAATACTAGAAGCAACTACAAGAATTGGATATAGCATACATAAAGATAAACATACAGTAGTACTCAATGGAGCTAGTATATTGTAGAGTGTAGACCAACAAACACAAAGAAAAACCCAGAATTTAAATAAAACTCCTACATTAACATAAAAGCCGGAACGCAAATGACATCAACATTACCTCACGCGTCCCATATAAACACATTACACTTAAACGCTCCAAAGAACGTGCCTTAATAACATTTAAAGATCGCAATAAGATAGGGGAAGAAATAATTCAAATAGGGGATGATATCATCTAAGAATGACGTCACAGGCGCCATGTTGTATGAGCAGACGGCGGTAATTCGTGTCACTCACGGACGCAATAATGCATGAGAGCACAGAAGGTTCAGGATACAAGACACGTATCTAGTTCTAGCTCATGGCTTTTGAAGATCTATCGAGGTTCCTAGCTTCGAGATCAATGTTAAACTAATGAATACATTCATTTTAGCAAGTTGTCTTCTGTCTAGCTTTGATACAAAACAAATTGGCGTAGCATAGATAGCCAGGGGTAATTAATTGCCGGGGTCGCGGGAGTGTCTAAGCAGGTTACAAACCCTGGAATATCAAAGGGATTTTTAGTCAGTCTGACAGTCCTTTCCGCTCGACTCAAGGCGAGAGGACTCTATTGACGAGATTGATTTTACCACCTCAAAATAAAAAAATAATTGAGGGGAGTCATCGTAGAAACTAGAAATATTTATGTAAAGCATTATTATGAAAAGTCTGGTTGCAGGTCTCAGGTTGTTGTTGCTGCAGATACAGCTTAGACTGATGGAGGTAAACAAAGTCTGAAGTAATGATCTGGTCAGAGCTCAACTTACACAAATGAAAGAATTATCTATACCAGGGGTTCCCAAACTGTGCGTCGCGACGCCCTGGTGCGTCGCAGAGAGTACAGAGGGTCGTCCATTCTCCGGACTGATTTTGCGTGAAACCAAGATTCTATATGTAGGACAGTCTCATTGATCTCTTTTGCAGCAACTAACCTAGATTCACGTGTTCTAATTTCGTGTAGTTCGGGACCAGGGGGGGTATTACAACGTCTTAAAACCAGGCTTGTTCAGGCGAGTGAAAGTGACAGAGCTATACAAGTCGTCTAGCGCCATCTCGTTCACTCACAGGAATAAGCCTTGTTTTAAGACGTTGTAATACCCACCCAGGTATTATTGTTTTATTATTCACCTGGTATCAACTAGCTAGGGCGTCGCAAAAAATTCTAAATCTCTATGTGCGCCGCGAGCTGAAAAAGTTTGGGAACCCCTGATCTATACGGTGGCGATGAAGAAAATCAGGAAAATAAACTACTGAGTTTTAGAGGTAGATACGTTTTACCGACGTCTGCGCGGCGATACAAACACAAGCTGATCAGCTTGAGTGAACTCAATCCGTCCTGCGTCTGGCCGCGATGCGAACGTACGTTCAAGCGGGAGTTTGGTGTATGAAAATAAATAAAAATGCCTAGTTATGTGTTCAGAAAGTGCAATACTTATACTGGGCCGGCTGTAAAAAACAAGAAGGATGTGTCTTTTCATTTGTAAGTACCGTATAATCTATTTAAAACGGAAAATCATAAATTTTATTTTACTCAAAAATCACTGTCGCGCTGTTGCCGCTTTGCCACCTACACGGACGAGACAACGTGCGTTGCATGTGTGAGTGACAGAGAGAACGAGAAAATGGCGCGCGCTGTTGGTCAGTTCGAACGATGCTAGAGGATATCGCCAGGTTTTTATTTCTTTACAATGCGTATGACGTCTCTATTGGTAAAACCTCATTGGACTGTTCCTACTTTGTATATTGAACAATGACTTTATTCTACAGAAATACAAGCTCTAACATACTTGATAAAGTCAAGTGTGTGACTGGCTAGACTCAGTTTGATGGATTATTTGGTCAACAATACTTCTTTTTCAAGGTCTGTTTAAAGTGACCCTTCTCCTTATTCTCAGATGTGACACTCGCGTGGGTGACGCCGTGTCACCAATCACTGCTCGCGTTTAATTTGATGTGCGACATGACCTTGCCCCGGCGTCCACTAAGATTTACTGCGTTACTGCGCGTCTGGGCTACATACCGTCCATTCAAGGTTAATGAGAAATTTATATCGACTAGCTTGCCTATGGTGATCTGTGTTCTGTCCCTTTGTTTATATACTAAGCCCTGTCTTTGTAAACCTGGCCTTTGATCAGGGAATATGCTGTCAAAATCATTTTTGTTGTGGTGTTGACGTGTGTTGAAGCTGACAACTGATTTAATTGCTATATTATGCGCTTGATTTACACTACTAGCATTCCTACCACTCAACTATTCATCTTTGATTAATTTCGTTGCATAATCCAAAGACAGAAGACAGACAGTGAAATTCATCTCCGGGACACGTAGAGCTACATTTTCTCGGCACTTTGCTGGTGGTCGCCTGATGATGATCTACAAATTTTATATAATATATTGGACAATGCTATGGTCTCGAACAATTCCTTACCATATTGTTTTCTAATTCAACAAACCAATTTGGCATAACTTTAGAAAAAATACTAATTTTTGCCTACCAATAGACAGAATTTACCTGAAACCAAACATCCCAAGTATATTTATAGCAACTCATCAGTATTCCATGAAAATATTCTTTTCTATTCTCTCTAAAAAGGAGTACATTTTTATCCCGGCACGTTTTCCTGGAAAGTCAACATCTAATAAAGACAGCGAGCAATGACCGCGCCGGCCACGTCTCAGATTACAGAGCCTGTCTGGTCTGAGTGGCTAGACGACAGCGGACAGACGACGTGCTTTAATTGGGACACCAGTCATTAACTCTAATCTTGACTGGAGGAGCTCCTAACATAAAAGACACGGCTGACAAACTTTAGGCCAAGTCTAAGCAGTCATGTGAAATCTTATTTCGGAGATTGTCACCATTCAAGATGTACAAGGGTATTTAGCTCACGTAACACACACATAATCAGAGGACATACAGCGACCTGCGTGTCCAATATAATAACGCGTTTATAATATTGTTGGGGCTGTCGTGGCGTTACGTTGTAGTGCGTCCACTATGTTTGCGGAGGCGCGCA
The DNA here is from genome assembly GCA_950005045.1 of Agrotis exclamationis. Lineage (NCBI taxonomy): Eukaryota > Metazoa > Arthropoda > Insecta > Lepidoptera > Noctuidae > Agrotis > Agrotis exclamationis. The sequence continues at coordinate 23,371,765 of OX465427.1, read as the reverse complement.
CAGATGATTTTTATGCTATAATAAGAAAAAGGACCGCCTCCCTAGCTAGTCGGCTACGCACTGCCACCAACAGTGTTCTGAGCGTGTTCTCAGATCGGTGGGACTCCCCTCTGCTGCGCCACTGGGTTAAGATCCACACCGTTTGATTTGTTTTTATTTTTATCTGTTTCACTATCTCTATAATTACATTACTAACACTAGTTATTAAGTTACTTTGTTGATACTAACACTATGGACTCATGTCTGAATTAAAGAATTTGAATTTGAATAATCAGCCTTCAGTGTTCCTACTGGTGGGACACAGGCTTCTTCTGTGTGAGAGGGATTGGACTGAAATCCACCATGCGATTTGATAGATTTCACATGTCTTCTACTTTTCGTTTTATGACAGTCGGCTATCTCGTGATGTTTTCCTCTAGAGGCAGTTGTAATGAAATAAATTATACAAGTAATGTGCCTGCGAAACCACGATCTACAACTCGTGTGGGAGCCGTGTCTACCGGACTACCACTTTCTTTTCACACCGATTTCCTCATTCCATGAACTATTCAAAATCGAAACTAATAATAGTATCTTGTAATTTCAATACAATTTCTTCAGATATTTACCAACAACGCTCTTCTATCAATATCAATGTAATCACTATAATATTTGTAAAGGACCTCTGAGCTAATACCATAAACCTCGACTTATTTCTATTCTTAGACTAAAAGTAGTTCACTCGGAAGAATCCTTAAATCTGTCTATTGTAGGATAGTAAGGTATTAGTCTACTTTAGGTTTTGCACTTTACTATTGGGCATAAGCCTCTTTTGTTCTAAAAATAACTAATATACCTTGCTAAACCTAAGCTTAAGCTTCAGCAACAGTAAAATTTTGTTGAAAACAGTCATCTCTTGGTTCTGAATAATTTAACACATCCATCCCCGCAGTAATCCTACTAAAACTTTAAAAGGAACATATGAGCCTGATTAATTTCCATACTGAGTAAAAACAAACGTGAAATATAAACATAATCAGTCTCTTCGGTAATGGATAGTCATTTTGATCCGACCTTGTTCCACGAAACTTGGGTAACCAATTTGTAACGCACTCGCATATTGAAGTAAGTGCTGCTTATATCAATCAATAGACTTGTATACTCCATTTACATTAATTTAATTTGGCTCCAGTGAGCCTATTCTTCCTTCCAAGAATACGAGGTATTTATTTACAATGAATGAGACATGTCGTATTAAACATTTATCCGTAAAATATTATACTGACAAACATTGAGCGTAAACCGTTTATTTTCAGACCACGCTGTATTTATTTATTAGGTTCAATGTCAATTGAATTTACAGAAGAAAAATGTCTGCCATTTGTCGGTACAATGTTTTACAAAATTACCTTGCCCCTTTGCGTGTCAGCACCGCAAACCTTGGTTATCCAAATCTGGTTTACATCTACTGTTTATGTTCTCAAAACCGTCACAAACCCGCAAGCCATAAATTCAACAGTGTCCCTTCCTTATCAACAAACACCATAATCCCACATTTCCAATCTCGCAATCTGATACCCACTTGCCGACACCCCAATCCCTTCGGCTATCATTGTTCAGGCCTTGAAGACGTTAAGTCTTTACGAGACGATTCCGTCACGAGCCCGCAGTCGTGAGATCGTCACATATAAACACAAGGCGAACGAGGTCACGCGATACCGAGGTCGATCGATGACACCGCATCGCTTTTGCACAACAATCACGCACTTTCTTTAATCTAACGCTTAATTGAGTCATCTAGACGATTTAGGGACCGCATTACTTTGATGGACGGAATTAAATGTCTGGACGTAAAAGAGATTTCTTTTCAGGGACAGTAGTTTCTTGATTAATCTTGTTCGGGAACCATTTAATATGTATCATTGAGTACTCAATACGGTACGTGCAGAAAGCATAATAAGAAAATGGGAGCTAAAAATAAGATATTCTTTGAGTGCTTCCGCATTTCTGTCTATTTACACAGGCCAGCACTTCCGCAGTGCAAATTCTAGATCTCAATCCGAAAGTAATCCTATTAGGATAGGATAGCATAGTTTAGGAATCCAGATATTGGATCCCAGTTTCCATTGCGACAGACAAACGAACGAATGCTTAAGCCCGGATATATTTGCGGAAAATTCTCGTTCAAACTATATTCGTTCGTCGTACACTGATTTTAAAATTAACACTGGCATCCAATTATAAAAGACAATACAAGACGACCCATAACCAACCCCTTTTCACAAACTAATTACGCACTTAATACATTTAATTTTCCATAATTTGTCTTCGTTACAAAGTTCATCTCCGGGTAGGATCCCCACATGGAGTACTCCGACACCCCAGCTCATTTCCATGGGGTTAATATTGCTCAGTCGCTGCAAATGAATCACCCCAGCATGGTGGCCCAGTGACCTCATAACCGGCTCCGCCTAATCTCCAGCAAAGGGTTCGACGTAGGTACTTATATTTAGGGCTAAACGTTCCGTATTATCGGACGTTTTACTTTATGAGAAAATTCTACTAAGATAAAGGAGGAAGAATTTTTCGTAGGAATTTTTATCGCTCGTTCATCTCGGGGAGATCGGGAGTTTATTTTGATATACGTTGTGATTGGAAAACTGTACGAGGTTAAAAGTTATATACTAACGATTAGTCATATAAAGCCGACATTTTTATGCCTTAACGCGCCTTGTCCGCGAAAATGCCTTGATGCGTTGTGATCATTGTCGAAAATAGGGGTGTGCGAATAGGGTTTTAATAACGGTGTGTAATAATGGTTTAGCATAAATGAAAAACTTTCGTGCTTTTAAGTACCTCGTAATTGCAACAGTTCAAACACAACAACCAGGGGGGGTATTACGTCTTAAAACAAGGCTTATTCCTGTGAGTGAACGAGATGGCGCTAGACGACTTGTATAGCTCTGTCACTTTCACTCGCCGGAACAAGCCTGGTTTTAAGACGTTGTAATACCTCCCCTGTACGAGAATTGGTCCATTTTCGCCCCTTCTTCCTTTCGTCATGCTTTTATGTACGTTCTTACTTACATCCATACATACGCTACATAATCACCATCGTAAATGCTCGTCAACCCCGACACGAGTCATTAGATACCATAGCAACCTACAGTTAGGGTTGCCATTGTGAAATAAAGGAAAAGCTGGACATTCGCAAAATTATGGACACTTTTATTTTTATCCTATTATCATTTAAATTTCTCAGAAACATACCATCAACTGGGGTATAAGTATCCGGGTTGTTTCTGAGAAATTCAACCAGAAATCACTGCTCATCAGTTGATTTCCGACAACTAAGCTAAGGCGCGGGCCACATAGAAAAGACGTAAGACGCAGACGGGGCGGAGACATATTATGTCTCTTCGGCGTCTCTTTCATACAAAATGTATAGAAGCGTCGCGACGTGAAACACACAGAAGAGACGGGGCGCGGGCGCGACTCTCATACATTTTCGCACGTCCACGACGAGTCCTCGTCTTACGTCTTTTCTATGTGGCTCGCGCCTAAGGATACAGTTCATATTTTCTTTAAGAATATAACTATCTAAGCCCGAAACCCGTAGCTTCGATCAAAGATTCGGGCGTTTCCTACTCTTTCTCACTTACGGACATAGGTTGTTAGTGGTACGAACTAAAAAATGGTGACAACATGATTGGACAGTTGTCTCGATCTATGTGATGATCAACTTATGAATTCAAAAGGTTTTGAGTTACTTTCGTACGAGTCCGTATCTTCGTAGACCGAATAAAGGCCTTTAGCTGGGTAAACCAGGCGATGAGGCGATGCGATCTCTGTGAAAGCTGAACGGGATGCAATCGGACGCTGGCAGTGAAAAAGCACATAATATGTTCTTATGTGCATTTCATCTTTAGGTTACAGAAATCGCATGCGATCAAATCGTATCACCGGAACGGATCGCGCTCTGTGGGTAATGGCCTCAAGAGAGTAGACCCCCAAAGATTACAAAGAAGTGACAATACACTGACAAAAGGCCAAAAAGCTGGTTACAATGTTTGGTTGGTAACCCTACGCACACCGCCGCAGATAAATCACTCGGTGCCATGATTGCCCCACTGACCCCCATTACTCGATACCAAAGGGGTTCGGATGAGGCCTTTGTTTTATTTGTTTTCTGAATTATTACTGTAAACAATACCAGTCATTCCAGTTTTTTGTTGAGTACAATTTAGATTAATTGGTATTGTGTTTTATTTTGATGTTTGTAAATATACTTGTTGGATTTATGTTAGCGATTTGGGCGTTTAAAAAGTTAGGATATTTATTTTCTAGCCAGGCTATTTAAATACCAAATAAATACAGTATTTGTGTGACAATAAAACCGACCGAAACACAACACATTTTTTACACGTGCCGGTCGCTAAATTCCGTTCGGCATCTGGTTCTTCGTTCGGTTTCGTTCGTATAATAATATGTAGTTGGCTCAACAAAAATGAATGGTGTCACATCTTAAATCAAGTCTCATTAAGTTACAGCATCATAACTGGTTGTCTTAAACAGACCCCGGTTCAAATGCTCTATCCACTGGCAGGCATAGCGCCTCCGGGTGTCCGCCGAACGGTTGCAAGTTCTAGTGAAAGAGCCAAAATGGCCTCAGACACACGACACCCTATGCATGGAAGCATCCTGGCGCTGCAAAGACTGAAAAGCCGAAACAGTTTTTTAAAGTGTGTTTCCCCACTTACTGGCGACCGGTCTAAGGAGCGACTAAAACTGTGGCGCGACAGTGTGTCACTACCAAACCCATTTGTGCCGCCTGCTGAAGATCTCCCTCCTGGAAATGAGTTGCCTTGGCTGACCTGGAAATCCATAAACAGACTCCGTACCCAGGTAGGCCGAAGCAAGGAAAATCTGCTCAGGTGGAAGTTCATTAATGACTCTGACCTGAAGTGTAAATGTGGTGCTACTCCACAAACGATGAGGCACTTAATATCGTGCCCTGCATGCCCTGCCAACTGCTCGTTACAGGAGCTGATGGACGTCTCGGAGAGCGCTAAACTCGTGGCCCAATTTTGGGCCGAGTCTATATAAATTGCCATCGACACGATAAGAAGAAGAAGAAGTTACAGCATGGTATTGTCCTCACCCCTTTAAAATCTTAAGCATAAGTACTTACTTCTTTCTTGCAACTTGATTCTTTTAAAGATATGCATGCCTCTTCAATTTCTCACACGACAGCATCAGCTAAAGATAGTGATCAGATTAGCATTTTAAATGAGTCAGAAATCAAGGTCAAAACGATATTTTTCTCAGAAATTGACCTTGAAAAGGTCAAAATACTTGATTAAGTGTAATAAAATTCAAGTGTGGATGGGGAATGGTGGATGGCACTTGGATCTACGTATATTTTATCCGATTATGGTCGAGACGCAGTAAAAGGGTTAATTTTGAGTTTGTTTATATATTCTGAGTGTCGAGTTCTGGGTCAAGTTGTACCCTTCCTCGTTCCGGGAATAAAGTAGATTAATCATATTCGGCAGTGTTATTTTAATGGTTACATGCGGGTTAATAATATATTTAGACTAAAATTAGGTACTTCTCTCTCAAAGTAGTGAATTTTAAATTCACTACTTTCATTGCGTTAGAACTACCATACAGGTTCGGCCTAATTCGACACAGTGAACGGCATGATCGAATGTGTATTTTACTTCCCGGCTGTACTAATATTTTCAGTGACAATTGTTTTATCTAATGAACGAAAGTTTGACAAGCATTATCCATTTTAGTGCCTATAGAGATCACAGTGATCCAAGAAAGTCTACATGTAGACCCAACGGACACAAATTATAGATATGAAAGAGTTAATTCTGAGTCTGCTTTGTCGCGAAATTCCAACAGAGCAATGATATTCAGGCATTCAATTGGGCATAATTTAATGCTAGTAAAAACCGCCATAACTCATCTACCAAGAAAAAGTTTCAATGTTAAGAATAAACATACTTACATTTACAGAAATAAGGACTATTATCGCGTGCACTAACTAGTCAGAGAAAGTATCTGCGGTGGTGTGGCGTTAATTAGTAATGATTGCATTAAAACAACCGACAGATTGACACTCTGCCATTAATTAGACGGTTTCTAACAGCGCTGTACTCATTTGTATCAATTAAATTCGTTTTAACTGTAATAGTTTTAGTTTTGTTTTATGTAATTAAATCGACGAGTAGATCTTAATAGGATGATACTTTGCTATTATAATGAAACAACGGAATGCTTGGCACAGACAGAAGTATATTTTTTATTGCCAGCCGAACACACATAGTATGTAAAAAGATTTATATCAAACTAGCAAACCCGGCGAACTCCGTTTCGCCACCAGATGGCTTCGTTTTATGTAACATTTCGTTTGGTGATTAAAAGAAGTAGAAATTGTTTTTCCTGAATTTTCTTTGCTATAAACCTCACGAAGCCCAAGACCTTTCCAACGAATGCAAAACCGTGGAAATCGGTTCGTGCGTTCTGGAGTTATAGCGTCAGGAAGGAAAACCCGACTTATTTTTATATAATAGAAGATAAGTCTTATTTTGTTACATTTTCAACAGGTTTAAAATTAAATAGAGGCCCTGTGTCAATTAGAAAAAGAAACACATAGCACAGAGACACTTTACAAGCGGCCGTTGTCAGAACCAGGCTTGCCAAACACCGACCGGTGGCGCGGCGCGGGCGGCGGCGCGGTAGCGGCGGCGGCGGCGTGGCGTATCCTTGTTGTGTGCCGTCTTGGTAAACGCCGGAGTGGCGTGCTTTGTGTAAAGACTTTTATATTTTCATAGAAAGTAAGTTGGCACACCAAGGACATGCCACGGCAAGTCTGATGTTTGGCAACACCTTAATTTTCATACGAGTTAAGCACGTCACCGTTTCCTCACAAGCGAATAGATAATGACGATAAACATCCAAACGCATAACAAAAAAAAAAAAATAGAAACATCTGAATTGAGAACCTCCTGCTTTTTGAAGTCGGTTCAAAATAACCCGACAAGCAAAATAAACACACCGATGTTCCCATCTGAGAATCAATTGAACAAACAAAAACTTCGTCTTATTTAATTATGATTCAGGCGGCGTCCTCTGGCCAGGAGAAACAATTACTAAGGTCTATCCTTCGGGATGTGAGATACGGGGGAGGAACAGTGTTACATTGATCCTGTATTGATGAGGGTAATGGAAGGAGCATACGGCAGGATATTGAAGAAGGTACAGTCACAAAAAATTTTTTGAACACCTCTATATTTTTTTCCAATCAATATGAACCTTCTTATTTCGTGATAAAGTGGAAAATCTATTAAAGACATTTATGGCAGATTGGGGTAGGTTGACTAAACACTCTTGATATTGAAGTAAATATTAATAATCTACTAGAGATGCTTTTAGTTCTAGCTGATTGTGTATGTGCGTTTAAAAGTTTTAAATTACACCCATTATACAGAAAAAATATATATAATCTGTGCATAATACCTGATGTGGCACAAACATCTTTGGAGTAAAGCAATAGTTTCTGCCATTCATCTTCCACTGTATGCCTTACACTGGAGAGTTCAGAATTGAGTATTTTGGAAGTAAAAAAATCATCAAACTGTACTTTAGCATTGCCTCAGTCAGCAATTTCTTATTTTTTCAATATTTTCTCATGTTGGTTTTCTGTACTCCCTTTTTTTGTGGTCATCTCAATATTCCGATCCCGAGGGTATGATCGTGTATGGATGGATGGTGACGCTTTTGATGTGTGTGTGTTATCGGGAGCCTTCTAACCTATTAGGCTGTTTCCTTTCAGTTTTGCTTTTTACCAAAACTCTAACGACCACTTCTTAATTTATTTTCGCAAAATTCGGAGAAGAATGCTTTCTACCAACCCTAAGGACTTTTTTTTTTATAGAACCTTAACCCACACCAGAAACTTCTATATTGTGGGCTAACGAACATTCTAACTAACATACAGAAAACCCACAAAACTACCTGCAGTTTATTATATATATTACGTGTGGGAATCGAACTCAGGAAAAGGCAGCAACCAGCGTACTTTCAGCAATAGCTCAACTACTGCAACAACAGTGCCATCGTTACGTTTCCTGACTTGCATTTTTTTTTATTTACGACTATCTGGCGGAAACTATAGTGCTTCTTTAATATTAACAATATTGTGAAAAAATTAACACAGCTGTGAACCATCATTCTGGAGCGTACATAAATATCCTGTCCCATCCCGTCCCGTCCTGTCCCGTCCCGTCCCGTCCTGTCCCTTACTGTCCCGTCCTGTTCCGTCCTGTCCCGTACTGTCCCGTTCTGTCCCGTCCTGACTATCCTATGATTCCATAAAATCGCTATAATTAAATTACATTTTTTATAAGATGCAAACTGATTACGATTTAAAAAAAACAATGTTACTTCAATTTAAACACCTCTATTCCAGGTTTTCTTTTAACGCCATCTACCGTTTTATCGTTGAAGTACATACCTATGTTTAGATGAATTATTTGAATATGTAGTTTTGCTATTCTAAGCTAGATCGCGCTACTGAACTGCACGTCTTGGTGTGAACTGACCGTAATTTTACTTCTGAAACATTTTAAATTCAAATAACTTTTGATAGACTGAACCGATTGCAATGAAACAAAAACTAAATGTTACCTAAAGTTACAGTCAATCCTAGTGTACTAAAGTTATCTACATCGCTTCCGTACATTTTACGTGATGCCCGAACAAACAAACAGACAAAAACTGTAAAAATGCTGGAAATTGGTTCTATTGGTTGTCCTTTAACACCCTGGCTATATTTTTTGTTTTTCTTTTTGATGTACAAAAATTACTTTTCTGCAGTTTTATTATATGTATAGATAGATAAACTCTCGCTTGACCACGCCTGATAGTAAGAAAGAAAGCAATGATGAGGTCGATTAGAAAGTTATAGTTACATTCATATTATAAATAGATCTTGATATACATCAACAACATGTTTTGTACAATTTGACTAAAAACGATCCGACAAACATTTGGTTATCAACGCCTGACCTTATAGAGCGGAGCTATCGGTTCAACTTCCAAATTAACATCGAAGTTGGCCATTACCCGTCATTATTAACGATACCGCTAACTGTGGTTTATTATTTTCGTCGACACGCGATTGGTTTGCTGTATTATTACACGAATTAATCGAGAGTTTTTTTTACTAAATTAAGATACAGGCCATACAGGAATAGGGAGGTCCACAACTGGACATGAGTTTCGAAATGATTGTTAAGAGACTGACAGATGGACACAACACCAAACTAAAACTAAATGCGGCAAATGAAGTTATATGTTATCGGTTTAAACCAAATCCTGGTTACTGACTGAAGTGAACAGCCGGAATAGAACCTTCCAATCACAGAACAGATAAAAGAGTTAAATTATTGTTAATGTCAAACTAAAGGAAAATGATTCCTTATTCTCTTGACATACATAAACACAAACATAGAAACTGTGACCTATCAGTACGATGAGTCATGAAAACAGAACCCAGATGTCGGCATTACAAATCACACAATCAAATACGTAATTATAAAACAGTTTAGAAAAACTGAAGTAGTCAAACAAAAACTATTCCACTATACTACCATTCATACATACTGAATGGCTGACACAGACTAATAAAACAATACAATCATAAGTTTTTACGTTCCCATTCTAGCTTATTGTCAATGAATTAATGAATCAGCTCTGAGATACTACGTAAAGATTATAACGGCTACTATTAACGTAGACATATTGTTATTGTTTCTATACATATTTATGGATGGAAATATATTATGAGTGATCAGCTTTACTTTTTGTCGAGGTGTACGTACCTACATCCTCAATGCCTCCGTGGCCGGAGCCGAAAGGTCCGTCACACACGTACTAATTCAAACCACTCCGGTGTTTCCTTGCACACTATGATGTCCTAACCTAAATCATGGTCTATCCAGGCGTCTGGACAGCAGTTAGGGCGTGAAAAGAGAAAATGGTAATTATTGGTCATTGTAGTGAACCTAAGACTGTGGAATTTTGGCTGATAAAGAAGATTTTTTTTTCACAAATAGATATTTTCCACGCTAAACAGGTCACATTACTTAATCTAAACGACTTTCAAACAAATTAAATCATGCAAACGACACTTTAAATCCTTCTTAATGTTTGAAAGGCTCCACAGCATCGCTCGTTTCTCCTAATGTTGATAATAACAGACCATCATCCCAAGTAATTGTTATGATAATTACAAGCGAAGCCTCCTGAAGCCTTTGAATTCAGCTGAAGTTTTAAGTGACGCTGATAAAGTTTGCGAACAATTCGATGTAAGAGAACAGCAGGTAAGTACTTAAGTGCGATGAAACGACGCCGATATGTCTTGGAAATTTGATTAAAGTAAATTTTCATGTGAAACGCTTTTAAATCAAAGACAAACAATCAAATTATTGCTGAATGATTGTTTGATCTCGTGTGAAACTGACAGTTTATAGGTAGATGTTATACCAAAAATACTCGTATATTACACGTGAACTGACGTAAGCCGCAAGGCATAGAGGAAATTACTCGTCCCAATAAATAAAATGTCCAATCTATTTATTTAACACCCCATTTTCTTAAACTAACTACGACACGTATCGAGTAATGACTGCTGGGTGGCACTCCCAATTAGAGTCTTACAAGAAAATAGTTGTCAAACTTTGGCGCGAAACGACGCCATCTTGTAATTTTGTCCCGAAGGACTGAAATGTGAATGCGGAAGGACCGAAAAATATTATTTACGATAAACTTTAGAAACGAGGTTCTTTGAGCGAAAGGACCAAGTTTTTTCTCAAAATAAGTTGGTATAAAGTGATACATCTTGTTGGGAAGTTGTGAATACAAGGAGTAGCCGTTTGTTAGCTGTCAGAAGTTTTGGGTACTAACCGCCTCGGGGAAAGTGGGAGGTCCTTTGCTATTTATGAAGATCGCTTGACGGTGATGAGGTGCAAAAAAATAAAACTTGTTTATTTTTTTCTTGTTATTATAATGTACCTAATTTTTGAACCAGACTTTAGTGTCGGAACGCCTTTCTATTTTCTTCACACCCTCAAAAAGAGCGTGAAAAGCAGCATTGGATGGCAACGAGGGCGATAACTCTAATGTTGCAGACGTTCATAGACTCCGGTAACTGCTTTCCATAAGGCGGGTTTTATGCCTATTACCTTTGAGGGTATAAAAAAGACTAACGTTGTATCATAATGTTAAAAACATCCCTAAACGATAAGGAAACAACTGGTACGTCTGTACGTTCGTTCAAATTGTTCTTATCAAACCGATTCAAATCAAACAAAATATCATATCAGAAATTATCCATTCGTCATTCCCCAAAAACGATTTTCATTCCTGTTCTTACCGTACCCCTTTCCGCTCCCTAATCTCACTTTAAACATTCTCATTTAACCGGAGTTAGGCCGAACATTAAACAAGATTACATTACTCACTATAACTCATCCTGGAGCGGAGATTAGCAGCTTACCTGTAACAAAACAGACAGTTATCGAAACCGTTGATTAATTTCAAACAAAGCCAGCATTACAAGGGTCCAGCAACTGAGATAGATTCAGATAAATAACGTTTCGGAAGGTTTTTGTTTCTTGTGTTTTGAAGTGTGAAGGAACATTTCTTGATGAGTAAGCATCTATTAATTGGTCAAGGTATTGCTATAGTCTTGGAACAGATACTACAAACAGTAAATATAGACAAAAAAAAAAACAAACTTCAATGCTAGGGCCACAGTTGTTATTTTTCGTGGTAATACATTTTAAATGCTCGTATAATCATCGCAATAATTAACAGCATGTCCCGTTAGTGGCCCGCATTATAATTTACTTGCAAAGTTTTGTAACTTTGCAAGTTACAAAACTTTGCAAGTAAATTAAGAAGCAAGACATCGTATGTCAATGTAAATACTGACATGTGATGTCAAGCTTTGGGACTTTCGTTCTAATCTAGTATTTTAATCTACACGCCATGCTAGCAACGAAATACGTTTAGCGGGACGATTTTCATACTTTTTCATAGCAAGTTTTTTTGTGCAATCACATTGCACAGTTTAGTAAAAAAAAAAAACATTTTAATCGATACAAGTTTACCTACTCAAAAGTTTGCTTTACTAGTTTTAGTACTTAAGCAAATTTTTGAGTAGGTAAACTTGTATCGATTAAAATGTTTTTTTTTTACTAAACTGTGCAATGTGATTGCACAAAAAATAGTTGATTGCAATTTTTCAAAAATGGGATCAGTGATTTTATATCTTTCAAAATGTCGAAACGTGCCAGCGAGAGGTACATTAGCTCTTGTCATCGCCTTAACAGTAATTCAATGTCACGTTAATACAACTCGTCCCACACAAGCGTCGAATAACAATATTAGTTAACGTAGTTCAATATTATTATGCTCTGTGAGTCGTTCATCGATTGAGAAAACACAGACGCTCGATCTACAGAATTTAACTTCGTCAATTTCGCAAATCGAATTTGTGTTTCTAACTTAATCTGGGCAATAAACGCACTTATTGTTTGATTTTTCTGCTATCCGTACGTAAGAAAGCATCGTGGCGAATTTACAATATGATAAATTATTATTTTGAAATTATTATAAACAAAATAGAATCGTGGCAAAACACATAAATTTTTTCGTGGCGAATTAACTTTGTGGCAAACTTACAACAACCCGATCTAATCAATCAAGAATTTATAACTTTCTTATATTTAATAAGAAAGTTTACGTAAGTAATGATTATGTGACGATGAAAAAGACGTTATACCTAATACTGGGCAAAAAGGTTTCGGCTCCAAGCTAAATATAAATTCAGGGATGGGACCCAAGGGTGTCGTTAGATAAATAATAATTTTCCTTTAAGCCTCTTTGGCAGAAATAAATATTTTCATTCAGTGTCCTAACAAATACTTTTTGAGAATCAATCGCGAATGCACCGGAGTCACGAATCCTGACAAGCGTTCCACCATGTTAAGGAAATGCAGAAATTTTCCGTCATCTCTCTTAGCGCTGCGTGTTTCTATGGTGATAGAGATGTCTAAGTCATAAATGAGCCAAATTCATTCATCATGAACCTATAAATGTTACCATACTGAGTTGGGACACAGGCCCGTGAGAGGAAGTGGGCCATAATCCATCACAGAGCCCAATGCGGATTGGTAGGTGTCACATGACATGCCGGTTTACTCACGATATTTTCCTTCACCGTTTTGAGAGCAGTAGTGATGAAATAAATTACACAAAGTTATGCGACTGCCTGGGTTCGAAGCCACGACCTACAAATCGTAAGTCGGGGCCTATTTCATAACTTAAATCGATATCCTAGAGATAAGGGTTTCCGATTAAATTCAAATTGAAATAAGAATCAGTTAACTGCACCGATATTCCGAAATACTAAACTAATAAAAATATAAATCGAATACAGAACAAGTCTACAATCCAATAAAATCTACGTAAACGAATGAAAACAGAAACTTGGCTTGTCCAATGACATGAATAAGTGAAGCATAGTTGTAATAAATATGTCCGCCCTTGACATATTTGGAACATGTCCAATATGCGTTACTTTCCCTTTTTTATACAACATGTCTATGACAAGGTCGGGGTGAGTGAACTTGAAGATTGATGTTTATTTTCGTGGTTCAACAGAGTATCAAAGGTTGAGTGACTATCAGAATAGATGGACCTACCGAATGATACGACTGACGAAGGAAATTGCGAACTAGAATACAGAGAATGTGTAAAATGCGGAAAATTGACAGCTTTGTAATTTAGAGCAGCTTTATGCCAATGTAAATAGAATATTTTTAGTAAAGATTACTAAAATTTATTGAGACTATTACAGGCCGTTTTGACCAATGGGAACCAAGATCTGAAAGCTTTCTCCAAAAACTTAAGGATCCAAAAAACCTACTACCAAAATAGCCATTTTAATTGCATTTATCTTTTGCATAATTCAACACCAAACAAAATATGACATCATGCATGTCATCTAAAAAGCAAGACGCACCCATATTTCGCCAGTTATATGTATATTGTATAGCCTTTTGTCATCAGCCAGCAATGATATTATAAGTAAAAAAGGTGTAGATACGTTATACGCGCTCAAAAACAGACGCGCTCAAATGTGGTTGATTCACAAACCTTGACCTCAGTCCGACGTTGCCAGCGACAACGGATGCACTTCACGTACTACAGAGTGAGTCAAAAGTAAAAGTGACTCAAAACCACCGAAAATGCCGTCGTGTGTGATGAGATATTGTACAAATTATACAAGCAAGACTTCTAAAAGTCAAAGAATCACTTATCATTCGTAAACATATTATTTATCTTAATATTTTCACAAATAAAACATTACGTTTCTATAATATGGCGTCGTAAAAGAAAGAGTGCGAGTGAGAGTGCGAGTGAGATAAAAGAGAGAGCGTCACCATCTAGCTGTCACTTTTTTTCATATTGGTTTTATCAAGCTATCCTTTTTACTTGTAGTGAAATGTAATGTGTGTGAATAAAAAGTGTGTATGTGTGCTGCCTCTCTGCGCGGTACGCTTTTTTCTGTTGTTTTGTACGTGTATAACATATCTATGACTTATAATATCATTGTCAGCCAGTATTACTTAATTTCAAAAGTCGAATCTAAGGTCAGTGCATCATCGGCCATTCGCGAAGAGCACACGCCTCCCGCTTTAATGCTAGGCGGAAATTGAACACTTTCCCGAACAACATTATAGCATAGTAACAGAGTTAGTATTAGAGCAGGAACTCAGCGAGTTAGCGAACACCGGTAACTACTCCAGCTGACCTCTCCGAACGATTGCCTTCAAATTATTAGGTTATTGGCTAGTAGTAATTTACTTACTGGTCAGGTTGAGAGTAGTTGGGACATAACAGGTTCATAATTGGCTTGTAGCAAGTGTTAGGAAGATTCAAGGACGAAACAACAAGATTTACGAAATTGATTACGCATTCTCGCTTTCTGCAAAGTTGGTGAATGCCACACAAAATATCACACCTTTTTTTTAGCCAAGCATTAAGCAGTTATACTTTTGTAGAACAGCCATATTTCTCCAGCAAAGCAATTCTCTAACCGATCTGGGACGCCATGGGACAATTCGCTACAACGGATGTAGTCATATTTAAGTGCAGTGCTGCCCTGGATGATGTCGCGACAAGGCTCTGGCTCGACGACGAATTCATTGTAGCGTAGCATACAGCCTAGAAATTGTCTTATTAAGAATAGCATAGCTAGTAATAAAGCCGCATACGAAATGCGCATATGCTAATATCATTGTTAGTACGATGGATCTTCAAATATTTAAGAACAAGAATGTCGTTTATATTCCGTCTGCCAAAAATATCAGTTTTGCGTATTTCTAAAGGTCGTATCTAAAAGAAAATGAGGGGAGGATTATTGAAAGTCATAATTTATTTGTGATAACATTTTTAAAAACATGAGGGCCAAAAATTTCACAACACTTGGCATTTTGGCTACAAATACTGTGGTTGCCAAATGTCACATACTTTGTTATTACAAAAAAAATGTAACCACCTTCAAAAACAACCACAAAAAAGGGTAAAATAACCTACAAAATAACTTTTCTTTCAGAAGTCAGTGCCTTTGTTTTTTTTTTCATTTCATTGTCTTTTTTGCCACCGACTTCTGAAAGAAAAGTTATTTTGTAGGTTATTTTACCCTTTTTTTGTGGTTGTTTTTATTTTACTCTTTTTAGTTTAAATATTCAACCTAAATTCTTGTCAAATAAATCATTCTCTTACATGTGCATTAAAATTTTGTAATCCGTAGCACCGGTGGTAACAACATGGCTCAAGTGCACAATAAGCTAATAAAATTCCCTATCTCAAAAACTCCTGAACCGATTTTGATGAATTAATTATTTTTTGATTAGTACAACAAAAAAAGAATTACTTAAATTGGACTTGCAGTTCCGGAGATATGCGAACTCAAACTTAATCAGTCGATGCCTACTCCTTACTGTTAAGGAGTTATACCTTCCATCATCACCTCAGCTACATGAGATGATGATTATCATACGCAAGTACTTAAATTACTTCATAAAATTTGCGAAAAACGATGTGCGGGCCTATAAAATTTGAGGGTTGCCCTCGATTTCCCTGGGATCCCATCATCAGATCCTGACCTGATGATCATGGGACCACTTGGGAAGTATACCCTTTCAAACAAAAAAAAAATTATCCAAATCGGTCCAGGCGTCTTCGGGGAACATACATAAAAAAAAAAGATTCCGACGAATTGAGAACCTCCTCCTTTTTAGAGTTCCGTAGCCAAATGGCAAAAACGGAACCCTTATAGATTCGTCATGTCTGTCTGTCTGTCCGTCCGTATGTCACAGCCACTTTTTGTGGAAAGTATAAGAGCTATCCTGTTGAAACTTGGTAAGTAGATGTATTATGTGAACCGCATTAGGATTTTCACAAAAAAATAAAAACAAAACAAATTTTGGGGGTGCCCCCCATACTTAGAATTGAAACTCAATTTTTTTTTTTACCAAACCCATACGTGTGGTCTATGGATAGGTCTTTAAAAATGATATTGAGGTTACTGATATCATTTTTTTCTAATCTGAACAGTTTGCGCGAGACACTTCCAAAGTGGTAAAATGTGTCCCCCCCCTGTAACTTCTAAAATAAGAGAATGATAAAACTAAAAAAAAATGTATAATGTAGACCTCAACAAAAACTTCCAACGAAAATTGGTTTGGATGAGATACAGTTAGCAGTTTTTGAGATATAGTACATTTTCAAAAACAGCAAATATAACTTTGCCGTTCATACAAACACGATGAAAAACAAAGTTATTTTTATTGTTTGTGTATATTACTTACTAATCTCAATATAATTATATCCCTAATCTATGCTTGCTACTACGGAACCCTTCATGGGCGAGTCCAACTCGCACTTGGCCGGTTTTTTGGAAGTCGGTTAAAAATAATTATCTGCCCTAAGTATTTTAGGAAGTTGGTATTATCCATGAAATGGATTATCTACATAGCCAGAGGATATGAATATGATGAAGGCTGATGCTGTATAATGTATGTTATTATTTTTGTCAAATATCAACATCATATTTCATACTAATGTTATAAATGCGATAGTTTGTGAAGATGGATGTATGTTACTTATGAACGGATTTGGAATAAATTTGGTAAACAGTTTATAACCTGGATTAACACAAGTTTTTAGGGTTCCGTAGCCAAATGGCAAAAACGGAACCCTTATAGATTCGTCATGTCTGTCTGTCTGTCTGTCCGTGTATGTCACAGCCACTTTTTGTCGAAAGTATAAGAGCTATCCTGTTGAAACTTGGTAGAAAGATGTATTATGTGAACCGCATTAGGATTTTCACACAAAAATCAAAACAAAACAAATTTTGGGGGTGCCCCCCATACTTAGAATTGAAACTCAAAAAAAAAAAATTCACCAAACCCATACGTGTGGGGTATCTATGAATAGGTCTTTAAAAATGATATTGAGGTTACTAACATCATTTTTTTCTAAACTGAACAGTTTGCGCGAGAGACACTTCCAAAGTGGTAAAAAGTGTGTGTCCCCCCCGTAACTTCTAAAATAAGAGAATGATAAAACTAAAAAAAATATATAATGTAGACCTCAACCAAAACTACCAACGAAAATTGGTTTGGATGAGATACAGTTAGCAGTTTTTGAGATATAGTACATTTTCAAAAACCGCAAATATAACTTTGCCATTCATACAAATACTATGAAAAACAAAGTTATTTTTATTGTTTGTGTATATTACTTACTAATCTCAATATTAATATCTCTAATCTATGCTTGCTGCTACGGAACCCTTCATGGGCGAGTCCAACTCGCACTTGGCCGGTTTTTTTTTATCCTGAAGTTATGTTCTCTTGGGATAACTAACTACCCCACATAAAAACTATTAATTTAAACTTCTACATACTCCACTTTTTTCTGTATTAATCACCTTTCTCTGATAACTAATCATTACAACAATCGATAACACTAATTAAATAAATATTTATAACACTATTAATAATAAACATGCACTTTTGTTTCATAATATAATAATACCGGTTTGATAACAGCTATCTGAATTCTGTTCCTGTTAGCAGATTTAATCATCTATGTTTTATACACAAAATATGATTTAGCTCTGTTTATTGGGTCAGTACGTTACCATGGTAATAATAAGCAAAAACTACCAATTTAGTTTCCGCATCCCACCTGCTATCTACCTACTATTTTACTAATGGAATTTTATTTAATGACATAGACACTAGATCCGCGTTAAAAGGACTTCAGTCATGACGCGGACTCTACTACTACAACGTCAAAAATCGAGAAATCGAGGGAGAGGAAGAGGGTGAGGGAGAGCGAGAGGGAGAGGGAAGAGGAGGAGAACGTTTCTTGACGTTTCACTTGATTGACGTGGCTGACCAAGACCATAGCCTAATTAGTACAGTAATAAATAGGTATAATAAATAAATAAATATAATTGCATAATAGACCGCGCGCGCTAGCGTACGAAGCGCAAGCTATAAGTTGAAGCTCCGCGTATATAATTGTGTTAAAAATACTCAAAAGACAGATTCAAAATTTAAACATAAACTCATTTACAGTGAATAGTACAAGTCATATATTTCACAAACAAAAATAAACTAAAAGCTAACAGTGAGTGAGAAACAACAGAAAAAAGTGCAAAAATATTCAAAATAAGAACGGTGTTGTGAATGTAAACCAGTGACTCATCAAACAGAGCGTGTGGTGTGATGCGTTACCTTATTTGGTCATAAAAATGGAACTCTGATGACATCGGTAATCAATACTACAAAGGACACTCGTATTTTAAGCAGCTGACTAAGTTACTTCGTAGCGCTGAGGTTAAGAGTTGAGCGCACTGAACTATTTCACTTAAGTTCAAATCTCCGTCACACAGAATATCTCTTTTTGTGTTTTTGCATTTTTATAAATATTTTTTTTCCTGTTATCTTGTTTGCAAGTCTTTAATCTAACCATCTAACATTAATAAAAATGGATGAAAACATTACCTACCGCAATATAAGACTATGCAGATCAAGTTCATTATGTGATATTACTGCCAACAATTCAGCGCTTTTTGACACAACTATGATGAGTCTACCAAACACTTCCATAAATACAAGCCAAACCGTAATTGAACTCCAGGATAAAATTCAACAGTTATCTAAGGATTTGCAAAGCGCTCATCAGGAAATAGAAAATTTAAACACTGAAAACTTTAGACTAAAAACTGATGTACAAAAATATATTAAAATAATAGACGCTTATAAAGTAATAAATACTGACACGAGAAATTCGACACCATGCTCGGCGAGAAAACGGAACAATCCACAAAGCAAAGTAACGCCTGTGATAAACAAAAAGCAAACAATCGCATCGGCACAGAAAATAGAATGTTACAAAGAGGCAGAAAAAAATGATACCCCACCAACAAAAAGGGATGAAAATACAAGTTTGTCTGAAAGTTCATTTCAAAACGTCGAGACAAATCTATTAATACATACAGGTAAAATACATCGAAGCGGTAACCAAGGACCTGAAATAAGTGCAACGACGCCCAACAGCAACCTTCAGACTGAAAACCTGAAAATGAACACTTCACCAAAAATACCATCTAATTTAGATAATATTGACATACAGTTGAAGAAAGTTATTATCATTGCGGATCAACAAGGTAGATTTATACAGAGAACTCTGCAAAAACTGTTGGGTAAAGAGTTTTTAGTACGATGTTTTTGGAAGCCAGGAGCATCCCTACGCGAGGTTTTAGAAACAGGCAAAACAGAGCTAAATTTATTGAATAAGAACGATTTTGTGATTGTTTTGGGTGGAGTTAATGAAAAAAACAAAGAAGAAATTCGATTCGTTCTCACGAACTTTTTAAATATTACCAAAAACACTAACGTTTTAATTTCTGAAGTACCTTTTAATTCTTACTTAAATGAAAGAAAGTTGAACTATAGATTGAAATTTATCTGTTCTCAGTACACTCACGCGACATATGTGGACATGAAATTCTCAATGTATATTCCAAAGTACCGCTTTCTACCACTACACATATCACAATTAGTGCTTAAAGAAATTTTAAGAGTTGGTTACAAACAAAACCATGACAGATACATCAAAGATAAACTTAACACTCACAATATAACACCTACTGTTGACAAAAGTACTCAGACTTCAAAGCAAACAGAACAAGACATTTTAAATGTAGAAAACGACAATGTTCCTCATAGTAATGAATTTTTTCGCATATAAACATATGAATATTCTTCATCAAAACATTAACGGTCTACTTTCTAAAATAGATGAGCTGACGGTTCATCTGTACTCATTAGACGAAAATATTAGCGGCAACCCTATAGATTTTCTATGCATTACCGAACATAACATGACTGAAGAAGACGCTAAACTACTAAAAATGCCTAATTTTACACTAGGAGATTCTTTCTCACGCAAAAACAGGAAGGGAGGTTCTTGCATAATTATAAACACAAATTATAAATTTAAAATAGTTCCTGAGGCCAAAAAACTAAGTATTAGTAATATATTTGAATGTAGTGGCATTGAAGTAATAGAACACAAAATCATAATATTATGTATATATCGGCCACCAAGGAATGGCAAAGACTATATTGACTTATTTTTCAATAGACTTACGGACTTGTTAAATATAATTTGTTTCAAAAGCAGGAAAGTAATACTTTGTGGTGATTTTAATATTAACAGATTAGAAAATAGCAACTTATCCCGACAATTCGAGCAATTACTAGCGAGTTATAATTTAAAACTATCAATAAATCAACCGACTAGATTGAGTAGCATGACATGTATCGACAACATAGCCCATAATATACGAGGCTCCAAAACAAAAGTTCTAGAACTCTCTCTTTCTGATCATACAGCACAAATTTTAACGTTTCCGGTAAAGAAAAGTTACTATATTACACATTGGTTTAAATATAAGCGGGACTATAGTGAAGATAATATTAGGAAATTTATGGATTGCATTGAAAGCCTTAGTTTTATCGAATGTTATACAAATAATGACCCTGAAAAGGCTTATGAGGCATTCTATGAGCTGTTTAAGTTATTCTATGATCTATGTTTCCCCATCATACGAGTTAAAATATCTATTTCCAAGAAACCTAAATGGATCAGTAACGGTATCCGAGTATGCTCCAAACGAAAACGTCAACTACTTTGGAAGTATAGGTTAACATCAAATCCGAAAGATAAAAAATACTTTAAAGAATACACAAAAAGACTAAAAACCATAATAAAAACTCAAAAATCACAAAATAACTATTACATTAATTCAGCTACCAACAAATCCAAGGCAACATGGCAGATAGTTAATAACTATAAAACTGTAACTCCCAAAGAGGATATAAAGAAAATTAAAGTAAAGGACAAAATAATAACGAGGCCGGAAGAAATAGCTGAATCCTTTAATAATTATTTTATAGATGACATAAAACCTACAACTAAGGAAAATAGTTTATATCCAAAAACACTGACATATAATAATTGTAATTCAATGTTCATGAAGCCTACGAATCCTTATGAAGTTGACCAAATAATAAAAAATCTAAGTAATACTAATAGCACAGGGTACGACGATATAAATACTAAAATAATTAAACGTGTTTCCCATATTATAGCTCCAGTATTAAGCACCATTATAAATTTGTGCTTGGAATGCGGAGTATTTCCCTCCAAACTAAAAATAACAGTCATAAATCCATTATTTAAAAAGGAAGAAAGAGATGAAATGAAATTTTATAGACCAATAGCTTTAATACCAGTTATTGCAAAAATTTTTGAAAGAGTAATTTATAATAATCTAAATAACTATTTTGAAACTAATAATATTTTCACACATGAACAATTTGGATTTCGAAAAGGAAAATCAACGAGTGACGCAATTTTTAATTTTTTAAAGAAAGTAATGACTGGACTGGACAAAAAACAACATATAACTGCATTATTTATGGACATGTCAAAAGCATTTGATCACGTAGACCATAAAATTCTCTTAAATAAACTAGAAAAATACGGAGTAAGAGGCAATGCACTGAATCTTATAAAATCATACCTCGAGGATAGAGTTCAAATAACTCAATTAACAAGAATCTCTAATAAAACAAAGTGTGAACAAACGTATCAGTCTACGCCTAAAACGGTTAAGTATGGGGTGCCTCAAGGAAGCATTCTTGGTCCTCCTTTGTTCACAGTGTACATTAATGATCTCCCAAAAGTCATAAATCATGACATGATATTATTTGCAGATGACAGTACAGCTATTTTCACTGACGAGGACCAAGATAATTACGAGACTAATGTAAATAATTCACTAGAATGCATCATAAATTGGTTAAATGCCAACAATCTAAAAATTAACTTAGAAAAAACATGCTATATTTCATTTGCTAATATAAATAAAAAACCTAAAAACCTAAACATACAATACAAAGGTGAAACTTTAAAAGAAGTAAAGACCACCAAATTTCTTGGCATACATATAGACTCTGGGCTAAACTGGAAAACACAGGTTGATCATGTTTGCAAAAAGCTAAATCAGTTTTCATATGCACTCTACATGTTAAGAAAAGTAACAAATGAAAATACTTTACTAAGCGTTTATCATGCGTATGTAGGCTCCATTCTAAAATATGGTATCCTATTCTGGGGAAATTCAACAAACAAAGATTGTGCTCTAAAAGCACAAAAAAAGTGCATTAGAAGCATATCCGGACTTGGACAGATGGATTCATGTAGACCAGTTTTTAAAAGACTTAGAATCTTAACACTACCATCATTATACATATTAGAAGCAGCAATGTTGATAAAACGTGATTTAGATAAATATGAAACGTTGAGAAGTGCGAGACACAGAACTGAACTTAAAGGTATTAAATGTAGAACAGTAAAATTTGAATCTAGTGTATTTGGTATTTCAATTAAAATCTATAACAAACTCCCAATTAGTATTAAGAATATCTCATCGCTAAATATTTTTAAATTAAAACTCAAAGAATTTCTCATAAGTAAGTCGTATTATTCAATAAATGAATTTCTTAATGACCGAAACATTAACTAGAGCAAACTTAATAAACGAATCATTTATTTATGTGACAATTGTATGAGTGCTATATTTATAAGGCTGACTTAAACTTGACATGTTTAACTTATATCTTATTGTTTATATTTAATATTAATTGCATAACTGAAATAATTATGACTATAAAATTAATAATTTAATGTAATAATGAACGTAAACTGTATGACTGTTTTAATATAATTATGTATGAAAATGAAGCTGACAAAAACAAATAATATAATTATGTTCCTCACGAATTACATCCAGCAATATTATGTCTCAAATTGTACTTGTTAACGTTTTCTTTAATAACAAGAATTAAATAGAATTAGAATTAGAATTTATAAGTCTATAACACTGACATAATTTATTATTATGAATATTGTACACCTTAAGGGTATGTTACAGTGATACAATTATAAAAATTTGTAAGAACTGCCTTTTAACCTGTGACAAACAATAAATGAATTTGAATTTGAATTTAAAAAAAAAAAAAAAATAAGTTGATAAAAAATGCTATGCAATAGCTTTACCGCGGCAGTCACCGAGTGCCACACGTTTTTTTTTTTTGCGTGGTAAAATCATCAAATGAGTCCAGGGCGGGGCGGGTTCCAGTCCGCCCAGGGTAGGGCGGGAGGGACTGTCAGACTTGTACAGACTAAAATCCACGGTGTTCCTTCAATAGCCCTTTACATACCAGGGTCACGGTTACCAGGTGAGACAGTCCCGCCACCCCGGCAGGCTTTGGCCCTCTTAGGGGGCCCCGTCAGATTGCTGACAGCTCTTTGAGGCACGCGTGGAACACAACGCGCCGACCCGGGCATGGCCCATGACCGAGCGGCAAGTCACCCATAACTCACCGCCCGCATGCCCGCGCCTACGGTGGCCGGAGTTCGTCTTGCAACGTCCATTGCCGTGGGCGTCTCCCGCGGCGGCTGGGTCGTGAGGTGGACGCTGTCCTCTCCCTCACGCGTCCCGCCTCCTCTTTTGCTAGCATAACTGCTTCGCAGAAGGAGGCGACTGCTACCCATTCCGTCTCGCCCCGCAGCATGGCCTCGACCAGTGCCGGGCGCGAGAGGTCGCCGCCTATCACCTCCGTAAGGACACGGCGGTGGTCTGCCCAAGCAGGGCAGTCCTGCAACGTATGCTCCACCGTGTCCTCCGGGCGATCCTCGCAGTGGTGACACCCAGGCGTTTCTTCCTTTCCAATGCGACACAGGAACCGCCCGAAACATCCGTGCCCGGTGGGGACCTGTGTCAAGCGGAAGGTGAGGACGCCGTGACGGCTCTCTAGCCATTCCTCAAAGAGGGGTCTTACCGCCGCGATTGCGGCGTGCCCGACAGATAGCAAGCTTTAGGTGGCAAGATTAGGTGGTCCTCTCCTCTTACATAACCTATAATAGCATACAACATTAACCCCGCAAAAGCGAGTTTGTAGACCAAAAATAGTTTCTAAACCAAAATCGGAAAAAAAATACCTATGTGCAACTAGTGAAGAATCTCAAAATCAAAAACGAATCGAATTCAACCACTAATCCACCACAAAATGAGATAATCCCTGACATCAGCACATCGCCACGTCAGCCCCAAGATGAGTCGACGAGTTAACTCGATATAGATACGAGATGAGTCGCGATCGATGCCGACCTTATGAGCGATACTAATAATATTATCTCCGCCGGTTAACGGCAGAGTATTTATGGTTGCAACTTTGACATTAGAGCCGATTGCTTTATAGACTGCTGTATAGGTGACGCTGATGGAGTATTTATAGTTTAAATGTGAATGAATAATGCCGTTGGGATCTCTCGGCTCTTTTTCATGACACGGGCCCCATAGAGGGAGGGATTACGTTCTTAAGCAACCCCATTAGCCTAGTCATGTTTATTTCTCAGTTAGTAAATAAGTGCTTATATATATAAATGTCATCCATTCACTTAATAGTGACAGTACACAGTGTAAATCGCTGGGCTCAAAATCTCGAACACAATCATTCCTTTTATAGTGAAAATAAGAACTTAAGAAGGATCTCCGAAATTGTTTATTGGTTTTAATCAAAATTAATAAGGAAGTTCGTCATGTTTGCCGATGGGTAATCCCATGAGCCTCAGTTTGTAAATAGTTATCTTGTAATAACTTCCGGGACTACTCATTACGTATCTTTTATATCCCGTTTTCCATTCAAGAAGACCACAAACCACAAAGTTCTCCCCTGCTATACATAACAAACCTCACACAGTCCGCTCATTAGTCCAAATCAAACACTCACCGAAACTTAACATCAACAAACCCTAATTCCCGTCTAAACCGCGTAATGAGCTGAAAACCAACCGATTAACTAAATGCTAATCCACTTAATTACCGACACGTACAGTATACCCAAATAAATCTCTATACTCTGGAAACTATAAATCTTTCTATCGTTTTCCGACATTTTCGGAACTGATTAACACTATAGTTGGAGTATACCGCCATTGTTTTCAAGAAATGATTTAAAATCAAGTTATTCTGTAAGAAAACTCGGGATTTCGTGGAAACTTGTCTGTACATGTTTCATTCCTTTTGCCAATCACCGATGTCATTCAACTCGAATCGTCTTCAGTGGCAGATCTATCAGAAATTTCTTATTTCTAAGAATCTATATATTCAATTATTTACTTTATTTTCCCTTTACATTTTCCACAATTTCGCATCTGCTCTGACCCTGCCATTTGTCTGAAAACATGCAGTCTTGCTGCTACTAATGACGCCGTGAAAATGGCAATTTATAGCTAAAAAAATTTTTAGCACTGTGGTGACAGTGACACTAAGAAAACACCTCGCATCTATCCGCCAAGCCAATGGCCATTAATCAAAGCATTGACAATGGGGTAGCATTCCGACACTGCAAAACCCATCGTCGATGCCGCCAGCATAGCGGGACGTTAGGGCCCTTCCTCTTCAACCACAATTCATCTAAAACATCGCCTCTCCAAGGTAACAAGCACCTGCACCGCCACAACGTTAAGCTAAGTGTTGCAATGAACCCTTGCGTATGGATCGCGAATGCAGATCAGGCGGTGAAGGTCGGGTCAGGCGCGTTGAGTGCTTGCCAACTCATAGGCCGGCCTGCCAACTTTGTGCGCGTCACCGCACTGATAGTGAAATTGCATACATTACTGAAGAAGCTGAGAAAATCAGTGACAGTATAGTTAACTGCAGTTATAATTATGAAAATTTAGACCCAATACTCTATGGTATCTTTAGTGGCAGAGCAAAGATCGCTTTAAATGCCAATTTTCGGAACACATGGGGAGGTATAGGCCATTTGCCATAGTGTATGGTGGCGCAACAGTAATCTGTGGCTAGAGTCCCATATACGCATCTTTTAGCCGCTTAGTGTGTAGTGGTTCATATGTGACAAGCAACACGCTCACACAGACGGAATTTGAAATCTGTGTCTTGTTTAAATGAATTTCAATAGTAAGACCATACTTTCACCGCTAGACTTTTTTCATGTTATAAAACTACGAAATCTAAATAGGTTAACGAAATAAAGGGACTGCGGTGAAGCAAAAACAATTACAAATAAAAAGAAAACAGTTATACTTTATTGATTCTGATCCACAACTGAACAGCGCCAATGCAGCTGAACAATTAACAACAATCAATGGAATGGGTTTACCAACCTTAGCAAATATAAACGTGCATCCTACTACAGAGGTTATCACAAGATCATCGGTATTGTTTCATTTTGTCGATCAATAATACAATGTCCCTAGCACAGTTAGATAATATAATATAATATAATATTCTACAACTATCACACAACGCCATCTAGTCCCAAGCTAAGCAGAGCTTGTGTTATGGGTACTAGACAACTGATAAACATACTTATATATTTCTAAATACATACATATTATAGATAAATAACACCCAGACACAGAACAAATGATCGTGCTCATCACACAAACATTTGTCCTGGGTGGGAATCGAACCCACGACCTCCGGCATAGCAATCAGGGTCACTAACCACTAGACCAACAGGCCAGTCCAAGTTAGATAGATAACATGCTCTTTATTATCCACACCATACAAATTACGGGTTTTTAAAATGTATCTTATTAATAGGGTCACAACTCACAATATGGGCGGTCTCATCGCTAGAAGCGATCTTTTCAAGACAACCTTTGGATGAATTTGAGAAAGAATGAGAAACAATACTGTAGAATATTTGGTAATTGAAGTGAATGACGTGGGACTAGGCCCACTCTCTGACCAAAACATCAAAGAGTATTGCTTTACTAAAGTATTTTGTAGGTTATTCCACTATGCATATTTCATAGAACTTCCCAAATTGTACGTTCCAACTAATAACTATTTCAATTAATAAACCATGAGGTCAGATAGTGGCTGGTTGCCCTGTAAACGTATTGACCATATTGTCACTATGAAGTATATAATCTGTTAAATGATTCATTCCATCAAGAGAAATAACGCTTATCGTGTAATTGTGATGTAGAAGATCTCTTACCACTAGTTAATGTAGAAAATGTCTAAGTATGTATTAAGAAATGTTCACCAGCCTTGGATTCTGCGAAAGGCAATACATATAAATTTATTACCACACATTGATATTTAAGCCCTTTTGCTAGTGGATAATATATATATAGCTAAGGGCGCGTACCCACTTTGTCGTGACAACAGATTAACGTGTGGTTTTAAGTGTCGTGGCTTATTATATTTAAATGGAGGTGTTCAAATACAACACGATTTACTGTCGTCTACAACATTTTTTGCAGTGACAACAGATTGTCATGACAGTGGGAACAGCTAGCACGACAGTCGTAAAACGATAAAAAATCATTACGACTAAGTAATACATTATTATAATTTAGTCTTCGTCCATTGAACTCTGGAGCCTAAACGCGCTACTGATCTCCAAGAAAACGTAGAGGGGACTGTAGATTTGTAGCTTGCTATTGCTAATGATGTGTAAACGACAAAGCGACAGCCGTGAAACGATAAAATGTCGTCGCGATCCAATGGGAACAGCTAGATACGATAGTCCCTAAACGATAAAAAAAATTGACGACAAACAATGGGAACAGCTAGTTGACAACAGTCGTCCAACGATAAATTAATCGTTACTACATAGTGGGATCGGGCCCTTAGTCAGACAAACTACATAGACAAACTGATATACATGAAATATCGTTTTAAAACATAAACAATATCCATCATTAGGGCAATCAACGGCCGCCAAACAACAGAACAACAACCACCATGTAATCAACTAACTAATAACACACCAAACGCTGTTATTACAGACCATATTACAAGTTTCCCGCTTGTTAAAATATCAATATTTTAAACGTATTTTATTACATGCTATAAAAGCTGAAGATTTTGTAGTAAAAAGTGAAAGAATGGACAAAGCAGTAATAGCAGAAACAAAAGAAGAAGACCAGAATGCAGTAAAGAAAGTACTCTAACAAGAAATTTAAGCAAGATTGCAAGAAACAAACTGTGAAATGGTGTACTAAACAAAAGTAACAAAAAGTAAAGCTTTGTGAACTAAAACAAAGAAAAGCAAGAAGTTTTTGTTGTATCAGGTAGACTAGAGAAGAAATACAGCACTAGTTGTTTGCTAGTTTAATTTAAAGTAAAACTGGAAGATCAAGGGGCAGAGCTTAGATTTTAGAATTTCCAGATTCATAGGAGGCCACTGAGAATGGAAGCCAAAAACACGGTAGAAAATTTACCCCCGTCGTTCGATTCCTACGTAAACCAAGTGAACATCTCCAAGGAAAACATTTCAATGTGTGCGTGGCGTTTACTCATACATTTATAAAAAGCTGACTTCAGTACAAACGTTACGTTTTGTTTCGGACATACATACACACGTGGAAATGCAGTTCTGAAGATGACAAGACAAGACGTATTGAGCAGAAAAGATCTTCTTAAATCTAACATGTAAACTTTTCAGTTGCGATAGAGTGACTATAAATGTTGAATTCTTCTAGACTAGGTTAGAATCCCTATTGAAGATTCCAGTAAAATATCGACAATGACGCATAGTAAGTAATTGTCATTGGAAACCGGACGTCACCCGTGCTGATAAGGAAATTAAAAGCCGTACCCGCGTAAAAACATCGGCTAAGGGAAATAGAGCGATTTCCACCGAGAACAACGTAAGTAAAGCAGGATTTAAGTTAGAGAAACTAGAAATTAAAGAATCAAAGGAAAAAGATATTCAATGAAATCTTCCATAGGACCCAGTTGAAATGTACCATCAGTAACAATGACGACGAATAAGTCAAAATTGTATAGGATTGACAAAAAAAAATAACATTAACAAAACATTAAAGTTGAAAGTCATTTTTGAAAACGAAGCACTTAAATATTTTGCTTGCAATCTAAGGAGTATGACAGAGCCTTCCGCTTCACCCAAGGCAGAAGGACTCATTTGACGACCACCAAGAAAAAAAAAATACGAAATGGCTTCAAGAGATTTACATGTATTAGTATGCTAAGTGCCAAAGATAACACTAGAGCAAACTTTAGGAAGGTGGCTATAGCATCGGCATTAGATAACCAAGTACATAACGCATCAATAGTATCAAGAAACATTTTTATTCCGAAACCAGCACATTTTTCTCACTGTTCTAAGATTACAGCCAGCATCTCTACCATAAAGTCTATCTAAAGCTATTAATAATAGAATCTCAAGTAGGGTCTGTTAAATCTTTCCTTTCATTTTTTCAAACTCCCTGGAATCTCCAATTTCATAGATTTGGTTCCATTATTTTCTTACGATATTCCACTTGGATTTGAGAATAGGTATTTTCTAAATGTGAAGTCAGTCACTATACTATTCAACGTAATCCTGTCTAGTTGTAATCTCTAGGCCTATTTGAAATATGATGTGCTGTCGACGAGGAGACGTCAAATACCGTTATTCATTCCCAGGCTTGAATAAGATCAGAATCTATTCTAGACGTAAGAAACCTGATTGCTGAAGTAGAAAATCGAAAACCTTATAAGGTTTCAAATACCCGTTCTTACGATTTTCTTTTGCTACCTACCACAAATGTAACTTGTACTGCAATTTGATGACATCATATTAAGAAAGCGAAAGTTTACGGGCAAAAAGTTACCTGATCATTTTAGGACTCCACAATCTAGAGAAACAAGATTTCTTTTAAAGCCAAAAAACCAAACAGCGTTCTAAAGGCGAAGTGGTAGGGTCTTTACTATCAGACAAAGTTTCTTCTTGAAAGTCACTGAAGAAGCATTAGAAGTAGGGATGGATTTGTGCCCTGGACATGCTCGTATTGGGCGCCTTGAATAAACGCCCGATAATAACCTTCCTCGATAAATGGGCTATCTAACACAAAAATACATTTTCAATTCGAAACAGTAGTTACAAAGATTAGCACGTTCTAATAAACACTTCAGCTTAATAATATTAGTATCGACATGCCAAGTTTATGCCCATTTCGTTCACAAATGTTTTTGCAGTCTCTAACTATAAGGCAATCAATAGCATTCTCATTTCTCGTAACTGCAGATTGAGACTATATTTCTACCGTCTTAACAGCTTTTTTTAAGCAGTAGCTAGAAGCTAATGTGATGATAAACAAGGCTTCCACTCAAGAAGCAAGCTATCTACGTGGAGTGAAATGGGCCAATGCATGCACACACGCGATCCACTATCTTTAGCCATCACGAGTTGTATGGAGTGCAGTGTTTTACCAGCCATTAGCATTGTTTAGCTTCTAAGTTCAGCTGCATTTTAGAAGCTGAATAACTAAGTACTTTTGGTAGTTCGTCGTGTTTCTGTGTTATTTGAGAGTTAACTTGGCTGTTATGAGTTGAACTAGATGATCGATAGTCTGATGTGGCCTGCCTGACTGGACGAAATAAGTGTGAAATCACCTCACGTTTCAGTTAACTTACCAAGAATTATCTAGAAACATACCACCTTGAACTTATGCCAGCCTAGTACTTTTGTAGTTATATTGATAAAACAGTACCTAGTTCGTAAAAATAGTAAATTATACACAGTTCTTATTTATTTTTCTTTTTTAGGGTTCCGTACGTCCGAATATAAAAACGGAACCCTTATAGGATCACTCGTGTGTCCGTCTGTCTGTCGCTTACGGTCAATTATCTCCGAATTTCCTAGACCGATTGGGTTGGAATTTGGTACACATATCAATTCCTGTGACCCAAGCACAGAAGTGTGACGTGAATAGATGAATTCTATATGTGGGAGGTAATTTTTGGGGGGGAAGGGGAAAATGAAAAAAAAAAAGTTTTGAAAACTGCATCGTGTGACATATCAAATGAAAGGTATTGTTAAGACAATCTCAAATTATTTTTTTTGTAATTTTAAAATGAATGGTTTCCAAGTTATTCAAGAAAATAGACGAAATTTGACCATTCCCCCCCCTTATCTCCGAAACTACTGAACCTATTTTTTTTTAAATACAGAAATTTGTTTTCTAAGAAGTCCATGATATTAAAATAACATGGTAAATCACTCAATATTGTGCGTACCAATTTGGGTCAGATTAAAAAAAAAACGTGATAGGTAACATCGTACGGAACCCTTTTCACGCGAGTCCAACTCGCACTTGGCCGGTTTTTATATTTCACTGTTGTTTTTGTCACCGACTTTCGAACGAAAAGTTTTTTGTAGGTTATTTTGAACTTTTTTGTGGGAAGTCGGTTACATTTTTTTTTTTAAGTTTTTTATTTTATCCTTTTTAGTTTCAATATTCGACCCAAGTTATTGTCAAATAATCCGTAGCACCGGTAATAATATCGCCCATGTACATACATAGTAGAAGTAGTAGTAGTAGTCGTAGTTTTCATTTTTAGCTCATTGTAGAGTACATACTCTTACACAATGAGCTAAAAATGAAAACTACTGCACCAAACTAAATGAAAATTTATGGGACCAAATGGCAAATATACTGTATCGAACAAAAAAGAATCATCGAAATCGGATCAGAAACCTCGGAGTAATCGGTGTAGACAATGTTGAAAACTTTTTAGGTTTTTGTTGATTTTTGTTAATTTTCAAAAAGTGCTAGTTCGATTTCGATAAAATTTTAATGGGACTATTCGGGAAGTATACCCTTTACAACAAAAAAAGAATTTTTCAAATCGGTTAGTAAACGACGGAGTTATGCCCGAACAAACATAAAAAAAACCGAATTGAGAACCTCCTCCTTTTGGAAGTCGGTTAAAAAACAGTACCTAGTTCGTAAAAATAGTAAATTATACACAGTTCTTATTTATTTTTTAAATATTATTTAATTACAAAGATAATAGTCATTATATTTCATCATGAGTTTTTAGTTGGCCATACTTTCCCCAGATATGACATGATTTTTTCTTTTTATCTGTGGTGCCAAAACACTACTCACGAACATATTTTATATCAAGTGGAATTTGGGACCGCGGTCCCAGTCCCCAATGTCCCACGACCCCCCTCAAAACATGTGCGTACTCGTATAATATAGAAAAATCAATTCTGTTTTCAAAACGCTGTCAACGAAATAGTATATGAATCCAATCAGATTAATTATATCGTCGTGGACTCCTAACGTTATAACTTTCGGCATGACGTGTCCCGCTTTTACAACTTGTAATTAAAATCAAGTACATGTAATTACGTTCAACTTAAGTCGCAAGTATCGATCGTGTCTTCGAGTGGGTCGTCAGAGGCTGTCCAATTAGTGGCACAAGGTTGATCCTCAGTGCGAGGCGTATTTGTCGGGTTCCGTCGGGGGATTAGGAGGCACGTGCTTCGTAATCACCTGTTTACTTAGCGTGGGAGGAAACTGTCCTCTTTATGGTGAAGAGTAGAACTCACTACTATATTCGGCTAGGCTTTTGTTGGCTTAATGATAGACTGTGTTGTGGGTTTTGATCCCCTGTCAGACTTTGTTGGGTTTTGTCGGCATTTTAATGGGACACCTTTAGCCTAATTTATTTGGGGAAACGCAGCAGGTGTCTTCCTCCATCTCTATTTATCGTCACACAATTTTTAAAATTTTAGTACCCCGATAAGTATCAATAGACTCACTTTCTATAGTCAAAACCAAGTATAATGATGTACATCAGCGATGAGACTCTTTTGGGAGTTTTGTTGTATGCAATTAAATCAAAACATTCAACCATTGTCCTAGGTCGTTAATAAATCATACTACATTGTCACGTGCTTCATTGTTAGGTTATCTTTAGGTTACGTCTAATGCTCTATACGCTCGACCACCCACAATTCACCGATAAGGTTCAATTGACTATCCTCGCATGCTAGACGCCGAATTGTAGAACATAGTGGTGAATGGAAATACAACTAGAGAAGTAACTGGCACTAGAACTCATAAAAACTACAAGAAGGTAGAGAACATTATAGATATTTCCTAAGATATTATCTGAATTCGTGTAAAAGAACAGACAGTGTCCAGACTTCTCAGCAACATTGCACATTAATGATAATACTTACAGGCTGTAAACACGTGCGAAAGAACATGGATTGTTTAAAGAACGTTGAAAACAATCGTCCCATTGAACCTCTGTTCCGGACAATATCTCACACGCAATGCTTGTTTATAATCTGTACAACATTGTATTTACCAACGAAAAACAGGTCTAAACACAAACACCACATTAACGTATAAATTGAACTTTGAAACCAACCCCGAGTGGTTGGAAAGAGTCCACAAATTCGCTCTAATGAGGCAGGTATTCTACAGGAGGACCTTGTGTTTAGCGAGTTGAGGGTCCCTTTGACGGCCCTCTCGAGCCCTCTGCCGGCGACACACAAAGAGCAGTGCCGATGTAAATTGTAGCGGTGTTTTTTACTTGTTGATTTTTGGTTGGATGAATGGGAATCGGACGAAAGCCTGCATTGATACGCTCTGTTTTGTGAGTGCAATACTAAGCATTCTTTTTGAATTAAATACAGAGGTAGTAAAAATACAAATAAAAATTACAAATATAACAAGAGAAATGTGAGTGATCTACTAATATGCCTTTGCCTACCTCTTCAAGGATTACATTATATGATATTCTATGTTACTTAAACCAATTTTTACTGTACAATAATAGCCGAGGCACAACACAAAGTCAGTTGTTCAAACAAATGCGTTAGCTGTTGACATAATCACCTACACTAATTGACTTTTAACTACCATTCCCTCACTCTGTTACAAATATCTCAGGTTAACGTATCGATGTAGCGTTACTACGAATACGCGAATGTTTGTAAACACGCCACAGTAATACGCGAACGTAATAATCTTCTACACCGGAATAACAACATGGCTATAACTTACCGATTCTCACTAGAGCAGTTATATTTAGCATCGATTCATTGATACACGTGGTCTCTGTGCAAACAAAAATAGGACTTGCACCTACAAGATGGACAGATGATCTGATGAAGACAGGATCGCGCTCCATGCAAGCCCCAACCGGTCCTATTGAAAATCTATGGGGGAAGCCTATGTTCAACAGTGGACGTCCTACGGCTGATATGATACTCTTCTCATTTCCCCAGTTAATTTCATTTCTCATCTCCAAGATCCGATTCAGACAGGAAGGCGAGGTAATGATCAGAACTTTACATATTTTTTCCTAAAGCAGTTGTGAAGTCTTATTTGATTTTATCAAGGGTCTAAGAAAATCTGAAAAACTACATTCTTCCATAGGCAAATAACATGCAGTTACTCGTATTGATGATTATGGCAATCTTTTTGTTTCTAAGTTTAAGCACGCAAGTACAGAACAGAAGAAAACAGATAGTTTTTGAGATCAGGGTCAAAAATATGATTTCCGACTATTATGACGGAAAATAAATTTACCATGAAGATTCCAAGTTTCCCAAATAATCACATATTATTGTGCCAAAAGGAGAAGTCAGTAAACATGCCAAGGTTAATACATCCTAGGACAGAACACAGCCTCTAGTATCGTGGAGGGATGCCAACTAGACCTAGCCTTGAGCTACATTCTGGAACAAATTTATGGGATACAGGCCACATCGATAGCTTAATTGCTTCTTGTTTCGATAAATCCTATGGCTTTGGTTTAATGGACAATTTAGCTGATATTGAATGAACTGAGTGTTCGAAAGGCAGTGTTAGTCTCAAAACTTTTAACAATGTCTTCTTCAAGAACATTTTTCTCCCTTTTGCTTCAACCTTTTCTGTAAGATCTTTCGATTCTATTATTGAGGCACGAATGCATTAGCTAGTATTTCTCAATTATGAAACGATTAACGATGCAAAAATACTTATCAATATTCAAGAATAAATATTTATTATCTGATGAAAAAATATGTCTGTGTAGCTGTTGAAATGCGACCTAAAGCCGGAAAAACTGTGACTATTCCAATTGCTTCTAAAGTAAATCTCACCCATTTATGGTTATTACAATAATAAATTGGCTCATTTTACTAATAGTTACAACTAGTTCGTTAGTGTCGCGTCATTTATGAGGTCGTAATACTTGGGTCAATTTATTAATCAGTTCACTGACATACTCGTATGTGTACGACCACTGCTTCATAAAATTAGTGTAGCTAATAAAATATTAACTAGTAAGGCGCCCCGGTTTACTTGGGTTAGCTGGAAATATACTAGCTTTTCCACCTACACTAGTTCGGATATACTTACTCTAAAATTATTATGATGATGGAGAGTTTAGTCTATTTTTGGCTAAGAAGATTTCGAGCTAAATTTTCATAGGCTATCATAGAGTCAACGTCAACCGTTCCCAAAAAAAATCCAATCGGTTATGAATTTTCCTCTTTTGTGATAAAATTGAAAAGCAAATTAAGAAATTCCACTGACTTTAGGTAGAATGATGTGCTGGTGTATATTTATGAATGTACAATGGAAAAAGTTGTTGCGGTTTGGCCAAAATTCTTAAATCATGAACTTCTTTTTTATCCTGCATTGATTCAGAGAACAAGTAAGCAAACAAAATATCCCAGTGCTGTTTCCTTCTGCAAAAACCTTGCTCTCACACAAAAAAGAAAGAGAAACCTACCTTTCAAAATATAGACTACTAACAAAGGAGATTGCCAAAACCGCAACACAAGAATAATCCGAACGAACGAATCAGGAATAAGGAAAGCACCACACGCTGCCTCACCAATTCACATCACTTTCCTTCTACCCTGCGAGAAAGAGTTGAAGACATCTCCCATCTCCCTTGCTCGTAGTAATGTAGGTCGCAGGGATATTCTGACAACTCAATTGTGGGTTACAGTCGCTCCCGAATTTCGCTCCGGAGTCAGAAGACGGATGAAGTACGTAATATGGTAGAAGTTATTATTATTACTGTGAGAAATATTGTGTCAGCTTTGTTACGTATCGCTTTTTTAATAGGATTATTTTTGTAGAAGACGATAGTTACAATTTCGTTTTAGTAAGGCCCATTTTTCTAAAATATTGATAACTTTCAAAACTGTTAAGTCTTGCTCGTATATCCGAGATTATATTGCTGTAGATAGCAGGTTTGTGCCTTCTATACGTCTGTATGTAAACCAAAACAAGCCTTTTTACGTTCGCCTGAAATCCGCCCACTCAGGCGTACCACGTTAAGCCGAAACACATGAACGTAATCGATAAAATATGTCCGCATTTAAAACAGCCAAAGACGGTTCTAGAAGCGATATAAAAAACAAAGAAAACTTGCGATATTGGATATTGCAGTCCGGGCAAAGTTGGGGAGTGTTTGGTGCGCGCTGCCTGATACCGAACTTGTCCCTACATAACCTAACTTGGGGCACACTTGCTAAGTTCTAAGATATGTCATCTACTCGACACTATCCATGTTACGTTTATAAACTTCATCCAGATAGAGAATACCCCAGTTGGTTAGAGATAGTTTGTATTATCGCTTCAATCGAATCTACTATTTGCATTTCGCAAATACGCATCAATAGTTTCTGGAAGCTGGGGCAAGGCTTTGATCAGTATCTGGTAGTATTTACTTACGAGTAGCTGTTGATTGGTTAATC
Organism: Agrotis exclamationis; assembly: GCA_950005045.1. Taxonomy (NCBI): domain Eukaryota; kingdom Metazoa; phylum Arthropoda; class Insecta; order Lepidoptera; family Noctuidae; genus Agrotis; species Agrotis exclamationis. The sequence goes on along the minus strand of OX465427.1, from coordinate 23,334,497 downwards.
AAATCTAAAACTAAAAAAGTAGTAGATGAATTAATAGTGCATAGGTAGTCATTCTGTAATAATGGACAGCAAATACTGTTATGGACAAATGTGTTTTTTTTACCAGTGCTGCAGATGTTAGTTGTTAATATTGTACAAAATTAAAAAAAATATAAACATACCTATTGAAAGTTTTACAAACAGATCGTAGTCGTGCCCAATCATAAAAATAAATAAAATTTCATCGGGCGGCGCACAATATTTGCAACTGGAATGTCCAAACCAACGTCATGCATGTTCCTGATATGCACAGAGCTAACAACGAATATTTATTTGTACGGCTCCCAGCCGAATTCGATATTAAAAGTAAACATTTGTTCAAATACTTGCTTCGATCCAATACACAGCTACAGTAGCCAGTATATGTTGGCTTACGGGGGAAAAAGGAACTAAATTCAAAAGTACTGCATTTGACGTTTAGCTGTCAAAATTATTTGCATGCAGCGCCGCCATATTATTATGCAAATATACTGGGCACACTACACTTGCGATAATAGTGTTGTGTATTAGAACCGCGCGGTTATCTGCCCACGTGACTGCGCGGTGCGGATATGTGCTAATCTTGCACAAATTCTGATAACGCATTGTCTGCCATTGTCAGTCTGTTGTGGATTGTGATCGACGGTTTTATGCGTGAAGTCGGGAAAACCAATATTTGCTCAACAGGTTTTGTGTTTGCGGAATGTAAATACTGGGAATTTTACATTGTGAAACCTTTTATTATTGGTTCAAAATTGTATCTACTTGGGTTATTTCAGGATGTCTGTTATACTTAAGCTTCAATATTTGTAATAAGTACCTAAATTGAAAAATTATGGACTTAATTTTTTTAATAAGTAGCAGATTGTAAACCTCTATTAGGTATAATTTGTATTTATGGACATTGATGACGATTTTACACAAGCCATTTTAGAAAAATATAGTAAGTATCCAATTTGTTTTAACGATTGCTTGTCAAACTACTCGCTTCCAATCAGTACTATTGTTAAACAAAGCCACTATTACGGTGTAACGTATTACTATCGGGTAGTTAAGTAATATTTACTTAGTCAGTTGCTAACTGGTCGTGACGTGGCGTTGTGTTTACAATCTGTGGTATTTCAGCCGTACACCTTGAGCTGTATGGGCTGCTAGTAAAGATCTTATTTTACTTTTTTTATGTAGTACTGCTTGTAGTAATACTTTTATACAAACATTTTTATAGTTAAGGCCCGAGGTAAAATAATTTAGTTTGCATATCTTGTCATTGATATTATTTTACAATCACTTTGCACTATTCCTAAACCACTGCAACTCCTGAAAGCCAGAATCAACAGTGGCAACAACCAGAAAAGCGCCGAGACAATAAAGCTCGACGTGTCCCGGAGTATGAATTTACCTGTCTTATTGGATCCTGCAACGTTTATTAGAAAATACTTAATAGTGGTTGAGAAGGAAAATACGTAGTACGCTTAAATACAGCTATAGTAACAAATTTATAATAAGAAATGCAAAGGAGATAACATCCTGTACCCCATCTCACAACATAGTAGCATATTACACAATCACAAAATGTTCATTCACTATAATATGTTCTAATTTAAAACTAACAAGTAAACAGAATCAGAACCATAAAAATAAAACTAGCACTAAATTCAGTTGTCGATCTTCGCCAGAATGTCGCTCTCTCGGAAGAGATGGTATTCCTTCTCATCATTTTCTAGGGATACTTTGGTGCCGCCGTATTCTGGAAGAAGTACTCTGTCGCCAACCTTGACTAGCACAGGAGTGAAGTCACCATTGTCTTTTCTGGAGCCGGGACCCACAGCAACAACTTCACCGTGAAGGACTTTGGATTGAGCCTTCTCGGGGATGACGATGCCGCCAGCGGTTTTTGTGATTGCTTCAGCCCTTTTAATAAGGACGCGGTCCAGTAGAGGAATCAGGCGTTTTACTGCGTTGCTCATGTTGTCTGTTATAAGAAATGTCTCCGAAACAAACGAAGAAAAGCTGTGACACTTCACAGATTCCAATATAGAATATTCGAGCTCGAACCAACCGGCGACCGTACAATTTTTAATAAATTTTTTTAAATTGGTATTCAGTAAGTCTATATCGTGATACCTATCTTTTTTAGAACAAATTAATAATTTAAAATCAAGAGTGATGTGAGTGTGTAGATATACCGTGATTGTTCACTGGCTTCAAGCCCCGCAATAATGATTACCTACATTTCCGTTCATTGTTACGCTAGTGCATGTTCGCCATTAAACTATAACTATGACGTATTACTAGTCAAAGAGAACGTTTATTAAATTCTCTCAATACTGGACATAAGTAATTATTTTCGTACGAACAATAAATATAATTCCACCCACGCTGCCGGCTGATATTACGTTACTCCAAACATATTAAGAAAACTATATTAATACAGTAGAAATGAGAATAATAATTTATCCGACAAAGGGTTTCGTATTTCGAATATTAAGAGGAAGCAGTAGGCACGGGACAGCTATAAATCGGATCTCGTTTAATCATTGCTGAGCCGAGCCGCATTGTCTCTGGTTCGCACAATGCATTCGCCGTTAAAAATACACGTTCAGTTTTGGAATACAGAACTGAACTTTGTCAATTCGATAGCTGTTTTACCTATTGATAAATTTTAATGTAATAGGTAGGTAAGTACTAAAAATTATAACAGCGTTTCGTCTTTCATAAAGCGTTTTTTACATGTTATATCCTTTTGAAAGTGGGATGGTTGCCATGTTAGTGCTGTAGCACCCAAGTGGAACGTCTGCATAGATAAGTTTTCATTATTTTTTTCAGTGACGTAGATGTTCTGTACATACGATTGTACAATATTCTCATTGATACTTAATTAATTTGAACTTTACTGAATCCGCAAAACATGCCTATGGAAAATTGTTTTAATTTCGTATCGATGTTGAACATCAACCTCATGGCTGCCGTTCGAAATTCGAATGAATCACTAGTGACGTCACCCGCTTGTTAATTCGTGAGTAGCGCTGCGATATGTGATTTAATAAAATACATAGCAGTTTCGCACCGTTAACTGCTACTATTAATTAGGTACAATTAGGAGGAACAGTTGCCTACAGATTTACTATTTTAGATCTTCTGAATTATAAAGTGCTTTAAAGGATTTATTAACGAAAATTGAGTTTTCTTGAATAAAGAAAATAATTATGTAAAATTTCGACATCTATCATAATTACATTCGATGTTAGTTATGAGAATTTTCTTCGTGAAAGTTCTTGGAAAAATTAAAAAGTATTTCATAGAACAAATCGAATGACCCGCCATCGTTCACCATAATCAAGCAATCGTAATTGCGATCACGTTCAACGGTGATTTACGATGCGAGACAAAGTATGTGGATGAAAATAACTGTTCATAATACGTATACATACGGCGCGACGTCGTCAATGGGTGCGCCTTATTATTATGCTTATATTACGCATAATATGCGGTCATTTGTATGTTTAATTACAATACTCAAATTAGTGAAATTTGTCAATTGAAAATGTCTAAATTCCTGTGTTGTGAATTGTCAAATGTCAAAGTTCTTGTGTGTTCAAACTGGAACTTTGACATTTAATTTCAAGGAAAAAATTAGTTCCTTCTTCGTCCAGAGGCGCTGTTCCATTTTTCCATACAAGAGACGCTGTAAATAATGGAAAGACGCTGTAAAGTAAAATAGTGAAAACTCGTGATAAGGGCTCTGAAAATAAATTTAGTTAGGCAGTAGCTTTGGACTTTGTCATAACTTTTTGTTCTGTCATCATCATACTTTGGAGGCCAAAATAAACACGAAAAACAGAATATTTTTGATATGAGAAAAAAGTTATTTCAAAAACAGAATAATACGAAACAACATGGCTAACATGGCAGAATGTCGACAGCAGTTACCGTCACATCCCTATTCCCTACCGAAACAATCGTTATTCAACACAGTATCCCGCTGATCCACGCCATATCCACAAATCCTCCGGACACTGACCACAACAGCCAGATTAAATAAGATACAGAAACTGACGTAGTTTATTGACTGGGACACACCAACACACGTGTCATGAAAAATTACTCGTCTCCCAAACCCGTAGGCCTAATATTGTATCTAATTTATCACTGTCCAAATTGTAGCTGAAACACCCGGTGTTTGGTTAATAAAGCCTTAAAATGTAATAATCTCTAGTCTACGGAATATTTGGAGCAATTAATACTACTCCAATTCGTATTCTACAAAGCGTTTTTCAGGTAATTAAATACTTCTGATCTATTGAACACTTATTTTGATGAGTGAAAATGAAAAGTTAATAACGTTAGACAGCGCCTACTCGAGCTATTTGGGAAAGGCGATCAAAAACATTTTACAGTCTCAAAAACCGCTGATTAGATTTTGATGCGCTTTTCATCTTTATTGTTCTTCATAAAAGACTAAAATTGTTTCACAAAGACTCGTTGCCGTCATTACTCTTTATTGAATGCGTTCAAATACGTCATTTATAAAGGAAAAGAGATACTGGGATTACTGGTGATAACAAATCAACATACCTTTGGTATAATAACAATATTTTCCTGGTTACCAACATTGAATTATAATTATAACAAATATTACATTACTGTTTCCTCAACACAACGTAATAACATGAAACCTACTGTTAGATACAACATCGTTATTACGTGTCTACCAAAAAACGTTCATAAAATGATGAGCAAACTAGTCCAAGAGTAACTAGTCCGAGTGTCGGAGCTTAATTAAATGAATCACTAGCACAAGTCCGTGATAACAATGGACAAATCCAATTCCCCTGTAATTACTTATCTCGGGAGAGCAGAAGATAATGAGTGGTAGACCGTGCGCCTCATCATCTAGTGAATAACGCTCGTTGTCACTGATGTTATATCATTGCGGAATAACTGTTATAAGAACTGTTATTTTAGTAACAGCACTATCATGCTCTCGGTCTATGGTGTATCGTTTGTCTTTTATGGTTTTCAGATTTTACGAGGTTTTTTATGCGAGATGCGTAGAAGTTAGAACACTAGTTGTCAATGGTAGATTCTCTATTTCTGACGAATTTTATTACTCTACACAAGTTTTGTGAGCAAAAGCTAAGAGGCATGTCTCCTCACTTCAGCTATCCAGCTTTCACATTGTATCTACTTCTTGGTATGAACTACAGTGGCTAATCTAGAAATCTCTCAATCGATGGCGGGTCGCGTCGGCTGCTGTAAAAATTATCTGGCCAAATGGGGTATTATAGACCCATCCCAGTTACAATGCCAGTTTCTGCCTTCTGCCGGACACGCCCCACCTCCTGCAACTTCCAAGACTTGAGACGAAGGTTAGTGCTGGGCTACGTAAATTGCTCGGATAATTATGATTCGAGTCCATCGATACGCATCGAAGAAGAATAAGTTCGAAGATTATCCACTTGTATAGTACTGTTCCTATAGCGTATTATTATCCACAATAAATCATTCTTATGGACCACCACACTGTCTTCAAAGCGATGACATCAGCATAATCGTTCCAATTTCCCCTCAGAACAACTCAAATAAGCCTGCAATATTTGGTTAAGTGAAAATACCGCATTGCAATCATTGATTTTCCCGTTGGTTTAGCTCACAACATAAAAGGTTCTGTTTGAAGGATATAATTTATCAGCGTATGCAGCGCTGGAAGATAACGCGACGGCGCGATACACGGGCCCTGATATCGTGCTCAATTTACTACAAATATTGGCTAAACGTTGCAGAATGCAGCTTACTTACTTTACTTGGGAAAACGTGCCTAATTAAACGAGTTTCTCCGAGGATTTATATTATAGGGGGTTTTGGTTTTTTTAGATTCGCTACTACGTGGATAAGCACAAAACGATTCGCTCCTCGAAGAAAAATATTCGAATAGCGTTAAATTTTAGCATTTTCAATGAGTCTGTAGCTAGAAATCAATGTCATCCGATAAAATAACTAATAGTCTCAAGTATGATAATGTAAAAACCCGTTTTAATCAATAAAACCGATAAATCCTTTTGTTATGACTCACCGTTGCTCTGAGGCTGTGGGGCGGCCACTTCCAACTGTGAAGTCGTGTTTGCTTACATCATACCGTATTAAAAATAAATAGCGACGTGCTCGGAATGACATTGTTTTCCTTTTATCTTTGTTACTAAACATCAGGCCGATATTCTCTATTTGCTACTATAAATACTCGGTATAGGGTTAAGCTGGCCATACACGCTAGGATGTCCCTGATAAGCTGTCAGGTTTATTTGCACAGTTCAACTGCACAAGTTAGCTGCATCGTGCATTTTGCCCACGGGTGTATGTGGCAGTCGCCTGCATAAGTGTCGGTTTTCCAAAGATTGAATGAAAGCCACGGGGGGTCAGAGCCCATTCGTCCCCTAAAATTCGTACCCCAGCATAAAAGTTGTGGATTCGGCCCCTATATAGGTGCCCATTGGTCTCCTGGTAGGGGACCAATTAATATTTTAATATAAAATATTATTTTTAAGGTACCCATTCGTCCCCTCTAATAAATATATTGTAAATATACAATATAAGTTAAAGATTCGGCACCTATTCAGGTGCCTATTGGTCCCCTGAGATAAAATTAGCTATATTTTACATAAGAAACGGTTAACATAGTACACTTGTGAACAGTATACTAACGGAATTAATTTAAAAATTAATCATAACAGATCATTGAAAAAAGAGCTATAATGAATGATAATCCGTCATGATAATGATATAAACTGTCGATAGGTTTACGATGTAAAATTGTCTCTCTACAAATGTACAAAAATAATGAACGTTCTAACATTAATTCTGTTTTGCTCCAAAAATTGCGTTAAAATGGGTAAGTACTCTCCAGATGTGCGCGGGGTGTAGAATGCCGAAGCGCGAGGGGTAATCTTAGCCAGAGTATCTGCGCGCGAGCAAATAACAAAGGCGTACCCCAAAACAATAGACGCTCAAAACACAAGGTACTAACAATTAATTGTTATTTTTGTTATATTGGTATTGATATTTGGTTATTTGTTTGTACATAATCATCATCATCAGCCTTTAAATGTTCCCACTGCTGGGACGCAGGCCTCCTCTCTGTAAGAGGGAGCAGGCCGTTATCTACCACGCGGGCCCAGTGCGGATTGGTAGATGTCACATGTCTTCGAATTTTTGGTTCTAGGACATGCCGGTTTCCTTACGATGTTTTCCTTCACCGTTTTGAGAGCAGTGGTGTTGAAATAAATTACACAAAGCAATGCGCCTGACCGGGTTCGAACCCACGACCTACAACTCGTAAGTCGAGGCCGATACCACTGGGCCACCACTGCTCCTGCTTGTTTGTACACTGGATGTAAATTAATCTAAAATTCAGTTATTACTGGGATTTTTTTAAATAGTTACACAGTTTTATTTTACTGCATAAAGATATTATAGTTATCATATATTTTGCTAAATATTTACAAATGTACAAGAAACCAAAAGTTGATTAATTATTTTGAAGACTGACTTAATGCCTAGAGCCTAGAGGCATTTTATTAAACTTAATCTTATTTGAAATAAACATGATATCTACCAAATTACTATATTATTTATTTTACCCTTTTCTGCGCGACTGTACCAGGACTACCAAGCTGCAGTATACACATATACATGTACTTATATTAGAAGAACTAGCTTCTGCCCGCGACTTCGTACGCGGATCCTGTTGCTTATGCCAGCGACAACGGAGTCGTCAAAATCGAAGATCTGAAACGTCTGATGTCCAATAGAGCCCGGGTAAATAATAAATGGGAGTTCTGGCCAGTAGAGTCAGATTTTTAATGATATGCCATCGTCATCGAAAATCAGTCCTAAAGTCTTACCGCCTTCACCGCGTGGAGGTACTCCTAGTAAACTTTCAAGCATTGGCCTTGTGATTTGTTAATGGTCATGGCGAATGCAAGACGGATCGGAAATTGAGGTCGTTTAAACTCAAACCGCATATCGTTTGGGATCCTAGAAATGAGAACTTCCTCACCTTCGAATTTTCCTTTGAGTATCGTCGCGTAAATCACATTGTTCATCAATTTTCTTACCACCAAACGCGTTCTGTTGCACAGCTTTGGTTGGTTTATGTTTCGAAGCACGATGACTACGAAGCCAATCTTCATGAATCGTAAATTGTGCGGTGGTAAACCATATCCAAGGAGTTTTAATTCAATTGGAAAGTTGGTGCCTAAACGCAACTAAATATTTTTTAGCGAGGTAACATCATCATGTGAGTCCTCCCACCCACGACAGAGCGGGAGGGACTGTCAGACTTGTACTGACTAAAATCCACGGTGTCCTTCAATAGCCCTTTCCGTTCCGGGGTCACGGTAAATCGTAAGTCCCGCGACCCCGGCAGGCTTTGGCCTTCTAAAGGGTCATAATGCTGACACTCTTTGAGGCGCGCGTGGAACACAACGCGCCGTCGACCCGGGCATGGTCCAAGGTCGGACAGCGAGACCCATTACTCGCCGCTCGCATGCCCGAGTCTACGGTGGCTGGAGATCGTCTGGCGGCGTCCGTCACCCGTCACCGTAGGCTGTAGTGTAGTGTAGTATGTAGTACCTAGTATGCGGCTGGGGTGGAGGGAGGACTCTGACCTCTCCCTCACGCGGTGCGCTTCCTCCTTCCATTGCATGACTGCTACGCAGAAGGAGGCGACCGCTTCCCACTCCGTCTCGCCCCGCAGCATGACCTCGACCAATGCAGGGCGCGAGAGGTCTCCGCCTATCGTCGCCGTGAGGACACGGCGGTGTTCTGCCAACAGCGGGGCAGTCCTGCACCGTATGCTCCACCGTGTCCTCCGGGCGATCCTCGCAGTGGCGACACCCAGGCGTTTCTTCATCGTACCTATGGCTGTATTGAATTTATGCAGTTCTAGTATATTTTTTGAGTATTCAGTATTCGCCGAAATACTTTTTTAGCATTACCAAGACCGGTGGGCGTTGGGCGGCATGAACATAATTATTCTTCATGTTTTCCTAGTACTTTTTGTTCAGATCCCTTATTCAATTTCGGCACCAACACCTTCTTCGTGATCATGTTACTACGTTTTATGTCACGTCTCACGGAAACAGGATAAAAATTTGATCATCTTGGTGGCGGCATCGCATTGATAATTATGATAATATCGGCACAATAAGCTTAGAAACTCAATACAAACACATCGACCGGTCAATTGATGTTTTGATTGATACATTTTTCATTTTGCTGTCATTCCATGTCAGTTGCGTTTTATGTCACGTCTGAGGTCACGTCACACGGAAACCGAAAAAAAACAAAAAAAAAAAACAAAAAAAGGTAAAAAGTATCCTATATGTTTTTCCTGGTTCTAAGCTACCTCCCCACCAATTTTCAGCCAAATCGGTTCAGCCGTTCTTGAGTTATAAATAGTGTAACTAACACGACTTTCTTTTATATATATAGATTAATAAAAATAAATATTCTTCAGGGGACGAATGGGCCCCTCAAAAGTTCCAGGGGACGAGTGGGCACAGGGTACGAATCTTAGTGGACGAATGGGCTCTGACCCGCCACGGGTCAGGACCAGGGTTGCCACCTTTAGGGGAAAAAAAAACGGGACGATCGGGCATCCATAAGAGACGTTCGGAGTTTGGTGAAAAAAAAAATACCCATGAGACAGTCAAAGGAAAATGAAACTTTATTTTGTGTTTTTATTTGTATTTAGGTATTTTTATATAATTATTTTTTCCATGTGTATGTCTTGTTATTACGAGCCGCTTTTACTTAATCTATATCATTTTTGTATTTATTTATGAAGTCTGAACAAGACATGTGCATATTCAAAGAAACCCGAGCAACGATTTCTGATATTAGACCATTTCATGGTCATTAGTGAAAATACGCGCTCAACATACGCATTTGAAGGAGGTATGCTCAAAGCACGAGATACAACACTAAATAATGCGTTCAACTTCTGCTACTTTGCGACTTTAAATACTTGGACCCATTTTTAACCGACTTAAAAAAAAAGTAGGTTCTCAGTTCGACCTATATGTATGTATGTATGTCCGCGATTATCTCGCGTTAGGCTGAACCGATTTGGATGCGGTTTTCAGGAAAGTGTTTGTTACATTCTGGGGAAGGTTTTAGTATACAGTGTGTCCGGACACGAGTTAGCGATACTTGAAGGGAATATGATAGACTCATTTTCATCGACAAAATTGCTTTTAAAAAAATTTTTACTCCAACACCTCGCGAATGGCGGCCATTTTAGTTTTTGGATTTGTTGAACTGGGGTATGTACAATAAAATGCAAATATCTTTGAATCCAAGAGACCTACATACATGCAAATGACTTTATTGCAAAGTTAAATGTTAAGGCTTTTCAAAAACTTGCAAAAGTTTTCTAAATAATATGTAGAAAGAACCAAAAAACGTGGGCAAACACGAAATTGTACACAAAAATTACTGAATATTTTCACATTTTATACTCTAGCTCGAAAAGTACGCCTGTATTTTGCTTAGGTTTTTGCATTAAATTAAAAGCATTTGAGTCAGGCTATAAAATTATATCAAAATTATCACTCTACGGTAAGTATTTTAGGAGTTATTCTCACTTGAACATAACCCTTCCTTAGCGCATGTACCACCAATGTTACAGAAGCTGCATTCTTTGGGCGAGCTAAACCGTTTCAACGTAAATTTATGAGCTGGCCTTATTAACCACCATGTAAATGATCCCAACGAATCACCATTAAACTGAAATAATACATTTTTTTTTACTTTATGAAATCGGTTTCTTTGAATAAATTAAAAAAATGGGCCATTTCAGTTTATGGGTGATTAGTTGGGATCATTTACCTACATGGTAGTTAATAATGCCAGTTCATAAATTTACACTGAAACGATTTAGCTCGCCCAAAGAATGCGACACCTGTAATATTGGGGTACATTCGCTAAGGAAGGGTTATGTTCAAGGAAGAAGAATTCCTAAAGTACTTGACGTAGAGAAATAATTTTGATACCATTTTATAGCCTAACTCAAATAATTTTAATTTAATGCAAAAACCTAAGCAAAATACAGGGGTACTTTTCGTGCTAGAGTATAAAATGTGAAAATATTCAGTAATTTTTGTGTACAATTTCGTGTTTTCCAACCTTTTTTGGTTCTTTTTACATATTATTTAGAAAACTTTCGCAAATTTTTGAAAAGCCTTAACATTTAACTTTGCAACAAAGTCATTGGCATGTTTGTAGGTGTCTTGGATTTAAAGATATTTGCCATACCACAGTTGGACAAATCAAAAAACTAAAATGGCCGCCATTCGCGAGGTGTTGGAGTAAGATTTTTTTTAAAAGCAGTTTTGTCGATGAAAATGAATCTATAATATCCCCTTCAAGTATCGCTAACTCGTGTCCGGACACACTGTATAACAATAATGGATATCTTGTGAAGTTGCCCGTACAGATCCGTTTTTGTTGCCTACTAGGATTGTAGATTTTCAAAGACGCCGATTATATAAAGATTTTTGTTGAATTTCTAAACTAAAAAGGGAAAAATAAAAAACTTTAAAAAACAAAGGGAACCGACTTCAAAACCAAACACAAAAAACTGTAAAATAACTTTTCTTTCGGAAGTCGGTGGCCATAGTCAATGAAATAAAAAACAAAGCCACCGACTTCCGAAAGAAAGAAAAGTTATTTTACAGTTTTTTTGTGTTTGGTTTTGAAGTCGGTTCCCTTTTTTTAAAAAAGTTTTTAATCAACGCTTTGCTTTTGCTCGATCTTTGGTAGTATATTCTTCACCATACTGTAGTCTTCAAATAACTCGTCCGTAGAAAATCCTTCTTCGGAGTCGAATCCCATAATCAAAATCAAAGCATTTATTTCAAATAAGCCAGTTACAGGCACTTTTGAATTGTCAAAGACAAATAAAATATTATAAAACACAAAATACAAAATTATGGTGCTACAGTCCCAGTCACAAGACATAAAAACTATGAAAGTACCTTAAATGCCCATTCCAAGGAGTAGATCTCTATGGAGAAGAACGGGCAAGAAACTCTTTTTAGATCACTAAAATTATTACAGAATCTTTGTTACATCATTCATTCATTTTTTCACTCAACTCAACGAAGAAAGTAACTCGCCGCAAAGTACAACCACAGAGTCCACAGATTACTGGCTGCGCGCGCGGGAGGAGGCGAAAACGAACGCGGTACATGCGGCGTGTGCGTGTGTGCGTCTGGGTTGGGTACCCGTGAATGAATTGATTGAGCCTGTCGCATATTGTCAAAAATCGGGACAAACTCGATAGGCCGTCGGGACGCGGGACAATGTCTTCGAAATCGGGACTGTCCCGGAAAAATCGGGACGGGTGGCAACTCTGGTCAGGACGCTCTACTGTAGGTAGTCCCGAAGTGAAATTACCTTTTCTTCAATAAACCTATTAACGCTGCTGCGTAGAGATTGAGAGCCGTTGCCGGGGCCATAGTTTCATTTGAGAGTTAGTACAAATTTGCTGGTTGGTGTATGATGGGGCTCTATAGAGCTCAAGTTCATCTGTGCTGGTTAACCTGTCAGGTACACCCTAGCGTGTAATGCCAGCTTTAGTTTCATCATTATCATTTATGAAATCTACGACCACGAGTCCACGACCTGGGTTTTATTGGGATCCTTACTAAAATTCTCATCTATAATTTAAAATGGAACGACTCTATCAACCGCAAGTATAATGTAAGTTTTCTTACTTGTTCTCAAAGAATAATGCTGAAGGATTTTTGCAGGATACATTTTAGTCACATTATAATTTATAGTGTAAGACCCGGTTTTGTTAGCAATATGGAATCTTGCTTGATGTGCATATGCATGAGGGCGGGAGGGTGGGACTGCATCCTGCATGAAGCCTGGATTTTTGTAGCGGAATTAAAACTAGATATTTTTCATAACATTTAATGTCATGGATTTCCGCAAAGTAACGCCTGATTCTATAATCTAATATGGAATCATCATCAGCCTATAAATGTTCCCACTGCTGGGACACAGGCCTCCTCTCTGTGAGAGGGAGTGGGCCGTAATCTACCACGCGGGCCCAGTGCGGATTGGTAGATGTCACATGTCTTCGAATTTTTGGTTCTAGGACATGCCGGTTTCCTCACGATGTTTTCCTTCACCGTTTTGAGAGCAGTGGTGTTGAAATTAATTACACAAAGTAATGCGCCTGACGGGGTTCGAACCCACGACCTACAACTCGTAAGTCGAGGCCGATAGCACTGGGCCACCACTGCTCTATGCAATGCAAATGCAATATGGACTATGGGGCTTTAATCCATCCCGAATACAGTTCGGAGGTTCATTAAAGTTTTAGCCACAAATTCGTGGAATCCCCACACAGTTCACAAAAGAATTAGCTAACTAAAAATTGTTTTCCCTCACAGATATAACAGCGCCCGAAAATGGCTCGCTCCGCAAATTCGGGCAAAGAAAGGGAAAAGTTTTAAAAGCATACCGCTGTTCAAATTCAATGGAGGACGATCACAAATAAATGTTTGTTTTCCATCTTCTGTTACGACCGTAACGTAATTTACTATTTAAGAGTTTGTTCATTAACTTTAGCGTCCAGATGGGCCCAAGAACAGAGGTGCTTCAACACAACTTTTCACAATAACCAGAACTTGGAGGAAAATAGCAACCTGCCAAAGTTCGCTCGAATGTCGTTTATTATAAGTTTGCTTCCACTTTTACGCTATCGATCATTAACATTACCCGTGCTAGGCACTTGGACCTTGACATGGAAATGTTTTACTTTCCTGATTTCAGGAAATTTACGTTATAATGAGAAAGTATTTTAGTAGCGCCATTTTTTTTGTGAAGAGAGGGTAGTTGTGCCACGAACAAAAAAGGAAAACTGAAAACTAATGTCATTTTCGTTTCATTTTATTTCTAAATGATTTCGACGACTTTCAGTCTTTGGCGTTTCTATCAAGAAACCTGCCAAGGATATTTCTCAAATTCGTATTTTAGGAATACCTAAAAATCTTTTTTTGTGCATTTATGAGGCAAAAGTTAAACGACAAAGGGCAAAGGCATTATTAAGTGCACCCGTTATCTAATCTGTTATCAGTTCAATATTATGATCGCTATTCACCGCCTACAGGTGTACATACTGTTCAGTAATCTGACTAAATCTAATATCAGCCTAACAGACGCTACGTTATAATAGGTATATTGAAATTGCCTAATTGTGCTTCCCCGCACTTGCAGGCTGCCTTGCTCAGTAAGCAGATTACCAACATTGAGTGTAATAGATTAAGTAGATGGTCAAGGCTGCTCACTGACGTAAACGACGTAACGGCATTCACGAACATTGTGCAGAACGTTACTACGAAATAGTGAGATACACATTACGCGAGGAACACGTTCTTGGCTAAAGAAATGTCAACAAATTTGAGTCATAGCATAGCCGATCTGTCGGTGCAGCTGCGAGAGTGGCGCGGGCAATCTGTTGTGATGTGATTGTTTTGATATGCACGTCGTCGTCGCAGTGGCGGCGTGCGTACAGTTTACACAACAGAGGCTGCACGCGCTGGCCGTCGCTCGCGGCTCCGGAGAGTGCCGCCACGTACGGCACCGGCAGCGGAGCGTGGTCGCCCCTCTCCCCAGGCCCGCAGCCGCCTCCTCGCGTGCCGCTCATCGCCATTATCTGCGGGACCTTGGGCCGCGCCGCGCGATTAAACCACTCACCTTTTTGATTTGGAAGTGGTCGGGCCGCAGAGTCTCCTGGATCTCCTGCTCCGTGCCTCGCGGTGCCGCCTGCACCGAGCTGCGGAACCCGTCCAGCACCCCCTTGAACGTGAACTTCTTCATCGCGAATAACCGAGTAGCGGGTCCTTTGTCCGAAGGCCGCTCGCGCCGGCCGCGGCTACATCACAGCCGTCCGCCGCGGACAGCGAGCCGGTTTTGGCGGAAGGAAGGTCGGTCGCTCCCGCGCTACACTTGGTCGCTACTGCGCAGGGCCGCCCGGGGCCGCCGCCGACGCCGACACGCGCCCGTCACGCCGACGATCGACGAAAACTAGGCGAGGCACCGCCTCCGGAATGTACGGCAATGCGGCTTCACTGACGGATCGATAGCCCGGACAACGTAGTACACACGCGCACTGGCGACACGCTGTCAGCGAGGCCGACGCGGACTGGCCGGAAAGAGCACGACACGACCGATCGATGCGCTCAGCCCCGCTCGGGAAATATGTCGGGAAAGAGATGAACACATATTGCGCATGTAGGCGCGTCTTGCGGAAGAAAAATTTCACAGCTGATAACCAAATAGTTCCGCATGCCGCCACAGGGTGGCGCGCGCACGATAACAACAATGTGACATTTCTCATCTGTCAAATCAAAACTCAAATGTCAAACCGGCTTGCATTGGAGTAGTTCGCTTGTCAAAATAATTGGTTTTTTGGATTTTTCTACACTCTATCTTCTTATTATCGGTGATTTTCCGGCTGAAATATACATAGAATGTCGTATAAAGTGATAACGAGATGTTTCAACACGCTAAGTTATGTGGAGACCTTCAAGAAAATCCGGGACCGACCCGCATACAGGTTTTTTACATTATCATTTATTACTTACAGCAATATTTTTCGATGAAAAGCTTAGGGAAGCCGTATTATCTCGATTTCATACGTACATTATTTAATTTTATTATTGCTATTAACGTGTTTCATGTAGTAAAATTGAATAACATTACCTAAGTGATTGGCGTACGTGACGACTCACTGCCGAGTCATCATCAATCTTGTAAATAATGAGTGTATTGTGAAGAAGAAACACTTCGTTAGACGACTTAAAAGTCTTTTGAAATTGTATGAAAATATTAATTACAGTAGCAACAAGATGCATGTTTACTTGTTGAATTAACATAGAAATATCAATAAACAAACTGCACTGAAATAAATAGAAATTTGGTTTTATCATCTTGCTAACATAAAGTAATCTCAATTGGCCATTATCAATACATTTGGAAGGTCAACAAAATACTTCCAATCTTATTGTGAAAGATAAACAAAGTAGGTCAGTACTACTTGTAGTACAGTAACAGTGGAATTATAAAATAAAACAAGTAACATAATTATTCATCGCAACAGTGCCGAAATATAAGAAACTTTGGCTTTTTTATTCTTAATTTACTCCATAGATGTCATTGTATTTTATGGCTTTGATTGAATATACTGTCTAAATATGCAGGGTATCCTTGAAAGTATGGATCAAATCAAATAGGGGTGTAGTGAATAAAAAATGGTGAACTGTAAAAAGTTGCACCCACATAATCAAAATAAAAAGGTCATATATGACCTTGCCCATGTCATTGCCAATACTTTTAGGGACACCCTATGTAAAGCTGCCTGAGCTGGAACAGAGAAATATAAACCAATAGGATGGCACTAAATCTCTGCTCCTCTTTAGTGTTGCAATCCTATTAGTTAATATTTCACTGTTTTTCTGCTCTGCAGCCTCACTGTGCCCCTGTGGACAGGAAGCCTTATTATATCCCCCATGGGAGCAAAATACAAGTTAATGTAAAATATTTTTTTAGATTCTACTGTGCAGCTATAATCGGCACAGGCTATGTAACATACCACCAGCTAAAGAAAAACAAAGCTGAAATGAAGGAAATAATGCAGCTTAAAAGCTACATGGCAGAGCCAATCACGCCTGTGGACCAACTAGAGAAAAACATGGATGATATGAAGACTCAAATGGAACTGCTTATCATGAGGATACAGGCGGAGTTCTGTAGGGCTCTAGAAGCAGAAGAGGACAAGGTATGGAGTAGTTCTTGATTTAAAAACTTTTTGTAGGTAATGTGGGTTGACCTAGGCTGTACAGTACATTTTAGTATTGTGATGTAGGAACTTAAACTAACTTCTTAATGTGATTTAATTAGGTTTTATTCAGGTGAGTTTTTTAGTTGATTTATTTTACAAGTTTATGTTGATATTGATTGAATCTGTAAATCTGAATAGTGATTAAGATTGGTGATATAAGTTGGCAAAGGGTCCAATTTTTTTTTTAAATTATTATATTGCTATCTCTTTAAACAAATACATACATAAATAACTTATTTTCTTGTAGGCTTGGGAGGATGAAAAAACAACTGATGAATATGATTTCGAAAACGATGTTTTCTTAATATCGCCGGTACGAAACTATTACAAATTATTCTAATTCTAACCTTGAATTAATAAAAAATGTAGATAACACATTATTTAATGAAAATCAGAATATCAAAATGCATTCAGTAGGGTAGAAACTTATGCTAAGAGTTGATATTATTAGAGGATCTAAAAAGGCCACTTTAGCAATATCACAATACAAATCATATCAAAAAGTTCATTATAGTAACATTAAATTAACCTTATTATGAACAAATATTCCTAACCAACTATAGTTTCACATGAATCAGACACAAGACCATAAAAGGGACTAACACTGCCATATGAAATGTCAAAGAAAATAGCGCTTTGTTGAGAATTCCATTACCATTTACTGCTGATTATAATCGGACCACTGGATAAAGACCACTCCTCATGACTTCCAGTTCCCTTGAACCATTGCTAATGTGGACTAACTATTGTTGGTTTTATCCAGCTCGTCCAGCTATCTCCTATGACGTGAGCAGAGACGCCTTCCAGCTATAAATTTCATGAAACCGCTAATAGATTCTTCCAAGATTTTAAGCTGATGTAACCCCACAATATCATTAAAAACCACTGTTTTAATATTTGCATGTATCAGGAAGCTAAATTTCAAGTGGACAGATGGATGCGTAAGGAGGGCGGCGGCGGCATCACATGCGTGCTGCAAGATGGACGGGTTTTCGAGAAGGCGGGAGTCAACATCTCCGTCGTGTCAGGGACCTTACCACCGGCTGCCGTACAGCAAATGAGGAGCAGGTGAGGCCTGAAGGTTTTTTGAGCCATAAGCTATAATAAGCATAAGCGCCAGAGCCTTTAACATCAACGCCGTGTTGCCAGCCTCCTCCTCCTCCACCATCTCCTCCTCATCCTCCTCCTTCTGGCCCTCTAGAGAGGGCCCCGTCATCTTGCTGACGCTCTTTGAGGCGCGCGTGGAACACAACGCGCTGTCGACCCGAGCATGGTCCATGGTCGTGGGCGAGTTGCCCATTACTCGCCGCCCGCATGACCGCGCCTACGGTGGCCGGAGATCGTCTCGCGACGTCCGTCGCCGTGGGCGTCTACCACTGCAGGGAGGGTAGAGGGAGGACGCTATCCTCTCCCTCTCGCGGCCCACTCCGTCTCGCCCCGCAGCATGGCCTCGACTTGTCGGGCCAGCGGTATTCTCCCCGGCGCTGCGCCTCCACGCGCCACTCATAGACGCGCTGGAGGGCAGTCGCCTCCAGATCCCAGGGCAATAATCCGGCATGGAGGTTGGCCGATTCGCCGGCGATCGTGCGGTATCCTCGGATCATCCGGATAGCCCTCCAGCAGGAGGCGTTTGACCCGCTGAGATTACCCGCTTGAGGGCGAGGGCCGGTTCAGCTTTGGGGCTAAACGCAGGAACTGCTCCTTGAAGTTCCACCGGCTGTCGAGTACGAGTCCCAGGTACTTCATCGTACCCCGACGCCGATGCGGACCCCTCCCACCGTTATGTGGGACTCTGACCGTGGCGCGTTCAGATGGCCATGAAAACACAGGGCCTCTGTTTTGCAGGTCAGCCGCCGCCTGGTGCGACTATCCCTCCGCCAAGACGAACCGATCCCTGTGGAACTCCGCACGACATCTCCCGCCGGTTCCATTCTCAGGGTTCGGATCCACCCGATTCAGGTGCCCGACGAGGCGGTCTGCAATGACTCTCTCAAACCTAGTCCTCGTCGAGCAGCACGATGGGCTGGAATGCGGACGGAGAGTCCGCAGGGCGCCCGGGCTTCTAGATCAGGACCAGTTTCCCCGTCTTCCAACGAAGCGGGAACTGGCCCCTCTCCAGGCACGCGCTAAAGAGCCCCCCCAGTCGAGGCCCGAGAGTCCCCGAGGCCAGGACCCAGGCTTTTACTGGCAGGCAGTCGGGTCCTGGGGCGATATTTTTGGCCTTGAGCCGTTGTACCGCCACTCTCAGGTCTACCTCGGTCACCTCTGGACCGTCGTAGACGTCGTCGTCGCTGTGGTCCGCGTTTGCGCCAGCTTCACCGTCAGGTTCCGTCGGAGGCGGAGCTATAGGCGAGGGTGTATGCTCCCCTCGCGATGGGAATAGGGCGATCACCACGTCCTCCACGAACTAAGGCCGGAGACTCTGCGTCAACGGGGGAACTCCTTAATGGCTAGACGGATTATAATGAGATTTATTTCACAAACATGGATACTTTATCCCAGTACTTTCTCGTAGGATAATTTCCGACCTTCCACTCCGCCTAAACCACGGGTAAAGTTCAATATTTCTGCTATCAAACAAAACCAATCCTCGTTGATACTATGTCTTGTTATCCTGTTATCTTAGGGGTAAAAAGCTGGAGAATGCCGAGCTGCCATTCTTCGCGGCCGGAGTGAGCGCGGTGATCCACCCGCGCAACCCCATGGTACCCACCATACACTTCAACTACCGCTACTTTGAAGTTACGGATAAGGATGGTAAGTTTGCATTATGATGACATGTTCCTTTACATCACAGCTGTAATCCCCAAAGGGTTAGGCAAAGGTGTGCCTAGTCCACTAACAACAAACAAAAAAAAAAACGTGTGTGGCACTTGGTGACTGCCGCGGTAAAGCTATTGCATAGCATTTTTTATCAACTTATGCTTGCTCAATAAAAGCATGCTTTCGTGCTAGTAATGAGCACGTCTGTCCGTACCTTTATGATTGCCGAAGTCTCCCGAACTGAAACGACGTTAGACGATGCGTGCTGACAGATGTGGTCAGGAAATTTCCTTAGGATTTTACGTTACGTTTTTCGCGCGCGCCGAGCTCAGAGCCTGCGATAAAAGCTATGCAATAGCTTAAAACTGAGTGCACCCAAATGTATGCTTTTTTTTTAGCGTGGTAAAATCCTTAAATGAGTCCTCCCACCCAGGGCAGGGCGGGAGGGACTGTCAGACTTGTACTGACTAAAATCCACGGTGTCCTTCATAAGCCCTTTAAGTTCCAGGGTCACGGTAATGGAATAAGTCCCGCGACCCTGGCAGGCTTTGGCCCTCTAGAAGGGCGCCCCGTCATCTTGAGGCGCGCGAGGAACACAACGCGCCGTCGACCCGGGCATGGTCCATGGTCGGGCGGCGAGTTGCCCATTACTTGCCGCCCGCATGTCTGCGGCTCTGCGCCTACGGTGGCCGGAGATCGTCTGCCGACGTCCGTCGCCGTGGGCGTCTACCACTGCACCCAAATGTATGCTTAGATACAAATCTTGACTCCATCGCTGCTATTGAAATTCCTAATAGATAACTCCATACGGCCGTATCTAAGAATCGAACTATCTATAATCTAACTATAAAATACCTATGGTACACATATTGGTATCAACATTGAATATTTTTACTATAAGGCCTAAATTCCTTTGTCAGTCGCGCGTACGAAATACATTGTGTTCTATTATAGCATCATATTATTAGTGCGACGCGGACGTCAACGGCATCAACGGCGCGTATGTGGCTATGTAGTTCTCGTATTTGTACGCGACTGAGATCAGCGTAAGAGGAATCCTCGCAATCCGGTCACAAATATGTAAAGCGTTTACACGAATTCTAGACATACTTCGGCAACAGGTTACTCGCAAGTCGGGGCTGTCACATCGAGACGGTCGGTGGTTGTGTTTTATGTGTGTCTTGCAATTTAACAAAAAGCATAGTTGGCAACCCTTACAATTTTTTTAAATATTTTTTTTTTTTAACTGAAGTTTATTTAATTATTGCTGATGAATAAAGATTAATAATATAAAAAATAGGCAGTTTTAGAGACCGCCGACAAAAGTGGAATCAAAAAATTTTGAAACAGATATATGTTTTTTCTTTAATTTTCATATTGCATTAGGTTTAATTTCTAAATTGAAATTATTAACAGTCAGTGAACTTCGCAATTATGTATTAGCATTGAGAGTAATAATTTTAAATAAAATTAATTATTTCGTATATTATTATAATTTATTTATTTCAGATATCAAATCCATACAAAATAAAATCATTAAAAATTAATTGACTTACATTTTTTTAATATTATTTCCACACTAGGAATTAACCATGAATCCGACACGGTCGGTTCGTGCCCCTTCCAAGAACTGTCCGGCGTGTTCAATGTTACTTCATAAATATCTATTAATTTACTTTTTGTAGGTGTGCAATGGTGGTTTGGCGGTGGCACCGATTTAACACCTTACTATTTGAACGAAGAGGACGCACTCTTATTCCATATGACGCTCAAAAATGCGTGCGACGAGCACGACAAAACATATTATGCAAGGTGAGTTTTAAAATACACACATCAAAAGTGTCTAGGGATCAAGCATTTTTATGCGGATTTCTTGAGATTGAGATGTGGCTTTGTAATAAATTTATGATTTTATAAATTTATATGGATCCTTTTTGGTGCATTTCATAATTTGAATCAGGAACTGTGAATCAAATTCGAGTAAAAGATGAAAATCAGCTGTCAATATTTTCCCTATAAAAACATACAACGCATTGAAGACATTATTAGTGCTACTGTTTCCCTACTACTGATTAAAACCAACGTTATTATGGAGCGGCGACGTCATTTAAGCAGGGAAGAAATGCTCAGAGCCGTGGGAATGATAGAAGCTGGTTCCCGGCAACGTACTGTGGCTTTAGCTCTGAATACAAGTCAGAGTGTTATCAGTCGACTTTGGACACGTTACCGAAGCACTGGTACCGTGGCTGAGCGCCATGGAGGACGGTATCGCTGCACCACACGGAGACAAGACCGATACATTCAAATCTTAACTCGAAGAGCTCCAACAATAACCGCCATGATGTTAGCCGTGAGGCTTCATCACTCTTCAGGGAACTTAATTAGCGACCAAACAGTCAGAAACCGCTTGCATGAAGTGAACCTTCATTCCCGAAGACCGCTACGGGTACCACCTATAGCAATGCACAATCGTAGGATTCGATATCAATGGGCTCTTGAACACAGAAATTGGGCAGAAGAACAATGGCGTTTCGTGTGCTTTTCTGATGAGTCTCGTTTCGGTATGAGACCGGATACAAGACGTATACGACACTGGAGAACCCCTGGACGCCAACAGCGATTAAAATCCTGCCAGGAAGTCCATCCTTATAGTGGTGGAACCATCATGGTATGGGCGGGTATTTGGATCGGCGGAAGAACTGAGTTGATTTGGATCAGAGGCAACCTCAACGCTCAAATTTATGCTGAGACGATTGTATCAGACGTCATCGTTCCTCTACAAGTGCAAATCGGTCCCTTATTTCAGTTAATGCATGATAATGCACGACCGCACACCGCAAGAGTTGTAAGACAGACTCTCGCCGCAGCTAACATCAATGTCCTGCCCTGGCCTGCTCAGTCGCCAGACTTGAATCCGATTGAGCATGCATGGGATATGCTACAGAGAAGAGCTCTGCCGAATATGGAGGGTATCCAGTCGCAAGAAGACCTTTTTTTGTTGTTGCAACGAACATGGGCGGCCATTCCACAGCGTGATTTGGATGAACTCATTTTGAGTATGCCAAACCGATGTTCTTGTGTTGTTAGTGTTCGCGGTAGAAACACGGATTATTAATTGTTTAAGTTACCCAATAAAATTTTAAAGAAAACTGTTATTTCAGTCTTTTTTTCGAACTTTTTTGTTAGTGGTTCAAATGTCAAAAATCCCTTTATTAGGAAAATGGCAAATTTCTTTATTAATGCAAAGGTGACTTGGTTTATCGTTACTGTGACAAACGAAAACACTTTATTTGATGAATCCTTAAAGAAAATTTTAATAAATATCAATCAGGAGAAAAGTTATTGCAAAAATATATGTTGATCCCTAGACACTTTTGATGTGTGTAATTACAAGGAGGTTCCTTTCAAATATTGCTTCTCGAGATTAATATTCGCGGTCAATGACAGCAGTGACGCCATGTTTAATTTTCTACCATTATGTTACGTTTTATTCTACTTTTTAATAGTATTTTATTTGTGTGGCAACGCTAATATACCTATTAACCAATTTTTACGGTCCACAATTAGTCGCGTCAATGAATACATAAAACATGCAATCTTCGGAAGTCCTCAAGAACAGCTCCGATTTTGATGATTTTTATTTTAAATATTTTGTTTTTTTATACTCTTT
The DNA here is from genome assembly GCA_950005045.1 of Agrotis exclamationis. NCBI lineage: Eukaryota > Metazoa > Arthropoda > Insecta > Lepidoptera > Noctuidae > Agrotis > Agrotis exclamationis. The sequence goes on along the minus strand of OX465427.1, from coordinate 23,311,131 downwards.
AAAATCAGAAACCTCTTAGAGCGGGGACGGAACTATTTATATTGTTTAAACAATATCAACGACATTTATACAGGGTGATTTGTAATTGGATGCGGTCCTTGAAATGGGTGATACTAGACCTTATTTGCAACAATTTTTACCCCGACAACATGGGGTCTAAACTGGATGGTTTTAGAGATATCGAACTATAAAGATTTTTCGACAAATTTCCACCTCTCCCTCATGAAGTGCTTAGTGTTAGAAAGTAGCGATGGTTATCACCTACAATTTATACTTTTCTGATAGAATATGAATGGCTGCAACTAATGGATACTAGTTTGTTATAAAACTAATCATATCTTGGGAAATTAAGTGTCATAAAGTTTCTGTTTTGAAATTTTCTGAAAACTTCCCTTGTCTTTCAAAGCACATTTTTCAAAATAAATGTATGACACTTGGTGTACAAATTACAGAAAAAACTTCCTTGTCTCGTTACCTTTCCAAAATGGTGCCACAGTACCCACTTTTAGTTAGTACCAGAAAATTAGGGTTGTTACTGATGAGGTAGTAAATCAACGAGGATCGGTTATGTTTTTTCAATCCAACTTTTTTTTTTCTGTAGTTTTTGTCCAAACTGCTATCTGATATTAGCTTTTTGAGTCAATGCGCTAAATCTTGGTTGATCATATCAGGCAAGAACGGTCTTTATCACGAGTATTTTTACCTGTCCCACCAGCTGGGTGACCTAACTTTTATGCTCGCCAGTTTAGTTTTTTTTTTTGTGACGCCGAGCTTACAAACATTTCGTCATTGTACATCTGTTTCCGGCCCACTCCCTCTTTCAGAGAGGAGGCCTGTGTCCCAGCAGTGGGGACATTTATAGGCTGATGATGATGATGACATCTGTTTCAAGTAGCTGTTTCAAATGGAAGAAAATTGATGGTTTGACTATCTGGTCCATAGATAAAAATAGTCCAGATAAAGACCGATTTTGCCTGATTTTATCGACCAGGATTTAGTGCATTGACTCAAAAAGCTAATATCAGATAGCAGTTTGGACAAAAACTACAGAAAAAAAAAAGTTGGGTTGAAAAAATATAACCGATCCTCGTTGATTTACTACCTCATCAGTAACAACCCTAATTTTCTGGTAAGACACTAACTAAAAGTGAGTACTGTGGCACCATTTTGGAAAGGTAACGAGACAAGGAAGTTTTTTCTGTAATTTGTACACCAAGTGTCATACATTTATTTTGAAAAATGTGCTTTGAAAGACAAGGGAAGTTTTCAGAAAATTTCAAAACAGAAACCTTATGACAATTAATTTCCCAAGATATGATTAGTTTTATAACAAACTAGTATCCATTAGATGCAGCCATTCATATTCTATCAGAAAAGTATAAATTGTAGGTGATACCCATCGTTACTTTTTAACACTAAGCACTTCATGAGGGAGAGGTGGAAATTTGTCGAAAAATCTTTAAAGCTCGATATCTCTAAAACCATCCAGTTTAGACCCCATGTTGTCGGGTAAAAATTGTTGCAAATAAGGTCTAGTATCACCCATTTCAAGGACCGCATCCAATTACAAATCACCCTGTATAAATGTCGTTGATATTGTTTAAACAATATAAATAGTTCCGTCCCCGCTCTAAGACGTTTCTGATTTTAAAGAATAAAAAAAAACAAAATATTTAAAAAAAAAACATCAAATTCGGAACTGTTCTTGAGGACTTCCGAAGCAAAGGCTTCATTGACGCGACTAAATATTTTTTCAGCAGATTAACATACCGCTCCGGGGCGTTCCGCTTAACTTTAATTATATTAGTTGATTAAGAAAACATAATGGCGTTGTTTGGAAACACGAACGAAATCATCATTGTTAATAGAACTGGTGGCTACACGTGTTTTGATAATTTCCGATAGAATCAATGAGTCACCAATTCACCATAGATTTACCTTAATCTAATTTTGACTCTATTTGTAACATTATCAGAAATCAAAATCAAAATTGATGTTATTAACCAGATTCAAGAAATGGTGCGACGATTACTTCTACATTCCTCACCGGGGCGAGAGACGTGGCGTCGGCGGTATCTTCTTTGATGACGTGGACTCACCCAGTCAGGAGAAGGCTTTCAATTTTGTTACCTCCTGCGCTGAAGCCGTCATTCCCAGTTATTTACCTATTGGTAAGGATTTTGTAGCCACCACATTAAATTTCAAAGAGAGTTTTCGAGTGAGGCGAAAAGATATAGATCTGGTGTGCTACCATGACGTCTTAAAGCGTGAGTAGTTCAGCTGTGGGAACGAGATGGCGCTAGACGACTTGTATATCTCTGTCACTTTCCCACAGCCTAACTACTCACGCTTTAAGACGTCATGGTAGGCCACCAGGGGAGGTATTACAACGTCTTAAAACCAGGCTTATTTCAGTGAGTGAACGAGATGGCACTAGACGACTTGTATAGCTCTGTCACTTTCACTCACCGGAACAAGCCTGGTTATAAGACGTTGTAATCCCCCCCCCCCCGGGCATATAAGTGGTCTGTTGCCTGTAGTCTGTGGTGTTTAAAATTTTATACAATCTGTGAAAAGTTACATGAAGCGTCTGGCCCAACTATCTGCACTTACATGTTTGTATACAAATGTATAAAAAGACATTCACATTTTGTCTTGCACTGTAGAATTTTTTAAAGTTGATGAATTTAATAAAGTTTAGTAACATTCCAGTTCAAAAACACAAAGATGACGCCTACGGTTACAAGGAGCGGCAGTGGCAGCTACTTCGCCGGGGCCGCTACGTGGAGTTCAACCTCATGTACGACAGAGGCACCAAGTTCGGCCTCCACACGCCGCAAGCGCGCTACGAGTCTATTCTAATGTCCTTGCCACTTAATGCTGTAAGTATTATAGGAATAGTTATGCCTGTATTGACTAACATAAATGAAGACAGCTAAATGGTATGCCTATGAAAGGCTTATTGAGACATTACAAGGATCGTGTAGCGTTAACGAAAACGGCCATAAGTTTCTAATTGCGCATAATTATCATTAAGTATCATCAGTTACAGAATTATATTAAATCGGAGCAAACATTTTTTACACTACAGTTCACAGTTAAATTTTGTAAATCAAATTGTTTACTAATTGCGCTTTGCTAAAACTGTTATAATCAATTATTGTTTGAAACAGCACACGTAACATTCCTAAATATTATTTTTCAGAAATGGGAGTACATGCACGAACCCAAGTCGAACTCGCCTGAAGAACAGCTGATGAAAGTGTTGAAAGAGCCTAGAGATTGGCTCAATATAAATGCACAACAACAACAAAGGGCCGCCGCTTGAAAAGTCAACATTTGTTGGTGATGAGTTCAAGAAACGCAGTTTTATAGACGCATCATCATCTACCACCTATAGTCCAATGCAATTAGTCAATAAAAGAATGAAAAATGACGGAACCAAGTTTTAATGAATGGATTTGAATGTGTTTATTTTAATACCATAAACTAAGTAGTTTACCATTAAAAAAATATATTTTAAGAGAATACTGTTATAGTTTTTGAGGTTATTTTTACAAAACATGTATAATTCAATTGATTTTTAAAACTATACTAATTACTAACTTCAAAACGGAGAACAACACCCGTCGTAAATCGAGCCGAGGAATTTGAAAAATTGTTAGTCTATGAATGTAAAGAAATTCATTTATTTTACCTAGGTTTTGAGGTATAGACCTAATTGCACTGGACAAAAAGCGTTTTCTCAAGTATGTTGGGATCGAATGAAACTGAATATCAGTGTTTAGTGTCATAAACGCATTTTTACATATTTATATAATGTTAAATTATATTTTTTTAACAGTTGTTTGTTACTAATTTATCTTGTCATCCCTTTTTGGAATTCTTACCTGTGATTAAGAATAAATAAATCTAGTTCCTGTTAGTTCTTTGTTCTAATTCTACTGATTCAAGAAAACATTCGTCCGTACAACCTAGCTTGTGTAGTAGTAGCAAGCGTGACTGCTGAGGACTTGACATTAGGCCCTGGGTTCTATGCCCATTCATGTTTTTGTTGCCCTGTTTTTATTAGGAAATTCTCAGTTTTTGTTACGGAATCTGGATTAGTGCCCTATCCAATAGTAATGTTTCAATTTAAATCTCCAGTAATAACATGGAACGTAAACATTACTGGAGAATAATAATAATAATATTCCACAACTATCACACAACGCCATATAGTCCCAAGCTAAGCAGAGCTTGTGTTATGGGTACTAGACAACTGATAAACATACTTATATATTTCTAAATACATACATATTATAGATAAATTACACCCAGACACAGAACAAATGATCGTGCTCATCACACAAAAATTTGTCCTGGGTGGGAATCGAACCCACGACCTCCGGCATAGCAGTCAGGGTCAATAACCACTAGACCAACAGGCCTGTCAAGAATATACAGTACACCTCTGCCTAACACTTCGAGGGTGTTTCGAAGATTATAGGAGTGGCGTTGTGTAGATCCGCACTCGCACAAAGAAGCAAAATGCGTTTTCATCTGCGCTCCCTGATGTATATAATCGCAGGGAGGAGGCGCGACGTTTACTTTATGATCGTAGTAGTAGAGGGCATTATAATTCATTTCACCAATTCCGCCCCTAAGACAATCCATTGACCAAAAGCTGTTTCGGAAAATGCAGTGATGTGTGACGAACTAGAATCTGCAAAACAATTGTAGAGATAAGCCACACGTTACACTTCATTTCTCGACTCTCACATTTCTTGAGCCCCGTGTGCTTTGTGTTCAAAACCTTAAATCTGCTGGTCTGTGAAGAAGTAATACTATTCATGTATACACACCGCATAAATCCAAAGTTAGAACTTCTTTGGAACAAACCTACCAAATTAGTAGAACGTGTCTGGTAAATTAGTAGATCTTTGATCTTTTAAACCCGAAATGGCAACACCAAACCACTACAGTACCACAGAGTACTACAGAGGGGTCTCTATGCGGTGTAGGTATGAAACGGCACGCACACACGCGCACACCGTTCACGGTGCCGTATGCCGGGCCGCCCGTCTCGCACGCGTTCCGTATCTTAACATTTTTGTTACGTTTACGTATGTGAAAGAGAAAATAACCAAAATAAAAAGTAGTATTATTAATTAGGTACTCTGTGAAATAACTTTATATATATTTTAGTTATAAAATATAAGGAAAAGCAAATACTGCATAGCTTTTGGTTGCTTAAACGACAATAGTGATAAGAGCCTCACGTTTCATAAACTACCGCGTCACGTCGAAAGGTGAAAATATCGACCACGTTCAAACTCAGAAAATAGCAGCTACGCATTCAAGGTCAGCGATCGTAATTGGTTGCGCGACTTTTTTACTATTTACAAAGACTCGAAACGCAGAACCTGTGACGTAGGAATGGAGATCTGAGATCGATTAATCGAAGAATCGATTGTTGGAGCCAAAATATCTTTTTTTTAAAAATCTATATATAGTACTGAATGGATTCAAGTTTTTGCTATAAACCATAAAAGTATTTACAATTAATTGAATGTACCCATATTATAAGAGTGCTGCCGGTTAAAGGGTTAATTATTCAAAAACTCGCGAGATGGCTGTATGTTTGGATTCCTTCGCCTCTCTTTAATAAAAAAAAGTAACGTTTGTTTGTAATCTTTGACTTTCTTTTTGTATTCTGTGACTGACATTTCTTGTTGCGTCATCATCATTCATTAAAATTTATTTGTTTGTTGTTTTAGAATCTGTGTGTCGTAAAGCAAAATAAATACTGATTTTTATGTAGTGTTTTTTGCAGAATAATGACTAAGTAATTGTAAACCAATACATTTAATAAAGCCTATAAACAACAAAGCCTAACATTTCAAATATTTTTAAATAATATTCTTTTTTGTTTTTGTAAGATGAAATGTTTAATAATATTACAATAATAGGTTCTAATGTAAGGTGCCGTTGGTACTATGTATTAACATTCTGTGCTACCAATCGATAATGTATGTAGAATGTAGTAACGAAACCAAAAAGATATAGGCTGATGATAAAAAAATCCCTGAAGAACATTTATGTTAATAGTGTAATTTAACAAATGCATAAAATACACCTACCTACCTTATTGTGCCTCCTAAACTCGTAAGTCGCAACCCTATTGAGATTCACGGACAGCAACAATGTAATCACATTGTAATGTCGTTAGCGTCAGATAAACAAAAATAAACTCTCGCGCGTAACCATTCAGTACATTTTTGCTTGCGCATGGGAAGTTTAGGCTATTATAAAAGTACATGGGCGATGCCGATGCTAGTAAAAATGTACTTTATTCTCTCGAGCATAGATTTTACATTTGTTTGATTGTTTTTGGGAAGTGACCCAACTGTTCTAAACTGTGACAGTACTTAGATAAAGGAACCCTAGATCTTCGATCATTAATAACAACTAGATACACAATCCCGTACAAAAACGAACTAAAAACTGTCCTCACGTAGGTCGTAAAATAGAAAGAGAAAGAAAAGAGAAAGAAACATAACTGACCAACATATTATACCAAAAGAAATTAAACCTTATTCAAATGAGTTACAGTTTGATTTTGAACGGTCATAAAAACATATTAAATTTTACGACCGCGACTCGAATCAACACATGTTACCCGACTAAATCAAGTAGCCATGCGACACTACGAACTGTACGTTTAGTAAAAGTCTTTTCAATTGAGGTGCTTTATAAACCCGGCTGATAATTTCGTCAATTTTAAAATAAATGTTTTACGGCGATTTCTTAACGAAATATCAGTATTTATAGTACAGTGATAGTTAAATATTGGTAATGTTAGTACTTACTGAAAAAATGAAATTACATCCTTTTTTTCGGTCCTGGGAGAATGATTTTTGCACTTTTAAACGAGCACAGAGGCATGTTTACGTTCCGAGCGTTAGAACAGTACTAAACCAAAAGGATGACCGATCTCTGATTTGGTCATTCTTTTGGTGAGGACGTTTTTTGTCGCTGATTGTGTATCTAGTTGTTTTATATGATCGAAGCCCTAGATTGTTGTTTGGCGTAGCCACATGAGATAGAGAATAATTATGTTGACGTCACAAATGGGGAGTGTTGTCATACTGCAAACTTTTTACCCGACTAGCGGGTACATTATTATCACGCGTGATCGGTAATGGTCGATATGGGTAATAATATGTCAAAAGGACAACCTGTTTATCAGACCAATTGCCTTTCGGAGAAGGAAAACATCATTGCATGTGACTTTTTCCCTTAATTTGCCTAATTAAGTACAGATAAGAATTTAATGGCGTACCTAAGTTTGTGAAACCTGCTAAGCCATACTAAATCAACATTATGCAAGGTGGAGTATGATGTGACCCCAACCCTTGAATGTTAGGAATATATCAGGGTTGAAAAAAAAAAAACAGTTTTTTATTATTTTAAACAGTATTTTTTTTTGTTCTTTTTAGTTCGAATTAAATTGAAAAAATGCCCTTACATTATTTCAAATTGTTTCGACTTAATATTTCTTTTCCAGACTAGATCTTTTTAAAATGGCCATTGTAAACTCTAATCAATACTCTTATAATAATATCAATAATGAGGAAGGCCGGTCAAAGCTAATTGTAGATGGCGCCACCATAGCTAAGTCCTAATCCAACCAATGAGGTAGTATTTTGTAGTACTTACCTATAAGATTTGAGCCAATGACGATGCTTGGAACAAGCTATACTAGCGCCATTAGTTCCCCAGTTGCCATCCCCATTCTAATGTTGATTTTTATATTGAGCGATATAGGGACTTTCCTATCGGGTCCGTCGATTGAGGAATTACCTATGAATTATGAATAGGGGAAACACCAATACATATTATCCCACTCATTTTCGCGGACAAATAAAAACACAAATAAAAAAACACATCGAGAAAGAGCTGAAGTCTCCTACCAATTTATTTTTACATCTCTTAGTACGGATTCAAATTCCTGTATCCTGTATAAAATGTAGAGTGTTTGTTAAAAAATAATTATCAATTTTCATATACACACATCAAAAGTGTCTAGGGATCAAGCATTTTTATGCGGATTTCTTGAGATTGAGATGTGGCTTTGTAATAAATTTATGATTTTATAAATTTATATGGATCCTTTTTGGTGCATTTCATAATTTGAATCAGGAACTGTGAATCAAATTCGAGTAAAAGATGAAAATCAGCTGTCAATATTTTCCCTATAAAAACATACAACGCATTGAAGACATTATTAGTGCTACTGTTTCCCTACTACTGATTAAAACCAACGTTATTATGGAGCGGCGACGTCATTTAAGCAGGGAAGAAATGCTCAGAGCCGTGGGAATGATAGAAGCTGGTTCCCGGCAACGTACTGTGGCTTTAGCTCTGAATACAAGTCAGAGTGTTATCAGTCGACTTTGGACACGTTACCGAAGCACTGGTACCGTGGCTGAGCGCCATGGAGGACGGTATCGCTGCACCACACGGAGACAAGACCGATACATTCAAATCTTAACTCGAAGAGCTCCAACAATAACCGCCATGATGTTAGCCGTGAGGCTTCATCACTCTTCAGGGAACTTAATTAGCGACCAAACAGTCAGAAACCGCTTGCATGAAGTGAACCTTCATTCCCGAAGACCGCTACGGGTACCACCTATAGCAATGCACAATCGTAGGATTCGATATCAATGGGCTCTTGAACACAGAAATTGGGCAGAAGAACAATGGCGTTTCGTGTGCTTTTCTGATGAGTCTCGTTTCGGTATGAGACTGGATACAAGACGTATATGACACTGGAGAACCCCTGGACGCCAACAGCGATTAAAATCCTGCCAGGAAGTCCATCCTTATAGTGGTGGAACCATCATGGTATGGGCGGGTATTTGGATCGGTGGAAGAACTGAGTTGATTTGGATCAGAGGCAACCTCAACGCTCAAATTTATGCTGAGACGATTGTATCAGACGTCATCGTTCCTCTACAAGTGCAAATTGGTCCCTTATTTCAGTTAATGCATGATAATGCACGACCGCACACCGCAAGAGTTGTAAGACAGACTCTCGCCGCAGCTAACATCAATGTCCTGCCCTGGCCTGCTCAGTCGCCAGACTTGAATCCGATTGAGCATGCATGGGATATGCTACAGAGAAGAGCTCTGCCGACAAGAAGACCTTTTTTTGTTGTTGCAACGAACATGGGCGGCCATTCCACAGCGTGATTTGGATGAACTCATTTTGAGTATGCCAAACCGATGTTCTTGTGTTGTTAGTGTTCGCGGTAGAAACACGGATTATTAATTGTTTAAGTTACCCAATAAAATTTTAAAGAAAACTGTTATTTCAGTCTTTTTTTCGAACTTTTGTGTTAGTGGTTCAAATGTCAAAAATCCCTTTATAAGGAAAATGGCAAATTTCTTTATTAATGCAAAGGTGACTTGGTTTATCGTTACTGTGACAAACGAAAACACTTTATTTGATGAATCCTTAAAGAAAATTTTAATTAATATCAATCAGGAGAAAAGTTATTGCAAAAATATATGTTGATCCCTAGACACTTTTGATGTGTGTATTATCGTACAGACCGAATTGTCCGGGAAATATATTGACTGAATCTGGTATCCCTAAAATCCGCGGAATGTTGTGTAAAGCTGCGAACATATTATCGGACGCGTCCGTTAGCCGCGGCTGAGGGAAGCGGCTTAGCAGTGTGCACGGTACACAAACATCCAGCCGGCCAGATTCTGTTCGGACGTCCGAGCGCTCAAGGGCGACTCAAGGTCACGTCCGCGTCTTACGACCGATAGTTTGCACAGTGTAGTATTCAATGTACTGGCTAGATTTTTATAAGCCGCGTCCCTCAGCCGCGGCTGACGGACGCGTCAGATAATATGTTCGCACCTTTACGCCTTGAAAAAACTGGCTACGCGCTGAGAGATGGCGATAGCTATGCTCTGTCCCTTTTCTTCTTATGCGATTTGTCGATTTGTTTTTCTTTCTTGAGGGAAAGAGAAGGAATTATCCCGCGTTCTATACTTTTTCTCTTTCTACGATCCATGGTCATGAATAAATATTAAAAAAAAAACAGCATTTTAAATTATCTTTGCCGCTTAAATCAGACTTGGCTGTATGGGCTCAGCTCCCTTTGCCTGTCCCAAAGAGGCGAAAAAAACCAAAAAAAAAAATCTTTGCCACTACTCAGCGTTGCCAGACCGTACCAAAAAGTACGGTTTTCCGTACTATTCATCACACAATCGTACAAATACCGGCATGGATCTTGAACGCTGACCTTCACCTGCGCAGAAGTGAGTTATTAGGTCCCTTTGGTAGATGAAAGAGGAACGGGGGCGGGGAAAGTGTAGTGATTGGCCCGCGTAGCGTGCCGTAGCGCATCGCGTCATAGCCGCCACTCGGGATTCGTTGTTTTGTGCGTTTTATTTGTTTTATTGTGCGTTTCATTTGTCGATAAGTGTACGATGCGCAAAGCCATCCCCACTCTTACGCCGAGCGTTCAAGAACCGTGCCGGTTACTGTACCACAACCGTACCTCAGTGTAGACCGTACCTTTTTCGTACCTTTTCTATCCACTGGTAAGCCTAAACATCCAATAACATCAGACCTGTCAAATGTCTGTCTTGTCAAAGTTGACAGTTCTCAACTGTTACTGGGAAGAAAACTTCCCGTTGGCTTTTCCGAAATTTGACACTATTGACAGGTTGTGGGAAGAAAACTTCCCAGTGGCTTACAAGGGGCAATACTATTGATTTATTTTGCACAACAAAGGGTAAAAAAAACCTATTTTGGAATGAAACAAAGCATAATTTTCTACAGGCAGAATGACAGGAATCACATTATTGGAGCTTCAAGCAAGTGTTAGGAAGTAATTTATTTATAAACTTGTGGTAAGTTAAATTATTATTTTACGATTACAGTCTGTCGAGAAACTAATAGAAAATAATGAGACTCATACTTTCTGTCACATTTGGCACTACAATATGGACACAAATTACATAAATAGAATTTTCTTAGTTCGTAAAACATTATTTTCATATTTTTTTGAGAACCAGCTTGTTTTCGCTGTAGAATATGAATAGACTATAGCATTTTTCAAAATTCTAACAAAATAAGAAAAAAACTGATCTAGTTCATGCAGAAGTATTTCGACCCAACCGTACCTTGAAGTTAAAAACCGTACCTTTTCAGAAAGCCAACCGTACTTTTTTGGGAAATCATACTGGCAACACTGCCACTACTGTCAAACCAAGTTGTCACTTTCTCGATGGCTTCAATGTTGTGAACGTGAATTTCTTATTTTCATATGTGTTTACTCGACAACTTTTATTGCTTTCCGCCGATACACCTACGTCATCGCCACCGTAACATAAAGTCGTTCAAGTGAGCAGTGTTACGTCGTAAATTCAAGACGAAATGTCATAAATATGTGGCGCGCGTAACGGATGCATCGTTTCCTACATTCCTTCGCCATAAACGAAACGTAACGTTTGTTTCCTATGTGATGTTATTGCAAAGTAGCGGCCGGTAGCTTAGGAAGATGCCTTTCAAGTTGAAGCTGAAGAAGACGCGGCAGTACAATGTAGCGTCCAAGAGTTTGTTTGTGATAAGTGTGGAGCTGCTGGATGGCGGGGTGGCGGACTGCACGCTGTCGGTGGACAGCACGGGGCAGGAGTGCCTGGACAACGTGTGCCAGCGGCAGGCCGTCATGCAGCCCGAGCTGTTCGGTCTGCGCTACGTGAACCGCAGCCAACAACCACGCTGGGTGCAGCTGGAGCGCCCGCTGAAACGTCAGCTCGAGAAGTACGCGTCCTCGCACCAGTTGTACCTGCGCGTTATGTACTACGTCATATCTGGGACCAGCTTGATTACCGACGAGGTCACAAGGTACCACTACTTCCTGCAACTCAAGAATGATTTGATAGAAGGCAGGATCATCTGTGACTGCCAGCAGGCTGTGGTGCTCGCATCCTACAGTAGGCAGGCGGAGTATGGTAACCATGACCGGGAGAGACATACAGTTGAGTACTTGAAGAACTTGCTGACCTTCCCTAAACAAATGCTGGATGGGGGACAGATTATTGATGGGAGTACATTGGCTGAGACCGGGAGGCTGGAGTGGCTGACGGAGGCTGTCATACAGCACCACATGGCACTGCACAACATGTCTCAGGTAACAATCTATTGTATGATAATGAACTCATAACTCAAACTGTGTTAATTTATTCAACCATTTGGTCAGCAGAATATTTATTCATACAGCAAATATAACTGGAACATGTGTCTGCTATAAATAACTGTACAGACCAGTCAATCTTATTTATAAACATGATTCTCATTGGAAACCTAACAAAGTTGACCTTTGCAAAACTTTAACAAAATAAATATTTGAAATTGTAAATCTGTGTGTGATGTATTTATCAACAAAGATCTCCATATAATCGGGTCTTTAGAAATCTTTAATCCAAGTGAGCAACAAAAACGGATCTATGCGGGCAACGTCACGAAATATTCATTACTGTTATATACTAAAACCTTCCCCAGGATGTAACAAACACTTTTCTGAAAACCGCATCAAAATCGGTTCAGCCAAACGCGAGATAATTGCGAGCAAATATTCAATCGACTTAGAAAATCCACAATCCAAGTAAGCAAGAAAATCCATATCTGTAAAACTACTGAACCGATTTTGATGAAACTTGCAGTGTACCCTAAGTTGAACAATATCTAGTTCAACAAAAAAAGAATTACGTAAAACGAACTTGTAGTTTCGGAGATATGCGTGCACAAACATAAAAACATACATACATAGTACATACATACACTTATGAAATTTGGCACATTTGTTCAGACGCTGATATAGAATAACATATACGAAAACTGGGCAGTTCTGGAAATATTACACACATACGGGTCGAATTGATAACCTCCTTTTTTTTGAAGTTGGTAATAAAAAAAGAAAAGTTAAGGGCCTTTAATATTTTTTTTGAAAATCCTCTTACAAAATGTGTGTCAATTAAGTCTTCTACTACTTTTTTTTTGCGTGGTAAAATCATGAAATGAGTCCTCCCGCCCAGGGCAGGGCGGGAGGGACTGTCAGACTTGTACTAACTAAAATCCACGGTGTCCTTCATTAGCCCTTTCCGTTCCAGGGTCACTGTAATGGTATAAGTCTCGCGACCCCGGCAGGCTTTCGGCCTCTAGAGGGGAGCCCCGTCATCTTGCTGACGCTCTTTGAGGCGCGCGTGGAACACAACGCGCCGTCGACCCGGGCATGGTCCATGGTCGGGCGGCGAGTTGCCCATTACTCGCCTCCCGCATGCCCGCGCCTACGGTGGCCGGAGATCGTCGACGCCGTGGGCGTCTACCACTGCGGCTGGGGCGGAGGGAGGACGCTGTCCTCTCTCTCTCACGGCCCGCCTCCTCCTTCGCGAGCATGACTGCTTCGCAGAAGGAGGCGACCGCTTCCCACTCCGTCTCGCCCCGCAGCATGGCCTCGACCAATGCCGGGCGCGAGAGGTCTCCGCCTATCGCCTCCGTGAGGACACGGCGATGCTCTGCTCAACTAATAATAATAATAATAACCGCTGGAAAAACGGTAAATACAACGATGAAGGAAAAATTCAAATTATGACACCGAATGACAAATGTCACACGATTCACGATGTATGATAATATAGAAAATATACAACAAGGTTTGTAGAAGATGCTGACCAGAGCCAGAGCAAGACTAAACACACGCCCACCACCTCCGGAGTCGTCGCTCAGCCCCGCCTCGCCGCCGCCGGACCCCGGATCACCTGTGTCACCGGCAGCGGCAGTTGCGCCGAGCTCCAGCGACGAATATTTCTCCCCGCCGACGTCGCCAACACCTGTACGTCGGCAGGGGAGTCGCCGGCCACCGCGGAGCTTGGGACCTAGGGGCCAACCGGCCCCGAGCCGGGTCCCCGCTACCGGTGGTTGTGTGCAGCGCATGAGATGGACTCAGTCCATAAATGAGAATGTCATGCGCGCATACTACGGGTCTACAGAGGGAGGAACTAACCTCACTGCGTACCGTGTTAGGATGCTGTCTCTGTTCCAGGTACTTGAACCAACCCTTAACGTTTCGGCCCAACGACTGTCGGATCAGGTGCGGGTCATCCAACGTAATCACATGTTGGATGACACCGCACTTGATAGGCTGCGCTCAGAGGTACTAAGCAACAGTATCATCTTAACTCCACCACCAACAACGGCGTCCGTATCTATTAATAGAGTGCCGTCACGGTCGAACATTGCTACTTTTGTGGAGGAGGATGATGCGGTTGCCACGGTAAGTAGCCAGTGCAACGAAAGATTGAGGAGCGCGTTGGAGGATGCGCTCTGTGAGTATCGTTTAATTCCCGCTGCTCTTAGACCCCGACTACCACGGTTACCCATGCACAAAAAAAATAGGGCGCTGGTGAGTGCCTTGAACTCGCTGCTTAAGAATTTTTTCGAGAGCAGCGAGGATCTTATCGATACACACTCGATCCTGTACTGTGGGGCTGTCGCGGCATGTCGTTTAGCTAACGTCAAATTCCCAATTCATGACGAAGCTAGGCGACCTAAACCAGCCGTACCGGCCTGGCAGAGCAGGATCGAGCGACGTATCGATGGAGCCAGGGTACTCATTGGCAAACTATATTGCTTCAGGGAGGGAAATACACGACCACGTGTGATGCGCTTTGTGAGGCGGGCATTCTCGGGGACTGGAATATGTCCTCAAGAATACGTCGCCCGTGTCACGGAGCGCATCGACTTCCTGAAGCAAAAAGTTTGTGCATGGGCAAGCCGTATTCGGCGGTATAAGCGGCGGGTTGATCGATACTCGCAGAATCGCATGTTCCAGCGCGATGAGAGGTGCGTATACAGAGCTTGGGAGCGACTTGGACAAAACATGGCTGACGTGTGCCGCCCGGATGATAACGCTACGAGTACATTCTGGCGCAACATCTGGTCGGTACCTGTCAGTCATACTGAGGCTGACTGGATGCGTGATGTCAAGCGGGTGTGTGAGACTATTCCAGAAATGGAACCAATATCCATTACGCCATTAGATGTAGCAAGAGCAGTCCGTTCGTTACCGAATTGGAAATCCCCGGGACCGGACCGACTGCACAACTTTTGGCTAAAATGGTTTAATAGTTCACACACTTGTTTGGCATCTCAATTCCAGTCTTCCTTAGAGTCTGGGTCGCTACCACAGTTTCTGACAACTGGGGTTACCCACCTTCTCTATAAAACCGGTAGTACTGCGGAACCCAAGAATTATAGACCGATCACATGTTTGTCAACGGTCTATAAACTTCTTACATCCATTTTGAGAGTGAAAATTAGTACACACATAGATAATAATTCTATTATGTCTGCCTCTCAAAATGGATGTAGGAACGGGTTCCGTGGTACGAAGGAGTTACTCCTCATTGACATGGCTATAAGCCAACAGGTTCATCGATCTCGCAAGGATCTGTCCGCATGCTGGATAGATTATAAGAAGGCCTACGACTCGGTGCCACATACATGGCTCATGAGGGTGTTGGAGTTGTACAAGATTGATGCAACTCTACGCACCTTTCTTGAGTCATGTATGAGGCAATGGAGAACAGTCCTTCGTTATCCAGGGTGCCGACAGATCCAGGCGAGCGATGAACCTGTATGGATCAAGCGGGGAATATTCCAGGGCGACAGTTTGAGTCCACTTTGGTTCTGCTTAGCCCTGAATCCTCTAAGCACATTGCTGGAGGATTCAGGTCTAGGCTATCGGTTGAGGAGAGATGGTCAGGTCATATCTCACCTTCTATACATGGATGATCTGAAACTCTTTGCCCCCAGCAAATTGCAACTGATGGAGCTACTGAAAGTAACTGAAACTTTTAGTAATGCCATCAGGATGGAATTTGGTGTGGACAAATGTGCAGTCATGCATGTAAAGCAAGGGGAGATTATGGAATCTGAAGGGATTCAGCTTTCAGATTCCATACACCTTAGGTCACTCTCCTCATCCGAAACCTACAAGTATTTGGGTATGTCGGAAGCGCTAGGCATTAATGTGCCAGAGGTGAAACAATCGTTGAGGGAGCGCTTCTTTGGACGCCTGAAAAAGGTTTTAAATAGCCTTCTTTCGGGCGGAAATAAGGTGCGCGCCTTCAACGGTTGGGTCATGCCGGTCTTGATGTACTCTTTCGGCATACTCAAATGGACTCAAACTGAACTCGACGCCTTAGATAGACGAGTTCGTACGCTGTTGACTGCAAACCGGATGCATCACCCACGATCATCGGTGATGAGACTGTACATCCCGCGGAAGTGCGGGGGTCGAGGCTTTTTAAATGCCAAGACCCTCCACAACCGCGAGGTGTGCAG
Organism: Agrotis exclamationis; assembly: GCA_950005045.1. NCBI lineage: Eukaryota > Metazoa > Arthropoda > Insecta > Lepidoptera > Noctuidae > Agrotis > Agrotis exclamationis. The sequence goes on along the minus strand of OX465427.1, from coordinate 23,294,714 downwards.
TCTCAGAGAATATTTTTTGAAAATGGAAGTGGGTATGCACCGAGATGTGGTCACAGTGGACAAGGGACTCACCCCGCTGTCCATGGCTAAAGAGAACTGGCACAAACCTGTGATACTCAGTACCGAGGACCGCAGGGAGGTATGGCAAAGCAAGGAGCTACACGGACGCTTCTACCGAGCCCTTCATGGGCCCGATGTAGATTTTCTAGCGTCCGTGTCCTGGCTACGTTTTAGTGACCTCTTCGGGGAAACTGAAGGTTTTGTCTGTGCGATTATGGACGAAGTTATCTTGACGAACAACTACCGGAGACATATTATAAAGGATGGGACTATTGACGTGTGTCGGGCATGCCATCGTCCAGGTGAGTCCATTCGACATATTATCTCTGGTTGTTCTCGTCTTGCTAACGGCGAGTACTTGCACAGGCACAACCTAGTAGCCAGAATCATCCACCAGCAACTTGCGTTGAAATACAAACTTGTGGAATCTGAGGTACCGTATTACAAGTATGTGCCCGACCCAGTTCTCGAGAAAGACCATGTCACGTTGTACTGAGATCTGCCTATCATTACTGACAGGACTATTGTCGCCAATAAGCCTGACATAGTAGTGATAGACAGATCAGCGCGCCGCGCAATGATAATCGATGTTACCATCCCACATGACGAGAACCTCGTAAAAGCTGAGAAAGATAAACAAATCAAATATCTCGACCTGGCGCGCGAGGTTGTCGACATGTGGAATGTGAACTCGGCTATCATTGTGCCGATTGTCGTTACTGCCAATGGCCTTATGGCAAAGAGCCTCGACGAACACCTTTCGAGGCTCTCCTTAGGGGGTTGGATCAAGGGCCTGATTCAGAAGGCAGTACTCCTTGATACGGCTCGCATTGTGAGGAGGTTCCTGTCTCTGGAGCCCTAACCACCGGTAGCTTGGACCCTGCTCCCACACCGGCGGATCTCTATTTTTATATTTTTAAATGTTTTATATCGTTTTGTTTTTTATTTAAAATATTTAAAAATGTAATTATATGTAAGTTTAATGAATAAAGGAAATAATAATAATAATAATTTTATTTGTACACAAAAACACATAAATCAAATAGTACAATGCAGTGACATTTATGTAGTACAACGGTGACATAAGTTAGATGCAAACGTTTGGCTTCTAAACTAGGCAAGTAGCCTGTATCTTAGAAGCCAATGTTTACCAAAATGCAGTGACAATTAAGTTACAATCGTGCAAGTACTTCAAAATTGCTAATACAAAGAAAAGTAGGGTAACCTCTTTTATTTATTTACACTTTAAATACTATGAATTTATTTTAATCAGACTCTCTGTTTCGTCATATGTCAACTTCTGCAACCAGTTAGTAAGTTTTTGTTTCACTTCGTACTTCTTACAACTATAAATAAACAAGGTCTTATTCACTTTATTATACAGACGGGAGCTTGAAGCGGGAAACTGGCGACTAGCGAAAGCTGAACGACACCTGATAGTAGCACAGACAGGATAACCTTTACGTTTCATTAAAAGTTTTGGATCTAGTGGGAGCAGGGAGTGCCTACGCAGCACGGCACGAAGTATAAACAGCTGTCTGACCGTCAGAACTTGAGCTTCTGAGTAGAGCTGGGCTGTGGAATAGTCAGCCCTTTGAGCACGTTCAACGGTAAGAACAGATGTTTTATACGTTCCACCCCAAGCCGAGACACAGTACATGATTATTGATTGACAAAGACTCTGGTATACTAATAAGATGGTTTCAGGATCAGCAGAGTGTCTCAACTCCTTGAAGATGTAAATTAGTTTCCTCAACCGTGTGCAAAGTTTTTCAACATGAGGTTGCCAGCTTAATTTATAGTCAATATGAACCCCAAGATATTTTATGTCTGGTACCAGGGAGATGGAAGCACAGTTGCAATCAGTGTTACCTGATAGGCACGTGTGAGCTTCAACTAGACTTGAATCATGGGGTGGCGATGAAGTGTTTGGTAAGGAGAAGCGTAAGATCTTTGTTTTTTTCAAGTTGAGCGTCAAAAAATTTATTGAAAGCCATTCCATCACCAAGCGAAGAGCATGCTCCGCTCTTTGTTTCGTCTTTATCCAGTCAGTGTCATAAACTATCAGTGCTGTGTCATCGGCGTAGGTAAATATATCACAGTTTGGAATCTGAGCAAGACACAGATCGTTGATATATAGAAGGAAGAGTGTAGGCCCAAGAATACTACCTTGTGGAACACCGAACTCGATATTTAGATGATCACTCGTTATAGAGTCGATCTTGACACATTGTGAACGATCTGTCAGGTAACTTCTGAAAATGTCAAGTGCCAGGCCACGGACTCCAACGTGCTCAAGTTTTGAGACAAGGGAGGAAATTGATACGGTGTCAAATGCTTTAGACACATCGAGGAAAATACCGTAACATTTCAGCTTTTTATCCATTTTATCAACCAGGGTTTTGGTGACGTCAATAACCGCATCCTCTGTGGATATTCCAGATCTAAAGCCATACTGGTTATCCGCAATGATTTTATGTTTGTTTAGGAAATTTACCAGACAGTTGTTGAGAATTCTTTCAAGAATCTTCGATAGTGAGCTCAACACAGAAATGGGTCGGTAGTTTGTGACATTTGCTTTATCACCGCCCTTGAATACAGGATGCACCACAGCTTTCTTAAAGGCATTAGGAAATATACCAGTTGCAATCGCTCGGTTGCAAATATGTGTGATGGGCCCTGCAAGAGTAAAGCTTGACTGTCGGAGCACTCGCGCTGGAATGTTATCGTATCCAGTGGCACAATTGCTACGTAGGGAGTCAACAAGTCTTTTAACGTGAGCTTCGTCCACTGGTAAGATAACGAGTGAATTACAGCAAGATGGAAGTACATTCGCGAGTGTTCGCGGCCTATCAGGATGGGTGACGTGCGAAGACAGAGACTGCCCAATGTTAACGAAAAACCTATTAACATTGTTAATAGATGTTTTTGGGTCGGTGGTGGAATGTAGTAGCTCTTTAGGTGACTGTTTTTGGGAACAGGTGTTCGTTATTTCTTTTACCGCTTTCCAAGTAGCTTTTGGATTATTCTTCGCTTTAGCTAATACGTTTTTGTCATATGTACGCTTAAGTTTCTTGAGTAGTGAATTGAGGAAATTGCGATAACGCGTGTATGTGACTTTAAAAATTTCATTATTTGAATTATTAGCCGCTTGTTTGTGCATCATATCCCGGTTTCTTATGCATCGCACAAGACCTTGCGTCATCCAAGGTTTGATTACACGGAATTTTCTTTGGACTTTAATGTGACGCGAATTTTTGTTAATAATGTCCTGGATCGTTTTTATGAACAAATCAGCAGCTAAACTTGGATCGGGCTCCTCCAAAATTGTTTTAAAATCGGAATTGTCTATTTCACTTTTTATCATGTCATAATTGTATCTAAAGGATGTGTTGTAGCTGTGTTTTGTTGTATCGTTAGTATTTAGGCACAGGATAACAGGAAGATGATCTGTAATGTGGGTATCGAGTACTATGACGCTTGCTGTTCCCTTGGTTTTCAAAAGAACATGGTCCAGACAATTTTCTGATCTCGTTGGTTGTACATGAGCAGGTAAAAGTCCCATTGTGGCAGTCAGGGTGAGATAATCATTTGCGTGCCTATCTTTGTTAGACGGTTTAATGTCTACATTTATATCCCCGACGAGTACTATATTGTTGTAATGATTAAGCGTATCTACAAGACTGTTGAGAGAACTATAAAATCGATCTAAGTTCTGATATGATGGAGAGCGATAAATACATATTATAGCAGTACTTCCAACAGTGCAAACTAGACAGTTACTATCCATAAATGGGGGTTCGTATATAACACTTGACATAGAAGCTCTAGAGTAAATTACAACTCCGTCATTCTGTAACTTGTTTTGAACAGTGGCATGACTATTGTATCCCTGTAAGGTCGGCAAGGGTCCAGTTAATTTGAGCCAGCATTCAGTAAACACTATGATGTCGAATGTTATTTTTGTTGTATTTAACATCGCGATAAACTGGTCAAAGTTTTTGCTAATACTTCTTATGTTGAAATGGATTATTTTGAGATTGACATTTTGGTGAGCAATAAGGTCACAAATTATATGAGGGGGGCATTTATGGGCGCTTGCCAAGGAGAAACAATCGATATCATTCAAAACATTATTAAGAACTGCCATTTCGAAACAATTAAATTGACAAGAAAACTCAAGGACTGTTGAAGCCTATCCAAAACCAGGTGCCGAATTATGCAATTACAACGATTAGAAAGAAGCCAGTTGAGGAAGTTGGACATATTACCATTGTAAGAGAGGAATATTTTAAAAAGCAATACTTGTGCACTGTCGAAACAACAATAAATTAAATTAAATAGATATGGAGTTGACAAAAATGGTCTAAACAAAGGTCTAATCAAAAAATAATCAAACGAAAACAGACAAACATTAAACAGTTTACACAAAACATAACTTAAATTGAAACGTTTACTTAAAGGATTTAGAACAAAAAACATGCAAATAATAAAAAGTAAAACAAAAAATAACAATAATTTTAAAAGTCATGGTTTTTTAGCTAGGGCTAGCAGACATTTGGCAGATTTAATTTCCAAAGGTTTCTCGTTAGGATCTTTACGCAGTAGAATTCTCCCGTACGAGTTCCAGCAGGAGAAATTATTAGCTTTAGCAAATACTCGGGAATCGTAAAACAATTTTTTCTTTGCAACTGGGGCAGTCCTGCACCGTATGCTCTGCTGTGTCCTCCGGGCGATCTTTGCAGTGGTGACACCCGGGCGTTTCTTCCCTCCCTATCCGACACAGGTACCTCCCGAAACTAAGTCTTCTACATCTTAGATTATTTTCCCACAATTCACAAGCGATTAAAGAAACACAATTGAGCTGCCACAGATACACAATGTAAACAATACATTCGTTTGTAATCCGTAAAAGAATAAAATTATAATCCTATTAGGATGTGCGTGCTGCTGAGGATACATTATTTATAGCCGTTTATGTGCTAATGTAATCAACGTTTTGCTCCATCTGTGTGGAATTTTACTGTTACTGATGGATTTATTTGAGACATATTTTATTGGAAAGCTCAGAGTTATCAAGAAATTGTAATCTTTTGCATACAACTGTGCTGGTTATTGTAACAATATTGGCATAGCTAACTATGGTAAACATAACACTTGACAGCTGCTACCTTATTTGCGATTTATGTACGATTTCGCAACAGTAGGTATGCTAAATAAGCTATACATCTCTGAAGGCTATATATTTCTGCATTTGCAAGAGAATATTACAGCTCAACCCTGAAATTAAAAATAACAGGTCATTCAACAACAATATTTTTTACATCTACTCATCAATACCCGATCTTGGACTTGGCGCCGGTTTTCCCGCGTTGTTATTGTAGTTACTGACGAAAATATTTCGCCGATAGTCGCTCATTGCATGATAATCAGACATCAGTCTTTTTTTTTTGGGACAATCCCACCATTATGTTCTCAAACCTCCGCAACTCCTGAAAAGCAGATCAACAACTAATAATAACAAAAAGAAACATACAAAACATAATAGGTAGGCAGCTGTATGTCATGACTGTGACAAGAAAGGTAACATAAACTCAGCATAAAGCTATGCTATGGGGGACCCACAGCACAGCGCTGATTTTCAGTGGTCACCCCGAAAAAGAAGAAGAAAGAAAAGAAAAGTGTCGCTACGGATATCAAGCTAGGGTCATAAATAGATAATAATTAAAATAATAGAAGGACAGATAAAGGTACAAAATACGAGCAACTGTTAATAAAATGTAAAAAAAAGAATAAAACAAATTAAAGAATCCACCTCTCCTCAACTGACCTGATTCTTCCAGCAATGTGCGGATTCAGGACTAAGCAAATCAAAGTGGACTCGGACTGTCGCCCTGGAATATTCCCCGTTTAATTCATACAGGTTCATCATTTGCCTGGATCTGATCCCGGATAGCGAAGAACTGTTCTCCATTGCCCCATACATGACTCAAAAAAGGCGCGTAGAGTTGCGTCTATTTTGTACAACTCCAATACCCCCATGAGTCATGTATGTGGCACTGAGTTGTAGGCCTTCTTATAATCTATCCAGCATGTGGACAGATCCTTGCGGAATCGACGAACCTGTTGGCTAATGGCCATGTCAATGAGGAGTAGCTCCTTTTTACCACGGGACCCGTTCCGACTTCCTTTTTGAGAGCTGGACATAATGTTGTTTTGCATGCGCTGCACACATGATTGGGGTCGGTTGGCCCCTAAGTCCAAGCTCTTTGGTGGCCGGCCTACAGGTGTTGGCTGTTGTAGATTTAGGCTTTATGGAATTTTATGTGGTTTGTCCTGGTTTGTCACTGGCAGCATTTAAAACTCTATGATATGACTTTATGATGTGTCTTCGTTTGAATTTTTGGAAGTGTGTATTGTCAAAATGAAAAAATAGTTGAGAGCAGTCGATATTGAAATGTGCAATTTTAGAAGGATTCCCATCTATGTAAGTTATTTTACATATTTACAAGTTTAGCGACGTCGGCGGGGAGTCAGAACTGAGTGACGACTCCGGGGGTGGTAGGTAGGCGTGCGCGTCTTCTGGCTCTAGTTATTATCTAGCAAACATTTTCTTTTTCCTCCCTCTAAGTTCATTCCCATAAAATATTTCACTTTGTAGTTGTGAAATGTTACTTGTAGTCTGTCATAAACATTTATAAAATAAATACAAATATTTATTTTTAGTTGTCGTGTATGCAATTATGCATAAAGTTAAGGGTGAACCTAATTAAAGCGTGTTAAAAATGATCCCTTTAAAGTTGAAACATTTTTTTTCTATACAGGTAGGTATATACTTAATAGTACAAAATTCGTGAAACCTTTTAAGTTTCAAATTATGTTATTTAGGTCTGAAACATAACGCAGCACCAATTTTGGATCGTTTATGCGTCGCAATTGTAATTTTACGAAAACGTTCCAAATATAAATGGAACATTTGTTACAAAATAAAATGGTTTAACATAGTTTTGCTAAAACGTTACAAGATTGTTGTGGCGTTTTCAAAAAATAAATACCTATACTGTTTCGTAAAACATGTTGTGGGTTAGAACTTAGAACGGAAGTGAAAAAAATATTTTCTGAAATAAGACTTAAAACTTGAAACCTTTTTGCTAATCTGACGCTAAGGGTCAGTTCAGACCGAGACGCGAAGCGACGCGACGATGCGCGCACACTTTTAAGAGCCATTCAAAATACGACTTTATTTTCTACACCAAAAGATACACATTTCGTTGTGAGAATTTAGAATACGTTGAGATGCGCAGCGATGCGCCGCGATGCGCCGCGCGACGCCTCGCGGCGCAGCGCGACGCATCTCAAAGCAGCGGTGCTGCGCTGCGCCTCTCAAGGCCTCACGACGTAGCGCGGCGCAGCGCGGCGCCGCTTGACGTCGCTCGCGGCCGCTCCACGATGCGAGGTGAAGACCGGGAGCTAGAGGTGACTATGTATGCATAATTGTGAATAACGAATTTCGCCAACCGATTTAAGTTAAGAAAAGGTCAAAGAATTAACAATGTTGAACTTGCCGGTCAATTTTTTGGTTCATTTTTTTTCGCCTTCTTCTCTTAATCTTAAACGGAATGTATTGAGTACATGATTTAAAATCATTTTAATGATTACTTCCGTAATAATTTATAGAAAAATCAGATCACAGCTTTTTGCGGGACAGATAAAGCGCATAATAATATTATGTTTACGAATTCGGTCATAGTTGCCGTCACTCGGATTTTGCATACTCAACTACCTCTAGCCCCTGGACTATGTAGCTGAGGCCGCCATTTGCAAATGGGACTGCGGGAGGACGCGGGGCGGGGCGGCAGCACGTGGAAAATCTAGAGACGTCTGGATGCGCCTCGCGACGTTGCGATGCGTCTCGCGGCGCAGCGAGGCGCATCGCGGCGCCGCGAGGCGTAGCGCGACGCAGCGTAAAATGACAGGCCTCTTCACGCATCGTCGCGTCGCTTCGCGTCTCGGTCTGAACTGACCCTAAGTGTCATAAAAGGTAGTTTGATCACATTACGACTACTAAAGGTAGGTTGGTATTTAGACATGGGTTTTATCCCAGTCAGGGAATACTATTCAGCAAAAGTGGCAGCCACAGCTCCGACGGAAGAAACATCGTCGTCAAGACGTTTAGAAAATCTCCGAAGTAGACAGGATTCTCCTTGGGACTACTATGACGAAATTAAATGGCTCGGCGTGCGACATTAAATTTATTCAGAAAGTAGTCTCCTTTTTAATGCGACTTGGGGAAAACACATGCCTGTCAGAGAAATATAATAATAATTATGAAGAAGACATACTGTGATAACCCACAAATAAATTGACCTAAGGATGGGAGAATGATAAGTGTAAGATCTATGTCTTCTGGGAATCACAATCAATGTGCGATACCAGTTGCTCATGAGTCATGAGCAAAGCAAATCTGACCTCACAAAAATAAAGATCATCAAAACGTTATAACAATGATAAAAAAAGAACTTATTGCAAATTAAACGATCGATGTCAACTTAATGAAAGTAAATGCGTTTCGAAGTATTGCCGTTATCTCTCATGTAATCATTATGTATACCTGATAAGACGTGTTCGCCGGCGCGGCGCTTCAAGAACACGCCTAAATACCACCATGTCTCATTAACTCGATATCATACTATTTTCCAGGCAGTGTTTATGAAGTAACGATAAAATATAGAGCCGGTAGTTAAACAAGCAATATGAACTGCAACGGACGATCTTTTATAAAACATGATTTGTATTCGATATGTTGAATTTAACACGGTTAATGGAATAATAGTTGGAGGCAGCTGGATTTACGTCTGTATTCCACCGGAACGCAAACATGTGGAGCTGTGAGAAGACGTGCGGGAATCTAGCAATCACATTGGAATTCACTTCGTGGTCTAGTCTCACGGTGTCACAAACCGCGCCTAAGATTCGATCAACAAATCGAATCTTGAGTAGTACAGAAGAGAAAGTATGGAGTTTCTCTTGCCCATTCTTCTCCATACGGACCTTTGCTATTGGGTGTAGAATCAATTCCATTTCCTTTGAATTTTAATATTCGACGATCAAAAGTGCCTCTTTGATGGCCTCACTAAAATAAATGATTTGACTTTGAGACGTGGCGTACACGCGGATAATCAAAGAAAACCAAAATGAACCGAACAGTTATGTTGCATATAAAATGTATAAACCGCGCCTTACATGACTGCACTGCTCCTCTCGTGTCCACTTTCATAGGAACCAAACTTTTTGGAGACGAAGCGCAGAAAAGACTATATTCTCCATAATAGATCCTCTCCATCACAATGAAGTATCACCCGATGGCGTCCTCAAGGAGGCTATTAACTCCTCCTCGTAACCAGCGAAGATTTACACCAACAAACTACATATTTACAGAACAGCGCTTTATGTTATAGAAGTTATACCTGTCCTAAGGGAGAACAGAGGATGTAAGTGCTTATATTCGATGATGACAGAGTATTAGTATAGTCCATGAGCTCCCCACGTCGCCGTCGACACATTACCACTGAGTTCACGAGTACTTTGTACGCTTGCGTACTATTATTGTACGTGTACCTAAATGTGAATGAAATCAATTCGACACACTTTACGTTTAGCGTTAGACGTCCATGTCGCCGTATGTTGTCAGCTATTGCTTTAAATATTACGTTATTAAAGTAAATATATTTTGTGTAGGAAATGGGTTTTTGGTTGCTATGTCGTAAGAATCGAACTTCTCGAGTACCTACCTAACACCTTTCGTTTTTGAAATAGGTTATGTTATCTTAAGTTAGATGTAATAAAGATTAATGACAAGGGGTAATGAACTGATTAGCCAGGTGTCGGCTTTGCTATCTAAGAAATTATAACTAAATCACAACGATAAAATCCTAAGCGGTCCATCATACCTACTAATTAGTATAGGTCTATGCAGATGCAGACCACTTCACACGTAGCATTTTTCAATTACACAATACTTACAGTGTTATCATCTATTATTTAACTCAGTCACTGCAAAAAGATTGTCACTTCACCTTCTACCCCTAAATTGCTGTACGCCCAAATTAAAGCACGTTCGAAACTCGCCAGGCACAAGCAGAGGAAGGCTTCATCACGACATGCCAGCAGCTGCGCGGCTACGGCCAGGAGATGTTCAGCGCGCGCGACCAGCTCAACCAAAGCGAGGTCACCATCGCCATCTCACTCACCGGCATCAGGGTGCTCACGGAGACCAGCGAGACGCCGCATTTTTACAGGTAAATGTAATTATGATATTTATTTTAAAAATAATTGTTAAAAACTATCGGTGTTTCTTACCAAACTACTCAAGAAACAGCCGAGAAAAAACTAACTACTAACTAGAGACTAAGGTCACAGTCTCATAAAGTTCAGATATTTTTGTATTGGTACAGTCAGGTAGGTACAGTCATAGCAGAACCATGCAGGAGTCTGAGATGGTCTTTGAAAGAATAATCACCCAGATTTGAGTGCACCTGTCCAGTCAAGCAAGCATTTTGTCGGTTATCGTGCAGCTTGACACATAAGTCAAGGAGCTCAACGACACGACGAACAATACCAAAGAAAGGGTGTGCTTCGTATTGAAGTGGTATCTTGGTCCAAATTGTGTTGTTTGATGGTTTACGTCCTACAACATCTGACATAGCGAACCGTAGCGCTTTTAGTAGAAGCTGAGGACAGCTAACTTCCAAAACTACCATTGAGTGCATTCAGGATACTCATATCACCTACCTTGTTATTTAGTTACACACTTCAAAAAAGTTTGTGATCAGTAGCGTAAGTGGTTTTTAGGGTTCCGTAGCCAAATGCCAAAAACGGAACCCTTATAGATTCGTCATGTCTGTCTGTCTGTTTGTCTGTCTGTCCGTCTGTATGTCACAGCCACTTTTCTTCGAAAGTATGAGAGCTATCCCGATGAAACTTGGTAAGTAGATGTATTATGTGAACCGCATTAGGATTTTTACACAAAAATAAAAACAAAACAAATTTTGGGGGTGCCCCCCATACTTAGAATTGAAACTCAAAATATATTTTTTCACCAAACCCATACGTGTGGGGTATCTATGGATAGGTCTTTAAAAATGATATTAGGGTTACTTATATCATTTTTTTCTAAAATGAACAGTTTGCGCGAGAGACACTTCCAAAGTGGTAAAATGTGTGACCCCCCTGTAACTTCTAAAATAAGAGAATGATAAAACTAAAAAAAAAAAAAATGTAGACCTCAACAAAAACTTCCAACGAAAATTGGTTTGGATGAGATACAGTTAGCAGTTTTTGAGATATACACACATCAAAAGTGTCTAGGGATCAACATATATTTTTGCAATAACTTTTCTCCTGATTGATATTAATTAAAATTTTCTTTAAGGATTCATCAAATCGCAGCGCCGGGGTGTAACCCCGCTGCCCCGAGAAGTCGAGGCGCGGCGGGAAGAGCTCCGGTGCGATCTCAGGGCAGTATGGAGGGGACGACTGTCGCAACCGAGGTCCGGGCACGCCGCAATCGCGGCGGTAAGACCCCTCTTTGAGGAGTGGCTGGAAAGACGTCACGGCGTCCTGACTTACCGCATGACGCAGGTCCTCACCGGACACGGAAGTTTCGGGAGGTTCCTGTGTCTGATAAGGAGGGAAGAGACGCCCGGGTGTCACCACTGCGAAGATCGCCCGGAGGACACGGTGGAGCATACGGTGCAGGACTGCCCCGCTTGGGCAGAGCACCGCCGTGTCCTCTCGGCGGCGATAGGCGGAGACCTCTCGCGCCCGGCATTGGTCGAGGCCATGCTGCGGGGCGAGACGGAGTGGGAAGCGGTCGCCTCCTTCTGCGAAGCAGTTATGCTCGTGAAGGAGGAGGCGAGCCGCGAGAGAGAGAGGACAGCGTCCTCCCTCCGCCCCAGCCGCAGTGGTAGACGCCCACGGCGTCGGACGTCGCGGGACGATTTCCGGCCACCGTAGGCGCGGGCATGCGGGCGGCGAGTAAAGGGCAACTCGCCACCCGACCATGGACCATGCCCGGGTCGACGGCGCGTTGTGTTCCACGCGCGCCTCAAGGAGTGTCAGCATGATGACGGGGCCCCCCTCTAGAGGGCCAAAGCCTGCCGGGGTTGCGGGACTTATCTCATTACCGTGACCCCGGGACATAACGGGCTATTGAAGGACACCGTGGATTTTAGTCAGTACAAGTCTGACAGTCCCTCCCGCCCTGCCCGGGGTGGGAGGACTCATTTGATGATTTTACCACGAAAAAAAAAAAAAAAAAAAAAAAAAGGATTCATCAAATAAAGTGTTTTCGTTTGTCACAGTAACGATAAACCAAGTCACCTTTGCATTAATAAAGAAATTTGCCATTTTCCTAATAAAGGGATTTTTGACATTTGAACCACTAACACAAAAGTTCGAAAAAAAGACTGAAATAACAGTTTTCTTTAAAATTTTATTGGGTAACTTAAACAATTAATAATCCGTGTTTCTACCGCGAACACTAACAACACAAGAACATCGGTTTGGCATACTCAAAATGAGTTCATCCAAATCACGCTGTGGAATGGCCGCCCATGTTCGTTGCAACAACAAAAAAAGGTCTTCTTGCGACTGGATACCCTCCATATTCGGCAGAGCTCTTCTCTGTAGCATATCCCATGCATGCTCAATCGGATTCAAGTCTGGCGACTGAGCAGGCCAGGGCAGGACATTGATGTTAGCTGCGGCGAGAGTCTGTCTTACAACTCTTGCGGTGTGCGGTCGTGCATTATCATGCATTAACTGAAATAAGGGACCGATTTGCACTTGTAGAGGAACGATGACGTCTGATACAATCGTCTCAGCATAAATTTGAGCGTTGAGGTTGCCTCTGATCCAAATCAACTCAGTTCTTCCGCCGATCCAAATACCCGCCCATACCATGATGGTTCCACCACTATAAGGATGGACTTCCTGGCAGGATTTTAATCACTGTTGGCGTCCAGGGGTTCTCCAGTGTCGTATACGTCTTGTATCCGGTCTCATACCGAAACGAGACTCATCAGAAAAGCACACGAAACGCCATTGTTCTTCTGCCCAATTTCTGTGTTCAAGAGCCCATTGATATCGAATCCTACGATTGTGCATTGGTATAGGTGGTACCCGTAGCGGTCTTCGGGAATGAAGGTTCACTTCATGCAAGCGGTTTCTGACTGTTTGGTCGCTAATTAAGTTCCCTGAAGAGTGATGAAGCCTCACGGCTAACATCATGGCGGTTATTGTTGGAGCTCTTCGAGTTAAGATTTGAATGTATCGGTCTTGTCTCCGTGTAGTGCAGCGATACCGTCCTCCATGGCGCTCAGCCACGGTACCAGTGCTTCGGTAACGTGTCCAAAGTCGACTGATAACACTCTGACTTGTATTCAGAGCTAAAGCCACAGTACGTTGCCGGGAACCAGCTTCTATCATTCCCACGGCTCTGAGCATTTCTTCCCTGCTTAAATGACGTCGCCGCTCCATAATAACGTTGGTTTTAATCAGTAGTAGGGAAACAGTAGCACTAATAATGTCTTCAATGCGTTGTATGTTTTTATAGGGAAAATATTGACAGCTGATTTTCATCTTTTACTCGAATTTGATTCACAGTTCCTGATTCAAATTATGAAATGCACCAAAAAGGATCCATATAAATTTATAAAATCATAAATTTATTACAAAGCCACATCTCAATCTCAAGAAATCCGCATAAAAATGCTTGATCCCTAGACACTTTTGATGTGTGTAGTACATTTTCAAAAACCGCAAAAACAACTTTGCCATTCATACAAACACTGTGAAAAACAAAGTTATTTTTGTTGTTTATGTTTATTACTTACTAATCTCAATAATAATAATATCCCTAATCTATGCTTGCTACTACGGAACCCTTCATGGGCGAGTCCAACTCGCACTTGGCCGGTTTTTTTTTTAAACTATTGACGAAATATTGAATTTTCGAAATATTTTGTATTCAAAATCTATATTTGTAAATAAAGAATCTAAAAAGAAGAAGAAATCATAATTATAATCTACCGTAACCATTTTGCATTTCTTTTTATGTGAATACTCACATAAAAAGAAATGCGAAATGGTTACCTATTCAAGATATCCGCAAATTGACGTCTGATATCATAACTTGCTGTGACAGAATACAGTCTATTTAGAAACTTCTACCTCGAGGACGGTAAATCCTCCAGCCTTGCCGACTTGCTAATCTTTTTACGGCGCTATAAGCCATCCTTGTATCAAGTTACCACTGTAGGTAACTGTAAGCTATTTTAGGCACATTCAACAAACCGAAGCCTGAATTATTTGCCAAACTTGATATAATTTCGAGTATTTTTATTCACTTTTGACCGTGTCATCTGATGGCCTCGATTCGAAAGGAAGCGTCGCTATTTTTAATTCACTTTTCGAAAGGAAATAATAATCTTCTTCAGTATGAAACATGTCAAAAGGAAAGTCATTTTTTCAGGCCCCGGCCGGTAGGATTTTAGCGAGAGCCCTATAATGTTATTTATCTAGATAGACATAATAAATACTTAAATATTTACATTCTGAAACCTTAGTCTACAGTCATTTTTCATAAGTCAATGATGGGTATTCATTGAAATAGGAATGAGTAATGTGCTGTACGTGTAAAAAGCTACAAGCGTTTTGGTTCAAGAGCATGCCACGCTGGTTTCCTTCGATGCTTTCCGTCACCGTTTTAAGAGCAGTGGCGATAAAATAAATGACTCAAAATGCGCCTCGCTGAGTTCAAATCACGAGCCAGAACTCGTAAGTCGCGATCATTACCTACCACTGCACCTCCACAACGTAGCCATCACTGTGCGATGACGTACTAAAATAAAGATGCATTACCCAACAAAGAAATATATTCTCTCAAACTTTATTGAACGAATGTAATAAATCTCCCGGCACATTTACATTTGGCCAGCATCCAACGACATCGTGGAAATTGAAAAAAAAAGTATAAATTATGGACTACATTATCTGTGCCATTATCGTTAGGATTCATTTAAAATGTTTGATTGCATTATAATTCACTAACAACCATTTGTAAGTGAAATCTGTCTACATTAATACCAAGACATGCCACCGATCATTACCATGCCCGGGTCGACGGCGCGTCGTGTTGTGCCTCGTAGAGCCGTCAGTAATCTGACGGGGCCCCCATAGAAGACCAAAGCTTACCGGGGTCGCGGGACTGTCTTAGTAGGTAACCGGGACCCTGGAACGTAAAGGGCTATTGAAGGAACACCGTGGATTTTAGTCAGTACGAGTCTGGCAGTCTCTTCCGCCCTACCCAGGGTGGGAGGACTCATTAGTTAGATGATTCTACCACTATATTGTCGGCCTCAAAACGGGTGTAACTCGCATCATTTAGTTTATCATCAGCAATATGTCAGACTTGTGTTATTAATTTGGTGGAATAGCAGCAATATTTTCATGCTAGCGGTCATTGGCATATCATGTTCAGCAGTGGACATTCGTGCGAATTAGACACGGTCCCAGCTAGTGATGCACTATACGATACTTTAGAAGCATCGGATACGATACTCCGATATTTTTAACAGGGACGATTAGTTGTGTAGTCGCGCACTGTCCTAAATTGCATGGTCAATATAAGCGAAAGAATAATACAGAAGTATACAAATGGGTCACAAAAGAATCCTAGAATTATGCTTAAATAATGCGAAAAGATGATCGGACCTTTCATTATGATCCTAGAATCGTATAAATGCAAGTATCGTACTTGCATTTATATCGTCGGTGCATCTCTAATTCCTGCGCATACCAGTAATCAGTTAGTTGTCAGTCCGACAATCGATTACGTTCACGAATGGCGTGCCGATATTAATTTGCCACATCAATATGCATGTTGATCTAAGAATGAAAACTTGTTTCAATCCCGACTTGTAATTTATTGGGTAAAAGGATTTTATTCACTGCCACCGTTTTTAGGTGTTCAGTTTCTGAGAACTTTCAGTTATCGAGAGAGATTTTATTCGAATCGTAGAACGTTGTTCGAGAATATTGTATCTGAAAAACATTCATTTTTTACCGATGTTTACAATTAAATGAAATGATCCACTGCGTCATTATTAGACGATTATGGGTATTTCTCCATCATGATTTTTGAATTATCCTCACTTGTCTGATCAGTGCTGCAAATGGGATTTAGGGCAGACACCATTGACGGGGCAATAGGCACCAACTCACTGAAAAGACTCTGATTCAGGGAGGCAATGATGTTAATATTAGTAGTCTCGAGTGGAAACGTATTTTTTCCTACTATTCCCACTATTATTTTCTGATTAAATTCGTTGCAGGATCCAAGACAGGTAAATTCATTCTCGGGGACACGTCGAGCTTCATTGTCTCGGCGCTTTTCTGGTGGTTGCCACGTTGATTCTGGCTTTCAGGATTTGCAGTGGTTTGGGAATAGCGTGGTGGATTTATCCCAAAAAAAAATTCTCGAAATCGTCTGTTATTTAACCTCATGTAGCTGCTGTTGTAAAAAGTTTGTCATTAAGAGCTTGTTCATACTTTGTGCATCAACTAAACCTTTCTCGTACCCCTAGATGGATGGACATAACGAACGTGATCAACCACAAGCGCACGTTCAGCATCGAGTGCCAGAAGCCGACGGGCTCGGCGTCGTTCACGCTGGCGAGCCCCGAGGACGGCAAGTACGTGTGGTGGTCGTGCGTGCAGCAGCACACCTTCTATATGAAGCACCAGAGCGCGCTCAGCGAGGCGCCAAGGGACGAGCATAGGCCGAAGTTCCAGGTGAGTCCTTAAGATTAAAGTTTAAAGGAAAGTACTGGCTCTGATACATCCATTATAGTCCAACTGACTGATTGTGATGTCTTGGCGACCAATCTTAGCGGAGATTAGCCATCGCACGAGAGATATCGTAGTGTAATTTCTGTTACCTCACTTCTTTATGCTCATAATTCAGTCGCAAAACCAACGGCTTAATGTGCTTTCTGAGTCAATAAGATATCCTAGCGACGTCTTCCAAACTCTGAGGTGCTACTCGTAATCAAACCCAGGACGCAGCAGTTTCTTGTGTTTTCTCGGTAAAACCGCCCGTGTAACTCCTTGCTCTGCCATACCTCCCTGCGATCATTAGTATCCAATACCACAGGTTTGCGCCAGTTCTCGTTAGCCAAGGAGAGCGGGGTAAGGCCTTTATCCACTGAGACTATATCTCGATGCATCCCCACGTCGGTTTCAAGGAAGTATGCCCTGAGACTGCATACCTCGCAGTTGTGCAAGGTCTTAGCATTGAGGAAGCCACGACCTCCACACTTCCGCGGGATATGATTGACTGGCCTGTTGGTCTAGTGGTTAGTGACCCTGACTGCTATGCCGGAGGTCGTGGGTTCGATTCCCACCCAGGACAAATGTTTGTGTGATGAGCACGATCATTTGTTCTGTGTCTGGGTGTAATTTATTTATAATATGTATGTATTTAGAAATATATAAGTATGTTTATCAGTTGTCTAGTACCCATAACACAAGCTCTGCTTAGCTTGGGACTAGATGGCGTTGTGTGATTGTTGTGGGATATTATTATTATTTCCTTTATTCATTTCTCTACATATGTTTACATTTTTAAATATTTTATAAAAACAAAAAAGTAAAAAAAACATTTAAAAATATAAAAATAGTTGTCCGCCGGCGTGGGAGCAGGGTCCAAGCTACCGGTGGTTAGGGTTCCAGAGACAGGAACCTCCTCACAATACGAGCCGTATCAAAGAGTACTGCCTTCTGAATCTGGCCCTTGATCCAACTACCCAACGAGAGCCTCGACAGATGTTCGTCGAGGCTCTTGGCCATCAGGCCGTTGGCCGTTACAACAATCGGCACAATGATAGCCGAGCTCACACTCCACATGTCGACAACCTCGCGCGCTAGGTCGATATATTTGATTTGTTTATCTTTCTCAGCCTTCACGAGGTTCTCGTCATGTGGGATGGTAACATCGATTATCATTGCGCGGCGCGCTGATCTGTCTATCACTACTATGTCAGGCTTATTGGCGATAATAGTCCTATCAGTAATGATAGGCAGATCCCAGTACAACGTGACATGGTCTTTCTCGAGAACTGGGTCGGGCACATACTTGTAATACGGTACCTCAGATTCCACAAGTTTGTATTTCAACGCAAGTTGCTGGTGGATGATTCTGGCTACTAGGTTGTGCCTGTGCAAGTACTCGCCGTTAGCAAGACGAGAACAACCAGAGATAATATGTCTAATGGATTCACCTGGACGATGGCATGCCCGACACACGTCAATCGTCCCATCCTTTATAATATGTCTCCGGTAGTTGTTCGTCAAGATAACTTCGTCCATAATCGCACAGACAAAACCTTCAGTTTCCCCGAAGAGGTCACCGAAACGTAGCCAGGATACGGACGCCAGAAAATCTACATCGGGCCCATGAAGGGCCCGGTAGAAGCGTCCATGTAGCTCCTTGCTTTGCCATACCTCCCTGCGGTCTTCGGTACTGAGTATCACAGGTTTGTGCCAGTTCTCTTTAGCCATGGACAGCGGGGTGAGTCCCTTGTCCACTGTGACCACATCTCGGTGCATACCCACTTCCATTTTCAAAAAATATTCTCTGAGACTGCACACCTCACGGTTGTGGAGGGTCTTAGCATTTAAAAAGCCTCGACCCCCGCATTTCCGCGGGATGTACAGCCTCATCACCGATGATCGTGGGTGATGCATCCGATTTGCAGTCAACAGCGTACGGACTCGTCTATCCAAGGCGTCGAGTTCAGTTTGAGTCCATTTGAGTATGCCGAAAGAGTACATTAAAACCGGCATGACCCAACCGTTGAAGGCGCGCACCTTGTTTCCGCCTGAAAGAAGGCTATTTAAAACCTTTTTCAGGCGTCCAAAGAAGCGGTCCCTCAACGATTGTTTCACGTCCGGTACATTAATGCCTAACGCTTCCGACATACCCAAATACTTGTAGGTCTCGGATGAGGAAAGTGATCTAAGATGTATGGAATCTGAAAGCTGAATCCCTTCAGATTCCATAATCTCCCCTCGCTTTACATGCATGACTGCACATTTGTCCACACCAAATTCCATCCTGATGGCACTACTAAAAGTTTCAGTTACCTTCAGTAGCTCCATCAGTCGCAATTTGTTGGGGGCAAAGAGTTTCAGATCGTCCATGTATAAGAGGTGAGATATGACCTGACCACCTCTCCTCAACCGATAGCCTAGACCTGAATCCTCCAGCAATGTGCTTAAAGGATTCAGAGCTAAGCAGAACCAAAGTGGACTCAAACTGTCGCCCTGGAATATTCCCCGCTTGATCCATACAGGTTCATCATTCGCCTGGATCTGTCGACATCCCGGATAGCGAAGGACTGTTCTCCATTGCCCCATACACGACTCAAGGAAGGTGCATAGGGTTGCATCTATCTTGTACAACTCCAGCACCCTCATGAGCCATGTATGTGGCACCGAGTCGTAGGCCTTCTTATAATCTATCCAGCATGTGGACAGATCCTTGCGGGATCGACGAACCTGTTGGCTAATGGCCATGTCAATGAGGAGTAGCTCCTTAGTACCACGGGACCCGTTCCTACATCCATTTTGAGAGGCGGACATTATTGAGTTACTTTCAATATGTGTATTAATTTTCACTCTCAAAATGGATGTAAGAAGTTTATAAACCGTCGACAAACACGTGATCGGTCTATAATTTTTGGGTTCCGCGGTACTACCAGCCTTATGGAGAAGGTGGGTAACCCCTGTTGTTAGAAACTGTGGTAGCGACCCAGACTCCAAGGAGGACTGGAATTGAGATGCCAGACAAGTGTGTGAACTACTGAACCATTTGAGCCAAAAGTTATGCAGTCCGTCCGGTCCCGGTGATTTCCAGTTCGGTAACGGACGGACTGCTCTTGCCACATCTGATGGCGTTATGGAAATTTGTTCCATTTCAGGAATATTTTCACACACTCGTTCGACATCTCGCATCCAGTCAGCCTCAGCATGACTGACGGGCACCGACCAGATGCTGCGCCAGAATGAACTCGTGGCGTCGTCATCTGGACGGCACAGGTCAGCCATGTTTTGTTCGGGTCGCTCCCAAGCTCTATATACCCACCTCTCATCGCTCCGGAACATGCGGTTCTGCGAGTACCGATCAACCCGTCGCTTATACCGCCGAATACGGCTTGCCCATGCGCAAACTTTTTGCTTCAGGAAGTCGATGCGCTCTGTGACACGGGACATGTAATCTTGAGGACCAATTCCAGTCCCCGAGAATGCCCGTCTCACAAAGCGCATCACACGTGGTCGTGTATTTCCCTCCCTGAAGCAATATAGTTTGCCGATGAGTACCCTGGCCTCGCCGATACGACGCTCAATCCTGCATTGCCAGGCTGGTACAGCTGGTTTTGGTCGATTAGCTCCGTCACTATCCGGGAACTTGACATTAGCCAATCGACATGCCGCAACAGCCCCGCAAAACAGGATTGAATGTGTATCGACAAGATCCTCGCTGCTCTCGAAAAGATTCTTAAGCAGCGAGTTCAAGGCACTCACCAGCGCCCTATTTTTTTTGTGCATGGGCAATCGTGGCAATCGGGGTCTAAGCGTAATGGGGGTTGAGCGGTACTCACGAAGCGCATCCTCCAGTGCGCTCCTCAATCGTTCGTTGCACTGGCTGCTTACCGTGGCAACCGCATCATCATCCTCCACAACAGAAGCAGTAACAGACTGCGGCAGAACTCTGTTTGCAGACACGGACGCCGTTGGTGGTGGTGGAGTTAAGATGATACGGTTGCTTAGTTCTTCTGAGCGCAGCCTATCAAGTGCGGTGTCGTCCAACATGTGATTACGTTGGATGACCCGCACCTGATCCGACAGTCGTTGGGCCGAGACGTTTAGGGTTGGTTCAAGTACCTGGAACAGAGACAGCATCCTAGCACGGTACGCAGTGAGGTTAGTTCCCCCCTCTGTAGACCCGTAGTATGCGCGCATGACATTCACATTAATGGACTGAGTCCATCTCATGCGCTGCACACAACCACCGGCAGCGGGGACCCGGCTCGGGGCCGGTTGGCCCCTAGATCCCAAGCTCCGTGGTGGCCGGCGACTCCCCTGCCGACGTACAGGTGTTGGCGACGTCGGCGGGGAGAAATATTCGCCGCTCGAGCTCGACGCAACTGCCGCTGCCGGTGACGCAGGTGATCCGGTGTCCGGCGGCGGCGAGGCGGAACTGAGCGACGACTCCGGAGGTGGAAGGCGTGCGCGTTGTGCTCTGGCTCTCGTCAGCATACTAAATCATTTAATTTACATCTTTTCATGCATATTTTCTTGATTTTTCTTCTGACATGTGTCAATTTTTGTCAGAAACTGTTTTTTTTCAATAAAGTATGGGATACAACCCATTTTGTATCGGTTTTTCACGGTATTATTATAGATTGATGTTTTTTTTACTTGGTTTGCACTATTTTTATAGGTATATGGGTATAATTTGATTTGGAAGATGTAGTAAAATTTTCTAAGTATGTCTGACATACAGTGTTGCCAGTATTATTATTATTATTATATACAGTCTCATAACCGATGACCGTTATTATTATTATCATAACATACTCCTATAATTAAAAACGTCCACAACTGGGCATGCACTCAATTCTCCACATTGTAATCCAGCGATTGTCCCATCCACTCTTTTCCTATGACCTCCGTCTAGGTCATCAGTTCATCTTGTATAAAGAAAAGCTTACTCAGATTGCTCTTTATTTTTTAAAACAGTTTCATGATTTTTTACATTTTCCTTTCCGTCTTTGCCAAGCGTTGTCTTTGCCAAGCGACACATTTCGATTTTTTGGGATACTTTGAAGTATTTCTAAAAGCCATTTCTTCTGATTTCCTCTCATTAATGATTTCAGCTTTCACCAAAGCGTAAGTTCCATTACAAGAAACCATCTCACATCCATTGTCAATAATTCTTCAAATTGAACATTCTTGGTGGAAAAGTGTCTGTAATAATTTCCTATCTACATCAAAATGGTACAAAAAGGTACATAATGCTAAGCGTTGTTTCATTGTTTTTGTGCTCGATCGACATAGCTTAGTGAATAGTTAGATGGTGTTGCCATTAAGTAATAATTAGCGAGATATGTGCGCTATGGAAAGTGTTCGCGCCATCTCCGCGTCGCTTCACTTGGGGGAGGACACACATCTTGCGGCTTGTGATTTATTCCGCGATCGTGTTTTGTTTGTCGCAGTTAAGAATAAATTTTATGTAGATTTGGATCAGCTATATGCTTTCTGCTGATTTATAATAATATAATATTCCACAACTATCACACAACGCCGTCTAGCCCCAAGCTAAGCAGAGCTTGTGTTATGGGTACTAGACAACTGATAAACATACTTATATATTTCTAAATACATACATATTATATTATAGATAAATTTCATCAAAACACTGAGCTATCTTGCCCTCCTTGCCCATCCGATTAATTTTATTTGTTTGTTTGTGAGCAGTGGTGGCCCAGTGGTATCGGTCCCGTCGTCCCGACTTACGAGTTGTAGGTCGTGGGTTCGAACCCAGCCAGGCGCATTACTTTGTGTAATTTATTTCAACACCACTGCTCTCAAAATGGTGAAGGAAAACATCGTGAGGAAACCGGCATGTCCTAGAACCAAAAAAATCGAAGACATGGGACATCTACCAACCCGCACTGGGCCCGCGTGGTGGATTATGGCCCACTCCCTCTCACAGAGAGGAGGCCTGTGTCCCAGCAGTGGGAACATTATAGGCTGATGATGATGATGATTTGTTTGTAACATAAATCACGGAAAATGCTGCACAAAACATAGGCTAGGATTCTATTAAACAAATCAATCGTAACGTCTGGAATTTACAGCTAACCTAAGCTAAATGTTCATATAACATAGTATATATATTTCTCCATTGAGATGAGACTAGATATTATGCCAATGAATTTGATATTTCTGTGTAACATTAATTGAATCAAATTCTAACATTCCTTCACATAAAGATACAATGAAAACCGGAACAAACATAGTAGAACAACAAAGCTAAAGAGCGACGCGACCGCGACCGGAAGACAAACAGCGCGATCGCAATCCGTCGCGGCATGAACAGCGCGCGTTATAGATCGTGAGATATGATCGCCTGCGCGCGCGCCGCGATCGAGAACACTTCCGAACCACTCAACAAATAGTTTACAGAAGGTCCGCTGTCTAAAACGGTATACTCGAAACACCATTAGACACTCAAATTAAACTCGAAAAATAGTCATCACTTATCGAAGGATCATGATCCCTCTATAAACAGACGCAGTTCGCACAGTAAAAAGAACAAAAGAAACTGCTATGTGATCCCAAAACTTTTAAAGTGAAAGTCAGTGAAATATAGAAACCAATTTATCACTGAGTGAATAGGACCTACAGGAGCAGGACCAATGCAAACACTAAAGTCGCAAGAGCTCTGGCACTTGCAATACTTGAAGTATGTCATCCGTGTATGCGTGCGTTTTTGTTTAAAAAATCAAGGTATTTTATTGATACAGGACAGAAAAAGGAGGCGAAAGGAATAGGTATGTAAGGCTCGTAACAGGTGGCGCTCTGTATTTTCTGTCTACCCCCATAAAGAAGGCGTGAGTTTATGTAGGGCAGAAGAAACAACATGAATCGCGACAAAATGGAAATAGGTAAAAAATGTCCTATTCGAGCCTAAAAGGCTGCGACTTTTTTTTTGTATAACGTGGACCTTCTGTGTCCTATTTTCATAATTAATGCTAAATATCTATCGTTTATTGAGTTATTTAACTAAGTATAGACTGGTGGCCGTGAAAGTGCACATCACTGCATACCAAACGAAATTTAGGTTCCGTATCAAAATAACTAAATTCATTTTAACTACTGCCGATATAACTACGGTCAAAAAACCTATCGGTTGGTATAACTAATGGTCGTTTCACATAAGTTTGTTATAACTAATGTACGAAATACCTAATGGATAATTCACCTACGTTTAATTCACCTACGGTTAATTCACCTACGCTTAATACACCTACAGTTAATTCAACTACGGTATATTTAGCTACAATTACCACGAAGGGGCTGGCGGGGTCTTTTAGACACCACCATCCCCTTCTAACCTAACCTGCCCGTGTCGGGGTGCCCCAAGTCGTTTTTACGACACTTTTTTTCTCAGTGCCCTGTTACATACACTCCTATCTAAATGCCAGCTGAACAACTTTGTGCTTTTGAACGAAAAGAAGACGGTCGACTTCAAGGGCACTCCGAGGTTCGGTTTGGTAAGGTTTCTTTAAACCTTGCAGACAGAAAAAGGAGCCCCGCGTAGCGGGGCTTCGTCGACCTTACTTCGAAAGCCCTCTTCCTCCGCTTTAGAAATAAAACGAGCGCGTTTTACTTATTAAAAAAAATACTGTAGGCGTCCATTAGGTGTTTCAAGCGTAGTTAAAACAACCAATATCTTATAAGAACATTAGATGAATCCTTAATGATGATGAATTTTAGTTCTATCAAAATTATGTCAGTTGAACAGTAGTTGAGTCGTTCAATATGTGTGTTGAACTTATGTGGGGCAACCGTAGCTATATCGACAGTAGTTTAAATGAACGTAGTTATTTTGATACGGAACCCGAAATTTATCGATCGCTATAAATTATTACTTGATCGCTCTGATTAATTTTATTGATTTGATGTTAATTAAATTAATTTGATTATGAAAATTAGCTTTTATGGTTTCCTAATGGTCGTTACAAATACATTGAATAAATTGTGTTATAACTGTAATTACTGTTCATTATAGAGCGTCAACGAATTGTGGGTGTTTTTTATTTAGTTCCACTGCGTCTGACTTTTTATTGAATACAGGCTGTAGAATGCAGAATAATTTTAGTCAAATTATTCCTTTTTAATCTTGCTTGAGCCTACTGTAATTTCATTGAGCATAAACTCAAAGTTACGCACACAGGTAACAGAACAACATAATACCGTAGTCAGAACTTGGGCCGCGTAGAATATAAACATAACTTTTGGAATAAGTAAATGTGTATGTAGTTGTAGCGGACATAATCTACTACAAAAACCGGCCAAGTGCGAGTTGGACTCGCCCATGAAGGGTTCCGTAGCAGCAAGCATAGATTAGAGATATAATTATATTGAGATTAGTAAGTAATATACACAAACAATAAAAATAACTTTGTTTTTCATAGTATTTGTATGAATGGCAAAGTTATATTTGCGGTTTTTGAAAATGTACTATATCTCAAAAACTGCTAACTGTATCTCATCCAAACCAATTTTCGTTGGTAGTTTTGGTTGAGGTCTACATTATATATTTTTTATAGTTTTATCATTCTCTTATTTTAGAAGTTACGGGGGGGGGGACACACTTTTTACCACTTTGGAAGTGTCTCTCACGCAAACTGTTCAGTTTAGAAAATATTACTTGTTAAAGACCTATTCATAGATACCCCACACGTATGGGTTTGGTGAAAAAATTTTTTTTGAGTTTCAATTCTAAGTATGGGGGGCACCCCCAAAATTTGTTTTGTTTTGATTTTTGTGTGAAAATCCTAATGCGGTTCACATAATACATCTTTCTACCAAGTTTCAACAGGATAGCTCTTATACTTTCGACAAAAAGTGGCTGTGACATACACGGACAGACAGACAGACAGACAGACAGACAGACAGACATGACGAATCTATAAGGGTTCCGTTTTTGCCATTTGGCTACGGAACCCTAAAAAGAACTGCAGCGCCATCTATGCAGAGACTGAGAAACTAAGAGTCTACATCGCGCAATCAAAGTTATCTTCGACATTAGAAGACATAGAATATTCCAACTATGAATGTCGGGCAGAAAGCCCACCAGACACAACACCCGTCTGGTCTGTTCCTTTTCACCGTGGTAGTGAGGAACTTTCCACTCTATTCCTCTACCCCCAAACACTATTTGGGGGTTTCAGGAATTACGTCGTGTTGGTACGTTTAAACTTTAGACTACAAGTACTAGCCAAAGAATTCCTGAAATAAAATAATATAAATTTCAACTAAGAGCTCGCTCTTGCAACAACTCGCTTAACAAGGAATTCTACAAACATTTTATTAATGTGTTGTTCCACATATTTGGGCGGCTCGAGTTTTATTCGTACTCCGTGTCCAGCGATGCGTGCGCGCTGCTAGTATTTTGTTCTAATTTAATTAAACGAACACGATATATTTCTGTTACTTTGTAGAAATTAAGTTTTTACAAACAATACCCGATACAGAGAGTTCAGTTTTCGGGCATATTTTATTTTCCGATCTTTAAACTCTTTTCGAAAGTGTATTTTGAATGCATTTGAATAAATTTAAAAAATAAATGTACTTCTGTCGCCAAAGAATATCACTGTGTTCCTCTTTGAAAGAATATGCCAGAAAAATTAAACAAATAAAATTGTTTGATTAATTATGTACTGAGTTCCACCTTCTATCTGTTTCATAGCCCACCAAACACTAGATCCACCCATTTCAAGTTCGCCGAATGTAGGCAAAACCTCAGTGGTTCGGTTGATTATAAGAGAGTCAGATGTATTGAGTCCGGAGTTCACAGGTTCAAATGCTGGTGGCGTCTAATTTTGTATCTACAGAAATGGAGTACTCTACACCCTTTTCCTCGTACACCTTAAAACTTTTATACACCTTTTATCACCTCTGTTCCACTCGTTGCTATCATCTATGTTCTCCTCTCCCCAGGAGCACGGTCTATCAGACAGTCGCGAGGAGCTGGACGCTCGCGAGCTGGGCAGCGTGCCGCGCCTGGAGCCGCTGACGGCAGCTCACCGCGCGTACTCCACCTCCTGTCTCGAGCTGGCTGAGCAGCATCACATGCAGCACCAGCCTGCACCACAGAACAGGTGAGGACTTTGAAATTATGAGGGAATAGGTTAGAGAACCAACTGCAAACAAGTAAAACGAGAAATATAGAAAATACATTTATTTGGCACAGGCCACGAGTACACACAAGAAAATGAAAATATTGTTACGAGCTGGGTATTGGGATAAATTAATTAACACCAATTAAAACCGAATAAAAATTATTGACACACGAATCACTAATCAGAACAAACACTTAACACTACTCAACAATAATCACACGTAAAAATCACTTAGAGATCGCTTCCAGTTCACTTCGAGTTGCCTCGATCGTAGTCAAAAGCAGACTGACTCAGTCAGGTCGGCGATCGGCGCCTCTTTTATACCCTGGCCGGACCCACTAGATGTTTCTAGAAGATGGTCGAATGTTCTGGAAACATCCATAGACTTCGACATAGTCCCGTACCTTCTGGAACATTCCAGAACCATCTCGAAACATCTAGAACAGGGTAGAATTTTCTAGAAACTTCCAGACCAATCTTCAGTAGAATTGTTGAGAACCTTGTGGAACTTTCGAGAAGCTTATAGATAGGTCTCGCAATTCGATCAACGTAACAATATGTACAAGCAACAAAAATAAATAAGTATAAAATTACCTAATTACTACTTAAAAATAAAATTAAAAAGAAATTACCTATTATTATACCTTATACTTATTTATTTTTGTGTTTCGTTCTTCTTCGTCTTGTATGTTTTGTCTTAAAAAAAAAACCGGCCAAGTGCGAGTTGGACTCGCCCATGAAGGGTTCCGTAGTAACAAGCATAGATTAGGCATATAATCGTAATATTGAGATTAGTAAGTAATAGACACAAACAATAAAAAACCCACGTTTTTAAATGTCCTAAAAAGAAGAAAATAACCCTACGGGGCTGAGAGAGGGGCCACTCAAAACGTGGGGGCGTATATTATATAAGGGATTATTTATGGGATATATTTACATGACGTGAGATCGTAAGTGTAACTTGCAAAGATACGCCCCCACGTTTTGAGTGGCCGCTCTCTCAGCCCCGTAGGGTTATTTTCTTCTTTTTAGGAGATTTAAAAACGTGGGTTTTTAGATTTTTAAATCTATTAATTATTTTATTATTTTTATCATTGTTCATCGGGTTTGAAGCTACCCTGAAAATTTCAGCCTGCTAGCTTATCGGGAAGTGCCTCAAAGCCTGTCCGCCATCTTGGATGTCCGCCATATTGGATTAATAGCCTAGCCTAGTATAAGCCACATGACAATTTTTTTCGTATTCCTGACAGCAAACCCTTTCATTTGATACCCATATCACGGGGGTGGATTTCAAACAGGCAGTCTACCATCTTGGACGTCCGCCATATTGGATTTAAGTCACGTGACTATTTTTTTCGTACTCCTGATAGCAAACCCTTTCATTTGATATCCATATCACAGGGGTGCATTTCAAATAGCCTGTCTGCCATCTTGGACGTCCGCCATATTGGATTTAAGTCCCGTGACTATTTTTTTCGTATTCCTGACAGCAAATCCTTTCATTTGATACCCATATCATGGGGGTGAGTTTCAAACAGCCAGTCCGCCATCTTGGGGAGGCCGCCATATTGGATTTGTTATGACGTTTCTTAGCTAGTCATGTATTGTCATCAGAACTCAAAGCGTGTACAAAATTTCAGCTTGCTAGCTTATCGGGAAGTGCCTCAAAATTGAGTTGCAAAAGTCCAACCGGAACGACAAACAAACAAACAAACAAACATACAAACAAACAAACAAACAAACAAGAAACGTGGTAATAAAATAACTTTGTTTTTCATAGTGTTTGTATGACTATAACTATATTTGCAGTTTTTGAAAATGTACTATATCTCAAAAACTGCTAACTGTATCTCATCCAAACCAATTTTCGTTGGAAGTTTTTGTTGAGGTCTACATTATATATTTTTTTTTAGTTTTATCATTCTCTTATTTTAGAAGTTACAGAGGGGGAGACACACTTTTTACCACTTTGGAAGTGTCTCTTGTGCAAACTGTTCAGTTTAGAAAAAAATGATATTAGTAATAACCTCAATATAATTTTTAAAGACCTATCCATAGATACCACACGTATGGATTTTTTGAGTTTCAATTCTAAGAATGGGGGGAAACCCCAAAATTTGTTTTTATTTTTGTGTGAAAATCCTAATGCGGTTCACATAATACATCTACCTACCAAGTTTCAACAGGATAGCTCTTATACTTTCGACAAAAAGTGGCTGTGACATACAGACGGACAGACAGACATGACGAATCTATAAGGGTTCCGTTTTTTCCATTTGGCTACGGAACCCTAAAAATAAGAAAGTAGTAAAGTAGGTAATACAATAAAACTTAAATCTAGACAAATAATAAAAAAGAGTAATGAAAATATAAATTGTGTGTCTCATGGCGGCACCAAATAGGTCTAGCTCAGAAAAAAATGCCGATCATATAGTGCCTTACGCTGGTTTACAAATAGACCTTAGGAGGTGACAAACTGATTTCTACCAATCCAAAAGAATTGATGCTGGATAAAACTACACGCACATGAAGGAAGCCATGAATAACTGCACTGTTGACTGGTGAAACGCATCAGCAATCGCATTCCGTGTTCATAGGGTACCGTGGAGGCCACTATGAAGGTGATTCTGTCGATTGACTTTATTTATAGGTGGCTCATGCTGCTGTCAATGACATCAGTAGATCATGTAGTATATTTTCTTTCCAGAGCACTCTTACCACAATACCGACCCGCGCCCGACTACGAGACAGCCATCCAACAGAAATACCAACAACAGAGAGCAGAAGCACAACTTCGATATCAGAACCACCACACGGCGCCCCTGGGGCCCGCGACGAAGCCCTACGGCTCCCACCCCGACATACACCGCGTGTACCCCGACGTCACACGACATACGGGACCCACAACCCTTGCTCCCCTCACAAATCCTGCGACGGACGACTACCCCTACCCCCTCAAATTCATGGGGACAAATTACCCTTTTGCGGTAAACCCCAATGTACACTACGTGAATGTCTACAAACCACCTCCTCCCTACCCGTCCAATGGTCTCGCCTCTAACTCAACCCCGGACCTAGCGGTCGCCAGCCAAGCACTCAACTACCATAGAGGTTATATTAACTCTCACGTGTCAGGATCAAGTCCAGACCTAGTCTCAACAAGAACAGCCCTCAACAGGCAGTACTTAGGTTATATCAATACTAGTCATATCAACTACGGAAGACCCAACATTATGCCCGGGACACACGGAACTTACAACAACCTAGCGTCAGTGTTAGACCCCAAACCACACATCATTATAGACCCTCATCACATATCAGATAATATTCAAAAAGTTTACGACGAAAGAGGGAATATTATGTACTCGATGCCGATGCATAGGATACCCTATCAAAGGCATGTAGTGTTACCACAAACACAACAAATTAAACTAGGAGATACTCAGGAACCTATTTATGAAAACGTTCCGTTACCGTGGCAGAATGAGGGGAAGATTACGATGAGAGATCGTGCGCAGAGTCTGACGACAACAGACGAGATCGCGCGACTAAATGAGAGAAACAGTAGTCACCCTACAATAAACAAATACCTATCACCAAACATGAATTTACCTTACGTTCCCGTCAAAATTGATAACCCAGACGGCCACTACGTTAACTCACAAATAATAAAAGGAGTTCGCGAGTCCAGCGTGCCAAAAGACCTAACCGTTTCTAGTCGATCAGTGAACCGAGAAGCCGAATTCGAAAACGTAGCGCTGTCCATCGACAGGCTATCGCTACAACACGACGAACGCGAATACGATGAGACACCCTATCAGAGTTTATCGACACACCGCGTATCGAATAACAACACTATTAACAAAGGTGATAACGTGACATCGATCGTAGTGACTGACTCGCGGTCAAACATGGCGGACATTAGCTCGAGTACGATAGAGACCGTTACTACAAATAGTTCAATGGATACTGAAACGAGTAAAACGAGTAGTAAAGAGAAGAAGCGGAGAAGATGGGGCGTATTCATGGGCAGGGCTAATAAGGGGGAGGTGAGATCTGCGACGCTGGGACGGAATAGAGCCACGCCGGCGCCGCATACACATCGATGGTCGACCGGACTGCCAAAGTTTCAGCCGCTGCCGCCTAGTATAACCAAAGAGACAATGGTAAGTAATTTTTATGAAATTTCCCCTTATACGAGCCGCCATATAATAAGATCCATACTCCTTTCCCTTCGTACATGTTCATACATCCATTCATACACGCCATTTGCTGATTTGCATCAGACTTTTCTCAAGAATATCACCATAAAATTCTAATAGAAATCTGCAAAAAAAAAAATAAGGATGAAATTATTATCTTAATTGTAATATATTTTTTCCTTAAGGGCGCATGACCAGAAAGTTGGCAACGTCGCAAATAGCTGTAATTTTTTTTTTTTAATAGCCTACCCTGAGTCCCACTGCTGGGCAAAGGCCTCCCCTTTCTCCTTCCAAACCTCTCTATAGTCAAATATTTACAAGTTTAAATTAATTTGGTAAATTTACTGTATGAAAATAAGAAATATGGCTCTGTAGTGCACTAAAACATTGATTAGGGAATACAATAATTAATATCGTAACACCGAATATATAATTTTAGATGTAAAAAAAAAAACTTTTCCGACTTCAAAAACAACAACAAAACAAAAAAGGGTGAAATAACCTAATTAATAACTTCTTTCGGATGTCGGTGGCTTTATTTTTTATTATTTCATTGATTTTTAGCCACCGACTTCCGAAAGAAGTTATTAATTAGGTTATTTCACCCTTTTTGTTTTGTTGTTGTTTTTGAAGTCGGTTACTTTTTTGAAAAAGTTTTTTTATTTTACCCTTTTTAGTTTATTTATTAAATAGTCAACCCAAATTCTTGTAAAATACAAAATTTTCTTACATATGCACTAATCTTGTAATCCGTCACAACATATCTACTATATATAAAAAAATCCATATCTCTAAAACTACTGAACCGATTTTTATGAAACTTGCAGTGTACCCTAAGTTGAACAATACCTAGAGTACAACAAAAAAGAATTACTTAAATCGAACTTGTAGTTCCGGAGATATGCGAGCACAAACATAAAAACATACATACATACACCTGTGAAATTTGGCACATTTGTTCAGACGCTGATATAGACTAACATATATGAAAACTGGGCAGTTCTGATAATATTACATACATACGGGTCGAATTGATAACCTCCTTTTTTTGAAGTCGGTAAAAAGTATTTGGAAACCTTCCAAATGCTTTTTTACACCTGAAACAGTTACAACATCAAATTCAGTGTTTTAATTGGGAAGGCAAGTGTCAAAGTGACATAAGTGTCCCAAAAGAACTGTCAAATCAAAGGAATTTTCTGAAAAAAAACGCTTTTATTGATGTAAAATGACTAGATGTTGTATAGGCTGTAAAAATGATGGAATATACAAATTTCCGACAATTCACACTATCAAGAAATAATGGGAGATACCCATTATTTCTTGATAGTGTGAATGGGAGATGTTTTAAAACTTATTCGTAATATAAAATAAAATCCACATGTAGCTTCAATCTCCATTTATTGGAAGAGACCACAGACCATAACCAACATATCTAGAACGATCTAACCACAGATTATAAACTTAATGGTTGATATTACAACACCTCCCTTTCAGAACTTTTGCTCAACCTCACAGAATTTACAACACAAAATTAAAAAAATGTTAACTTGTACATCAAACAATTAAGAGAATATTATAATTTACTTACAAGTACCTACTCGGTTTCTTAATTAAACGACCACTTCGAGTACGTTGTGACTCTTGGTTCAGGAATGCTAGATGACAGATTCGTTATTAGGACTTACTTGGCTAGGACACATAGATTTATTACTAGGACTTACTTGGCTAGGACACATAGATTTATTACTAGGACTTACTTTGCTAGGACACATAGATTCATTAAACACTACAGTGCTGTTTCTATTATAACAATCAGTATTGGTAAATGACTTTCTCAAATGTTCTGAAGTGCGCCTGAAGGGCTTAGAGTCATTATGTTTACATATCCAATATGACCTTGGTTCTTTACATTTTTTAACTACAATACCTTTCTTCCAGTAATCATCTTTCCCTGTTTTGTAAACAATGTTATCTCCTTCCTTAAATTCTACTTCCTTCTTTACACGTCTGTCATGAATTTCTTTACATATTGACTGCTTTAATTTTAACAATTTATGTATTTCCTTTTCCACTCTTGGCATTAACAATGTTTCTGCAATTGGTATACATGTTCTTACGCGTCTACTGTTTAATATCTGAGATGGAGATACTTGTAAACCTGACAAAGGCGTATTATTATAGGCCATAATATAATCTCGGTAATCGACACCGTCATCGTGAGCTTTCTTTAGTATGTTCTTACTTATATTAACAGCTTTCTCCGACATTCCATTACTGCGAGGATAATGTGGACTACTTGTTGTTAAACTGATATCCTTAGATTTATAATACTGAAAACATTCATAAGATTTAAAGGGATTATTGTCAGAAACGATTTCAACAGGATAACCAAACCTTGTAAATACTTCTTGAAAAGCATCAATAACACATTTGGATGTTTTATTTTGTAATGGTCTGACTTCCAGCCAATGTGATAAAAAATCTATAATCACAAGGTAAGATTTTCCTCCAAATTCCAATATATCTGTGCCAACTTTTGAGAATCTTAATTTAGGTATTTTGTGAGGTAACAATGGTTGATGAGTATTAGCTGATCTGTATTTCTCACAAGTGCGACATTTAGATACATGATCTTGAATATCTTGTGACATTTTAGGCCAGTAAAATATTTGTTTGCTCTTTTGGTACATTTACTTACACCTGGATGGCCTTCATGTAATAATTTCAATACATAAGGTTGCAACGATTTTGGAACTACAATTTTATTTTCAAGAAATACTAACCCTGACTCTACATAAATTTCATTTTTTAACTTAGAATATGTTTTACATTCTTTGGATATTTTATTTTCTTCTGGCCAACCCTTGTGATAATAGTTACTTATTTCAGAAAGAACTTTGTCTTTATTAGTTTCAGAACGAAATTCAGTTTTTCTTTCATTACTCATTGGTAAATGCAAAGATACAGAATGAACCATTTCTAACATTTCATAATCTTTATCGGTGTTTGTCAAACTATTGCGTGACAACATATCTGCAAAGTGTATATTTTTACCTGGTACATAATTGAGTTTCAGTTGATAATTAAGAAGTTTAATTCTTAAACGTCTTAGTCTGGGTGATCCTACCTTACTTATAGGTTTGCATATAATTGACAGTAAGGGTTTATGATCTGTTTGCACATTTATTTTATTGGCACCATATATATATTTATGAAATTTCTTTGTGCCAAAATATATAGCTAAGAGCTCTTTTTCTGTCTGACTATAATTTAGTTCACAGTTATTCATTGTTCTCGATACACAAGCAACTAATTTAAGAGTCCCACTCTCATCTTTTTGAAATAAACAGCAACCTATGCCATTCTGGGACGCATCACACTGTAACACAATTTCCTTTTGTGGATCAAATGGGCATAAGGCAGGGGTTTCTGAAATTTTCTTTTTCAGTTCATTGAAAACCTTATCATGCAATGGTAACCATTGAAATTCTACATCTTTGCGAAGCAATTTGCACAGTGGGGCCATAAGCTCAGCCATTTCAGGTACATAACGCCTCACATAGTTAAAGGAACCTATAATTTTTTGTAATTGCTCCTTGCTGCTTGGAACTTTCAATTTTAATAGAGACTCAACCCTTGCTTTATCCACATTCATCCCTTTTTCATTAAAAATTTGACCAACATACCTAACTTCAGTTTGCTTATATTGCAATTTTTCTTTGTTAAACTTAGCTTTTATTTCTCTAGCTCGTTGTACTACTTTGGAAACTGTGTCATCGTGCTCCTGCTCTGTGGTTCCCATCGCAAGCAAATCGTCGAACCAAGTTATTACATTTGGAATATCACCAAAGTAATTTTGTATCTGGTCCTGAAACACATCTGGAGAATTAGACAAGCCGTATGGCAAAACTAAATATCTATAAACTCCAAACGGTGTAGAAAAACAACATTTCCACGATGACTCCTGAGTCAAAGGCACATGATGGAAACCTTCAGCTAAATCAAAAACTGAAAAAAACTTCTTCCCTTTCAGCTTTGAAGCTATCTCATCTACTGTTAACAAAACTTGAGGTTTCCTTACAATATATTTATTTAACTCAGTGGGGTCTAGGCACAACCTAACCTTACCATTGGGCTTTTCAACTAAAACTAGTCGGTTAACACACGCATTGGAGTCAATTTCCTCTACTTTAGTAATAGCACTCCGAGTAACTAACCTATCCAATTCACATTTTAATGGTTCATGTAATTTATGAGGAATTTTTGGGGCTGGGTGGCAAATTTGTTCATGAGCTACAGTTGGAATACTACAAGACTTTGGAAACTTACCAATTCCTTCAAATATGTCTATATTTCTTTTAATAAATTGAGCTTTCTCTTCCTTAAATTCAACCTGTACACTTTGGACCCGTTTCACTAAATTTAGGGCAATACATCCTGGCAACCCCAACAACATTGACTTACAGTTTAGTACCATAAAATTTTCATAACATTCATTGTTTTTATATTTACAATGTAAATTTACTACTCCCATAGGTTTTACTGTTGACCCCTGGAACGCTTCCAAACTCTGATCACAGGGCCTAAGCTCCAGCTCACTACTCAACTTGTTGAATATCTTGAGAGGCATGACGCTAACATCTGCTCCAGTATCTAGCCTGCATGTAACCCTTTTGTTCTCAATCATGATATTTTCTGTCCAATCCACTCTGTTTTTACTTTTAACATTGAGGCAAAACACTGAAGATTCGGATGAAGTGTTGGCTTCCTTTTCCTGTTGTATTTGTTGCACTTTTTTCACTTTACAGCTCACAGCAAAGTGGTTTTCCTTTCCACACTTGTTACATTTCTTCCCGTAAGCCGGACATTGCCTCGGACCATGTGTGTTCTGGCATCTTCGACACTTAAATTGATTGTTAGACTGACTATTAGACGACCCACTGGCTCTATTCTTTGCTTTCTCTTGCTTCTTTTTAAACCTTGCTGCATCTATTTCGATTGAGGGATTCATCTCCTTTACCTGTATTTTGCTAATTTCGCTAGTTCGGCAGAAATTTGCGGCCTTTTCGAGTGTTAATCCATCTATTCTCAAAAGACTTTCCTGTAATGACTTATCCGCTACTCCTTGTACGATTTTGTCTCTTAAAATCTGGTCTTCAATCGACTCTCCCTTAACTGTGGTTCTATAATTACAGGTCATCAATAATTGTTTGCA
Source organism: Agrotis exclamationis (assembly GCA_950005045.1). NCBI lineage: Eukaryota > Metazoa > Arthropoda > Insecta > Lepidoptera > Noctuidae > Agrotis > Agrotis exclamationis. The sequence continues at coordinate 23,258,199 of OX465427.1, read as the reverse complement.
ATCAGTGAAAAAATTTTCGAATGACTCACCAGGTTTTTGTTTTCTTTCGTTGAACTTGTATCTTTCAAATACTTCGTTCACTCTTGGTGAAACATAACTTTCGATCGCTTTAATCACCTTGCTATATACTTTAGCATCTTCGATGGATAACGGCAGTGTGAGTGTCACCCTCGCGGACTCCGCACCCATCATATTTCTTAATAATGATAACTTTACTTTGTCCTGGGCTTCCTCTTGGCCAGTTCCAATCAAGAAATCTTCAAATGATTGCAACCAGAAACGCCATTCCGAAGCTGCACATGGCGACCGCAAGTCAAAATTTGGTGGCAACTTTACGGATTTCTCCATATTTATCGTTTAAACTTACGATTAACAACAATAAAACTTATTCATATATTTAAATTTTTACTTGTAATCCGGCTGCGCCATGTTTTAAAACTTATTCGTAATATAAAATAAAATCCACATGTAGCTTCAATCTCCATTTATTGGAAGAGACCACAGACCATAACCAACATATCTAGAACGATCTAACCACAGATTATAAACTTAATGGTTGATATTACAACAGGAGATACCCATTATTTCTTGATAGTGTGAATTGTCCTGCTGTGACTGCTGTGAGAACAAAAATTGTATTATCAATAAGGAAAAGCTATATACTAAACAAATTCTACCCTTGCGAAGCCGGGACAGGCCGTTAGTTGAATTTATTACTGAAATTCTATGATTATACCATAACTAAACAATCGAATACACCTTTCAAAATAATATCTACTTTTCTATTGGAGGTTAAGTATTGCATCGCTCTTTATATTATGAAATGGTTCGTCTGGTGGAAGAATTACTACCGGGACCGAGATTTGTGATAGTTAGGAAGTTAAAATTCTTATCATATTGCTCCAATCTATAAAATAGATGTAAAATTAGATGAAGAAGACAAACACAAAACTTGATGACATTTTTCTCAATACAGAATGTCAGAAGCAGTACTATATTCTTTGTAGAGGCTAGCACATGTAATACCTACTTAAAAATTACAATTTTAAATCCCAAGTACAAGTAAATGTGTGTTTAATGTAGTAGAATCAAATTTCTAGCCTCTCAACTAAATCACTTTTTTTCCTATTGTAGATGCACCGCGGCGTCTTAGTTCTGGTTTTAGTATATGCACTTGCATTGACGAATAATTTCCCATATTTGTTTTTTAGAATAAACTCAATTTTTATAACAAAATACGTGTTTGTTTTTTGTACAAGCTATACAGTAATCTGACTTATGGGACAAACGATCGCAGCGTCATCTACGAATAGCTTTGAGTTGCCATCCCCATTGCATTCCTATATCAATGTTTTAGTGCACTACAGAGCCATGTTTCTTATTTCCATACAGTAACATTGCTAAATTAATTAAAACTTGTTCATATTTGACAACTATTTGCGACGTTGGCAACTTTCAGAATATGCGCTCTTAATATTGTGTTCTGTTGCTAAAGTCTTTTGATTACAATGTTCCTATCATTAATTTGATCAGATTATGAGGCTTAATAACAATCAACATTTGACGAAAGTATTAAAGCAATGAAATTGCTGTTTTACATAATTTATATTTTATTACACTCATTTTGGCAACCTTAATAGAAATGATAGCTAGATTCTATGCTTTTATAGCATTTTTATTCGAAGAAAATTATAAATTGTAAAATGATCTGAATAATGTCTCATTTTTCTAGCATATAATTTCTTTCTCATGTAAATTAATATGTCTTTTTTGCGTTAATATCATTTGTACCATTTAACTTATTGTTCCCCAAGAAAGATATTTTACAATATCATCTATGAAAATAATAGTACTATTTATGCTCGTTAACTTGCAAACCAAATGTAATGATGTTATGTGTAGAACCTCATGTAATTTACCCACAAATAGTGATGTGGCACCCAAAATGCAATTAATCTGGAATATCCAAGCAATGCAAACACAGCTCAATGGTATGAGCCACGCGTTGTTTATCAACAATCTGCTCAAATACGATAACACACAACACTTGTTTGTTGTTCAGTGTCATATTTCAGTTGTATTCAGTAACGTCAGTTGATTGTCACATCTGGTGCTGATGCATCTATTTGCAAATCTCACAATTATAGGGAAATTCGTGAACAAATATATCGTCGGCGTAGTAAAAGTCAATTAGTCGACAAAAATTTGAGATATTGTACTTTATAGTTGTTGTGTTTACTTTTTAACCGACTTCAAAAAAAGGAGGAGGTTCTCAATTCGTCGGAATCTTTTTTTTTTTTTTTTTTTTTTTTTTATGTATGTTCCCCGATTTCTCGAAGACGCCTGGACCGATTTGGAAAATTTTTCTTTTGTTTGAAAGGGTATACTTTCCAATTGGTCCCATGATCATCAGGTCAGGATCTGATGATGGAATCCCAGGGAAATCGAGGGCAACCTTCAAATTTTATCGGCACATAGTACCATTTTCATATATTTTCTAAATCTGTTCAAGTATTTGCATCTGATAATCATCATCTCAGGTGGATGAGCTGATGATGGAAGGTACAACTCCTCAACGGCTTGGAGTTGGCATCGACTGATTTAGTTTGTGTTCGCATATCTCTGGAACTACAAGTCCGATTTAAGTAATTCTTTTTTTGTTGTACTAAGTATTGTTTAACTGACGGAATACTGCAAGTTTCATCAAAATCGGTTCAGTAGTTTTTGAGATAGGGAATTTTATTAGCATATTGTGCACTTGAGCGATGTTGTTACCGGTGCTACGGATTACAAAATTTTAGTGCACATACATGTAAGAGAATGATTTATTTGACAAGAATTGAGTTGAATATTTAAACTAAAAAGAGTAAAATAAAAAACTTTTTCAAAAAAAAATGTAACCGCCTTCAAAAACAACCACAAAAAAGGGTAAAATAACCTACAAAATAACTTTTCTTTCAGAAGTCGGTGGCAAAAAAAACAATGAAATGAAAAAAAAATAAAGGCACCGACTTCTGAAAGCAAAGTTATTTTGTAGGTTATTTTACCCTTTTTTGTGGTTGTTTTTGAAGGCGGTTACATTTTTTTTTGAAAAAGTTTTTAAAGTCACAAAGTAGGTTTTGTCGACTTATTGACTTTTCCCTCTACGCTAACGAATATATTCAAAAACGTGTTTTTCCGTTAATTACAACCTTTTTGATCTGGGGTTAGATTTTTTTAAACGTTAAATGCGAGAAATAGGGAAACGGGTTTTAGTTTAGTCTGACCATATGTGAATCCTAGTGTCGCGATGGCCGTGAGTTTTAAAGGTACCTTTCTGGAGCATGAAGTTGCAGGTTCAAACCTGGTTAGTATCAACCCATCAACATCTGCTTAGCACCCTGTTAAATTTAACTTCATCTACAGCTAAATTCCTATGTTTTGTATGGACCCATCTTTCACCTATTTACCTCTGCATTACTGTGCAATGCAACTTATTATATTCATTTATAAAGAAATGCATGATCTATAATGATTTAACTGCCAAACAACCCCGTAAAGAACAGACGCCTTTTATTTTAAATACATTGACATTGTGCAAAGGAAAGTAAACTTTATCACTTGCTCATAATGCTCAATTTTCTCTCCGATCATTTCTTCAGTAACGGAATTTTTTTAGGGTTCCGTACCCAACGGGTAAAAGAGGACCCTATTACTAAGACTCCGCTGTCCGTCTGTCACCAGGCTGTATCTCATGAAACGTGATAGTAAGGGACTTTACTCATGGCGCGATGCGACGCGATTCGACAGATTCCAACTACAAGTCAGTGAAAATCAACCGTGCTACTTAGAAATAATGATGCAATTCGATTGACCGGACGTCATCGTGGCGATCGTGTTTTGTTTTTCATGTACCCATAGATAACAACCTGTTTTAATGTCATATGTCGTAGTGGTAAGGTTGATTTTCACATGTAGTTGGAATCGGTCGAATTGCAATCGCGTCGCGCCATGGTGCGATGCGATTGCAATTCGATTGTAAAGTCCCTCAGACAGTTGAAATTTTCACGGATGATGTATTTTTGCAATCATGAGTGTGCCCAAGAACTCCACGACCTCATCCCACCAGCCCCCTTCTATCATCGCACATCTAGACCCACGGCAAATTACCATCCTTACCTCATTGTTATACCACCAGTTCGCACTAAGCGTTTCCAAACGTCTTTTATAATGCGGACAGCGAAGGAGTGGAACTCTCTGCCTGCGTCTGTGTTTCCGAATACATGAAACCCTAATCTCTTCAAAGTTAGAGTGAACAGGCTTCTCCTGGGTAAGCTCGCTCCATCGTCGACCTTGTCTTAGTCACTCCTGACCTAGACTAAGGTCAAGAGCAAACCCTTCAAACACAAAAAAAAATCAGCATAAAATATAATGTTGAAGGGGGCTCGGAATACAACCGACATGTTTTTTTTTTGGCGTTTTTCGAGTCTGACTCGCACTTTGCCGTATTTTTTTAATGTCTTAGCAAGAAAACGAAAATGAGAAGCCCAAAACCCAGCAAGATTTCCAACCCTTCAAATCTATCCAATAAGAACGTTACCCCTTTTATCCGCAGGTCCAAATCCTAGAACGCAAGATGTCAGACGAGCAACTGTCGTTCGCGTTCGAGCAGATCCCCAAGGGTCGTGAGACTGGTGGAGAGTTCCGCACGGCGCTGCTGCCGCAGCACGCCGCGCTCAACGGCTTCTCGTCCGACCACCTGCCCTATGAGGACAACAGGGTCCGGCTGCATCCCACGCCGAATAACCCGCACGGGTATATCAACGCGTCGCATATCACGGTGAGTACGGTGAGACCCCCTGTGGGTCGGAAGATTAGGCAATGTAGAATAGAATGACCATGTGATTTTTCGGTATCTGTATACGATTTTGTTTTTTTTTTTAGTAGGATAATACGGGCCCTATTACTAAGACTCCGCTCCGGTTTTTCAATTGAACTTAGTTTGGGACGTATTCACTTTTGGCTGACTTTGGTGAGAAAGTCAATGTGTATGCTGCGCATTGATTTTTATGCGAAAGGTTGGATGAATTTGTCCATCTAGTCAAGCTTCAGGTACAGGACCTAACCTTTATTTTATTATTTTCGGGTATCTTGGCAGATTACAATAGTTAAGACAATAACAATAATATGGCCAATTACAGGTATTCACAAATAGGTTTCATTGCGGTATATACGTTCTCGTGGGCCAATTTACGACTACCACGAGTGCGAAGCCGCTGGCAAAAGCTAATATGTTTATAATATCATGAGATTAAAAAATTGTATATATCAGATACGAAGACTCGGCTCCAAACGATAAAGTTTATACAGTTGCGATGTTCACAGATGATGTGTTTTTATTAATACTATAACAACAAATACTAAAAAACAGTTAAATAAATATTTAAGGGACCTCCCATATTTATAATATACATGATTTTCGTGCGCGAGTCCGACTCGCACGTGGCCGGTTTTGTTATAGCTCTAACTTTGTACGCATTTATCCTATTTGAGTAATAGGTGCTTCCAAAAATACTCAAAATAGACTAGACAGGGTTTTATAATCTTGAAACAGAAGGAAAAGTTCATAACGTTTTACTCACTCGTCTAATATTATCGATTGAAGAGTTTATTTACCTACGCCTGGCATACAAATATCTATTCGATGCGAAAATCGGAGCTACGTCTTACATCGCAGCAGCCTATTTCAGAGGCACTATGCTAATTGTCCTGTAAAGTTGGATCACTACAGCCACACAAACGTCTCAACTGTCAGTAGGCCCCGCCTCCCACGTGACATTCTCTCTATCTCTTTACCGCGCGTGGGAGCGAGGGGGTGCGCGAGAGAGCGAAATAGTAAAATAATCACTGGCAGAACGTTCTGCCAATTCCCCTCCCCTCGCCCCTGAGACGTTTGAGTGGTTGTATATTCCATACTCATAAAAGATCTTCTCTTTTTTGTTCTAGATGACAGTGGGCAGTACGCAGCGTTTCTATGTAGTAGCTAAAGTGGGCAACGCTCCAGCCACCAGTTCCACGTCCGTGTCGGGCTGCACGTGCGGCGGGGGCTGCGCCCTCGTGTGGGCGGCGGCGGCGCAGGTGGGCGCGCCACTGCTGGCCCGGCTGGCCGGCCCGGGGCAGCCGCACTACCTGCCACATGATAACACCACCAAGGACTTTGGGAAGGTATGGTCTTTGAAGCGAGCCTGCTGACAGCGCGATGCGACCGATTTCAACTAGAAGCGAAAATCATCCTTACCACTACGACATATGACATAAAAAGTGCAGTTATCTACGAGTAAATGAAAATTAAAACATGCTCGCCACGACGACGTAAGGCGAATTGCATCATTATGACGTAGTAGCAAGAGCGATTTTGATTTTTAGTTAGTAGAAGTTGCAAATCGCACGAATCCCGTCATGAACAAGCTCGCTAACTGTCCAGTTCTCTTTATGTTTCGCCTTCTCCTTTTAATCCGGTAAAAATGAGTCTAGTTTATTACGCCAGGGATTTGTCCAAAAGACAGGGACAATATAAGAGTTAAAAACGTCGTATATACACCATAAGGACAGAAATATGATGATTTTTGTTTTCGTATTATGTTGTGGCCACCCTCTGGTGTCAAAGTTAATTATACCACCTCTTGGAACACCACAAACCTCTGATATGACTTTAGACTTATTATTTTTATGTTAAAAGTCCAGGTCCAGGCCAAAGAAAAGATGGATGGATTGTCTAAGGAATGATATGAAAGAAAAAGGAGTAAATGATACTGTGACGTCTGATAGGGGAGAATGGAAGAAGAAAACGTGTTGCGCCGACCCCAAATAGAATGGGATAAGGGCAGGAAGAAGAAGAAGTAGAAGAAAAGTCCAGGTTTCCTAACGATGTTTTCCGTCCCCGATGTCAATGATGTACAAGAAAAACTCGGAAAGTACTCACATTAATTGAAAAATACACATTGGTACTAACCTCGAACCTCATGCATGAGAAGTGAGGTAAAATAATGATGACAAGTCTTTCACTTCAATTTCTCAATTTAGTACCCAACCGGGAATTATTTTATAGCCGGATCCACACGCTTGCCGCTTGCCACAAACCTGTATAAACGCCAAGCCTCTACAAACGTTTGGCTTGCTCTTGGAAAACAAACGGGGCCTTCCACACGCTTGCTAGTGTGTTAGTTTGTTCTGAAGAGGCAAACATGACGGACGTCGAGGTCGAGAGAAAGAAATATAAATAAATCTGTTCCTTTTTGTGTATTTTTAACCGACTTCAAAAAAAAAGTAGGTTCTCAGGTCGTATGTTTGTATGTATGTTTGTCCGCGATTATCTCGCGTTTGGCTGAACGGATTTTGATGCGATTTTTTTTTAATTATGTATTTTAGTTAAGTTTAAGTATCTTGTAAATATTTAGTTTTATTAGTTACTTATATACCTATAAAAATAAATATTAAGTAATTATTATATTTTATTATAGGTATATACCGGGTGTCCCTATGCTCCGTGATGGAAAAGTACAATAAAGACAGTTTTACATAAAGAAGACTTCATGTATTTATTTTAAAAACTAATTGAACTAAATTCAAATATTTTTAATCATTTTCAAATAATAAACAAAAAGCACAACGGAAGCCCGTTCGCCAGCAGAGCACAAACTAGACTGAGGGGCGCACAAACGTGTGGATACTTCGCAAGCGCTTGCGGCGAGTAGGGAAGGGAGTTCCCTTTGATTTGTGTCATGTCATCAAAAACCGACACTCGATCGGTTTGCCTCCAAGCGCTTGTAAGCGCTCGCAAGCCAAGCCAAACGCTCTATCCACACGTTAGTATTTGTGAAGGCTTGTCGAGGTTTGCCAAGCTTGTGGATCCGGCATATGACTTTTTTTGCGGTGAAAAATGCCTAACGCATACCCGAACCGTCCAGGGGGACGGCCGCGGCCGGGTTATGTGGGGTTTGCACCCACTATTAAACACCGCCGTGAGCCTACATTCGTCTTCATGGATGAGCCGTGAGAACTGCTACGCATGACTCATCGACGCAGCCCGCTTCCGGGCGCTAACTCTTTTGGCCATTTTATATATCCTACTACTTCTAGCTATCTAAAACTTTGACGCACCTTATCCCTATAGTTCCAGGTGACGGCGGGCACGTCGTCCCGCACGTCGTGGGGCGCGTCCGTGCTGGTGCGCGTGCGCAGCGGGCCGCGCGTGCGGGACGTGTGGCACGTGCACTTCGCGCTCTGGCAGAACGGTAGCACCGCGCCTGACATCACACACTTCTTAGGTAAGTAAGTGTATATGTGACGTCCGTGCTGGTGCGCGTGCGCAGCGGGCCGCGCGTGCGGGACGTGTGGCACGTGCACTTCGCGCTCTGGCAGAACGGTAGCACCGCGCCTGACATCACACACTTCTTAGGTAAGTAAGTGTATATGTGACGTCCGTGCTGGTGCGCGTGCGACGCAGTGAAACCTTAGTTAAGTTTCCCTATTCCCCTCAGCGTTCCTGTCCGAGGTGAACAGTCTCCGCCTGGCGTGTGAGGCAGACAGCCTGCAGAGTGCTGGCGGGGTGCGCGGGGCGGGCGCTCCCATCGTGTTCAGCTGCGAGCTCGGCGCGGGACGCAGCGGGACTGCGCTCGCGGCCGACCTGCTGCACGACATACTGGATAACAACCAGGTACGATAATAACCTCAACTCTACAGAAACATATTGAACAGATGTTACCAAATACCCAAAAAAAATATCTTCATGTTCATCATCATAATCAAATCGCAAGACATTCAACTAGATTCTAAGCGACTGATCCGGCTAATAACTGATAAACTCTGAACTCATCTTACTAGATTTAACATATATCCTGAAAAACTTAAGAAAATTAGTTAATAAAGGCCATTCTACGCCCATCCGTAACCCCAAAAAAGACCAGCTGTTTTAATTCATTCGTAAGCTTAAGATGTATTTTCAACTCAGCTCCTTTAGTCATGTTACATAGATTTAATCTTGCTGCCTGTTTGTTGTTCATTAGATCCTACAGGCTTCAAAATATTTAAATACGTATGATTCCGATTCTCTGAGAAACACAAATACCGTTCATATTTCTTTACCTTACTCATTTTAGTTTTTTATTCACAATAAAATACAGAAACTCAACTATTTTCTGTTCCCCAGGAACTAGACATCCCCCGCACGATCAGCATGCTTCACCAACAACGCGCCAACTTGATACAGAACGTGCATCAGTACAAGTTCCTGCACCAGCTACTACTACAGTACTTGAAGCAGTCGCGACTCATATAGACACATCACTCTGCTTACACTGAAGTATAAGTCGTTATTGAAACACCGGTCTAGCGCGGAAAGATGGTAGGAAGGAATAATTCAAGGTTAACCTAGGAATACGCCAGGCCAGAAGTAACATAGGACTACGCCAGATGCAACCTAGAACTACGCCAAGTGTAACATAGGAATACTCCTGGTGTAACTTAGAACTACTCTAGGTGTGACCTAGAAATACACCAGGTGTATCGTAGGAATACTCCAGATGTGTCGCCTAGAAATACGCCAGGTGTAACGTAGGTATATGCCAGGTGTAACGTAGGAATATGCCAGGTGTAACTTTGTAATACGCCATGTGTGTCTTTGTAATACGCCAGGTTTAACCTGGAACTACACCATGTGTGACCTAGAAATACGCCTGATGTAAGCTGAGAGCAAAAGTGTAGTCTTGGAATGTCTATCAGTATTACCAAGACAATATCGATACTTGTTGGTTTACGGATGGAAGTCGCTACGTTCTTTGCTTTATGAGAAAACAACAGGACTGCTCATTGAATCTTTTCTAAAAAGTTATTAAAAAAATAACAAGCGAAAAAATACGAAAACGCAATAAATACGAATCGAGATTTTAACACAAATAAAATAACACGATAGTTCTATTTAAATGCAAAAAGATTTTTCCTGTAATTTCATTTGCTTTACAGGATTAGGTCATAAGTAAAATAACAAGTTTTTTTTAAAATAATTATTGCATGAGATTGACTAATTAGTGCCTTATTAAAGAGACAAGATGTTAGAAAACATCGATAAATCATAACACTACGGTTTATCGATGTTTGAGTGAAGCGACACGATCATATCGATATTTAAATCGTGTATTCGATACTCTGCTAGTTGCTCAACACATCGGTTAATATAAGAGCATGCCTTACACAAATTATACCATAATTTGACTCTAAGGTTGAAAAAATATTATTGTATATCATCAAGTTCTATTAAAGAACCTTATACACGTAGTTATAAGATATAATATCGATCGACTGGATCATAGATCTAATACTTATGAGATTTTTACGATTGATGACTGAGATGATAAAAATGTTCCACCTTCATCTAGTGATTTTGTATATTATGTATTTATTAAACGTTTTTTAATTGATGTTTGTATAGAAAGTGATTTTTATAAACTTACAGAGAGTTTTTGTGATTGTTGAATGGATTTTTTATATGATATACCCGATGTGGGGATGTTTTAATGAATTTATATGTAAATGAAAAGTATTATATTGTAATACAAGAGGCAGGATATCTCTGGTCACTGAGAAAATTTTATGTAAATGTGCTTTTTTTTTTTTCGTGGTAAAATCATCAAATGAGTCCTCCCACCCCGGGCAGGGCGGGAGGGACTGTCAGACTTGTACTGACTAAAATCCACGGTGTCCTTCAATAGCCCGTTATGTCCCGGGGTCACGGTAATGAGATAAGTCCCGCAACCCCGGCAGGCTTTGGCCCTCTAGAGGGGGGCCCCGTCATCATGCTGACACTCCTTGAGGCGCGCGTGGAACACAACGCGCCGTCGACCCGGGCATGGTCCATGGTCGGGTGGCGAGTTGCCCTTTACTCGCCGCCCGCATGCCCGCGCCTACGGTGGCCGGAAATCGTCCCGCGACGTCCGACGCCGTGGGCGTCTACCACTGCGGCTGGGGCGGAGGGAGGACGCTGTCCTCTCTCTCTCGCGGCTCGCCTCCTCCTTCACGAGCATAACTGCTTCGCAGAAGGAGGCGACCGCTTCCCACTCCGTCTCGCCCCGCAGCATGGCCTCGACCAATGCCGGGCGCGAGAGGTCTCCGCCTATCGCCGCCGAGAGGACACGGCGGTGCTCTGCCCAAGCGGGGCAGTCCTGCACCGTATGCTCCACCGTGTCCTCCGGGCGATCTTCGCAGTGGTGACACCCGGGCGTCTCTTCCCTCCTTATCAGACACAGGAACCTCCCGAAACTTCCGTGTCCGGTGAGGACCTGCGTCATGCGGTAAGTCAGGACGCCGTGACGTCTTTCCAGCCACATGTAAATGTGCTAACTTATCTTGATTACATGTATTTTGATCAAGAAATTAATGTTCGTGCTAACAATATTCACACAACTAAAAGACAAATTCTCTAAAATCTAACTTATTTATAAATTCAATCACCACTATTCATTTGATACACGCTATTATCAATAGATACTGCAAAGATGACCACAATCGAATCTACCTTATGTAAAACATAGACAAATATCTATCGCTCAAGTAAATCTACACAAAAAATACTCGTACAATGCTTTTATTTCAACTTTTATACTCTATTACAACCAATACTTGTATTTAATGTTACAAAACGGATATCCTGCCTCACAGTAGTTAAGGATCTGTCAAACAGGCAAGTTATCGGACACCAGGATTATACTTGTCCGGAATTTTTCCATTCCGGTTTGTCCGAACCTTTTAATTTATTGTGAATCGTACGACGTGCCTTAGTCAGAGATTACCGAAGATCTGATGAATCTTTCGCGTGCCTTCTAGACTTATGTTTTTATCTCAATTACGAAGAATTTTCACAATCTCAAATTTCGCGTTCTTTCTACAAAATGTGCTATTAATTTTGCGTGTTGATGGCACACTTTCTCAAACAAGAATTAAGCCTCATTTAGACGATGCAAAAAATTGCATGGTAGTTGCATGCAAGTGTTTGCATGTTTGATCAACAGAATTCAAGCTTGCATGCAATATGTTAAAGCGTGTAAATGGGCCTTTAGTGTGCTTAACGCAAAATCTATACTAATATTATAAAGCTGAAGAGTTTGTTTGTTTGTTTCAACGCGCTAATCTCAGGAACTACTGGTTCGAATTGAAAAATTCTTTTTGTGTTGAATAGACCATTTATCGAGGAAGGCTTTAGGCTATATAACATCACGCTATCACTAATAGGAGCGGAGCAGTAAAGAGAAATGTTTCAAAATCGGGAAAATGTATTCCTTTTCGAGAGATTCCGTTGCGTGCGCTGCGTAAACGGTTAAAGATACGCAAAAATAATGTACTACGGAATTATTCTTGATAAAAAGTTCTAAAATAAAGTCCGCGAGAGCATATATCTATCTTTTAAGGTTAAGTCACTATAACTGGAAATCAAATTTAATTTTAAAGTAATGCATTATTTGCGAAGGTATTTTCATTAACATGATATTAATCCTTATCCAAATAAATACGTTAACCATCACAAGCATTTAATTTTGAACAAAATTGCCCTTGACATCGTTTGATTTCAATGAATATCTTAGGAGATATCATAGTTTCAAAATAATACCACAACAAAATAAAGACAGCCCGGGCATAATTGCGGCGGTAAGATCCCTCTTTGAGAAGTGGTTGGAGATGCGCTACGGCGTCCTCACCTTCAACCTGATACAAGTTCTCCCCGGCACGGGTGTTTCGGGATGTACCTCAGGGATTCGGTGGCGGGCCAGGGGAATGGGGAGCAGTCGGAACACGTGATTTTTGATAAACTCAAAAAGTACTGGACGGATTTGAATGTTTTTTTTTGCTGTATAGGTATTAAGTCTGGCCAACATAATTATAGGCTATAATTTATCTTGGAAACTTGAACACCTGGTGCAGAACCGCAACAGACCAGCTAAACTATAAGAGATGCAAAAATGGTGGCATAGCAAAAATTGTTCCACGTGATGAGCATTTTCTGCTGAGAGAATATATTAGAAGATCTGGAACACCTGATGTGGAACTCCAAGAGCCCAGCTATACTATAACATATATAGGAATGACGTCTTAGCTAGAGTTGTTCAGCCTGATGAGCACTCTCTGTTGACTTATAAAAGTCGAAGATCTGGAACACCTGTTGTGGAACTCCAAGAGCCCAGCTACACTATAAAACATATAGGAATGAAGTCTTAGCAAGAGTTGTTCAGCCTTATGAGCACTATCTGTTGACTTATAAAAGTCGAAGATCTGGATCAATGCCTGTTGTGGAACTCCAAGCGCCCAGCTACACTATAACATATAAAGGAATGACGTCTTAACAGGAGTTATTCAGTCTGATGAGCACTCTCTGTTGACTTATAAAAGGCGAAGATCTGGAACACCTGTTGTGAAACTCTAAAGCCCAGCGACACTATAACATAAATGAAAGATCTGGAACGTTTCAAATCGTCTTGCGCATCCCGTTTTTTTCCCATCCCCGGGCTCTTAGAATTCGATATCAGACGTTTCAAACTTCGATTTTGACGACCCGTTGTCGCTGGCATAAGCAACAGTATCCGCGTACGAAGTCGCGGGCAGAAGCTAGTCGTCAAATATTTATATAGCCAACTTCAAAATAACGGATCAATTTGGATTGCATGCACATAACGCAAGAATAAAATGTTTTATTAAATATTGTATGAAAGGACAGATTTCTCAATATTTTGTGAAATTGTTAAAATTCTTCGTAATTACTATTTTATACCGTTCGTATTCGATGTATAGTCGACATTGTCAGTCACTATCTTATGTTCAAGTATTATGCCTAGTTGAAAGTTATTGTTTGAAAATTTCTCAGGTATTTGTTGACAGTGGGGCGAGATGATTAAGTTATTCATACTGCCACGCATTTAAAACAATATTAAAGCATTTATTTCTATTAGATCATTTATTTAACGCTGCTTTTTCTTCACAAATGTGGTTTAGAATCTGACGCGTGGAGCTTATGCTCAATATATTTCTCTATCATGATTAGCAGAACTGCCGTTACCTAGTTCCACTGTCTGATATATACCCACTGTACAGTTGGTGCAACAATGTGTTCATACCTGTTCAGTGTAGTGCATTCTAAACTAAAATTACGTGCCCCTCCACAAATACATATAATTACATGTTTGTATTCAGGTACTTATCAGTCCAAAAAAATGGTGTCGCAATCATTCGTTTTCTCGAGTTCATTATCTAGTTAGTAACTGGAGTTATAGCATTATCTAGCTAGTAGTTGGAGTTAATGACTTGCCATACATCATTAATTGAAGTTTGGTTTCTCAATGGATCTTACCTGTGTGTAAATTAGGTGTAATTATTGTACTATGCAATGGAGAGGCACGCAATTTCAGCTTAGCCGAGCTGTACCTGTCTAGTCAAACGGCAACTCCATATTATTGTTAGTTTGTTTGCTTGTACATACGCTTGAACCTTGTTTGTATGCCCAAAATATTAAGGTTTACATTTTTTTAGTCACTTATGATTTGCAGTGTTAATCGTGTTCGTTTTGTGATGTATTTATGACTAAAATTTTTATATTTTACTACAGTAACTTCTGTATAATTCCAGTATTGATATCTTTATTGTGGATTGTCCTGTCAGGCTGAGTGCCGTGGTATTCAGACAGGCGAAACATTCTGAACTTGAAACTGACAATAAAATGTACTAAGAAACGTTTATCATCTTTTTATATCCCTCACCTCATGGTAGGTATAATACTTCGCCAGGTATGGCACTGCGAAACAGTGTTTCCAGAGTGAGTGAGAGTGCTGCCAGATGATAAAATCAAATCAGCGCTGACCGCGGTGCACTAAGCGCTAGATTCGAATATGTTCACGAGACAATAAAGCGCTAAAACGGCTCAAATGAGTCAATAAAGCGCTAAAACGGCTCAAATGAGTCAATAAAGCGCTAAATTCGAACTTTTATCTGAGGCGCTTTTTAGACGATAGATAGTGATTCACATAATCGCCCTTATTAAATAGGGGCTGTATCATGTGCTCTTAAAGAGACGCAGATCGTCTCGTTTTAAGAGCACACTTTTATCTCGCTTACGGCTCCGTGTATTGCTCTATGTATTTAGTATGCGAGATTATTTAATCACATTGATCGAGGAGAAAGCGTCGTACGTACGACAAAAAAAAAATGAAATCACGAAGTGATTATAGTGAAAAACAACTTTTTTATTACTTATGAATTTCCTATAATAATTCGCAAACGCTACGAACCTCTTTACCTCATCATAAAGCGTTATTAGTTAAAAAACTGCTTTTTACGGCTGATATTGACGCACCCGTATCCACTAACCATTCCGTATCTATACTATCCACTAGCAAATTAACCCAGTTAATGCTATCACAAGCTAAAATATGCTTAGGCACGAAAAAACTGAGTCTCACTCAGCTGTCCGCCTTCATCGTTCCGTGACATTGACACTGCACCTGAGTCAGCATCGCCCAGCGCGTGCTCAAAACACGCTACACGCCACCGACCTTGCTGAGTCTGGCGTCCACGACGAGCATTATCGCTACGACCCACATACGGGTATTTTGTGTGACGCTGCTGAGCAAGCAAATGTAGTAGGAGGTCGCAGGCGATTGAGAGGAAAAGTGGTTTGTGGATGGAACAGTCATGTTCGTGACGCTCACCGTGATGCCAGGCTTAAATTCCAGGAATGGGTGAGACACAGAAGGCCAAATAGTGGATTAGTTTACGAAGAGATGTGTGAGACCCGTAAAACATTCAAGAGTCGCTTGAAATGGTGCCAAAAAAACGTAGAACAGATCAAAATGGACAATTTAGCAAAGCAAAGAGCCTCTAAAAATTTTAGTACATTTTGGAAGTCGACACGCAGGTTGGATGTTAGGCCTGGTCTACCAGTGAGCGTGGGTGGGACTAGTGACCCAGAGGGTATTGCAAATATGTTTATGGAACATTTTAAGGTGCAATCTCCACTGGGTCCTTCAGTTGCTATGGTCGGTGCTGAGTCTGACAGTGGAGGTGCGGATACACTCTCACTTTTTTCAGCTAAGCTAGTCAGATCCGTCATCCAAGGCATGCGCATGAGGTAAATCGCCCGGCCACGATGGACTCAGCATCGAGCATTTTAAATATGCGGGGGTTCACCTGCCGAGGGTTCTGTCCTGGTTTTTCACAAAGTGCATTAATCACTCTCATTTGCCTGCTGAGCAACGCAAACTATTGTAATACCTATAGTGAAAAACAGGACAGGGGATATCTCGGACAAGGGGAACTACCGCCCAATCTCCCTTACGACCACAGCTGCTAAAATATTGGGCAGTATGCTTGATTCTTGCCTGAAGGAGTATCTGAGTTTGCATGATGCACAGTTTGATTTTCAACCTGAACTTTCAACGGAAAGTGCTGTACTTAGTTTGAAGAATACTGTTCAATATTATACAGACGAAAAAACGCCGGTGTATGCCTGCTTCCTGGATCTCTCCAGAGCCTTCGACCTGGTGTCATATGGTGACAGGAATGTACCGGCACCAGTGCTTAAGCTCATGCAGTATTGGTATGCCAACCAAACGAACTCTGTCAAGTGGACCGGAACGTTCTCTGAGTCATATGGGTTGGATTGCGGTGTGAGACAGGGGGGTTTGACGTCTCCACGGCTCTTCAACGTCTATATATGTCAATGATCTCATAGTCGAGCTCAGTAGTATGCGTGTCGGTTGTCGGGTTGGTGGTGTTAGTATTAACAACATCAGCTACGCGGACGACATGGTGCTGCTGGGTCCGACTGAGGGATCTATCAGAGAAATGCTGAAAGTCTGTGAGAAGTATGCTGCCTTGCATGGCCTTGTGTACAATGTACGCAAATGTGAATACATGGTTTTTAAAGGCCGCCGGTAGGACGGTAGGTGCCCTAATCATGACCCTAGTTTTACCTTGAATGGCATGAGTATTGATAAAGTCCACCAATTTAAGGACTTGCGGCATATACTTACCGACGATCTTAAAGACAATGTAGACATTGAAACTGAGCGTAGGGTACTGGCGGTCCGAGGGAACATGTTGGCCCGTAGATTCATGTACGTCAGGATTGAGGAGCCACATCAGATTTTTAAAATCTGATTTCACCATTATTTAGCAGCTATGTAGCTGATTTTGCAGCACAAATTCTAGATTTAGCAGCAAAATATATCACTAGTTATATTAATGCAAAAGTGGCTCCTCAATCTAAACGTTTGAATTGAGGAGCCACCTTAGATCTCGGTAAGTAATAGATGCACATTGTTGAAACTTTTGCAGCATTTAGCAGCAATTGTGCATATTATCGTCTAAAAATTTGGCCACTGTAGCGCTAAAGTCAAAGAAAATACAATAGTTTTAGTTGAATATATTAATTGATCGCTCACATCCAATATAATTTCAGCTCTTGCGTCTAGATTGAGGAGCCACACTAAAACTATTGTATTTTCTTTGATTTTAGCACTACAGTAGCCAAATTTTTAGACGATAATATGCACAATTGCTGCTAAATGCTGCAAAAGTTTCAACAATGTGCATCTATTACTTACCGAGATCCAAGGTGGCTCCTCAATTCAAAAGTTTAGATTGAGGAGCCACTTTTGCATTAATATAACTAGTGATATATTTTGCTGCTAAATCTAGAATTTGTGCTGCAAAATCAGCTACATTGCTGCTAAATAGTGGTGAAATCAGATTTTAAAAATTTGATGTGGCTCCTCAATCCTGACGTACATGTAGATTCTACCGGTGTGGCGACCAAGTTAAAATCACCCTGTTTAAGGCGTTTTGTCAAGGTTTGTACGCGGGGGGTCTATGGGTCAGCTACACCAAAAGATCGCTAGATGTCTTACGCGTTCAATACAATAATGTTTTTAGGATGCTGTTGAAACTGCCCCGCTTCTGTAGCGCATCAGAGATGTTTGCACAGAACCGAACTGATGGCTTCCATGCAGTCATTCGCAAGAAAGTCTCATCACTGATGCGTAGAGTGCGGGTCAGTGACAATAGCATCCTGAAGACAGTAGCCGAGAGCCCTTATGCGCCTATTTTGAGGCACTATGTGGAGAGAATGGTCAGATTCTTTTATATATCCTTCTCTGCACATCGTACCTCTGACATTTCTTTCTTTTTGTATTTGTGTTTGTACTACTAACACTAGTTATAAGGTATCCTACCTTTGATTAAAATAAAATAGCGGAAGATATGTCACTACACGATAGCGCATGGACCGCATAAATTAGGCCAATTGGCCTAACAGTCCTTAGTCGCAATACGAGTAGATTTCGGTTGAGATGTGCGTGCGTGTATATTTCAATTTTGAAGAGCGAGATAGAAACATACAATGCGATAATGTGCGACACGTTTGGCTAAAACAAGGCCGCGCCGCCGCCCGCCGCCGCTCGGCGTGTCGACTACTAACGAACTAATACGAAGAGCGGTGATGCTCCGTCTTGGTCGTACGCCACCTTTGTGCATTATTCTGTCTCTTTCTTTGTTGGCGTGTAATAACAACGATTGTTTGTGTGAGTAAATGTGTCTGTGTACGTATAAGAGTCACTGTTTGAATACTTAACGTAAGAATGTAAAATATCCACCGCTATTTTATTTTAATCAAAGGTACTAGGGCATACTTCTAAAAAAGATCACATAGGCATAGTCATTAAACTTATTACATCGCGTTCTAGAATAGTTGTAAAGGTCACAAAAACAGACACAATTTCAGGTTGACTTATAATTTATTAGGATTATTTACATCATAATCATAGAAATTGGCTCATAGGATCTTCCTCCCGCCTCTTCTTCATTTTGTATGCCTCTAGTTCGTCTTCCGTGGGCGCCTTAACATCGAACATACTGTTGTATGGACGCTTCCTCTCGTCCACCGACAGGAGATAGTCGGCACGCTTTTGTTGTCTTTCTTCCATTTCTAGCGCCTGAAACAAAACGTTTTAGAATTAAATAAGCTTTCAATGAACTTGAATTATTATAACATTTAATTTTAGATACCGAAAATATAAACTTGGATGTAGAGTTGTTGACGCCACACCAATTTACAAGTTTTTTTTGCCAACTTTAAAAAAAGATGGAGATTATGTATTCAGCCAGAATTTTTAAATATCTAATGTCGATTAAGTCTTTATTTTTATCGTTGTCATGGTATAAAGTATCGTATGGAACTCTTGAGTAAATCGCATTTATATATCGAGGGCCATTAAACACTAGCGTCGCTTACGGTGCATCCACACCGCCGGTAACATTTGTGGAGCAACAAAAGGCAACACGGTAACATTCGGCAACATTCGGTAACTTTTGTGGCTCCTTGTTACTATTTGTTGATTGTTACTCATCCACACCGCAGTAACATCCGACAATAAATGTTGCCGTGTTACTGTATGTCGAGTAACGTTGCTCGAAAATCGGTAACATTGTTAGATAATGGGGTTAACATTGTTACCGAATGTTGAGCAACGTTACTCGACTTACTGTAACACGTCAACACTTAGTAACATTAAATAACATTTTGTTGGCGGATGTTACCGAATGTTGAGCAACGTTACTCGACTTACAGTAACACGTCAACACTTAGTAACATTAAATAACATTTTGTTGGCTGATGTTACCGAGTAACATTTGGAAACGTTGAGCTACAAATGTTACCGGCGGTGTGGATGCACCGTTAGGATTCAAATACTTGAATCACTTGCTACGCTCGTGATTCAGTAAATAACGTCCTTCGCTTGCTTTTGATTCATATATGGCCCTCGCTCTAAATCAGTCCTTTGTTCACTTGTTGCATAATATACTATTTTACTACTCTCAATCTAGTTTTAAATATTAAATATAACTCTTTAACATACCTTTTTCAATTTGTCCTCCTCCTTCTTTCCCTTCTTAAGTTCCTTCTTCTTCTTCTTTTTGGCTTTCTTTTTATTCTTCTTCTTCTTACTAGTCTTCTCTGTTTTAGATCTGATTTCTTTCTCCGAGTCTGAAGAACTGCTATCTGAACTTGTGTCTGATGATGAGGATTTGTCTGCTTTCTCTTTTTCTGTGGAAATTAAAGTTTTTTTTAACTCTTTTTTTTTGTATATAAACACTCATATTCTGTGGACACAACTTCAGGCAATGTATTTGGACAGAAACTTTCTTACTACAAAAAGTTAAAAACAAATGGCAGTTGAACACTGTTGAAAAGTTTAACTTTATGTAATGGGACGGTTTATTTTAAGTGTGACACTGGTAAATTTTTTTTTAAACGCAATAACGCATGCGACGCGCATCGTAAAGATGATTTTTGAGGAAAGAAAAATTCAGTTGCAAGTGTGGGTTGCGGTAGCCTAGTTGGTAAGGCGTCTGGAGTATTTATCCAGAAGACGCAGGTTCGAATTCCACTTGCAACTGAATTTTTCTTTCCTCAAAAATCATATTTGTGACACTAGTGTCTACAGCCAGTCTACAACCTGAACCAATAATAAGTAATAATAAGTGTTATGCAAAATAATAATAAATTCTTTATTTCCAACACACAATTCTCCAGCTTACAATTCTAAAATTATTGTAAGGGCTTACATTATAATAATATAAGTTATTAATGTCTAAATTGAGAATTGGTAATCTAGACAATGTTAAAATTTGTATGGGAAAATCATAACGCGTGAGCGGATGAATTTGAAAGTCGGTATTTATATTAGAAATAATTAAACACGTGTTTTTTTATTTTTCGAAAATCACCCCCCAAGTTAGTAAAAAGGGGTATTCAAGTTTTAAGGGGAGGATCTGTAACCGCTAAACATATAACCTGAATTTTGGTCGGTAGTTGCAATTTATTAAGTAGGTGAGCACTAAAAAGGGATTTTTCGAAAATCTACCTATAAGGGGGTGAAAAGGGGTGGAAACCTTTCTATGTAAAATCTTATCCCTTAGGTGTATAAACTGGAAAGAAAGTAAATAAAGAAGACGGGCTTTATTATTTTTTAAAACTACCCTCCATTCGTAATCTAAACAATGTTAAAGTTTGTATGGGAAAATCATAACGCGCTAACCGATAAATTTGAAACTCAGTTTATAGAAATAAGATCAAAAATAATCAAACACGTGATAGGTTTTCCGAAAATCACCCCCTGAATTGGTGAAAAAGGGTGATTCAGTTTTAAGCAAAAGGATTTTAGTGTTTGTGGCGGTATTTCTCAGGCTGTTTTTGAAGCGCTTATCGGGAATCTAGTACTATTATTGATTGAA
This sequence comes from Agrotis exclamationis, assembly GCA_950005045.1. Lineage (NCBI taxonomy): Eukaryota > Metazoa > Arthropoda > Insecta > Lepidoptera > Noctuidae > Agrotis > Agrotis exclamationis. Next base: position 23,236,893 of record OX465427.1, on the reverse strand, counting down.
GATTGTGTTGGAAAGTGAATGTATGGGTGTGTGTGTTCGTGCGTGTATGTGTGTGTGCGTTTGTGCATATGCGTGTGCGCTTAAAGGCATGCGGGTGTAGTTTAGAGGTAATAATGGGATAAAGGGGGCAGGTCATGCATTGAGAATTTTTTCAACGTCATCGTAACAAAGAGTGCTGTCTGAATCCATTTTTTGACTAGACACTTTTTTTTTTTTTTTTTTATCGTGGTAAAATCATCAAATGAGTCCTCCCACCCCGGGCAGGGCGGGAGGGACTGTCAGACTTGTACTGACTAAAATCCACGGTGTCCTTCAATAGCCCTTTATATTCCGGGGTCACGGTAATGAGATAAGTCCCGCGACCCCGGCAGGCTTCGGCCCTCTAAAGGGGGGCCCCGTCATCTTGCTGACGCTCTTTGAGGCGCGCGTGGAACACAACGCGCCGTCGACCCGGGCATGGTCCATGGTCGGGCAGCGAGTTGCCCTTTACTCGCCGCCCGCATGCCCGTTGACTAGACCCTTACAATAAAAGTTATTGCATTTATAGATGTTGCACTGTTTGTTGACAAGGTTGTATATGCGACCACTCAGTACCTTAAAATGACGCTTTGCAAGCGCGGCCCTAAAACTTACGGCGGGACAAACGATAGCCGTCCTACGCATTTCCGGTCGATCAGGGACTAACCGCAAGCCGTTGTGTTTTCGCAGCGTACAGTTCAGCACAAAGAGTTGCCTCACAGTCAGGACCTCACACTCCTTGTACAGTTGCGAGGTACTATATCGGTAGTGCTTCAAAGTCATGACCTTGAGGACAGCCCTCTGCGCTCTTTCAACTTGTATCAGGGTTGTTTTCGGCGCTCCACCCCAGACAGTAATGCCAAAAGTTAATATTGACTGGCAAAGAGAAAAATAAACCATACGTAGAGTATTTGCATCTGCACTATACCGCAGGTTTTTAAACACGGTTATTAGTTTTCTTACTCTGGCGGACAACATCCTGACCTGGGTATTCCACGAGACAACATTGTCTATATGAACGAACACCCAGGTATATAACACTGGTAGCTCTTGTCAGGGAAAGACAGGCATTGGTTTGAGTGTACTTCGCAAACGTGAGCCTTCACTGCAAATGAGTTGTCCGGTTGCGAGTTAGATTTCAAAGAAAAAGTAACGAAATTTGTTTTTTCTACGTTTAAAGTGATACTATTCGCCTTTAACCAGGACATAACAATACTAAGGGCAGCTTCAGCTCTCCTCCCGATTTCTTCCCAATTTTCACCATGCACTAAAAGGGCCGTATCATCTGCATACGTATAAATGGAGCAAAAAGGGAGCGCTAAGTCACATAGGCCATTTACGTACACCAGAAAAAGTGTGGGTCCGAGGATGGACCCTTGAGGGACACCGAAAGATAATGTACTCTCGTCACTAACATATGTGTCGATCTTAACGCATTGCGTTCGCTCAGACAGGTAACTAGCGAAGACTACGAGTACAGTACCTCTAACTCCTATCAGCTCCAATTTTTTCAGAAGTTTAGGAAAATTATTATCATTTACTTGGTTGCATAGGAGTTGCATACCTTTTTCTTTCTCTTTCTTCTCCGTATGTTCTTGTGTAGCGACTGTTTTGTCTTCAGGCACTTCCAATACTACAGACTTGCCTGCTTCACCGACGCAGTATGACATCTAAAAACAAATATGATAGCAACTTTAGTAATAGTTTAGAGATGTTCGATAGATCGCGTGTTATTCTTTGTTTTCTTATTATATTGTGAGCAATGTATGACGGCACGGCTGGCGCAGTGGCTCAGTGATCGACTGCTACGCAGTGTGTGGCGGATTCGATCCCGCACGGAACAAATATTTGTATGATCTACAAGTAATTGTTTCGGGTTAGTTAGTGTATAATGAGCGCACCCACGATACAGGAAGTAATTCCTAGTGTGGGAAACGTTTTTTTTTCAAGTTACGCCCTTCTTAGATCCTTAACCTTTACATAGAATAGATGCAATAAAATCGAACAAAACAAAAACCGCGAATATTCCCTGTCGCATAAATACGACACGGGCAATAGGAGCACGGAAATATTTGTCGCATATATACGACTCGCGCGGTTAAAGGGTTAAAATGTATGGTAAATCTGACTGGTTGTGCTTATTAAATACAAGCTCTAGTCTACAAAATATTAATATTTATTTATTTCTTACCTTTATGAAAGAGTGGCAACACTTGTATCCCCACTGTCCTTCGTGCCAGTACGATCCCCAGACTGACGTGTGGTTGTTAATCAGCACATCCTCTTCATATTTACTCCTGAAAAATATAATTCAACGTTATGAAAAGGTCTAATGGCCGTCTAGCTCAATAAGGTAGTTTACTGCATACATATAGGTATTGAAAAACTGTTTAGTCCGTCAGTATTGAAAAATAATTTTATTTTTTTCAAATCAATGAATTTTGACAAAGTTAAAACGCTCAGAAATTCGGGAGTGTTTTGACGTTATAACACCAACAAAATTATACCGACCGAGTGACATTTTGTGATTTTTAGAAACTTCCTATCTTCGTCAATTTTGGTTTGCATAAGAAAAGAAAAAATGGAAAGGTCGAATGTTTTTTGATAATAATAATTATTTTTTTGAGTAAAATACCTAATGGAGCTAATAGTAATAGTCCATTGAACACTGTGAAAATGGCAACGTCATCTATGGAAGCGTTTTATAAAGTTGTGATTTAGTAGCTTTCAACCAGTCTAGGCCATATTCTACGCATCATTACTCACTTGGCAAGTTGTTTCTCCGGTCCCTGTACCAGTGTACCGTCTCTGTTGTATCGCACGAACACTTCTGTTTGTGCCAGTAGCAGCTCTTTAGGCGGCGCAGCTAGATGTTCTTCACCGCCGTACTTTTCTAGGATTGATTGTTTCACCTTGAAAGTAAATATTAACGAGTAAATTTTATTGATGTGGAAAACTTCAAATCGTATGACGTTTATCGGTTTATTTGCTATACAAACAAACATTGTTTAATGGGAAAGCTTTCACAAATATAAGCAAACGGTGATTTCTTTCATACAAGTTCACATTCATTGTGTTTTTTTCTAACAAGAAAAAAGTACTGTTTTTTTTTTACTGGAGGGTCTATCAGAATTGTACTGACTAAAATCCACGGTATCTTTCAATAGCCCTTTACGATCCCAGGTTATATTATACCTTTTAAGCTTCGATCATTAATAACAACTAGATACACAATCCCGTACAAAAAACTGTCCTCAAGTAGGTTCGTAGAATAGAAAGAGAAAGAAACATAACTGGCCAACATATACCAAAAGAAATTAAAACTTATTCGAATGAATTAAAGTCGGATTTAGAACGGACATACAAACACATTAAATTTTAAGACCGCGACTCGCCGCCGCCGCCGCGCGAACAGAATCAACACATGTTACCCGACTAGATCAAGTAGTCATGCGACAATATGAATTGTACGTTTAGTAAAAGTCATTTCAATTGAACTGCTTTATAAACCCTGAAATAATTTCGACAATTTAAAAATAAATGTATTATGGCGTTTTCTTGAAGAAATATCAGTATTTGTAATGCAGTGATAGTCATTATAATATATTGGTAATATTAGCATTTACCGAAAAAATGAAATTCCGTCCTTTTTTCCCGTCCTAAGAGTGATTTTTGCACTTTTTAAACGAGCACGGGGGCATGTTTACTTTCCGAGCGTTGGAACAGTACTAAACTAAAAGATGACCAATCTCTGATTTGGTCATTCTTTTGGTGAGGACGTTTTCTGTCGCTGATTGTGTATCTAGTTGTTATTAATGATCGAAGCTTTTAAGATAGTCCTGTGACCCCAGAGAAAAGTACTGCTTTTTTCTAATAACTTTAAACAATCAAAGTCAATTCTTAACCTAATTTGGATAGAATGATTCTCCTACTTCAAGATTTTAATCCTGGAACTTTACCTATGTTTCAACAAACTGATTTTGTTGCATTACTTTCACCCAAAAAGCTGTCTAAACCAACCTGCGTCTTAAAATGGTCCTTCTTATCATGGTACTGCCGCTGCAGGAGCTGTAACTTGGTAGGTTCAGCTAACAGATGTACGTCCAGGCCCCTCGCCTGCGCCTCTATCTAAACCAACCTGCGTCTTAAAATGGTCCTTCTTATCATGGTACTGCCGCTGCAGGAGCTGTAACTTGGTAGGTTCAGCTAACAGATGTACGTCCAGGCCCCTCGCCTGCGCCTCTATCTAAACCAACCTGCGTCTTAAAATGGTCCTTCTTATCATGGTACTGCCGCTGCAGGAGCTGTAACTTGGTAGGTTCAGCTAACAGATGTACGTCCAGGCCCCTCGCCTGCGCCTCTATCTAAACCAACCTGCGTCTTAAAATGGTCCTTCTTATCATGGTACTGCCGCTGCAACAGCTGTAACTTGGTAGGTTCAGCTAACAGATGTACGTCCAGGCCCCTCGCCTGCGCCTCCCACGCGAACATCTGCGCGGCCGCGTGGTTGCGGGTGTCGCCGCTGAACCGGACGAAGTTCTCGCCTTGGTAGTCTGATCTGGGGACGGGAGAATTAGTGTTTCAATAATAATAATTAAATACGTGAATACGGCAATTATTGTGCCGATAGTCGTGTCTGCCAATGGCTTAATTGCCAAGAGCCTCGACCAACACCTGAGGAGGCTCTCGCTGGGTAGCTGGATCAAGCGCTTGATACAGAAGGCAGTACTCCGGCGCATATTGTTAGGAGATTCCTTTCTCAGGGCCCCTGACCACCGGTAGCCCGGACCCTGTTCCCGGTGCTTGCTGCTATTTTTTATGTTTTTTGTAATTTATTTTTTTATAAAAATATTTCAAAAGGTTTAAAATTAAAAACATTTAAAATGAATATGCTTCTAATCCTAGTAATCAGAAATTAAGATCAACTTCAGACTCGGTGAAATAAAAGCTGCTCTCTCTATCTCCTTTTTTCGCTATGTACGTAAAGCGCGCAGGAGGTTAACTACCGTACTTCCTTTTCGTATTAGTATACATATTATTATACGACGCGCGCCTGAAAAGGATATTGAGTTTGAGCTACGCGCTGACGTTTTTCCGTAACGCTGTTAGCCTGTGTATAGGCATCGCGCAATGATATTATAAGTCATAGATATGTTATACACGTACAAAACAACAGAAAAAAGCGTACCGCGCAGAGAGGCAGCACACATACACACTTTTTATTTACACACATTACATTTCACTACAAGTAAAAAGGATAGCTTGATAAAACCAATATGAAAAAAAGTGACAGCTAGATGGTGACGCTCTCTCTTTTATCTCACTCGCACTCTCACTCGCACTCTTTCTTTTACGACGCCATATTATAGAAACGTAATGTTTTATTTGTGAAAATATTAAGATAAATAATATATTTACGAATGATAAGTGATTCTGACTTTTAGAAGTCTTGCTTGTATAATTTGTACAATATCTCATCACACACGACGGCATTTTCAGTGGTTTTGCGTCACTTTTACTTTTGACTCACTCTGTAGTACGTGAAGTGTATCCGTTGTCGCTGACAACGTCGGACTGAGGTCAAGGTTTGTGAATCAACCACATTTGAGCGCATCTGTTAATGAGCGCGTATAACGTATCTACACCTTTTTTACTTATAATATCATTGGCATCGCGCTATAGAAAAAAAAACATAAACTGATTGACAACGAAGATTGTGCGTTTGCGGTGGTAGAAAAAGTTCTGTCAATGAATGACTTCGCCGCGTATTTTTTTTTATAGCCTGCTCTGTGTCCCACTGCTGGGCAAAGGCCTCCCCTTTCTCCTTCCAAACCTCTCTATTTTGGGCAATTTCTGGCCATGTCTGCCCTGCGAACATGATCAGGTCGTCACACCACCTCCGCCGCGGTCGACCTCGACGGCGATGTCCTCCCTCAGGCGTCCAGTGAGTGACGATATTTGCCCACCTCTCTGACCGCATACGCTCAACGTGGCCCGCCCACTCCCACTTCAGCTTGGCTGTTTTTACTCCTACATCAGCTACTTTGGTAATGGAGCGCAGAGTGGTGTTTCTGATTCGATCCGTTCGCTTCGCATCTATTATGCTGCGCTCCATCGCCCGCTGGCATGCGTTGGTCACTTACCGCCGTTGTTCGGTAAGTGACCAACTTTGTGCACCGCAGGTTAGGATGGGTAGGATGCACATGTTGATGAGTTTTCTTTTTAAGGTTATAGGGAGACTTCCCTTTAAATGCTCCTTAAGGGACCAGAAGGTCTTCCATGCATTTTGGACTCGTCTTTCGACTTCCTTGTCCTGTCGGTTTCTAAAAGACACTATCTGGCCCAAGTATGTATATGTAAAAATATTTTTTTTCTGTGAATTCAAACACTAAATACTTTAATTTCATTGCATATAAGTAATAACACGAGTTTACACATTTTTTTTTGTAAAATTTTATGATAAGCTTACAGAATTTCTTGTAACTACAGCTTTCATAATATAATAGACTTACTCTTGTGTAACAGGATTAGGGTTATCCCTCATAGATCTCGTCTTGGGGTCATAGTAGGCCGAGTTGGGGTCCAAATTACGCAAGTACTTCGCCGTGTCCTCTCTGATACGCAAGTTACGTACTGTAATACGTTGTTTTGAATCCACCTGAAATAGTTACAAAATGGTGTAGACAACGACCATTTATATCTAGACTCCTAATCACAGGCGACCGATGTCTGTCAACACATTAGGCAAAAAAGTCTTAAGTTCGTATTAGTTTCGACCACTCCTATGAGTCTCCTCCTCGCACTGACTTTGAGTTAGCCAATCAGAATGCAGTACCCCTTCCCCCTCGCTTACGTCGTACCTCAGCGACTTGGCAGAAAATTTTCGTTAGTCAGATCGTGCATGAGGTGTCTAGATATAAATGGTCGTTGGGTGTAGAGGTCACGAGATAATGGTTATTGTATATATTTTTTTGGAGGAACAGGTATATTCCAATTACTGCCTCAATTCTTCAAGTCTGGGTGTTTGTGCATGTCAGTTACTATGTTTGCAACACACCTACGAAACAAGAGAAATTCCTAGTGTGGGGTAACACTTAAATAAAAATAAAAATTGGTGTGACCAGCCAGTAGAAAGTAACGAAATATGTAGAAGAACAATAAAATTTCTACTGGCCAAAACTATAATATAACTAAGGAGTTTAGCTTCTAAAATAACTGTTTTTTAATGATTTTAGTACCAGAGAAGAGTGGAAGGTTTTAGGTTATGGGGGAGACCTTTGCCCAGCAGTGGCACAATACAGGTTAAATAAAAAAAATAGTACCTTTGTACCAGGCATATCCACTTCATCAACATATTTATCTTCATCTTCTTCAGCATTATCATCATCTTCTGTGGCTGTTGGGTCTGAAATATTGACAAATACTTGTTACAACTAGGGAATTAATAGGGGAAATATAATGTTTATTGTATTGTTATTTTAACAATGAATATTGATTTGATAAAAATAAAATGTATCAAATCTCGAGAGGGGGGATTGTGACGTCATAACTAGGAGTAGGTATGTAGGATGAATGAAGGATGGATGTGACTAAAACACCTTGTTTCAAAACGAATGGATGTGTGAGTGAAAGAGATGGAATGAATGGGACCGGAAAAAGGAAGATGGCGATTTTACGATGCTAAGGCGATGTACGTTTTCAAGAAAAAGTGAAAATAAAATAGTTATTCAAGAGCAATATTGTTTTTCTCTGGATATCCCGATTCTACATGTATTACAAATTTTAAAAGCGTCGTATCTTCGTCAATTTGGCCTTACGGAACTTGGTTTCAATTTCTTAAATAAATAAAAAACTCCTAATATAAACTTGCACAAGTTTGAGTAGTAAAGTATCAAATCAAAGGAATTGTGTAAATCAATACCTTGCTCCAAATTCTTAGCTCTCAGCTCTCTCTTAGCATCTTCTACCTTCTGATACTCTTCAATGATAGCCTTATGCTGGAGTGGATCATATCCATTCCACCTGTCTCGCTTGCCATCATAGCTGAGGTTCAAATTGGGCTGGGCAAACTCATCTGGTGCAATACCAGCGTTTGTGAATCTTGCTCCAATCTGTAATGGTCAATGATGCTTATTTAATTTAAAAGTATGATCTTTCAGGTGGCTACCATGATGTCTCAAAGTGTGAGCATGATGGGTCTTTACGACTTGTATAGCTCTCTCTCTTTCATACAGTGGATATATTTCTAAAATAAAATGTGAGTAAAGTACTTTATTGTGTTTAAGTTAAATCCAATTATTCTACTCTACTAGTAGTATCAAGGACTAGCAGAAAATATTTTATATTTATTTGGTGTCCATTTTAGCTTAAAAAGGAGTTTGCATCAAAAGGGCCTCTAAATCTTACATTCATCATCATCATCATCAGCCGGAAGACGTCCACTGCTGAACATAGGACTGTTGTTGACAATCTTACATTATATTATTTTATTCAAAGAATTATTAGATAGATGTAAAATACATAAAATAAAATATTGTATTGTTTTATGCATGCAGAATGAAAAACATACCTTTCTAGGCCTGTCTAAGCAGTCTTTCTTTTTGTGTGTCATAGCTCCACAGTTCTCACAGGCACCCTTCCTGTATTTTGTTGCTACTTTTGTCTGTAATTACAAAATAAGGATGTAAGCATTATTTGAATAAAAATTAAATTAGCTAAATTATTACAGTTGTAAGGGTAGTGGAGATCTTTAAGAGACAAATCCTTTATTCATTCAAAATAATGGTTGGCTACCTTCCTTCAGGGCCATGGTTGTATGGCAAATTGAAGATTTTCTTTAATAAATAATCTTGTTTTTGATCAAATAAATTTTCGTACTGTTTAATATAAAAATTGCAGTCCAGCGCATCACTAGTTTTTGCCACTTTCAGTTTTTTTTCATATTATTGTTTTAAAAAACGATTTGAAATACGCTTATCAAAAATATTGGCATACTCACAGTATCAACTCCCTTATGATAATAGGTATCAAGTCTAGTGAAGTGGCCCTCTTTGTCTTCCTGAGGGCGCTGATGCTTCAGAGTAGGTCCGGCCGTGCCATAGTACCATGGTGCAGACGATATGTACTGAGGAATGTGAGGGTTTATGTCTTTTCCTGTAAGAAGTATGATCAGTGATGAGTAGTTTAGTTGTTTGAATCTAGATTATGGAATTATAGTACTAACCTAAGTAAATGGAAAGTTTTTTATCATATAAAGAACATCTTTTTGGATGTGGGAAACTATCAAGAGACTTCTCTCGGTCTGGATGGACCGGAAAGGAGTGTAAGACACAAACTGACAACTAAACTTTGAAAAGAGGCCTCTGATTTAGTTACGGCAATAGGATAGTTATATTTTGTTTATTTCAAGTTTGTTTGGTTAAGAATATCATCACACAACTTAGTATTATGAATTTATTTGTTAACTCGTTTTATAAAGGATGTGTATGTCCTCATACTAACATGAAAACGCTAAGCTAATCACAAAATATGTTGACAATGTTTACATTGGATTTTCTAAGAGGTTATAGTAAAAAAGTCTGACTTACCTGTTTCATCGACAGCAGCAGGTGCTGTACCAGCTTTACGAGCTTCTTCTAACTCTTTAGCCTTCCTCCAGTCCTCTCTGGACTTCTTTTTAGGTTCCTCTTCTTCTTCACCAACATCGTCTTTGCTGCGCAATATCTGCGACACAGCAGTGCGAGCACCCGTCGCCATTATGTTTGATTACACTGTTTTTTCTTATAAAAATCAGTTTTTACTCAAAACATTCCAAGAAATCGCAAATTAAACGCATTATTTCCAATCATGCAGCGTTGACAGTCGACAGCTGCTTTTTTTTTGGTTTGCAAAATGGCGTCGCATTTTTGACATTGACATGTTCAGTTTCCGTTCAGAAACAATTTTAATTTTGATATGTTTTTTTGAATTCAATATTTTTGAGTCTTGTAAAATATCTGATGTCATTTTACATCAATGCAATTTATTATTTGGTTCTATTGATGAAAAATGTACTTCCAGGCGCAGATCTGCGCATACCGCAGGCTTGATTCCGGCTGGCCCTTTCCAGCTCCGGATGAAGACGTACAGCTTGGCCAGAACGTCTTGAAACGGAACTAATCTTTTTATTTGCTGACAACGTTTTAAAATATTTGATATTTGATGTAAACAAAGACGCAGGTTTGTTAGATTTATTATTGTGCCATAAAACTAACGTAATAAATGAAAATAAATAAAATAAAATCATTCAAAGTGCTGGTAGCGAGAAGACAGTGGCGACTTCCGGTTTTCTACTGTTTTTTGCCAAGCTGTACAGCAATGCGCCATTGCTACACGGTAGACGTACTCCGGTAAGGCGTTTTGCCAATATTTTTATTGTGCGTGCAGCTATAAGGAGTGGAATCTGTTTCCTGAGAGCTTCGATCATTTATAACAACTAGATACACAATCAGCGACAAAAAACGTCCTCACCAAAAGAATGACCAAATCAGAGATCGGTCATCCTTTTGGTTTAGTACTGTTCTGACGCTCGGAACGTAAACATGCCTCCGTGCTCGTTTAAAAAGTGCAAAAATCACTCTTCCAGGACCGAAAAAAGGATGTAATTTTATTTTTTCAGTAAGTACTAACATTATCAATATATAATAACTATCACTGTACTATAAATACTGATATTTCGTTAAGAAATCGCCGTAAAACATTTATTTTAAAATTGACGAAATTATCAGCCGGGTTTATAAAGCACCTAAATTGAAAAGACTTTTACTAAACGTACAGTTCGTAGTGTCGCTTGGCTACTTGATTTAGTCGGGTAACATGTGTTGATTCGAGTCGCGGTCGTAAAATTTAATGTGTTTTTATGACCGTTCTAAATCCAACTTTAACTCATTTGAATAAGGTTTTATTTCTTTTGGTATAATATGTTGGCCAGTTATGTTTCTTTCTCTTTCTATTTTACTACCTACTTGAGGACAGTTTTTAGTTCGTTTTTGTACGGGATTGTGTATCTATTTTAGTTGTTATTAATGATCGAAGCCTGAGAGCTATAACCTTAGGGTATTCAAGTCAGGAGTGAATAGGTTACTTCTAGGCAACCATGCTTCACCGTAAATCAAAATCTCATCAAAATATAACTTACCGTCAGAAAAGATAGTGGGCGAACGCGAACCTATCGATAGATAAAAAAACCACAAGTCAACAAACATGAGCTCTCGGGCACACTTTTTTTTTACGTGCTGTAACACTCATGGAATCATCCTCAAAAAAAAGACCTATTTTTCTACCAGCGAGAGAATGTTCAAAATCGGTTCAGTACTTTTTTATCTTGGTAAAATCATCAAATGAGTCCTCCCACCCAGGGCATGGCGGAAGGGACTGTCAGACTTGTACTGACTAAAATCCACGGTGTCCTTCAGTAGCCCTTAGTATACCGGGGTCGCGGTATACGAGTGTCCCGCGACCCCGGCAGGCTTTGGCCATCTAGAGGGGGGCCCCGTTATTATGCTGACGCTCTTGCTTGGCACGCGTGGAACACAACGCGCCGTCGACCCGGGTATGGTCCATGGTCGGACAGCGAGTCAGCCCATTACTCGCCGCCCGCGCCTACGGTGGCCGGAGATCGTCTTGCGACGTCCGTCGCCGTGGGCGTCTACCACTGCGGCGTGGGTGAGGGGTGGATGCTGTTCTCTCCCTCGCGCGTCCCGCCTCCTCCTTCGCGAGCATGACTGCTTCGCAGAAGGAGGCGACCACTTCCCACTCCGTCTCGCCCCGCAGCGTGGCCGCAACCAATGCCGGGCGCGAGAGGTCGTCACCTATCGATATCGCCTGCGTGAGGACACGGCGGTGTTCTGCCCAAGCGGGGCAGTCCTGCACCGTATGCTCCACCGTGTCCTCCGGGCGATCCTCACAGTGGTGACACCCAGGCGTTTTCTCCTTCCTCATCAGACACAGGTACCTCCCGAAACTTCCGTGTCCGGTGAGGACCTGCGTCATGCGGTAGGTCAGGACGCCGTGACGCCTATCCAGCCACTCCTCAGAGGGGTCTTATCATCGCGTTTGCGACGTGCCCGAACCTCGGTAGCGACAGTCGTCCCCTCCATACTGCCCTGAGATCGCGCCGGACCTCTTCCCGCCGCGCCTCTACTTCTCGAGGCAGCCGAGATACACCCCGGCGCTGCGCCTCCACGCGCCACTCATAGACGCGCTGGAGGGCAGATCGGTTCAGTACTTAGTTCTAGAAACTACTTCCAACAGAAAACCTCTTTTTATATTAGTGTACATAAAAGAAACACTTAAAACATAACCATAACTATATTTATTGATACATTATAAAGTCATTTGATACAATATTAAAACATTAATTAATTAAAATAGATTTAGACGGCAGTACATTTATTCACAGTTTGCGACGAGCCCTAGGACGGTGGTAGGACGGCCGAGGAACGTAGATACGTTCGTTACTGTCCCCAGTCTGAGTGAGAGACTCTTCCAGAGGTTCCGCGCGAGGGGTGAAGAGTTTGCGGCGACTGCGTGTAACGCTGGAAAGAAAGAAACGAGTTTTAATATTGTAGGCAAGATGTCTTTAGGCTGTGGTAAGATGGCCTACGCTTTGGCTGATTTAGGGCGAATTTCGCTATTGCAAAGAAAAGCCATGAGTTGCATAAACTGTGTTCAAGTACTATCATTGCTATCCATGTTGCGGAATACTGAGATTGATAATTCTTGAACGCGTTTTTATTTAGTTTCTAAGGTTTATAAGGTGTAATTCGCCCTTAAATAGGTTGCAAATAAGAGTTAGGGGCTAGCTATAATCGCATCTGACCACAACCTATTATAATTATAAAGTTACCCTCACCAACATTAAAAAAGCTGACAGCAACAAAAAACAAACCCCCCACCTGGAAATACTAAAAACTTCTTACTTGATAGAAAAAAGAAACCTAATCTGTTATGTTTCAGAGTCATGTCTCTTCTTAGACCGTTGAGGGCGCCTCGAAAGTCTAATTTGCCTATAGAAAGTGTAGAAAGAGAAGAGAATAAGAATTTTGAAGAAGAAAAAGAAGGAGGCCTAATAGGAAAGCAGTATGTAACAATGGAGGACGAACTAACCTTTTAGAAGGGCAACTCTGTATTCCTAATACAGGCGGTAGATTCTCTTCGCCACCTTTTTCAGGTGATGGTATATCTTTGACTTCCTTCTTAGTAGCAGGCATGCCCATTGTAACATCTGAGAATTCACTTTGTAAGTTTACAATGTCCTTCAGTTTTTCATCAGTCTCCTCATCTTGATTCTTCTTTCGTCGTAATCTGAGAGGTCTTTTACGAGTCTTGCTTTCGCTTTTCGCGTAATTTTCTGCTAGTATTTCCTCTTCTTTATCTTTGCTTTTAACCTTAGCCTCGTTTTTAGTTCTAGTTTTACGTAAATTGTACTTTGTTTCGTCCTTATCGTGTTTGTCAGTGCTCTCATCGGCTACTAGTAAATCGAATTCAGTAGCTCTAGGAGCAGATATATCTTTATAGATATTTTCAAATTCTTCCACTGTGTTATCTCCCTTAGCCTGAGAATAGTTCATAGTTTGATTAGGTTCGTCAGTGGATGACGCAGGCTCTATTTTAGCTTGTCTCTTAATGCCTGCTTTACTTTCTTTAAATTCTTCAACTGATGACATAGGTTCTAATTTCATTTCCTTCTTAATTTGTACTTCATCATTTTCAGGTTCAATGACTTCTCTGATAGATAATCTTTCTTCTACATCGGCTTTGGAACTCTGTTTAACAGACAGCTGATCTAAAACCATTTTCTCAATAGACTGTCTAGCAATTTCAACGTTGTCTACTTTCTCTTTCATTTTTGGAGCGACTGGCGAGTCGAATCCATCAAATATGTCAACTGAGTTATGTTTCTTAGTTAATTTAGTTTTGTGTAATGATGATATTACGTCTGATTTAGTGAAACTTTCACCTAGGAGCTTCTTGATTGTGCTAGGTTCAAAATTGTCACTAACAGTATCTTCTTTGACTATAGATGGCGACCTGTCTTCATCATTTACCCTTAGTTTGTTCAGCTTTTTGTTAGAAACTTCAACGTTTACGCTGATATTATCGAAGTATGTTCGTTTTTCTTTTGTAATCACGGGTTCTTCATTGCGAATCTCTTTAGGTTCATTGTTATTTTCCAAAACATTGTCAAAGTACGTTCTTTTCTCTTTCAGTATTTTTATTTCACCAAAAACCGACTGATTTTGTGGTCTCTCGTCGTCGTCGTCTTCCTTAGCAGCTTTTTCTAGTTGTTCAAACTGTCGTAGCGATACGTCACTTCCCTGATTAGACTTGAATGATCTCATTATTTTGCTGACTAATGTTTCCGACACTTTTTCTGTTACTTTCATATTAATATTAGTTTTTGCTCTGATCATGCTGCTAACTGATTCTAATTTTTCTGGAAGTTTCATGTCTATGTTAGATTTGCCTCTTACTATTTTGCTTGTTGGCGGTTCGGATAATGTATTCATAACAGTATTCAACTTTTCTCTTGTAATTTTGGTAGGTCCATTTTCCATTACTGGTTCTGGAGCTTTTATTTCCACTGTAGATTTCTCTTTAGTGACAGGTACTTTGAAAACATCATTGAAATCGCCTGTATCATCACTACTTTTAGATACATTTGTCACAGGATCTTTGACAAAGTAAGTACCTCTAAATGAGTTTTGTTTTTTTTCAATTGAGTCTTCGCTAATAGCACTTGTCTCATTAAATTGGCTTTCTCTCACAAAATAAGTTCCCCTAATCTCTGGTTTACTTTTTATTGATTCATTTTTAAATTTTATTAAGTCTTCATCTCTTAAATCGTCTTTTGAGCTATCCTCATTTTTGTCGTAAGTTGTTTCACTGTCATATGTCGTATTTTTCTGATCATTTTTCATGCTGTCATCACACTTGTTACTGCTTATTATATCTTCATAGTTTTCATTAGCACCATTGGGTTTCAAATTATCATGGCATTCGTTGCTCGTTCTTACATATTCATAAGTTACATTGGCGTTATTTTCAAAACAATCATCGCATTTGTTACTGTGTATAACATTATCATATGATCCCTCAGTTTTCTTACTTTCATCACATTTATCATTAAGCCCATCATTATGATATGTGACATTTGTGTCTGCTTTCTCTCTATCATCAAATCTTTCGCTATTGTCATTTATTGCATCTAGATTTTTGGCAGAATCATTTTCATCTTCGCCGGTAGCGTAGGCTGAGTTCTTAGAGTCATCATTTTGAAGAGCTTCATGTGATTTTTCGAGATCACTGTCGCATTCCTCGTCAATATTATCTATAGTGTGAATGCTACCATTGTCGCGTTTTTCGTTTTGTAGGACTATGGATATGGATCTGTTGAGTTCTTTTTTGAAGACCGGTTCGAGGCTTTCATTGAATGGATCGTTGGTTTCTTCATCAGAGTCGTGTTCACTGTCTGATAGCGACATTACATCTTCACGCGGCGGTGTTGCGTCTTTGAATGCTTTTTCTGTAATAAAGAAAGCATTTTACAGTCAAGTAATGTTTCCTTTATTTTCTATTTTACTAGTAATCGCCTATTTTATTCCAAGAAATAAATTGCGTGTAAATATTCATTTGAATGTTCTCCTTACCATCTCTCTCATCGATACAGGACCGAAGATATTCAATTTCTTTCTGAAGTCGTGATTTCGCTAGTGTTTCAGCAGTTAATTTCTCCTGAAAAGAATATTTAATCTTTTTTTTTTTATCCAAACATAGTGAAGCACTAATAAACTGGAATATTTTATTGTTAGGATGTCTATCAAGCTAGGTAGTAGGCAAATTGGGCCTAAATTGTTACCAATGTAGCACAGCTACAACACACACACACAGTTTTGGCAATAGCATAAAGAAGTCAACCTAGTGGATGAAGTAGAGTTATGGACGATGATGAAGGATCGTGCTTACCTCTAAGACTGCAATTTCCGTCATAAGTTGTGACACCTGCGAAGGAGTACAAAAGTCAAGATCATTATAGTAACCTACAGTAAAACACTTAAGGGTCAGTTCAGACCGAGACGCGAAGCGACGCGACGATGGGTGAAGAGGCCTGTCATTTCACGCTGCGCCGCGAGACGCATCGCAACGTCGCGAGGTTCATCCAGACGTCGCGCGGTGCAGCGGAACGTGTCTAGATTGTCCACGTGCTCCCGCTCCGTTCCGCCAAAGATAATATAATACTGCCCCGCGTCCTCCCGCAGTCTACCATTTGCAAATGGCGACCTCAGCTACATAGTCCAGGGGCTAGAGGTAGTTGAGTATGCAAAATCCGAGTGACGGCAACTATGACCGAATTCTTATACATAATATTATTATGCGCTTTATCTGTCCCGCAAAAAGCTGTGATCTGATTTTTCGATAAATTATTACGGAAATAATCATTAAAATGATTTAAAATCATGAACTCGATACATTCCGTTTACGAATAAGAGAAAGAGGGTGAAAAAAAATGAACCAAAAATTGACCGGCAAGTTCTGCATTGTTATTCTTTGAAAATTGGTTGGCGAAATTCGTTACAATTATGCATACTCAGTCACCTCTAGCACACGGTCTTCACCTCGCATTGCGGAGCGGCCGCGAGCGGCGTCAAGCGGCGCCGCGCTGCGTCGTGCGGCCAAGAGAGGCGCAGCGCAGCACCGCTGCAAAGAGATACGCCATCGCTGCGCATCTCAACGTATTCTAAATTCTCACAATGAAATGTGTATCTTTAGTGTAGAAAATAAAGTCGTATTTTAAATGGCTCTTAAAAGTGTGTGCTCGTCGTCGCGTCGCTTCGCGTCTCGGTCTGAACTGACCCTAAGATTTGATTATTCTAACATAAACACATTTAGCTTACTTTATTCTGCAGGTACCGTGACGGCGTACCAGCGTCGTTCTTGGGTGGTACCGGCACCTTCGCTAGCCTGCTCTCGTATTCTTCGACCATATCTTCCATCTGATAAAACAAGATTGAGTTTAAAAATCTGTCATGTAAGGTGATTGGATATTAACAAGCCTTGTTAAAGTTAATATTTTAGGTTATCCAACAGTATGACATGACAAAGCTGTGGTACTGATCCAATTCAATGACTGATATGGGCAATAATGCCAGATGAGATTTCCATGGGCAATGATGATGATTTTAACGCCTCCTTTAGAAGTGATATTACGGTCCATCCAGGTCGGCAAGATCCATTTGACAAGACAACAGGTCAATTTCGTTACATAAGAAAATCTCCCAGCAGGCTAAGATGTCTGTCAGTTTTTTTTAGTTATCATTATAACCTACTGGTTTTCAAAGTCTACTATCTTAATGAAAATCGAAAAGTGCAACCTCCTCACCTCACACCGTAATGCTTCAAGTTGCGCCTCATAATATTGTTTGGTCATATCCTTGGCCTCTTCTACCAACTCCCTCATCGTGTCAGCAGACTCTTGCTGACGTTCCTCCATAGCAGCCAGCAACTCTTTATTGCGAGCTTGAGCTCTGGAAGTTTACATTTTAGATTTCATTCTATATAACACAAAAAAAAAATGAAAATTGTTTTTATTTTTGGTTTAATTACATATTCAGTTAAATTTTGAAAAGCAAGCCGTGTATTTAAACAAATAAAAAATCAGGGATGTTCAACGAGAACTAACATCTAGCCACTTTTTTAGTAGATTTCAACTGGTTTCAGAGGTAAACCTGTATAATTACTCACTGGACAAGTTCAAAATGAAGCCTCTCGTTATCGGAGCGTAATTTCATAACTTCTGAGCTGCAACTGATGGTCGTGTCCTGTGTGCTGCTTTCTAGTGTTGAAGCTAGCATTGTGTTGTTTATCTCTGTTTAGCAAACAAAATAACTTTTAGGCGCTGCACAGTCGGGCACACCGCAATCGTGGCGGTGAGACCGCTCTTTGAGGAGTGGCTGGATAGGTGGCACGGCGACCTCACCTACCGTATGACGCAGGTCCTCACCGGACATGGAAGTGAGGGAGGTACCTGTGTCTGATAGGGAGGGAAGTGACGCCTGGGTGTCACCACTGTGAGGATCGCCCGGAGGACACGGTGCAGGACTGCCCCGCGCGTTGCAGAGCACCGCCGTGTCCTCACGACGGCGATAGGCGGAGACCTCTCGCACCCGGCATTGGTCGAGGCCATGATGCGGGGCGAGACGGAGTGGGAAGCGGTCGCCTCCTTCTGCGAAGCAGTCATGCTCGCGAAGGAGGCGGGCCGTGAGAGAGAGAGGACAGCGGCAACTCGCCGCCCGACCATGAACCATGCCCAGGTCGACGCGACGGCGCTTTGTGTTCCACGCGCGCCTCAAAGAGCGTCAGTAAGATGACGGGGCCCGCTCTAGAGGGCCAAAGCCTGCCGGAGTCGCGGGACTTATCTCATTACCGTGACCCTGGAACGTAAAGGGCTAATGAAGGAAACAGTGGATTTTAGTCAGTACAAGTCTCACAGTCCCTCCCGCCCTGCCCTGGGTGGGAGGACTCATTTGATGATTTGCATAGGAACTTCATACAAAAAACAAAGTTAAAAGAACAGGAGTAGTAGAGGTCTCAATACTGAACCTTGGTGTACTCCAATGCTAAGTAGAAGTTTACTTACAAGTTTTGAATCAAAACTGCATTTTATTTTCTTATTCTACAATTTTACTTGATGTTATGAATTGTCGTGCATGTCTTAACTTACTAGGCCGTTTAAAGTTTCAATTATACATAGTTTTACCAACTCGAATGCCAAAGTGATGTCATAGATTATTGACAATTTAAAGACTCACAGATCCTATTCCAAGGTTGTGTTCATTTCAGTTGTTAGATGTTTAGGACTTTGACTAAAATCATCGAATTATTTTAGTGGTATTTTAAAAAGCTAAAGTTACATACGGAAGGAATGGAGGGAGGCCTTTGCCCAGCAGTGGGACAGTACAGGCTAGTAAAAAAAAAAAGTTACATAATTTAACTTACGTATATCCTGTGCGACAGCCGCTAAACTGAGTACATGTTTAGTTTCATGTGCGTATTCAGGGGAGGGATTGA
Organism: Agrotis exclamationis; assembly: GCA_950005045.1. Taxonomy (NCBI): domain Eukaryota; kingdom Metazoa; phylum Arthropoda; class Insecta; order Lepidoptera; family Noctuidae; genus Agrotis; species Agrotis exclamationis. The sequence goes on along the minus strand of OX465427.1, from coordinate 23,217,768 downwards.
GAGTCACCACCATACTGACTGCTTCACCTCGCGCGCCTGATAAACCAGTGCCGAGAAGCCGGGTTAGCTTGGATTCTCTGAGGAAAATAAACATTTATATTTTTATCTACTATCACGCTAATAATCCTCTATAAAAAGAACCTATAACAATTAGCTTATTGCCAACATTAAAACACTCACCCCCTTACTTATAAACATTGATTAGACGTTACTTATCTTAAATAGCTCTTAAGTCACTTGCCATCTCTATTCATTGAAATAGAAATGACAAGGACAGGTGATATTTAATTGGTAGCTAAGCAACACAAGTTTTTATAAGTAAGGCCCTCAATGTTATTATGATCATTAAATAATCCAAACGCGTGATATTATGAATTTCAAAAAAAGAACATTCTCATGCAATGACATTTTCACCACCAGATCGCTAAAATTTTGAAAAAAGAACAATAATTCTTTTACTTATTAAGGTTTGTTTATTTTACATGCTTCGCAATTAGACTTTTCTTGAATTTACATAGTTCTTACAACACTGTACAACACCCTATGGTATGAGAATCTTTTATAGAGGATTCACATCATGATTGTAGATAAAGTCTTGTATGCAACTGTTATAATTAGGTATTAAAACACTCATGTGATACTATTATCATACGAGGCGTTTCGTGTTTTAATACCCCTGATTATACAACAGTTGCATAAATAACAAATATGCAACATGAACATTTTAGAAGGATTGTATAAGGTGAAAATAAATAGGAGAATTAGTATGGAAGTGATTTGGTTTCCCTAATAATTTGGGTTTAACTACTTATGTCATGTACACCAAAAGAGTAAAAATAAAGCAAACTAAGCGAAAATTTAAGTGAATTTGTCTTTAACCTTCATTGATAAAAGCAGTTATAATATAATATTCAGTTATAATATAATATGTTATATTTTATAATATATATAGTATTACTAGCACTTCGCCCGCGACTTCGTCCGCGCTTATTTCGAACTTTGCCTCTGTGAATATGTTCTCCCGGCCATTCTTTCTTGAAAACTATTTGGAAAATCAAAATCAATATCCAAAAAAAGTTTTATCAACCCTAAAAAACAAAAAGTCTTAAAAAGAACAAACCAATGCAAAATTTGTGACTCCTAACTATCCCAAAACAACCCCTTTTTTATCGTGCTAAAATCACCAAATGACTACTCCCACCCAGAGCGGGACGGAGGGACTGTCAGACATGTACTGACTAAAATCCACGGTGATCCTTCAATATCCCTTTACGTTCCAGGGTTACGGTTACCTTATGAGACAGTCCCGTCATTTTACTGACAGCTCTTTGAGGCGCGCATGGAACACGATGCGCCGTCGACACGGGCAAGATCCATGATCGGACGGCGAGTCACCATTACACGCCATCTGCATGCCCGCGCCTACAGTGGCCAGAAATCGCCTCGCGACGTCTGTTGCCGTGAGCGTCTCCCACGGCGATTAGGTCGTGAGGTGGACGCTGTCCTCTCTCTCACGCGACCCGCCTCCTCCTTCGCTAGCATGACTGCTTCGCAGAAGGAAGCGACCGCTCAGCAGCAAGGCCTCGACAAATGTCGGGTGAAGAGGTCGCCGCCTTTCGCTTCCGTGAGGACACAACAGTGCTCTGTCCAAGCGTATCAGTCCTGCACCGTATGCTCCAGGCGTTCCGGGCGATCCTCGCAGTGGTGACACCCAGGTGTTTCATCCCTCTCAAATCAGACTCAGGAACCTCGCGACTTACGTGTCTGGTGAAGACCTGTGTCAAGCGGAAGGTGAGGACGTCGTGACGCCTCTATAACCACTCTTCAAAGAGAGGTTATTTCGCAACATCCCGTCATGGTCATCGTTAAAAATAACCCCCATGCAAAATTGAGACTCCCTAGCACTTGTAGTACCGAAGATTCAACTATCAACCTCAAAAACAACAACTCAGGGGTCGTATTTCGCAAGACCCTCACTTAGTTCTAAAAACCTGTGTTCTAAAAAGAACCCCCATGCAAAATTTGAGATCTTTAACTATCAACCCCAAGACAACCCCTAAGTGGTCTAATTTCGAAATCCTGTCTTAGTGAACATCTACGTCCTAAAAATAAGGACCATGCAAAGTTGCAACATTTGAGATTCGCGAGGTGTTGCAGTAAGAATTTTTTTAAAAGCAGTTTTGTCGATGAAAATGAGTCTAGAATATTCCCTTCAAGTATCGCTAACTCGTGTCCGGACACACTGTATATAGATACAGGTATACTTTAGGAAGTCTAACTCTGTAATTATTTAATCCGCGTGTGGGTTAGGGATGAGTGATAAGGAGGGATGACAATCATGTGACTAAGAGAGTGATTGGTACAAATGTTGATGGATGGAGAGGAAGAGGAAGGCAAAAGAAAAGATGAATGAATTGTGTGAGGAATGATATGAATGTGGACTGATATGAATGACGGAGGAGAATGGGGGAGGATAATGTGCTGCGCCGACCACAAGTAAAATGATATCAGGGAAGGAAGATGATGATCAGGGTGTTAGTGGGATGTAGAGAATTATTTATATATCTCAAATAGACTGTCCTCTTACCTGTAGGGCACCATAGCATCATTTCTCGTCTTCTGCTTCCTTCGCAGCATGTGCAGGCATCTTTCAAGCACATGCAGCGAGGAGTTGATGGCGCGGGACTCCGCCATCCTGGCGCCAGTGTTGCGAGTGGCCCGCGCTCGCTCGCAGCCCGCCAGGTCACACAGGCGGACGTACGAGGTGCGGACTGAGCCTTCGGCTGGACGGACAACCACATGTTTGTAGTATTCATCACGCTGCAACCAGGTGGATTTCATTGGCCGGAAAAGGCTGGATAGCCAGCAATATGAACAAAACCACCAGAAGTGGAAAGAAAGATTTGGGGGTAAAGGTCGAAGGAAGAAAACAAGAGAATCCCATGTTAAAACAACTGAGCATATTATTCTTACTAGACCAATTACAGATATGCCGTCGTAAAATATAATACTGTCCTGCGATAATTTAGTTTGGCTTCTCGAACTATTAGCGCACTTACGTACGGGCGCCAAACCCCTACTCGGGACTAAATAATTAACTTTCACCCCTTGGATAACAATGTGCTACTCTAGCAGATAGAATTCTATTTGTAAAGTGTTAATAGTACTACAAATTACTTTCAACAGAGGACGGCAATTAGCTGATATTCATGGTCTATATTTGCAGCAGTGTTAATACTGGCATGTAGCTACATGGTGAAACTACCATACCTGTCTCTGTAAGCATGGTGATGGTAAAGATGCAGTGCGAGCGCGAGGAGTGTGCGTGCACGCCGGTAGCTGCGACCACGAGGTTGTGTTTCCCGGCCACCATCACGTCATATGCCTCCTCGCCCGACCGGACGAATGCTTGTGTTGCACCCTATAGGAAAATTGAATATTTTTTTTATAATACATACCTTCAAACAGTGACATTAATTTCATCAAAGATAGAGTTGCTTAATAGACAATAGGATGTGTTAACATTATTTGTTTTCGCTTCTTCATCATCATTAGCGGGAAGACGTCCACTGCTGAACATAGGCCTCCCCCTTAGGTCGCCACGCCGAACGACAATTCGCCACTTGCATCGCTTTTCGCTTCTTACAGCCACAAAAAAGTCAAATTAAGTAGGGGGTATGAGTTGGTAATGTATGACCTCATAGTCTCGCTTGAATCTCGTCAATTTTGACTGCTGTATATTTTACCTTCACATAAACATTTCCAGAAGAGTCTTCTCTAATGCGCAGCTTCGTTCTCTTATCGGGTGGCGCCAGTAAGTCGTAAATAGCTTCATTGTATATCTCCACAAAGGAAACCTGTGAATAAGTCAAACACAAACTGATTTAATATTATCAGCACCTACACTAGGTATTTCAATAGCACATTATCAAAAACGAAGTCTAGAATGTTTTCATTTTGGTTCAAGAACTCTGTGTAAGGACTGGGACTTAATGGTGCACTATTGGTAACATAAATATCAAACTGCATTGCGGTGCTGAGTTGCATAGAACAAACAGAAATATTATTTTTCCCTTCTATTTCTTGGACACAAAGTTCATGTGACCAATTTTAGCATTGCCAAGTGTATTCATACTCTGAAAATACTAGAAACCACATGCCAAAAAACTTTTAAACGATAAGATAAGGTTTAAAACTTTGAAACTACTGCAGATTATGCAAAAGTATTGAAGAATCTTACCCAAACATAGTGTCGTATTCTATTGGAGAGGTCGAGGGAGCTGGCAGTGAGGTTGCTGTGTAGCTGCACACTCATTCGACGATACTTGTCACGAAGAGGCGCCGACACATGCCGGAGGCGCTTCACCCACTACAGAGATAAAAGTTTCATTTTAGTAAATCAAGCCCTTTTAGTATATTACAAGATCCTGTTTTTTTAATGCTTTAGTTTAGTTACCAATGTCACAAGTGCTTATTTCAGTCAAAGTTGAAAGGAAACTAATAAAACTGAGCTTTGGGGTGCTCAAAAGTAGAAAGTAGTTTCACACATTTTTCGGGTGATTTTAGTAATTACATACATTTCCTAGGAATTGTATACAATGAGTTATAGAAAGTATTGGAGACTTGAGTCATCATTGAATATGAAAGGCCATACAGAACACAACAAGAAAAATCAACAAAAAAGAAGTAAACCTGTAATTCATAATCTTGCTCAAGGTGACTAAGCTTCTCGGCACCATTCTCAGCAGGTCTGAAGGCAGGTTGCTGAGCAGCTTCCACCAGTCGGAACACATACTCAAGAGACCGTGGTACCAGGCCAGGGGCTCCCACTGTGCCCATGAGTGTATAGGTCTTGCCCGACCCTGAGGCTCCATATGTGAGGAGTGTGAAGTTCTGTCCATCAGGGAGCTTCCGCAGGTTGTCTTTGACCACTGATTCGAATATTTCCTGGAAAATGAAAGTTCCATTTTAGATGTGATTGTAGAGTTGCAATAAAATATATCAAAAAGTTTTTATGTCAAAGTTTCAAGTAAGTAGCTGCTTTGGGTTGTTTCATATAAAGGCTTAAGTAGGTATAAAATTCTAGTAGGACAACCAGGAATTAAACAAAAAACCAATGAAAAGGTCAGTGGGTCGTCTTAAAACAAACTCACTCTCTGATTACATTCCGAGCCGAAGATCTTGGAGAACGTATACATTTTCGAAACATTGTGCTGGGTGCGCCGTCCGTGCCCCGCCGTCGCAGTGTCCAAAGATGTAACCAGACATCTGTCTGATCTTATTTCATATAAAGTGTTGGGAATTTTACACGGTTTCAGTCTCAAATACACTTGCACTAACTCCGGCTCTTCAATTTCTGAATCTTCAAACAACTCCAATAAGTTGGTTCCTTTCTGAGGCCTTGGTCGCATGAACGGATTTTGAATCAACGGCGGCCGAGGTTCGATAAAAGAAGGTATATCTCGCTTCGACACATCGTTGTCAGAATATCGCTGTTCCAACATTTTTCTTTACCTTATATCTAATCACACAAACTCATTAAATTATGTCGTCAAATTACTCATTTAGCAACGAACAAAAACAAACGGCAACGGTTCAACTTTTGAATTATTTTGATTTGATGTTTTTCTTTCTGAATGTTGGTAGAACTGAATACTGGACCATAGACTACAAACCACAAATATGTTTTCATTGGAACGAAACCCACCATTCTGCTTTATTTTAGTCGATTTTTGCAGAATTCATTCATTCATTTTTCCGTCTTTCCTTCTTTCTAGATGAAAAGTAGTGTATGACTCAAAAGACACTGACTTATTACCAGGAAAATCTAAATTAAAAACTATCAGTCAAATAAATATTTAGTCTGTGTAAATATTTTACAATACAAAATCTGTGATTATAAATGTCGGATGTGTACTTGTGTATTGTTTTACAGTTGTTTATTTTTGTAAAATGAAATGAAAAATAATTAAAGCCGTAGAGTAATGTGACGGATATAGTGTCGCATACTGCTTGTAATCGAATGAACATTTGTTTGTATGGATTATAAAGACATGTAATTGATGAATGTGAAGAATTTGTGAAGATGCGATTATTTTTCGTATTTGGCGTCGTGCCATAGTTTTAATTGCAGTTTTATCGAGGATACGAATCATGAAGTGGTCGGCGCTAGTTATTTTAACGTTGTTGTGGGTTCAGGGTGTCGTTGGGTTCTGTCCTTCGTTGTGTACATGTAAGGGAAATAAATTGATTGATGGGGCGTTAGCGGAGCCCCAGCCCGGTGAGCTGCTGAGGCTCAAGTGTGGCGGGAGCCCCGCACAGATTACAGAGCTCAAAGAGATAGATCTGAGCAAATTATGGACTATAGTAGTCAGCTTGTAAGTATAACTATAATTATCAACTTTATTATTCTCAATAGCCTGCTTTACCTAAAACCTCCATATTCTTTTCAGAAACCTATCAGGCAATGCCATTTCAACATTATCACGAGAGCTGTATCTGCCCAATTTACAGAAACTGTAAGTATAACATAGTTGTCCCATAAAAATGTTATGGGGTCATAAAATAAGTTCAAACAGAACATTTTATTGAGCATGTCTTAATAAATAGTACAAAGTTATTACTGTAATAATATACTATGATACATACAACAAGCATGCTTGATCAAATGAATGAGCATAAACAGAGCAAAAAAAATTATACAAAGTTTAAAACAGGTAATGTTTTATAGTTTTTTCTAACCCTACAGGAAGAATGCATTTACCTATGTATTTGTGTATGTTTCATGGTCTACATACATGACCATGGTAGACAAAAACTATAGAATACCACATGATACAATCCCTACAAACATATTCCACTGAACTCATCCATATTCATACATCTGTTCATAAATTTCATGGTCGGAACAGTTAGTATTCACAATAAAGCTTCTGTTTGGCAATGCAGCCAACTTCATGTCTATTACAAACACGTAAATGACACAGATTTCAATGTTTGTTTATGTGATTCTATAAATGTTCCACATGTATGCAGACAGTTTTAAATGTTGAGTGGTTTATGCTATTCGGAATTGGGTTGGTTATGATTTCATTTTTTTGTTATTCTAGTTGTAGTTTGAGATTTCAATGGGGTTAAACTATAAAGCTAAAGAGTTTAATTGAGTATTAAACTCTTCAGCTTTATTATCTAATATATAAAAATCAATGCCACTTTTCGTTGTAATGTTATAACTCAAGAACGGGGTCACCCATCCAAACCAAATATTGAGGCTTTGATCGAACTATTTAGTAGATGCTGTATGTGAAGTTTACACAAAATCGGACAAGCTGTTCTTAATATACCCGTGTGAAGCTGGGACGGGCCACTAGTATTAGATAATTGAAAGCGACTATTGATGTTTTCAAAGTCAACAGTTTGGTTACTTGAATTTTTATCAATATGAGATAGCCATCAAATAAAAATTAAATTGTTATCTAGAATTGGAAAGTCATATCTCTGTCTATGAAATCAAATTTTTTTTATTGTTCTGAATTTACATCAGTTCTAAAAAGGCTACTTTTGCAATGAAATATTATGTATTGCTATAAAATTCATAATGTGGAATATTTTATTGTATTTCTCAAGTAAAAAAGTAGGTAGATAATAGATTAAGAACAAAGTTGCTAAAGTGACTTTTTAGGTCTTTAGATACCAGCATGTCCCATTTTTCTTTCCTTTCTTCTGGAGCAAAGGAGTTGATGAAAATTTTATAGAAAATTGACATATTGGAGTAGGTTCATATGCTGTACTGTACATAAATGCCAGGCATACAAAATTATCTAGTAGCTCTAGATAATTTTATAAAAAACCATGAAGAGTTGAACAAAATAATCATGTTCTATTTCTGAAACAGCTTTAAAAGCATGTCCATTAACAAGATAACATCTATGTTCTATTTAGATAACCCGTAATATGCACCTTATCAAGTTATCATAGGTACAACTACTATGATAACAACAAGCATAGTTTGTTTGGATAAATAAGCTTAGTTTTACAAAACTTACAAACTTATTTATATGTGTAAATAGAATTGAAATAAACCTCTCTATTAATAATTCTGTGAATGATTTCTAGAGTGATTTGAACATTAAATAGAATAGTATATGTATTTCATTACAAGTGCGGAAAGGCTGTCATTGCAAAGAGTTCTGACAATGGTTGACAGTCGGAACAAGTTGCAATGACGGTTTTTAATATTATTAAGACTATTTTTAATGCAGTTGCAAAAAATAGAAACAATTTAATAAAATAATAAAAACACAATAAACTCAACTAACCAATCATTTTTATTTCATAAAAAAGTTATAGTAAACATGTACATTGAAATTGGTACAGTTTTTAGGGTTCCGTAGTCAACAAGGAACCCTTATAGTTTCGCCATGTCCGTCCGTCTGTCTGTCTGTCTGTCCGCAGCTTAGCTCAGAGACGCCCAGTACTAGAAAGCTGTAACTTGGTGTAAATATACGGATTTGTTGCGCCGAAAAAGTGGTAAAATAAAGTCTCGCAAATTTTTTTTTAGGGTACCTCCTGTGCACGTAAAGTGGGGATGTTTTTTTTTTTCGCGTACCCCTTAGTGTGCGGTATCATTAAATAGGCCTATAAAAATATTGATAGTTTCCATTAACAATTTTTTGATAAAAAGATTCGTTTGTGAGCTTTAAAGTGCTAATTTTTGCTCGATTCGAGTGTCCCCCCCCCCCTCTAACAGCTAAACGGTTATGTTTGGGGGTGGGAAAAAATTCACAATAGTAGTTAACGAAGTTTAAAAGAAAATTATCATGACTAAGTACGCTTTAAAAGTTTACGAGTAATAGTCGACCAACTCTATCTATTGTAGGCATTTCTATTCATAACTTTCGATTTTTTTGCTCCTTTTACCCCCTTAGTTTCTGATTTAAGTGACTTGTACTACCCATTGATGATCAAGATTAGTCCTTTACGACATATCTGACTTTATCAATTCCAATTTTTAGTGGCTGTAAAGTACTTCAGTTAATTTTTTTTGGGTTGTAAAGGACTCTTATTTTGGTAAATAATTAAGTTTGGTTTGTTTTGTTAAATTATATGGATAGAACACGAAAAAATAGTTAGGGTTTCTTGTGACGTTATGAATATAGCACTTAATTTGAAAGAAATTTAAGAAAAAAACAATTTATTTTTTTGTTTTTTGGCTCTACTGTAAACTCAATGATATTATAAGTCATAGATATGTTATACACGTAAAACAACAGAAAAAAGCGTACCGCCACAGAATAATTAATAGTACTATACGTACAGAAGGACTACTCCAAAAAAAAATCAAACAAATGTAAAATCTATTTACGAGAGAATAAAGTACATTTTAACTGGCAGCCGTACCGCCCACCTACTTTTATAATAGCCTAAACTTCCCGTGCGCAAGCAAAAATGTACTGAATGGTTACGCCCGAGAGTTTATTTTGGTTTATCTGACGCCAACGACATTAAAAGGTTACTATGGGTCAAGCTCAATAGGGTTGCGACTTGCGAGTTTAGACACAAATAGGTAGGTACCTATGCGTATTTTATGCATTTGCTAAATTACATTATTACCATAAATACCTATGTTCCTCAAGGAATTTTGTTTTTATCATCAGCCTATATCTTTTTGGTTTCGTCATCGATTACTACATACATTATTGATTGTTAGCACAGAATGATAATAGTAGGTACCGACGGCACCTTACGTGAGGAATAATATTTATGATAATATTATCTTTTCTACCTATTATTGTTATATTTTTGAACATTTATCTTACAAAAAAAAAGAATAATATTTAAAAGATTTTTATCGTTTATGGCAAAATAGCCAGTCCTTATTATTTTGCACTCAACCTAGTAACCGACCAATTACTATCGCATACTGTCACAGGCCCCGCGTTGCGTGTCTTTGTAGGTAGGTAAAAAAGTGGCACAGCGAATTACGACCGCTGACCTTGAATGCGTAGTGTGGCCATTTTCTGAGTTAGAACTTTTAAACAACAACGCAAACATCTTTCTACTTTCTACCAATCTTAATTCTTAGTACTCAGCTTAAGGTGAGTGAGAGTGTCGTCTTTTTATCATGGTCGTCCAGTAGGCTCACCCCCCCCCCCAATTAGTATCTCGCCTCATTTCCAAACTTGTAACCTCATGATTAGGTATCATGATCAGTTAAGCCCATACTTCACAAGCAGGGAGATAATTTTGTTGATCATTACTAAATATGTACTATATATTTTTTTTCTTCATAATAATATTGTGTTATTAATTTACCAAAAGCACCTAAAGCAAGAAACTTGTGCGTAACTACACGTAACGTAACAAAAATATTAAGGAGACGGAGCGCGTGCGTAACGGGTGGCGCGTGGCAGCCGTAGTGAATGGGCCACGACATAATGGCCCCGCAACTACTTGCAGTTTTATGCCTACACCGCGGAGTGAGACAGGCCTGGTACCGCGCAGAGAGGCAGCACACATACACACTTTTTATTCACACACATTACATTTCACTACAAGTAAAAAGGATAGCTTGATAAAACCAATATGAAAAAAAGTGACAGCTAGATGGTGACGCTCTCTCTTTTATCTCACTCGCACTCTTTCTTTTACGACGCCATATTATAGAAACGTAATGTTTTATTAATGTGCCTCCGGAAAACATACAGCATTGTTTATGAAGAAGCAGTGTATACTTAGTCTTATTTGCGCGGTCAATAGTACGGATACTTTAGTTTCACCTGAGAATACTAGATGGCGTAACTATCGCCAACGTTGTCTTTACTCTATGCCAGCTAGGACGCGGTAATCGCTGTCACTTTTAAGGTTCATAGCGTTGTGTACTTTCGTCGCGTGCGGTCGAAATCCAAAAATACTTGGTTAATCCTATAACCTTTTTTAAATATTATCTATAATAGTGCTAGAAGAATTAGTGCTGCATTCGTTTCTGATTATATTTTCAATCTTAACCTTAAAGTAACGGTTTCTTCGTTATGAATTCCGTGCGGAGTGACGAACCCGATGAGGCCATCGCCGGGGCCAATCGGTCGATCGTTTCAAATTCACCACCTTCCGAGAGGGATCGAGAACAAGAAAAGGAGGACTCCACGTGCACTAGCAGTTCATCAGACAGCGAGGCCGAACGAGAGGAACCTCCACGCAAGAAACAAAAGCGGAATTCACAGGTAACCGTCGATCCTCGGATCGACGCGTTATACAACCAGGTCAGTTTTCTTACAAATTTTATAATGCACCAACAATATGTGCCAAATACGAATGCAAGCACAAGTGAAGTGAACGAGCAACCACGTGTTCCCAACAACGATTTTTTGACCAATCCATCAACAGAAACCCCTAGGTCGTTAGATTTGGGCGCTTGTAAAACTGGTTTTGATGAGAAAAAAATCCTTAAATCGGCTGACGAAAAACGGTTACGTCAGTTAATAAGTTTACAACATTTTAACACACCCACGTGGCAACATATCCGATACAAGAAAGCATTGGTAGAAATGCTGGCGTATCCGGGATTTTGCAATTTAAAAATTAACGACGAACTGTGTTGTTTAAACAAAGGAAAAGATTTCTTGGCCTCAACTGAGGAAATTATGGCAGCAACCACTAACGCCTTGTTACTTCAAAGAGAACTTTTACAATCCGGTTTACAGAATATCATTGATTGGGCCCATAATAACCCGGCCGAGTTAAAATGTGATAATCTGTTTAATAAAATCTCTGAAACATTCGGTAGTGAATCGCCGTCATATAAATTGTCCGAACAAACCTTACAAATTATTTGCGGTAAAAGGGCTGAATGTATTGAAACTAGACGTAAAAGAATAATTTTGGAGATTTCGGATAAAAGGATTCAAGCTGCGCTTAGTAATATACCTCCAAGTGAAGAGTTTCTATTCGACAAGACAAAACTTGTGTCTCTTATCCAGTCCCTCGGAGGGCCTCATTTTTGGTTATCACCACAACAAGCTCCCAGAACTAGGGACCAACCTAAAACATTATACAAGGAGCCTACACCGTCTACCTCCAAATACAGACCCCAGACACAAAATAATAAAAATAATTTTCGGGACAAAAAACATCAAACCAAACCAACGTACAAAGGAAAAAGTGATGGTTACAAACAAACAAAAAATTATTCATTTCGAAACAAAAACGGAAAAACGTGACTATCCAACGCATTTCAGGGGGGGTTGTTTAACTTCGTTCAGAAACCGTTGGCAAGCACTTCATGCAAACAAATTTATAATTTCGGCAATTTCGGGTTTTCGAATTCCATTTTACAAAAAACCTCCTCTGATAAAGCCAACAAGAAGGATTATGACCCAATATGCAACCAAGCCATCCCCTGGAATGTCTCAAATAATCAAAGACCTGTTAGATCAAAGGGTTTTGCGCCTGGTTTCCAGGAAAACGCCCAGTTTTATTTCCAAAATGTTTCTGCGGAAGAAAAGCGACGGATCGATGCGTCCAATTTTCGATCTTCGAGAACTAAACAAGTTCATCAAAACGAAACGTTTTCGACTGATTTCTCACGCTTCGGTCCCGGATTTTCTTCAACCTGGAGACTGGATGACAAAAATAGACATATCCCAGGCTTATTTTCATCTACGGGCAGCGACATCTCATCGGCCTTTCTTGAGAATCAGTTACAAAGACCACTTATACGAGATGACGTGTTTACCATTCGGCCTAGCTTCAGCGCCACACCTTTTTTCCTCTGTAACATGTTGGGTCGCGGAGACCTTGCGTGTGAAGGGATGTCGAGTGCTAGTCTACCTAGACGACTTCCTTCTGGTCAATCAAGACCAATCCAAGTTATGTCGTCAGGCTGCGGAAGCCGTGAGGCACTTGGAACATTTGGGCTGGCAAATCAACCGCCAAAAATCTGTTCTGATACCAACTCAGGACTTGGAGTATCTCGGCATACGTTGGCAAACAGCGTTAAATTCAATGTCCCTACCGATAAACAGGAGGCAGAGAATAACCGATTCACTAGACCATTCGTTGCGAAAAGTTCAAATCAGCCTTCGGGAACTGCAAAGTCTGCTGGGCCAGTTAAACTTCGCCAACTTTGTTATACCCCGGGGAAGACTACACTGTCGAAAAATGCAAATCTTTTTGCGAAACTTCCACAAAACCCGACCTCGTCAAAGAAAGCTGTTGCCTCAAGTTGTGTATCAAGAAATGAAGTGGTGGCGCGGAGCCACAAGTCACACATCACCGATACACAAAAAGCCTGCCACCCATTTCCTTGCGACGGACGCTTCGGATTGGGGTTGGGGTGCTCACATAGACGGGCAGCTAATGTCGGGTACATGGACAAATCTCCAAAAAAGATGGCACTGCAACAAAAAGGAACTATATGCAGTAATAGCGGCGATCAAAATGAATGTGAAAACGTTGCAAAAGTCTCACGTTCTGATCCAATCGGACAACCGAACTCTGATTGCATATATCCGGAAAGAGGGCGGAACCAGATCGTTAGGGTTACTAGCCCTAACCTTCAAACTGCTTTATCTTACGGACAAGTTCAATATAACCCTGTCAGCCCATTATCTACCAGGGAGATACAATATAATAGCAGACAGGCTGTCCCGAGGGAAAGCGCCCGCAGAATGGCATCTTCTACCTCAAGCAACAGGGGAAGTCTTTCAGAAGTGGGGGCTTCCAGAAATAGACTTGTTTGCGACGCAAGAAACCGCGGTAGTAAAAAACTACGTAACTCTAAACTGCAGAGATCGATCAGCAAATTATATAGATGCCTTCAGCAGGCCATGGAACCATCGGCTAGCGTGGATATTTCCCCCTCCCAGCCTGCTACCCAGAGTTCTGGCACACCTGAACAATGCAACAGGCATTTACTTGGTTGTGGCTCCAGAGTGGCCTCGAGCGTTCTGGCTCCAAGACCTGAAATCCAGAGCTCTAGATCACCCACACGTACTTCTGAACCTATCAGAGACGATGATAGATGTGACAACATCACAACCTCCCCCACAGATACAAACATTGACCCTGAAAGTTTGGAAAATTGGGGGTGGGGTGCCCAAATAAAAGACTGGACCACACAAGAAAAAGAACTACTAAAGAAGAGCTGGCGACGCTCAACTTTGTTAACCTATTTGTCACCACTTAGACGATGGTTGAGATGGTGCTCCAACTCTCAAGTAAACCCAAAATCTCCTCAACCTGCTGACATCGCAAAATATTTAATATTTCTTTTTCTAAAAGAGAATTTGGCCTACAGTACCATTCTTGTCCATAAATCTGCAGTCTTAACTTTCTGTGGCCCTCATGTGGAACAACAAACTTTTTCTAATTTTATAATAAAACATACCCTTAAGGCAATAGGAGTAGCAAAACCAAACGAAGTACGGCCATCGATCACCTGGGATCCACGTATTGTACTAAATTGGTTGTCATTAAATGCGCCTAAAGATACATTGTTCGATTTAGCACGTAAAACAGCCACAGTTTTGTTGCTAGCATCAGGCCGTAGGGTTCACGACCTAACTTTGCTGAAAATTTCAAATGACAGCTTCCTGGATGATGGCGATAATATCTATTTAATACCTGCGTTTGGTTCTAAAACGGATACGCACTATTATCGTCAGTCAGCATGGAAACTATCGAAACATGATGATAAAAATATTTGCCCTGTCACCTTAGTTAGGCTTTTTATTGAAAAAACTGCTGTAAAAAGATCTCAAGATCTAAACAATCTTTTTATCACTCTAGGCAATAACACAAAAGCTGCTTCACGTACTGTAATTGGGAACTGGGTACGCACAGTTCTCAAAGACAGCGGCATTAATGCATCTCCGGGAAGCTGTAGGTCCGCAGTAGCTTCTTTAAATTGGCTAGATAACCAACCGATTGACGATATTTTGTCAAGGGGTAATTGGAAATCATCCAATACCTTTTTTAATCATTACTGTCGTGAAATAGAAATCCCTAAAGACAGTCGTAATTCATTTTTCAATACGTTCACTTCTAAATAAATAATAAGGAAAATGAATGTCTTAATTTGTAAACAATCATTATTTAATAGATCATCGGGAATATATTTCCAGAGAATTTGATTAATTTACATAGCATTTAAATTATGATTGTCCTAACATTTATCTGTTAAGATTAGACATAATAATATTATAATTGTCTAAGAGAAATTAATAAATGAAATGATTACTACTCGTACTTTTCATGCTCAGCATAAACATTTGTTACTCATCATAGCGTTGTGTTTCACATCTAATATTCACCAGCAGATAACAAACACGTCTTCATAAACAATGCTGTATGTTTTCCGGAGGCACATTAATATAGCGGTTTTACATAAAAATAAAACCGATATTATGTGCCGAGAGGGAAAACATACAGCATTGTGGGAAGTTCTTCCTGGTGAAGACTATGAACCTTAAAAGTGACAGCGATTACCGCGTCCTAGCTGGCATAGAGTAAAGACAACGTTGGCGATAGTTACGCCATCTAGTATTCTCAGGTGAAACTAAAGTATCCGTACTATTGACCGCGCAAATAAGACTAAGTATACACTGCTTCTTCATAAACAATGCTGTATGTTTTCCCTCTCGGCACATAATATCGGTTTTATTTTTATGTAAAACCGCTATATTTGTGAAAATATTAAGATAAATAATATATTTACGAATGATAAGTGATTCTTTGACTTTTAGAAGTCTTGCTTGTATAATTTGTACAATATCTCATCACACACGACGGCATTTTCGGTGGTTTTGAGTCACTTTTACTTTTGACTCACTCTGTAGTACGTGAAGTGCATCCGTTGTCGCTGGCAACGTCGGACTGAGGTCGAGGTTTGTGAATCAACCACATTTGAGCGCGTCTGTTTTTGAGCGCGTATAACGTATCTACACCTTTTTACTTATAATATCATTGTGTAAACTCGTTATTTGTCCTTTACGACAAATGAAATTTCCGGTATCGATTAAATCTGATATTGAAATAAATTAGTAGCTTCTTTTTAGAAATATACGTATTTGTATGAATCACAAAAACTCTTTAGTAAAAACTTCATGGTTGGTTTTTAGGGTTCCGTAGCCAAATGGCACAAACGGAACCCTTATAGATTCGTCATGTCTGTCTGTATGTCTGTCTGTCCGTCCGTATGTCACAGCCACTTTTTGTCGAAAGTATAAAAGCTATCCTGTTGAAACTTTGTAGGTAGATGTATTACGTGAACTGCATTAGGATTTTCATACAAAAATAAAAACAAAACAAATTTTGGGGGTGCCCCCCATACTTAGAACTGAAACTCAAAATTTTTTTTTTCACCAAAACCATACGTGTGGGTAATCTATGGATAGGTCTTTAAAAAATATATTGAGGTTACTAATATCATTTTTTTCTAAACTGAACGGTTTGCACGAGAGACACTTCCAAAGTGGTAAAATGTGTCCCCCCCCCCCTGTAACTTCTAAAATAAGAGAATGATAAAACTAAAAAATATATAAATAATGTAGACCTCAACAAAGACTTCCAACGAAAATTGGTTTGGATGAGATACAGTTAGTAGTTTTTGAGATGTAGTACATTTTCAAAAAACGCAAATATAACTTTGCCATTCATACAAACACTATGAAAAACAAAGTTATTTTTATTGTTTGTGTATATAACTTACTAATCTCAATATAATTATATCCCTAATCTATGCTTGCTACTACGGAACCCTTCATGGGCGAGTCCAACTCGCGTAATGGGATTACTTTGTGTAATTTATCACCACTGCTCTCAAAACGGTGAAGGAAAACATCGTGAGGAAACCGGCATGTCCTAGAACCAAAAATTCGAAGACATGTGACATCTCCAATCCGCACTGGGCCCGCGTGGTAGATTACGGCCCACTCCCTCTCACAGAGAGGAGGCCTGTGTCCCAGCAGTGGGAACATTTATTGGCTGATGAAAATGAGTTTGCTTTGTATTATAATAGAGACCTCAGACTCATAGCATAAAACCGAACGACTGAGCGATCGATTGCTGCAGCGTATTGTGGGTTCGATCCCCGTACGGATCAAATATTTGTATGACCTACAAGTAGTTGTTTCGGGTTTAGTATGTGAATTTCTATGTTTGTAAACGCCCTCACGACACATGTGAAATTCTTAGTCTGAGTAGAGGAAACATGAAAAAAAAAAGTATTCTAGAATTATCCTAAAAGGATAGGTACTGCAGCTCTGAAAGAACAGGATGACTTAGTCTTCCGCTCCAATCAAAGTAGGACGACTCATTAGATAATTTTCCATCAAAAAAAAACCGGCCAAGTGCGAGTTGGACTCGCCCATGAAGGGTTCCGTAGCAGCAAGCATAGATTAGAGTTATAATTATATTGAGATTAGTAAGTAATATACACAAACAATAAAAATAACTTTGTTTTTCATAGTATTTGTATGAATGGCAAAGTTATATTTGCGGTTTTTGAAAATGTACTATATCTTAAAAACTGCTAACTGTATCTCATCCAAACCAATTTTCGTTGGTAGTTTTGGTTGAGGTCTACATTATATATTTTTTTTAGTTTTATCATTCTCTTATTTTAGAAGTTACGGGGGGGGGGACACACACTTTTTACCACTTTGGAAGTGTCTCTCGCGCAAACTGTTCAGTTTAGAAAAAAATGATGCTAGTAACCTCAATATCATTTTTAAAGACCTATTCATAGATACCCCACACGTATGGGTTTGGTGAAAAAAATTTTTTTGAGTTTCAATTCTAAGTATGGGGGCACCCCCAAAATTTGTTTTGTTTTGATTTTTGTGTGAAAATCCTAATGCGGTTCACATAATACATCTTTCTACCAAGTTTCAACAGGATAGCTCTTATACTTTCGACAAAAAGTGGCTGTGACATACACGGACAGACAGACAGACAGACATGACGAATCTATAAGGGTTCCGTTTTTGCCATTTGGCTACGGAACCCTAAAAATTGCCACTAGCTTGTGGCATGAAAATGTAATTGTGGAATAAAGAATGTACGAAAGTGATGTAGGAGGTTCGCGAGCCAATTTAAAAAATGCAAAAGCAAAACTCACACAATAATTACATTTTATTTTCATTTTGTTATTATTAATTACATTTTAGCGCAAATAAATCAATCCGTCCTCACACTTGGCCAGCGCGGAGTAGGCTGTTGGACTTGACAACCCCCTACTAATAACTGAAAACCAACCTGTACCTTCAGTTGCCATTTGCGTTACAGGGCCGCCGTGCCCTTTTTGACATGACTAGTTAAAAGTATTTTGATAAAATTTTGTAAAAGCCGAGCCTAAAGTTACACTTTCTTCTTTACAGGGATCTCAGCAGAAACCAGATCAGTCTTATAGAGTCAGATGCATTCTACAACATGACATCAATCCAACGGCTGGACCTGTCCTATAACCAGATCAGCAATGTTTACAAAGAGATGTTCAAAGGTCTGACCAATCTGGAGCGGCTGAATCTGTCACATAATCACATATCAGCAATAGAATTTGGGACCTTTGAGTACCTTACTGGATTGGCAGGAGTGTGAGTACAGTTTCGTCTTCTATTATTGACTTGAATGACCCTGGCGGTTGAGAGTATGTCATGCTCACTCAAATGTCTCGCTGATGGTGGCGCGTGTGTCGGATCATTTAGTTCCGATCCACGCTTTGGAAGGGCATCTACAGTACTGTCACAGTTTTTATGTCTTGTGACCGGGACAATTACCATAATTACTTTAAATTATAGTTTTATTTTTAGTCTTTTGACAATTCAAAAATGCCTGTAAAGGCTTATTTGAAATAAATAATTTGTTTTTTATTTAAATGATAAATTAAGTAGACAGCAGTCCCTAGTGAGTCGTTTGTTGTTGTTGAAGGCCTGGAGCAGAACTTGAATTATTGAAGCAAAACTGGATTTAAGTCAATATGAGTCCTAACAGTCCTTTCCATTTGATGAAACTTTTACTACGGTAAAAAATGCCCTATCGCTGGGCTAACACTACCGTTCCACCTTAATTTATTTATCTCCTACAGGGACATTACTAACAACCCATTAGTATGTGACTGCAATCTCCTCTGGCTGGGAACCTGGGCATCCAACCACAGCGTCAAGCTACAAAACAACCCCAAATGCGCCTTCCCAGAAAACATGGTTAACAAACTCGTGAAAAAACTGAGAATATTCCTCGTCATGTCTGAATGTGGGAATGCAATATATGGGAACAACTTGATTGTCAAACCGGATCAAGACCAAGTGGTTTTCGTTGGAGATACATTAACTTTATCCTGCAATGCGCCCTTCGCCTCAGGCTCCTCGAAATATGAGTTGAAATGGGTCCATCCCATGCTCGAAATCTGCGACGTTAACATAACAACCACAGACTTGCAAGAAGAAGGCTTAGCGGAGACAAAGGTCCATTTTCCGAATATCACGAACCATCACATGGGAATCTGGACCTGCATGTATAGCGATCAGAATCATATCAGACATAATCATTCGGTTGAAGTGTTAGTTTTATCAAATTCGACGAAATACTGTGCAACGACGTACACTGTAGATAACAAAGGTCTATATTCGTGGCCTCAACTGTTATTGAATCACACAGCCGCCGTTCCTTGCCGAAGTGGCGACGGGCAAGCTTACAGATCCTGTAGTCCAAATGCTACCTGGGGTGTAGCAAATACAACTGAATGCTCTTATATCAGTAATGTGACGAAGCTCCTTCAACAGTTTGCACTGTTAAACGTGAGTTTGGTGCAATTTTCTGCAGTCAATGCTACGGAGAGATTGGCTATGTTGATTCAAGAGAAGACTTATCCGTTAGCAGAGATTACCGATGCTGATGATGTGTTGTTTATTTCGAAAGCTATAAGGAATTATATGCAGTATATTGCGGAGGAGAAAGATCTTGGTGAGTCATTTTGTTCTTGTTTGTGATTGTATTTTAACAAAGCAGTTAGTCCACAGCTATTATGTCTAAAATTGAAATTAAAATATTGTGTGTTGTGGGGCCATCTTTGATCTATTTAGAGGCCCTGGGTACTTTTTGTCAGTGTAGCCCTAGACTGACTGGGATAGTGTAAGGTTTTCTTTTGACTCTTCATAAACATACGTACCTAGTATAATAAGTCAATAGTTAGTATACATAATTATATATTTTTTTGAAATGCTAATGAATCATGAAAAGGTAGGATGCAAAAGCGATTGCAGCGCAAACATGAGCTCCCTGTGAAAGTTAGGTTTTCTAAATAAGGTGATAGTTATAGTCTATAATGCTCACAGGAACATTGTGTCCCAATGGACACAATGGGTGAATCAAACAGGGCCGTATTTCCCAATGGAAATACGGCCCTGTTTGATACTGTGTTTCAGTAGCTTTCGTAAACGTTATTTTTGTCATAAAGTGTGTTAGATTCACGAAGTGTTGACGTAAAACCGGGGTCAATGAAATGCGTGGATAATTTCTAGTATGAGAATGAGAATGAATATCATGAACGCGCAAAAAATGTATTCTTGATTTTTTCGTGCGAAACAAACATTTCTAATGTGTCTACAGTGTTTTTTTTTTTGCTTTGAATCGTGTCGGTGTGTCTACTGTGTTTGTAAACAATTGTTTCTACAATATGCGTAATTAATTATAAATAGATTATCTCTCATCACTTTCTTAGTCACATGGGTGTCATCCCTCCTCATCACATGTCCATACCAAGATAGACGATTCCCTTTCATCTTTTCTGTAACAGGCGCCACTTTCAAACTTCCCCTTATAAACTCATTCCTTACTTTATCCATTCTTGTCACTCCACACATCCATCTCAACATCCTCATCTCCGCTACATGCAATCGTATCTCATCCATCTTTTTCACAGCCCAGCATTCCGATCCATACAATACGACAGGTCTAATCACGGATTTGTATATTTTCCCCTTTAACTTGAGGGGCATACGTGGGTCGCAAGTTGTTCCGGTGACCTGTCGCCATTTCATCCATCCCGAGTTGATCCGGTGTGTTATGGCCCGGTCTACATCGCCGTCTCCTTGGACAAGCGACCCGAGGTACCGAAAGTCGGAACAGACTGGTATGGGCGTTCCTGCAAGAGTAATGGGCACAGGACTGGAGAGACCGCCAAAATCACTATAACTCACACACAAATACTCTGTTTTGGTTCTGTGTGACTAAGAAAGTGATGAGTATGAATGTTGATGGATGGAGAGGACGAGGAAGGCCAAAGAAAAGATGGATGGATTGTCTAAGGAATGATATGAAAGAAAAAGGAGTAAATGATACTGTGACGTCCGATAGGGGAGAATGGAAGAAGAAAACGTGTTGCGCCGACCCCAAATAGAATGGGATAAGGGCAGGAAGAAGAAGAAGATTATCTCTGACCACCTGTTCATGACTGTAGTCAAAGCAGTGAGCGGTGCGATGGCCAAGAATTATATTCACAATTGTAGTATATTTTGATCATTTGCCATTTTGAGAATTAGGCTTTTAGAGAATTTGCCATTTTGAGAATTTGACCTTTTGCGCCTAAATCAAAACATGATACAGCGTTTCTTATGTTAGGGGACCTCTTTTAAAACTGTTTTAAGGTATTTTCTTCTACCACATGTGAATAGCACACATGTTATTTTTTTGTATGGGATAGTCCATTCGAGGCTATATGATATATAAAATCACGCTATTGGAGCAGCGGGGTAAAACCCCCAACAGCTGGAACCTTTTATTCTAATTTTAAAAAGTCGTTATTACCTTCCAGGCCCAACATTACTGGACGTGATAAGCTCCACGATGAACATCAGCATGTCAGTGCTATCTCGTGCCGAGTCCTTGTACGGCGCGTGTACTGACATAGCGCGCGCCGCCGAGGAGATATCACAACACGTCGCTAATATACAGGGACAGAAGGTAAGCAGTTGTGTTTGTGTATTGATCATCATCATCATATCAGCCGTTCTATGTTCTATGTTAGGGATTTGGTTTCCGCACTTAGTCCTTCATGTGGACCATTGTGCGTGGGCCATAGTGGCCATTGGTGGCTTATTCCAACCAGCCCACCTCCCTCCAGAAGTTGATCAAGTTCTTTGGTCTGTGGAGAACATCTGTGTAAGTCCTCTGTGTCCCGAGGGTCTTTGTCCTAATCTGGGTGACACCTGTGCACTCGAAGAGCACAAGCGCAACGGTTTCCTCAGCCTCCATGCAAGCCCTGCACAGAGGGCTGTCCGTTATGCCTATTGTGTGGAAGTGTTTGTTTAGGGAGCAGTGTCCCGTTATGATCCCTGTCAGCAGACGCATGCCGGTCCTGTCCAGGCGTAAAAGACGTCTGGTTAGCCTGCCATCTAAGGATGGCAGAGCTTCCCTGGATTGCCTGCAGCCTGGTGTCGAGGTCCACCATCTCTCTGCTTGTGTGAGGGTGCGCTCCTGCAGCCATCTACGTATCTGGTTGAAGGAGATAGGTATAATGGGTTCATACATATCAGCCGTAAGACGTCCACTATACCCACATAGGCCTCCCCTATAAACTTCCAATAGGTTCGGTTGGAAGCGGCTTGCATCCGGCTTGATCATATGGTCTTCACAAGGTAATCTGTCCAACTTGTGAGTGGAGGTCCTACGTTGCGCTTGCCGGTGCGTGGTCTCCATTCGAGAACCTTACGGCCCCATCGGCCATCAGTTCTGCGTGCTATATGGTCTGCCCATTGCCATTTCAACTTCCTAATTGGAAGAAAGAAAGAAAATTGTGTTTATTGGCACTCTAAAACTTAAAATTTAACAATACAAATAAAGTTATAAAGAGAGTATTTCAATAAATCAAATAATAACTCAACAATTTAATGCCAAAGGGCCTCAGCTCAGCATAATGCCAGATGGCAACACAAAGTTTGCCACCTGACGGTGATTTTCAGCTGCAGCCCACAAGGTAAGGAGTTGTGTTTGTGTATTGCTCAGTTGCAGGGTTGGAAAAAAACAGTTTTTTTTTTAAATTTTATGAAACAAAATGTTTTAACAAGTGTTTTTTTTGTTTTTAACCGACTTCAAAAAGGAGGAGGTTCTCAATTCGGTCGGTATGTTTTTTTTTTTTTTTTTTTTTTTTTTTATGTATGTACACCGATTACTCCGAGGTTTCTGGTCCGATTAGTGTAATTCTTTTTTCGTTCGATGCAGTATACTTTCCCATTGGTCCCATAAAAATTTCATCCAATTTGGTTCAGTACTTTTTATTTTGTGAGCATTTTTATTGATGGATGATGTGATGATCTTTACTTTTTTGAGTGTTTGTTACGCGATTACTCCGCTAATTGTGGACCGATTTTCAAAATTCTTTTTTTGTTGTACGAGGAATAGTTCACTTTAGGGAACACTGCAAGTTTCATCAAAATCGGTTCAGCAGTTTTTGATAGGGAATTTTATTAGCTTATTGTGTACATGAGCGATGTTAATACCGGTGCTAAGGATTACCAAATTCTAGTGCACATGTAAGAAATGATGTATTTGACAAGAATTTTGGGTTGAATATTTAAACTAAAAAGAGTAAAATAAAAAACTTTTTTCAAAAAAAATTTAACCGCCTTCAAAAACAACCACAAAAAAGGGTAAAATAACCTACAAAATAACTTATCTTTCGGAAGTCGGTGGCATAAAAGACAACGAAATAAAAAAACAAAGCCACCGACTTCCGAAAGAAAAGTTATTTTGTAGGTTATTTTACCCTTTTTTGTGGTTGTTTTTGAAGGCGGTTAAATTTTTTTTGAAAAAAGTTTTTTTTTTTTTTAGTTTCGGTCATTTCATCGAATTAATTCGACTATGGGTCGACGTCTTAACTTATAAATAAATTATATGTTTCATTTCTAGACTAGATCTTTTCAAATTCGCTGTTTGTAATGACATATCTACAAAAAAATATCAATGGAAAAAAACATCTACTTACTGTTTTTTTTTCTAATGTTTTGAAAAATTATTTCATTACAATGCCAATAAAAGTTAAAAAATGGTTCATAGCAAGGGCATACACTCAAATGATTTCATTTCAAGCTATTAAGACTCCTGAATATTAATTTATTTTCATTTTACATGCATTCATCCGCCATGAAAAGTAGTAAGAACGTGTAATAAAAACACTGTTTAATTTCAAACTGTTTTAAACACTGTTTAAAACAGGTGTTTTAAAACATCTTGTTTTAATCATGCCAACCCTGCTCAGTTGTATGATGGACATTAGTATTTATGCCATCATAACGGGACATAGGGTCGCGGGACTGTCTCATCAGATAACAGTGACCCTGGAACTTAAAGGGCTATTGAAGGATTACCCTGGACTTTAGTCAGTACGAGTCTGTCAGTCCCTCCCGTCTTGCCCTGGATGGGAAGTACTCATTTGATGATTTAAAAAAAAACTTAATAATAAAAAACATAAAGGGATATTAGGACATACTAAATATAAATATGTATGTGCAATAATGCCTGTGTTGTATGGTAGTTTTTATATTTAATTTTTTTTTTAAATACTATGTTATGTGATTGCGTAAACAATGCGTACATATGCAATAACAGCAATCGCTGATGATTTGCTTTAATTTATTGAAG
Organism: Agrotis exclamationis; assembly: GCA_950005045.1. Lineage (NCBI taxonomy): Eukaryota > Metazoa > Arthropoda > Insecta > Lepidoptera > Noctuidae > Agrotis > Agrotis exclamationis. The sequence continues at coordinate 23,193,132 of OX465427.1, read as the reverse complement.
AGTTCCCTAGATTTCTCCAAGATTCTGTCATCAGATCCAGGTCTGATTACCATGCCATCTGTGAATTATACCGTTTCAAGCAAAAGAAGAATTTTCCTAATCGGCTTAGGCATTTTTGTTGAGAAATCGGGGAATACATAAAAAAAAACCGGCCAAGTGCGAGTTGGACTCGCGTGAAGAGGGTTCCGTACGATGTTACCTATCACGTTTTTTTAAATCTGACCCTAATTGGTACGCACAACATTGAGTGATTTACCATGTTATTTTAATATCATGGAATTATTTATTTATTTAAGCTTTGTGCACAAAAAAAACATGTACAGCGGCGGACTTAATTAAGTTTAGTTTAAGTAGTTTCGGAGATAAGAGGGGGGGGGGGGTCAATTTTCGTCTACTTTCTTGAATAACTTGGAAACTATTTATTTTAAAATTACATAAACATACATTTGAGATCTTCTCAACAAGACCTTTCATTTGAATTGTCACAAGATGCAGTTTTCATTTTTTTTTAAATTTTCCACTTCCCCCCAAAAATTACCTCCCACATACAGATTTCATGTATTCACGTCACACCTCTGTGCTTGGGTCACAGGAATTGATATGTGTACCAAATTTCAACTCAATCGGTCTAGTAGATTCGGAGATAATTGACTGTAAGCGACAGACAGACGGACACACGAGTGATCCTATAAGGGTTCCGTTTTTGTACGGAACCCTAAAAAGTTTCCGATGAATCGTTAACCATTTCTTCTTTTCGTAATCAGTTAAAAAACACAAAATATGTAAAATACATAACTTTTCTTTCGGCGTAGTGGATTTAAATTTTATAAAAAAGCTTTTTTCTCCTTTTTTTTAGCGTGGTAAAATCATCCTTTTTTTAGCGTGGTTAAATCATCAAATGAGTCCTCCCTTACAGACTTGTACTGACTAAAATCCACGGTGTCCTTCAATAGCTCTTTACATTCTGGGGTCACGGTATTCGTTAGTCCCGTGACCCGGGCAGGTTTTGGCCCTCTAAGGCCCCCCCTCCGTCATTGTGCTGACACTCTTCGAGGCGCGCGTGGAACACAACGTGTCGTCGAACTGGACATGGTCCTTGGTCGGACAGCGAGTCGCCCATTACTCGCTGCTTTTTTCTGCTAACATGAATTATCTTCGTATTCCAGTCGAACCTCGCCGTGGAGCACTTCCGTGTGAGTGAGGGCTTCACGGGCGCCACCTGCGTGTGGTACAGTGCGCGGCGAGGAGACCTGCCGCGACTACATTGTACCACCACCAACAGGACGGTCGCACCGTTCTTGACTGTCACCGACGCGCTTATACATGCTAGTGTGCAGGTAACATCTATTAATACCTTATTGCAGCATAATACCACCGTTTAACACTAGTTATTAGTAAGAATCAGGGTTGAAAAAAAAAACAGTTTTTTTTTAATTTATAAAACAAACTGTTCAAAATGTTTTAAACAAGTGTTTTTTTTTAGTTTCGGTTATTTTTAGGGTTCCGTAGTCAACAAGGAACCCTTATAGTTTCGCCATGTCCGTCCGTCCGTCTGTCCGCAGCTTAGCTCAGAGACGCCCAGTACTAGAAAGCTGTAATTTGGTGTAAATATACGGATTTGTTGCGCCGAAAAAGTGGTAAAATAAAATCTATTTATTATTATTATTTTTTTACCTCCTGTACACGTAGAGTGGGGATGGTTTTTTTCTCGCGTACCCCTTAGTGTGGGGTATCATTAAATAGGCCTTTAAAAAACATTGATAGTTTCCATTAACAATTTTTTGATAAAAAGATTCGTTTGTGAAATATTAAGCTTTAAAGTGCTAATTTTTGCTCGACTCGAGTGTCCCCCCCTCTACCAGCTAAACGGTTATGTTTGGGGGTGTGAAATAATTCACAATAGTAGTTAACGAAGTTTAAAAGAAAATTATCATGACTAACTAGGCTTTACAAGTTTACGAGTAATAGTCGACCAACTTATAAAACGTACTTGGATAACATATTTTCCTCAACAAAATGTATCGGCGAACATGTTCTTCAACTGCAAATGTAAGTTTGTCAACTTTACTTTTACAGCTATAATAGGTGGGTATGTTTTGGGGATAGGTGGTTTTTATTGTCAACTATTTTTACTAACTTCAAAAAAAGGAGGAGGTTCTCAATTCGTCGTAATCTTTTTTTTATCCAACTGCCGGTTTAGATTATTCAAATCAAATACCCTAATACCCTATTCAATCCTGAATTCTTATTTTCCCTTCCAGATACCACAATCCCTACTATACAGCACGACAGACGCGGGCATGGTGTTACAATCTCATCCACAGAACCTGGTCATCTCGATGTACGAGGACGCGGCACTTTTCCCTTTACTACCTATCAATGATAACAATTCAGATGCGAGGCTCACTCAACATAGAACTAAGGATTATTATGGAAGATCCACTAAGAGAGAAGACATGAATATTGAGATCACTTCGCCCGTAGTTGGCTTTCAGTTACGTAAGTGTTTTTTGTTGAATTCTTTCATAGCGGGACTCCTTTTCGCATAGTAAATCATTTTGCGAAAAGGAGTCCCGCGATTAAATTTTCGAATATATATTTTTAATTTTGCCCCTAATTAATAATTTCTCCTGAATCGTGAGTGCGTTTACAAACATACTCGTAGAAACTCGCATACACAAACACGCAGACCCGGAACAACTACTTGTAGGTCATACAAATATTTGTTCCGTGCGGGAAACGAATCTGCAACACGCAGCGCACCAGTCCATCGAGTAGCCACTACGCCGAACTTTACAAAACAATACTTTGGTATATTTTTTTGCCATTTTCATTTTATGTACATTTTAGAATTTAGACTAATTTGCCCTGGCATAGTTTTAATTCCCATATAATTGTAAACTTGTAACTATTGAGCATAATGGCTATTAGCCTAATAGTATCCAAGACCGAGCGTAGCGAGTTCAGGAACTTGTAATGATACTCGGAAAAGGGTGGGACATATAGACTACAGAATCGATAACTAGTAGTCTGCGAAGGTTTTTTTAATCCCTGTGTATAATGGCTCAAAACCACTGACCTCTATAATTATTACCACTGGACAGGCTGCTGTCAAAGTGCTTTTGTGCCCGTTTGATTTTCGCTATTTTGGCGTTGTCTGTCGTAGCGGGGGTTTTTGGTACTAAGACTAGTGATGTCTACATCAGGGAACAAATACCGATAACTCTTGTTAATAAGTGTTTACAATAATCAAATCAAATCTAATCATTTTATTTGCTTAGCATAGGTAGTAAAAACAGGTCTTAAAGTTATTAATTACTTACTATATTATATTAACAATTTACAAAACACTTACTAATCATTAGTAATTGCTTAACTTTATGAAGGTAAATAGAATATTAAAAATAATGATTAAAATCTGACCTCAATAACGACATTAAGATATATTCATTTTCCTCAGTCAATGTTTTTTTTTATTAAACAGACTAATGAAACTGAAACGTATTTACGTTTCAGATCCTAATCACAAAACCTGCTATGAACCCGATACATTGCTTCGATATCGATATTTCGTTCACATTGTTTGGTACAGCCCTTCCTTCTCGCAGCCATTTGCAATTATACGTCATATACGTCATAATTAGTTCTGTGAACTCCCGCTAGTGGCGCTTCAAATAGGCACACTTTCAATAGCTGTCAAACGTATGGAACAGCCAATTCAGTGGTAATTATAGAGGTCAGTGCTCAAAACACACTCGTGGGCTGGAGCTGAAAATCAGCGTCAGGTGGCAAACTTTGTGCTGCCACTATAATGCCAAGTGGCAGCACAAAGTTTTGCTTAGCTGGAAAAGATTAGTTTTGTTTTTATTTAGTTTTAAGTTTTGTAACTAATAAACACAATTTTCTATCTTTCTTTCAAATTAATTTCCTGTCTTTCAGGAGATGTGAATGTTCGCGGCGAGTTATTGGAGCCCATAATAGCTACTGTGCGAGCACGATCAGTGGGTGGAGTGGACGGTAGGGCGGCCGTGTGGGACCCCGCCACACACAGGTGGCAGGATAATACCTCAGGTAACACAGGGACAGAGAAACAGTCCTTTGGTTGACATTTTGATTAAGACATGTGGATATCTTATCTGCATCATAGAAAGTGCACCGTTGTCCATTTTCCTCCCTCCACTCCTTCCATTTCCCGCGAGCCCGCGCTTCCTCTTTTCAGTTCGGAAGGAACCTATCCAGTTCCGTTGTCCATTAAATCTGTTTAATTTAATTTTTTTATAAAATAATTAGACTAGTTTTGCTGTGCGAAGGTTATCACAATATTAAACATCGCCATATAAAATTGGTGAAACTTCAAGAGCGAAATAGTTTTTTCGTACCACTTGCTCAAAAAAGTGACATTCTATGCCACAAAAAGCGAACATAACAATAGTCATTTTTAATCTGTTAAAAACAGGGAAAGAAAATTGTACTGAATTTCATTCATCCTCTAGGGGGAGAATGTGATTTAAATTTGGAATACTTACCGAAATTTATACTGAACTACATCTGTGTTTACACCATTGAGTTTGTCTAAAGAGCAGTATTCATCTTTTTGAAAAAGGAATACGCATTTATTATGCAGTTATGATTATTACATAAAATTACGAAAACCGACGAGGCCGTATGAGCTTGATGCCTTTGCTTTTTCGACAAAAAAATATTAGTCTAGGAATTTGTCGCGTTTTTGTTTTCTTTAAATAAATAAACGTTAAGTTTATTTCAATTTATTTTAATTGTCATTATTTAAAAAAAATGCTTATCTCATATTATTATTGTGTTATTTTTTTCGCAAATGGTACGAAAAGTAGAGTATTTTCCTCGGTGATAAAGCTGTCTTAGTCTTAATAATAATAATAAAACCTTTATTACCGAACCATGACAGTTTGTCTTAGTCTTGGGTGAACTTAAATCCCTCGCTTCACTCAAGACTCGTCTTAAATCCCTCGCTTCGCTCGTGATTTAAGTTTTTAACACCCTCGCTACGCTCGGGAGTAAACCTCGAGTCCTTATTTATTTATTTATTTATTTATTTATGTACACAAAAACACATATATACAAGAAATAACAATCAGAAAAAAAGAGCACAAAGGCACTGCTTATTTCAAAAAGAAATTTCTTCCAGCAGACCAACGACAGAAGAGAGATAGACATCAAAACGTAGACACAGTGTACAAAGAATAAACAAAATATAAACATACATACTATTAAAATAAACATATAAACTGTATGCATATAATATATATCCTTTAAAATAAACCTAATATATATAACTATAATATACTAAATTATAGAAGAGAGGTAATAATCTTTGACTTGTTTTTTAAAAACAGAGACAGTTTTAGAGTCCAGTATTTTAGGTGGAAGTGAGTTCCACAAACGTACTGCATGAACGGAGAAGGAGTAGGAGAAAAAGTCAGTTTTATGGGATGGGAAATTGAGATGATGCTTAAGATGGGATCTGCACAGAGCATCAGAAGGACGGGTAAAAGAAAAACGCTCGCGTAGATAGGAAGGATATGCAGGATTATGAAGGATATTGAAGAGGAGACATAATATTCGAGTGTTCCTGCGAAGACGAATAGGAAGCCATTTGAGTTCTTTTCGGAATTGAGAAACATGGTCGTACTTTCTTAGCCCGAAAACAAAACGAATGCAAAGATTTTGCAAGCGTTCAAGCTTGTTCAAGAGCTCCTCAGTGGCATCCAGGCAGCAGGCATCAGCGTAATCAATGATTGGCTGAATCAGAGTCTGAGCTAGATATATCTTAGTTTTAAAAGGCAAAAAAGTCTGTAAAGATTTAAGAGAGTGAAAAGAAAAATGCACCTTACGACTAACCTCACTCACCTGAGCCTCCCAAGAAAGATTGCTGTCAATGATAACTCCAAGGTTCCGACCGGCATCAGAATATGTAATAGCCGTGCCACCAAGGGATAGCGGTGTTAATGAAGAAATGTTAAGTGCTTTACGAAAGTATCTACTACCTATGATCATAGCCTGGGACTTAATAGGGTTGATCAGTAAGCCGAAAGACTTAGCCCATTCATTGATACTTTCCAGGTCACGATTCATGGCATTGACAGCTAAATCCGCATCAGCCAGTAGAAAATGTCGATAAAGCTGCAAATCGTCTGCGTAGAGATGGAAGTTAGATTCAATAACCCTGGTAACAGTGTTAATGAAGATAGAAAAAAGGAGAGGTGAGAGAACGCCACCCTGAGGAACACCCGCAATGAGATCACACCAATCAGAAAAGATCTCTTCTTGGCGAACACACTGAGAGCGACCTCGAAGATATGAGTCCAACCAGGCTAACACAGGGGAAGAAAAGTTAAAAGACTGAAGGATCCCAAGAAGTATGTCGAAATCCACTGAGTTGAACGCACAACTAAAGTCGAGTAAAACTAACAAAGTGAGAGATTTGTTGTCCATAGCCCAGCGCCAGCGGATATCATCAGTGACTTTCAGGAGTGCAGTGACCGTACTATGTCCAGCACGGAAACCGGATTGAAAAGGGGAAATAAGAGCGTTAGATGATAGAAATGCGGAAATTTGGCCATGGACAATGTGTTCAAGAACTTAAGAGAGGAAAGGAAGAATGGAGATGGGTCTGAAGTGGGATAAGGAAGATGGATTGTTAATTTTAGGGAGTGGTATTATATAAGCCTGTTTCCAGGCTGTTGGAAATATGTTAGAATATAAGGAAAAATTAAAAATGTGAGTAAGAATGGGGAGCAATTGATTAATAATAGGTATTATCATTCTTGAACACAAATTGTCATGACCCACAGCAGAGGATGAAATAGAGAGAAGAGATTTTTTGACAGTTTCTTCAGAGACTGGGCTGAAATTGAAAAGAGGACAAGTTGGTAGAGGCAAGTTAGAGAGTTCAAGCAAGGTAGAAGCTTTAACATTAGGGTCCAATGTCACAGGTGGAAGAGAAAAATGCCTGTTAAGAGCGGACAAGTCCACATCCTTACAGGCATTGGTGGGAGATTTACCAATACCAACTGATTTCAGGAATTTCCAGACATCTGTGGAGTTACGATTAAAAAGAGATTCATGGAAATAGCGTCTCCTTGCATCACGACACAGACGATTGCAGCGATTTCGTAAAGCTTTGAAATGAGTGAGGTTATGTTCCGTAGGTCTACGTCTGTACCTACTCTTCGCCTTATGCTTATGAGCAATTGCATCCTTGATGTCAGTCGTCATCCAAGGCGCAGGATTATGCTTGATTTTAATTCTCCGGCGAGGAGCATGAACATCGTATAGATTCAAAACCTTGGCATTGAAACAATTCACCTTATCATCAATAGTATCGCTTTCGAAAACTGGTAACCAATCGATATCAGCAGCATCGCGTTTCAAAGCCTCCAGATCCATTCTGTTAAAACTTCGTAGAACGCAGAAACGAGGTTTACGTTTAGGAGGTCGGATACGATAGGAAAGATAGACGAGATCGTGATACGAAAAGGTTGCAGTGAGCTGCCCAAACTCAGCAACATTGTGAGGCGAAGAAACAATCATTAGGTCAAGAAGAGAAGGCGTGCAATTTGGGAAGTTATGGGTCGCAGAAAGAGGTAAAATTTCAAGATTAAAGGAGGATAAAAGTGAACGGAGTATAAGGGAACGGGAATCGTTTTTAATTAAACAAGTATTAAAATCGCCCATTATAATAACATGCTCGTACGAAGGGCAGAGATTATTAAGTGAAGACTCTAATGAATCAAAATAGTTTATGTGAAGGTTTGGAGAGTAGAAAACAGCAAGCAATACTTTGGAATGGTTTAAGGTGATCTCAAGAAACAATGATTCAGCCGATCCAGAATATAGCGATGGAGATGTATGTACAATTTTGTAGGGTATATCGGCGCGTAAATAAATGCCAACACCACCACCACCCTTGCCAATTCTGTCATTTCTGACAAGAACAAAGCCAGGAAGTGCGTAGTGCGTAGAAAGGAGGGAGGGCTTAAGGAATGTCTCTGATATTAGGAGTGCATCGAGATGTACGCTACTGAAGGATGCCAAAAGATCGGAATAATGGCCAGGAACACTCTGAGCATTAATGTGGGCTATATGGAGATTTTTAGGATTACTGGAAAAAAGAGAGGAAATGTTGTCATGCAAAGTACGAATGGGAGTGGTACACTGTCCGCACTAAGAAAACTGCAAGTTGAAGAAGAGCAAGAGAAAAAACTATCGTCTAAGTCAAATGGGATATTCATATTTAAATAAAATATATAACCAAAATAAAATACAAAAATAACAAAAAACTACAATTAATATACGGTTGATTGCAAAATACAACCACCCCAACTCACCAGTGTGCTACAATAAATTATACAAACAAATAACACAACAAAGAAAAACAAGTTGTACTATAACACACAAAAACTATAACAAATACACAAAAACAAAAATCAACTGGTATGCACACAAAAAGCAATTACCACCAGTAAAATGGAACGCAATTCCTTGAGATGATAGGACTTGACACTTGACAGTTGATATGACAGTGACATTGACATGACATTAATACTTAATTTGTAATACAACAAAAATAAAATATACCGACACGAATTATTTGTGAAAAAAAAAAGAGAAAAATTAATTAAGACTACTGGACTAACATTACTGTGAAGGTGAACTAAAGGGCATAAACCGTTCCAAATACCGACAGTGGTTAAAAGTAAACTAAATATAATAGCTAACGTGCAAAACAATAAACTTTAGCGAACAGACAATCTAATACAAACACTAATTACGTCGGCGCACCCTCCTTTGGCCTCTTGAGGGTGTAGCGGAGATTTCGGTTGGGCTTTTAGGTGAAGAAACTATCTCTACCCGTGCAGCATCACCGGAGTCCCCAGGGGCTTTGGGGTACCGCGAAACCAGCTTTCGAAGTTCAACAGGAGTTTCAATCTTGTGGCGCTTACCGTCGGATGTGATGATAGCTATCTTTCCCTCCACAGACCAGCAGCTCGGCACTCCAAAATGCTTGCGTGCATCCATGAAAGTACGGTGTCTAGTGAGTGTAAGGAACTCAGAGATTGTGATGCCAGTACCTTTTAATGACTTCTTGTTGTCCCAGATTAAGTGACGGTGCTCGGAGGTGTAGAGTCTGACTAGGATTGGTCTGGCTTTGCCTTGCGATGATCCCAATCTATGACAGACATGAATACTATCCTTCTTTACCTCGCACAGACTCATTTGGCTGGTTAAAACTTTGTGAACCACGTCACTCAATTTTTCATTTGGTTGTTCGGTAATCCCATGAAATAGTAAGACCTTTCTTCTCATCATAGTTTCATGTCTGTCATAACCAAGAGACAGCATCTCAATTTGTGATCTGAACTGAGAGAGTGCCTTCCACACAAAACTTTTAAAATCGACAAACTCACATGAAAGTGTTGTGATGTCTGCATTGAGCTCCGGTCCTGAGGATGCATTTTTAAGCCTGTTCTCATACTCAGCCATTCTCGAGTTGAACAGCTGCTCGAGATCCTCCAAGCTTGCTGCCATCTTAGTCCTTCGTTATGCTCGCGATTTAAATCGTCACCCGCGACAGAAGACACTGCTTTATCCCCTTGGTTAATAATCTACTATTTTTATTCTAACAAAAGTACTCTATAAATTATTTAATGCGCATGAAGCGAATAAAAATGTTTATTTCGGATAAGTTCTTCTTATTGTTTTTTAATCTTTCCTTTATAATATTTTTTTCTTATTTTTTTTTACTGAAACTAAAAAAAAAAAATAGTTGTTTATTATGTTTTATACATTTTTTTTTCTTTTAAATCATTATCTGCCTAGCTTTTTCCCAACAATTACTAAGATTGTATATTTTTGTACTTCCTTAATATTTTTTTACATTTACAACCAACAAAACCTTAATATTTTTGAATGTTTACAAACCAAAACAAAATTCAAAACACCAAAAAACTCTCTTCAACAGATTGCAAAATCTCCCACGTGGTCTCAGAAATGATAATCATCAGCTGCACAAAATTAGCCTACGTAGGGCTCCTACAGAACGTTGAAACTGGCATATATGGAGCCCGGACCGATGGCGCAAGGTTCAAGGTATCCCACCCCGCAGTCTACGTCGGCAGCCTTATATTAATAGGATGCGTTAGTTGTGCTACACTTACTTACATAATGTGCTATCCAGCGATTCAAATGGCCAAGAAAACCAAGCATGCTTTAATCAACACCTGGATAGCCATAGGCCTTCTATGTTTCATGTACACTCTCGGCATCTATCAAACGGAAGATGTGAAACTCTGTCAGATTCTCGGACTTTTAATACACTATCTTTCACTCTCCTGTTTATTGTGGATGTGTGTTTCTGCCAGTAATATGTATAAATGGGTCACGAAGACTCATAATCCTGTTCGAACGCCCGAAGATGATATTCCACCGGATGTGCCAGTACAGAAACCTATCCTAGGTTTGTACTTAGTAGGTTGGGGTATAGCTTTGATAGTTTGCGGGATATCCGGTGCGGTGAATCTGAAGGATTATGCAGGTTATACCCAGTGTTTTCTTAGTACAGCGCCAGCTTTGAGCGCTTTGTTTGTTCCTGGAGGGATTTTGTTAATGTTTCTGTTGATTTTGTTCTTATTAATACGGTGTACTATTAGAAATATGAATGTACAGCTATCTGAAGGCACGCAAGCAACTGAGAATGTTGATTTGGAGATGTGGGAGCCACAGAGTACTGAAAGAGCGGAGAGAAGGAGTGTCAAATCTGCTTTGGATTCTGAAGTTGAGGACATAGAGCATACTCCAATAATTCAGTTGCGAGCTCAAGTGATTGTTATGTGTTTATACATGTCTGTTTGGTCGTGTGGGGCAATCGCTGTGTATAGACCTTTACCAGCGTATCTCCCGTACCAAGAAGATATATGCAGCATCATATACGCTGTCTGTGCCACAGTTTTAGGCACTTTCATTCTATTTTTCTATGGTATAGCAAGGAGTGACGTCAGAGCACAGTGGTCCATGATGCATTGTTACTTACAAAAGAGTAAACAGTGTTGTAGGAATAGAAGTGTTTTTGATGCTAATCAACAGAATTTACCGACGAATCAGACGACTACACCCCCCATACTGCCCATACCTCATGATAACAGATCTAGGTCTGGTAGTAGGAGTTCTAACAGAACTAATTCGAAAACGAACAATAGTGGAACTTACAAAGCAGCTGCAGAGTTAAATGGCCAGACGTTACAGAAAGATACATTGAAAAATACGAATGGAAAAGCCCCGAATATCAACCTAGTAGTTCTACATAGACAACAATACAGATCAAACAATTCCATGATGACATACCCAGATAACGGGACGGTAGGACCAGAAATATTTTACAATCCAAATCAAATGAATGTAGCCAAAAAGTTTTTCAAGAAACAAAGGCAGAATATGAAGAGAAATTGTCTAGAGTTACCAACAAGAAGAGATTGTGATAATGATTCTCATTTCTCGCTTCCACTGCCAACGAAAGAAGCTTATAACGGTGTTGCCAACATCATAAACTCAGGTTCCAAAGTCAATAATACCAACTTACACGTTGAAAGATCAAACAACGGCATCAAAGAGACGCGAAACGTTTTAAATCCTAACTTATTAGAAGAGGAGTCCAAAGACAATTACAAAAGTTATTCCACAGATAAAAAATCGTGGAACAAAAATGAGGATCCGAAAACGAGTAGAACACAGGTTATGAACATTTATACGAATGTGCCAGAGACTTTGGTTCCTCAACATCAGGTAGTGAAGGCAAACGTTCCGAAAAACTTTAATGGACAACGCAGTAGCGTTTCTGAAGAGTGTCTCCAAAGCCATGCGAGTGAACAGCCAGAAATGAGAACTATTTCCCAGCAATGTAGCCTAGAATACAGTTCAGCATCAGAAATAGCAATGCCCCACACATGCTCCGACCAAACGTTAAACACACACTCAGAATTAACCTCATTCCAAGAAACCCACAGTGCCTTATGTTCAACCAATGAGATAACAGATACTGAAAGCTTTGGTCAGTACATAGATTACCTACAACCAGGGAAGCAAGACAAAGAGAATGCCATAGACAAGTCTTTACAAGACATATCAGAGGAATGTACTATGAATTCTGACGACATTAATAGGTCTAGTACTCCACAACGTTTAGAAGAAGGTTCTGGAGAACTAGATAATCTTCTCCAAGGCCAAGATATGGAGGGGTCTAAAGAGAAGATGGACGATGACAAAGACACGTTTTTCTTGGCGAAAACGACGTATGATTTCGAAACTTGTAGTACAAATGCTAGCGAACAAGGCTTTGAGAACGAAAGCGACATCTATTGTCCTAACTACCAAATGTCCGAAGTTAGTATTCGAAGTCATGGTTTGTATGCTCCATCACCGTCATCCATGTGTCCGAATGAGATCAGTTTTAGCAACGAAGACGTTTCTAATTTAGAAAGTCAGTATGTGAATTACGATCCAGGCTGGAGAAAAACCATAAAAAGTAACCCTAAATTGGGGAAATACGTCCCGACCCCCGCTTTAAGTTGTCCCGAAGTTAATCGGGACAGTAGTCCCGTGTCTTTCGCGAGTGAGATTGATGAACTCTATACTCAGATCACGAGTAGAGATAGAGATCGAACGCCAAGGAAAGACACGGGACTAGACGTCACGTTGAATAGTGACGTCACATTAAAACCTGACAGTGACAGTTGTGTCAGCGAAGCGGTTTCCGACGTTGAAATTAAAGGAGAAACTACAGTATAGTTGAAACTATAGACTTTAAACAAGGCATTTTGATACCTATAGCTCACGTGTTTAGGTGACTTTTAGCCTTCCTGTAGTGTTTTGGGACTTTTGAAGTAAAGGACTCTTTGTTATTTAAAGGGACTGTTGTTTGTATCATAGAGATATTTCGAGAAATCACCTAGTGTATGTAAAAAAGTGGCATAATAGGTATGCCATTTTTTGACTTACACTAGGTGATTTCTAAATAAAAGCTTTTTGTTAAATTTTCAACTGTAGATTGAGGGAGGTAGGGTTGAAATTGTAACAGTGTAAAGGATGTTGCCCAGTTTTAGTGAAAATGGGCATAAAACTTTTAAAAGTTTACTATAGTGTGTGCTAGATTAAACTGTGTGGTTGAAGATTCATACTAATGTATAGATTTGTTGACTACTTACATGCATTTTTAATTGTACAAATATTTTATTATCCTATCAAATACACTATGATTTTTGCGCCTGTGTCTAACGAACTAAGAAGGTAAAATGCAATGGCTGTTAACACAAACGCAAAATCTATTCGCCGTACCACAAAAAGATAAACATTTGTTGAACACTTGTCTTAAAAACCGGCCAAGTGCGAGTTGTACTCGCCCATGAAGGGTTCCGTAGTAGCAAGCATAGATTAGAGATTATAATTATATTGAGATTAGTAAGTAATATACACAAATAATAAAAATAACTTTGTTTTTCATAGTGTTTGTATGAATGGCAAAGTTATATTTGCGGTTTTTGAAAATGTACTATATCTCAAAAACTGCTCACTATATCTCATCCAAACCAATTTTCGTTGGAAGTTTTTGTTGAGGTCTACATTATATATATTTTTTTTTGTTTTATCATACTCTTATTTTAGAAGTTACAGAGGGGGGGACACACATTTTACCACTTTGGAAGTGTCTCTCGTGCAAACTGTTCAGTTTAACCTCAATATAATTTTTAAAGACCTATCCATAGATATCCCACACGTATGGGTTTGGTGAAAAAAAAATTTTTGAGTTTCAGCTAAGTATGGGGGGTGCCCCCCATACTTAGCTGAAACTCAAAAATTTTTTTTTGAGTTTCAGCTAAGTATGTAAGTATGCCCTAAAATTTGTTTTGTTTTTATTTTTGTGTGAAAATCCTAATGCGGTTCACATAATACATCTATCTACCAAGATTCAACAGGATAGCTCTCATACTTTTGACAAAAAGTGGCTGTGACATACGGACGGACAGACAGACAGATATGACGAATCTATAAGGGTTCCGTTTTTGCCATTTGGCTACGGAACCCTAAAAAGAGTAAGTGCAAAACGACCCTTATATCAAAGTGAAATGCCGTTTTGACTGTTTTTTAGAAGTGTTTAACAAATATTTAACCTTCTTTGTGTTATGACGGTAAGTGTATGATTATAAATAAATATAAAATGATGTGGTTTTACAGCGGCCAATGGCACTGCCTACCATTACCTACGTTCACATTTCAGTCGTTCAATGTAGATCTATAATAATACCTACATTGAACGACTGAAATGTGAACGTAACTAACATTTTCGTGCCATTTATTTAGGACTTGCTTGCAAATACTGTTTAGAATTTAAACTGAGTATTTTTTCAGTATAATGTTATTTTTCTTATATTATTATTCCATAAAGTGGAAAACGATGGATCTTCTATTTGTTTTTAGACAAAAGTCGACATTCGCAAAGCCCTTTTCTTGGTAGAGAGAAAGCAGCAATTTTTTTTAATCAAATTAAATATGAATAAATGGAATTTTCTTATAATTCTGAACAGCTATCAGCAAGCAAGTATTTCTGTATATTTTTTCTATTAGCATTTAAGTTGTATAATTATGTTAAACTGTATAGTTATTTATTATTAAGTTTAAAACAGTCTGAGTAGGAGGTAAAGCTTCTGTGCCGTGTGAGGAATGCTTGAGTTGTAATACGTAAAAATTAACAAGTAATTATGCCATGATTTCTTTGAGTTGACAATTGATGAAATACTGCCAGTATATAAAAAAAAAACATATCTTTACAAACATTATAACCTCAACTGATTTTATAGTTCAGGCTTAACGTTAATTACTTTTTAATGCCGAATCGTCTCGAACCGAAACAGACGCTTCAGTTCAAGACTCGTGGTTGACTGGTCGTGATGTCCGAACTTAAAAAAGCAAAATATTCGCTTCTTTTGTTTATGCAATCGCCATTGCTAAGACATCGATTTCAATGGCCATTCCTTAGGCCGACGGTGCCCAGTAAGTTCGGAGTATCCGAATCAAAAGGCGTTTCATCAGCACTTCTAACGTTCCTTCGGCTCTTTAGCACCGTGCAGCACCTTGGCACCATTCAGTTTAACGGTAGGCCTGTATCTTATATACCTAACTCCAACTCACAACTTAAAGAAAGCATGGTAAATAAAAATATAATGTGCCAAATCCATTAGATTTCTCCGTAATGTATTTGTACTTAATTAATTCAAAATTTAATCGTGATAATTGACTGAAAATACCCCCGCCTTATGTCTAGTCCACTTTTCATGTCGTGTGGGGTGAATTGTAAGTCAAAACAGTTTAAAAAAGTCAAGGAAAGTTCATTTAAGTGGAAACACCGAATATTAATTATGAGATTCTTACTTCTATTAAGAAAGCTTTTTTGGGGCGGTAAAATCATCAAACAAGTCCTACTTGGGTGGAGCGGTAGAGACTCAAATTTTTACCGACAAAAAATTTACCCAGTTCCTTCAATGGGCGCGGTAACTTGCTTAGACAGTTCCGCAATCCTGGCAGGCGTTTGGCTCTATGGGGAGGGGGGGGGGCGTTACAAGGCAGCTACTTTGCTTATATGATGTAAAAGTCATTTTGAGAATATGATATTGTGAGACTTCTTCGGAATTCTTGCGTTTCTTATTAGATACAGATATAGCAATTTGGCAGCTAGTAATATAGTACGTGTGCTAGTAATATAGTATGTTTCCTAATAGTTATAACCTTGCGGTCTTCAAGTCAAAACACTGAATAGGTTACTTCTTAGGCAAGCGTGCTTTACCGTCGACCTAGCATATCATTAATTAAACAAAAAATATCAGTGAACTACTAATCAATTTTAAATATGAGTAACCCAGTGAAAGATCATAATTATCAACATTTGAGTTACAATTCACTCCATGTTGGCAAATCATATAGAATTTAACCCCATCTCATTTTTTGTACAGTGTAGTGGAGGATAAGAACAATTGTTTAGTGAACAAGGTTTAAGAGAAGATGAAATAATATTCTTGGGGACGAAGAAGGTATTACAGCTAACACTGCATAGCAAAGTCTGGTTCAAAAGTCCGGGTTCGGCTTCCAGTTTAAGTGGACGAGTATTTTACGTGAATCCAAAGTTACCATCCATTTATAAGAAAATTTGTGAGGTTGAATAGATATATATTTAACCCGTCCAACGTCGCTTTGAAAACTTGAAACTCCCAAAAAAAAATCTCCAAATGTCGCGTGATCACCGTAATCACGCGACATTTTTTCTTTAGATCCACCGGCTGATCATACGGACGTTTGAGGGGTTGACACAAGAACTTCTGAATAGATTTGACTGTCCGGTGGGATGGTTACCGAACATAATTCCAAATAATGAATAAACTAGCTTTCCCACGCGGTTTCACCCTCTGCTCAGCTCCTATTCGTTGTAGCGTGATGTTATATCACCTATAGCCTTTCCCGATAAATGGACTGTCCAATACAAAAAAAGAACAATGGCCAGTCGCC
This sequence comes from Agrotis exclamationis, assembly GCA_950005045.1. NCBI lineage: Eukaryota > Metazoa > Arthropoda > Insecta > Lepidoptera > Noctuidae > Agrotis > Agrotis exclamationis. The sequence continues at coordinate 23,176,548 of OX465427.1, read as the reverse complement.
GAACATGCTTGGACTAGAAAAATCTATCAAAACGACGCTTGATGCAACATGTATCATTTCATTCGTATAGATAAATATAACATAATAGGGTCTTTCGAATATTTTTTAAAGATGGGAGAATCAAGTAATTATTATATATATTTGTTGAGGTTATGTTCACACTTTAACAATCTGTGGCATTCAGATTACGACATAGACATAGAGATTGAACTATGCATCATCTGTATCATGTATGACATTGGCCATACTCTACTCTAGAAAGAGAGAAAATAACAGTTATTATTAGCCCAATTTATCTTTCCTGTAAGACATAGAAAAAGACTGTCTTGTGTGCCTTGTCTCTCACAGGCTCAGTCCATTCTCTATGTCTATCTGTTAGGATTACTTAGGCTCGAAACATACAGCAAAAAAGAGTGTGGGAAAAAATGAGGTCGCTACTAGTCGTTTTATTCATTATGAATAAACGTTTATGCACTGATCGTTGCGAAATAATGTAGAAAATAGTGAAATAACGCAATGTAATTGTTTTACACACAACAATTACATTTATTTATCTGTCAAAAATAGGGAGGGACGTAATCAATCGAAATGCGTTCAAAGTTAGATAAATTATAAAATGCGTTCTCGTAAATAAAGTAGTATTTTATTATATTGGTTTTCTATATTTTCCCTGCTTTTAAAAATAAACTGTTGGTATCCGGCAATTATATTAACAATGCATTACATATTGGTGACACTTCATCTAGAATCTAATTTTCTTTTCTAGTCCAATCTGACCGATGTTCTTTTTCAATTCGAGCCAGTAGTTCCTGAGAGTAACTTCACCCCAAGATTATTATTACATACTTCTCTTATTCCTTGTGTAATGGATTCGTGCCTATTCGATGTCTGGCCTAACTGTGTTTTTTGCTTTTCTATACTGTTGTAACAAATGATACTACCTTCTTTATTCTGTATAGTTTGTAAGTTTTATTTATGCTTTCATTGACCTAGATATATTGATAATATTTAGTGCTATTTATTTTGGAAATAAGAAGCACCTTTTTTAAGTATTATTAATAGTGATTTTTTTTTAACCATGCAAAAATAAGACGTAACAAGTGTGTATTAAGTACTAATTGGTATTTAAATATTAATTTACTTTATTTTCCAGTATTACTTTTTGTGTAGGTACATTGGCAAAAACTTATAAATTGCCAATTTCTTCTAAATACGGTCTCTTTGTATATACAGGATGTGTCATTTGTTACAACAGATCTTTGTAGATATAGATAAACGTAATAAATTCTCTAAACCACAGAACAGATCTCTAAACAGCTATTGTGATATAAAATCTTCCTTTTTGGCGCAGTCGAGTGCGCCTTAGAGACTATAGGTCAGTCTATATATTATTGTAATATGAGATTTGTGAATATTATATGATAGCGAAAATTTATGAATGGTTAGCTTTTTGTGGAGCATATTGCGTATTAAAGAGGCGGTTGCACTTGTTTTTTTGTTTCATTATTTGTATGCCCTTTAAACCATTTTTGAACCAAAGAAAAATTATCTACGATTTAGTGGTTTTAATATCCATGGCGTCTACGTAGTTTGTTGTTTTTTCGAAAAGATGAATTTTTGACGCATTAAAATTTCCGTGAGCTGAGTGTGTTACCATTTTCTAACATCCAGTACATAAAGGATATTGGAAGAATTTTAAATAAAAAATTAAGGTAAGTATAAAAATAATATTTAATAAAAATAAAATTATAATAACATTATACGTACAACATTATAACAACATATAATAACATTTATAGAAATAGTACTGCCGCAATAAAATTACAAAGAACCGGTCCAAAAAAAATACAGGAGTCAAACAGGGTGACCCGCTATCTCTCAAACTATTCACCAGTACCCTGGAAGAAATCTTCAGGAAATTGGCAGCCGATTGGAGGGAAAAGGGCATTGTCCTCGGCGAGACGAGACTGTCGAACTTACGTTTTGCCGATGACATTGTTCTTTTTGCATCCTCAGCCATAGAACTTCAGCAGATGCTTCAAGATCTAAGCGACGCAAGCCTTGAGGTTGGATTGAAGATGAATATGTCGAAGACCAAAGTTATGTGCAATGATATACCTACAACAATAAAAGTAGATGGGGAGGTAATACATGTCCAGGAATACCTTTACTTGGGCCAAGTAGTCTCTTTTCAGGCGAGGCAAGACAAAGAAGTCGCAAGAAGGACAGAAAACGCCTGGAAGAGCTACTGGTCCATGAAGGAATTATTCAAGGGTAAGTTGCCTATGCCACTAAAACGCAAACTCATGGACATGTGTATACTCCCCATCTTAACATATTATGGTGCACAGACGTGGTCTTTGACTGACATCCAGAAGTCCAAACTCAAGGTTTGCGTCGCTTAGATCTTGAAGCATCTGCTGAAGTTCTATGGCTGAGGATGCAAAGAGAACAATGTCATCGGCAAAACGTAAGTTCGACAGTCTCGTCTCGCTCTCAATAATTAAAATTAAAAGTTTTAAAACATAATCTAATAAGTCTTTACAACATTTTAAATATTTATGCAACATTTCATAAACATTTAAATACACAAAAAGAAAACACTTAGTTACAGAAAATTCATTGTTCGACAATTTTAACAATTTATAAATTCAAATACATTTATGTCATATTTATTACAGTACTGCCTTATTTTAAAGACAACCAGCATTCTTTTTCCATGATCATGGTAAATAAATAAAATATGGATCGTTGAGTTTTCCAGACGAAACTTCTGGCTGGTGATACATTTTCAATAGCAGCCCAGAAATTTGAGTTTGTTGCCCGAAGAAAGCTATAGGCATGCTTCTGCCTAAAACTTTAGAGAATGATCAGTTATGTTTGTTATATACTACAGTGTTTTTTAAATATTTTTCATGGCGTGACCCTCTTAGTCATCCTCCGTTAGAACTGCCGCACAACAAGTTTGTTTATATTGTGGTATTTATGTACATTATTGGATTTCTCCGGGGTCGTGGGTGCTTTTACAAATATAGAAACACAGATTCACAAACACCCAGACCCGGAATAACTACTTGTAGGTCAAACAAATATTTTTAATCTTTGATCACTTTAAATGAATGTTGATTCTGGTTTTTTTTTTAATTATTTACACCTCTGGCGGTCGTGCAACCCCTTGCAGCATCTCCGCAACACCCCATAAAGGTTGCCCTCGCGTCCCATACTTTCAAAAACACTAATACTATGTCATGGTATTCAAAATCATGCCTTATTTATATTAACACTGGGTTATATTTTATGGAAGCTACATATTTTGGACATCATGCAATAATTCGTACATGGTAACTTATTATGATTTATGGAGCGAACTATCGCGACCACAACAACTTAATGCTGCTGTTTATATTAAAAAGTTTATAATAATAATTAGTGGCCCGTCCCAGCTTCGCATGGGTGTAATAAGAACCGCTCGTCCGGTTTTGTACAAACTTCACATAAAGCATCTACTAAATAGTTCGAACAAAGCCTAAACATTTGGTTTGGATGGGTGAGCCCGTTCTTGAGTTATAACATTACAACGAAAAGTGGCATTGATTTTTATATATTAGATTCTATCTAATCACTAAAGATTAATATGTATTGGCAAATGGACTTTGGTATCATAATATAATATCGTACGGTCGTTACCGTGGTCGCGACAGATCGCCCATTTTCTTATATCTAGGCACTCCATGCTTAGTTATTTATTAAATATTTGAGCAAGTTATAATATAACATTAAGATACGCACATTCACTGGACTAATTTCAGGGAATTTGAACAAACTTTTCACTATATTTCATATTATAGAAATTAAAATAAAACTCGAAATCACTGGAATAGATTTCAAGGAATTTTAAACAAAATCAACGTTTAACTCTATAAAGGTAAGCTATTCCTGTTCATACTCCTACAAATAATCAATTGTTCACACTAAACTTAAAATTTTCATAAAGTTAAGTCCTTAATTCGTACACTTCAAAATTTCACAATTCGAACACTCAAAACAGTAAGTTCATAAACATTGTCAACTATAGCCCTCAATTCATAGATAAATGTTACAAACATGCAACACACATTCACGCTTGCGTTGGTGGTAGTACTAATCTAGCTGTGAGCTCGCGCCCTCTATCGGCGACCGCACCAAAGACACGACCCATTAGTCCTCTAGGTACTTGTTCTTCTAGAAGTTTTTCTTTCGCTGGAAAAGAAAATTACATTGTTTAAAATTCAGTATTAATATGCAAAGGGAAATCATGTGCACGCGATTCGACTGACTGACTTCAGTTATTCTATCAGGGTTTAGATCAATTGGCTTTTCTCCCATTGTGGTAAAAAATACAAGTCATACTAGGATGTCAAAAATGCTCTGTGTCGGTTCAATGATGAAATCATTCTTTTGGGAAATTGAATGTGGCCATATGTGTAAACTATCGAATGGAAACGCTATATTGATTTCACGTTAGGTACATAGCAAGTCAGTTTCCGCTTTAATTTTTGGGTTCAACTTCATCATCAGACTATAAATGAGGGTTGGTAGATGTCACTGTCTTCGAATTTTTGATTCTAGGACATGCTGGTTTCCTCAAGATGCAGTTTTCCTTTGAGAGCAGTGGTGATGAAATAAATTATACAAAGTAATGCGCCTGTCTGGGTTCGAACCCACGACCTACAGCTCGAGGCCGATACCACTGTGCCACCACTGCTCTATCTGGGTTCAACTTACCTATAAGAAAATCTAGCAGCACACCAGTGAGTTCCTTACTGCTAGGGTCAGGCTTAGTGACTAATCTGAGCGTGGAAGCGGTGCAGTACTGTGCACTGGCCACCAGCTGCCCTGCAGAGTCCTTGTGGCCCACTAGCAGTGCTGGAGCACACGTGCGAAGACCTGGCTTTATTTTCCACCAGGCGGCTCCTGTAATGATGTAGAAACAGTTGAGTACTGAATAAAAATTAGTCCTTAAAATTGTTGGCTTCAGAAATGGTATCCCTTTTCGTCTCCTAAAACTGTTTGTCCGAAAATCATTAGCCATAACACGATTGCTATAAAATTCAGTAACCATAATGATCAAAAATTCTAAATATGGTTTTACATAATTATTTTCACTTCTAACGCTGTTCTGACATAATATCGAGTATCATAATAATTGAATCTCCTAATTTTGCATGAAATAAAGTCATATGTCCTAAGTATTGTATTACATAATGTGTATTTTTTTTTTTGGGACAAACCCACCACACTATTCCCAAACCACTGCAACTCCTGAGAGCCAGAATCAACAGTGGCAACCACCAGAAAAGCGCCAAGACAATGAAGCTCGACGTGTCCCGGAGAATGAATTTACCTGTCTTGGATCCTGCACGAAATTAATCAGAAAAGAATAGTGGAGGAGTAGGAAAAATATGTTTCCACTTCCCTCCATGCAAGCAGGAGACAGAACAAAGCAAGGCCAATAGGCACAAAGGGACATTACAACTGGGAGAAGCCCAGTTGCCTTGCACCACGGGTAAAAATGACTACTAATATTAATGGGTCCTAAATTGTGAGCTGCTATATTTGATTCCAATAAGGTTGGCAGTTAGTATCGTAAGGTATGGCAAAAACGCTTGAACGCACGGAAGTTTGTTCGAGTTTCCACAAGGTCCGTATAATAAATGACTCCAGATGTAGTCTGAACAGTATCCAACATAATATTGCGTTCGTTCTGCCAAAGAATACACTCCCAAAGAATATGATGTGCTGATTGTTCATATTCACAGTCAGGTGACGAACATTGACAAAAAGGCGAGGGAACAAGCTTAAAGGAAAACAATAATACACATAATGTGTATTATTCCGAATGTTCAATAAGGAATAGTAAAATTGATATTTCATCAAATTGTTTAGGTTCCTTTAAACCCCTTTGACAGAAGTCGACCTCATATTCATGACCAAATGTTTATGCTCTGTGTAAATCTAAACAACAGTATGCCGTATTATTTAAATAAAAAAAAAACGGAGAACTTGGGATCCAAGAGCGAGGGAAGCGAGCTCGGGACTTGTGGGCACCCCGATACGGACAGGTTATTAGGTTCGAAGGGGATGGCGGGGTCTGAAAGACTCCGCCATCCCTTTTGTGTTAGGTTACTTTAAACCTTGCATGCAGAAATAGGAGCCCCGCGAAGCGGGGCTCCGTCCGCGTCGTGCTTCCTTGTTGGGTGGTAATCAGTAACAAAATAAACAAAATGTTGAAACGATGATGACGACAACCCTAAAGTTTTTTTGGTTATTTATGAAATTTTTAATAATTTTATTTTAGGACTTTATAAATTTTATGGAAATTGGTTTTATGTATTTTGTATATAGGTACATATTATTGATTGTTATATTTATGACAAACGAATTTAGGACATAAAGTATTTAGGAATTTCAATGTTATGGCATGTGATATTATGTGAAATAAGTTCGGGTAAGTAATCATTCGGACAAATGATGATTAGGACAAAAAAAAATATGGCACATTATATTATGGATAAAAAAGTTAGGTAACACAATAGAGAACCTTCAGAAATTATATATTTATGTATTAGGGAGTCTGTATATGACACATCTTGTTTAACGCAGACATATGACCATCATTAATGAACCGTCTAGTTTCCATATTTTTTTAGTAACTCGTAAGCATTTGATATGCCATATTGGCCCTGTGCTTCATTTTCTTCGGCGTTGTCCAATTGGACTTTGCGAGCAAGTGAAGAGAGTGCATTTATGTTTGCTCAGACACTTGTTCATTAAAGACATTGCCGGCATATGCCGCTGAGGTTGGCTGCCATGACCGAAAACGGTCAGAAAGACTGTTAGCCTTTGACGTGTACAGTCACGAGCAATAGTATGTATACACTAAGCAGTATTCAAAAGCGATTTTTTGCTACCATATTGATTAAACTTTTGCCTTCTCATTAGACTTGTATTTTGGAAGCATACTATTATGGAATAGGTCTTATTTGGAAGTGGAAACCTGTATTTCACGAGTAATTTGCGTTTGAATTTTGTTAAGTGTATACATGTTATTGCTCGTGACTGTACGTGTAATCAATCCCATCCCATTTCCCTTATCGACGTTCAAAAGTGCCTCTTTGACGGCCTAATTGAAATAAATGATTTGACTTTGATAGGCCTTACCTCTAACGTAGTTGAGCGCTCCCGTCCAGTCACAAGCCCTGGAACTGGCCCAGCTTCCTTCACGATCGTACATTTCTCCCTCAGCGAGCCACTGCTCCGGAAAGTGCGGCCACTGAAGCAAGTACAATGCGTTAATATTCAAGGGTATCTGAAAAAATAACCCAACTTGAAAACAAGCTTTTGATGGTGGATTTTGAAGGATTCTCTTGGAGTCGTGGAAATGTCTAAACGGGTAACCGTGATCCTGGAACGTAAAGGGCTATTGAAGGATCACCGTGGATTTTAGTCAGTACGAGTCTGACAGTCTCTTTAGCTCCACACAAGGCTTGCAAGACTTATTCGATGATTATCCACGATTAATAAAAAAGTGTGGTCTTAATGTAGCCATTGATAATCCCAACAAAGCCTTGGTCGCTTTATCAAAGGTTGTTTGGACTGCTATCATCTGAAAACCTTAACAGTAGATGTGCCTGCTGCAGAGGTTTGATGCCAAATGTGAATGGCCAATCATTAAAAACACTTCAGATTACAATTACTTAGCTATTTGACAGAACCAATAAATTACAAATCTATTTTCGGTTTTATTTCATTTGTAAAATCAATGATTTTACGAGTACCAAGATATAACGCATCAAAACTCGAGAGTCGGGGACGGGGCTCGTGACGTCAGAATTCAATAAAAATTTTACTAAGTTTTGACGTATTGTCAATTTTGGTTTAGGTACATAACAAAAAATAAAACACGGTTCAATTATTTTTTTTTTTTTGATAATTTAACTGACTTTCAAAAACTAATTAGAATTTTTTTGAAGACAGACATCCGTGGGGTGCTAAGACAGGAAACCTCCACGTGCGCCCGTGGACTGGAGTTCCCTCTCGGATACGTCCGGGGGGAAGACCAGTTTTTCGGGCCGGTGCACCCTGGGATGCGGGCAAAAACTCTTCCTTAGGCACTGTGCCTAAGGGGTCTCTTTGCCCGTATGCCAATAGCCTGTCGGGTGGACGCTCCAACGCGTGTCCCTCTGAATAGCAGAGGGCACAGCGGCGGAGCGGGCTTGCGGACGGTGAGTAATGGGTTTGCTCGCCGTCCGACCAAGGACCAAGCCCGGGTCGGTGGCGCGTCGTGTTTCACGCGTCACCGACGGGGCCCCTTATGGCGCCAAATGCCTGCTGGGGTCGCGGATTTTTCTTAATCCAGGATACCGTGGCCCCGGAACGTAAAGGGCATCCGAAGGAACACGGGTGGATTTTAGTCAGTAAAAGTCTGACAGTCCCTTCCGACCCACCCAGGGCGGAGGACTCATTTGATGATTTTGCCACCCTAAAAAAAAAAAAAGACAGACATCCGCAATAGGTCTTTCTCTTTATCCATTAGGTTAGGAGCATATTTATGAGTATACCTTATCGTACAAACCTGTATAAACTGCAGAGCTCGATGACAGAAGGGAGCCGGTGGATACTGCCAGTAGAGATTTGGGTGTGGAGCGTTGATCACGGCAAACTTGCTGATCAAAGGGCCGCGGGAGTGGACGAGGTACCTGAAAGGGAAAAACAAAATTATAAGGGATTACTTTGGTATTTTTACATTCCGTATGCAAGTATGTGTAAGTGCACGGTTACCCGTTCGGACCCGGGTACGTCCTTAAACTACTTCCAGTTCCAGCCACCGAAGGACGGGCAGCAGCGTCCATTGCAAACGTTCGGTGACCTTACTGCGATCTCCAAGCCGCCTGCCAAGCGTGGGGATTATGGAAACCACACGCACGGAATGGCGATGAGTTCAGAGTGGGGCCATTTGGGTATGGGCAGCGAAACCATAGGGGCCAGCGACTGGTCGACTTCATGGAAAAGGAAGAACTTCATTTAATGAACTCCTATTTCCAGAAGCGGCCATCCAGGAGGTGGACGTGGATGAGCCCCTATGGAGTACCATAGGGGCTCATCCACGTCCACCTCCTGGATGGCCGCTTAACCGGTAGTAACCAGAAATGAGATCGACTTCATCATGACGACCAAGAAGCGAATATTCAGTGATGTCTCTGTGATCGCCAAGGTGAAAACCGGTAGCGATCACCGAATCGTCAGAGGCACATTGAATATCAATGCGAAGCTTTGAAAGGTCTCGCCTGGTGAAGTCCACGCTCCGACCTGGTCCTGCCCACATCCAGAACCCCGAAGACTTCCAACTTGAACTGCACAATCGCTTCAGTGCCTAACCGAATGCGAAACCGTGGACGAGATTAACAATGGGTTGGTGGAAACTGTTCAAGCTGTGGGGTGCAAGTTCTTTAAGACCCCGCGCCGCAATAATCCTCAAAAGCTCTCGAACGGAACCATCAAGTTGATGCAAGACCGGACCGAGATGAGGCTGCAATCTTCAGCTGATATGCCGGAATATGGCAAACTCAATAGACGAATCTCTAAATCAATGCGACGTGACCTGCGTGCCTATGGTGCGGCACGGATCAAAGAGGCAATCGAGCGGAACCAGGGCTCAAAACTCTTCGCAAAGAATTTGTCTATTGGGCAGAGCCAAATGACAAAGCTGAAGATTAACGACGGCAGCATCATTTCGATGAAACCGGAGATCCTGAGAGAGCTTGAGAGGTTTTACGGACAGTTATACACATCAACACGACAACCCAGTGTCGGTACAGCTCGAGACACAAGAGCTAAACTGACTTGACACTACACTGAGGATATCCCGGACATCAGCCTGTACGAGATTAGAATGGCTCTTATACAGCTAAAGAATAACAAGGCGCCGGGTGAAGACGGAATCACAACAGAACTGAGAGCGGGTGGAAAACCGGTACTTCTAGTCCTCCAGAAGTTAAAAATTCCGTCATACTCGAAGGTACTACGCCAGAAGCATGGCACAGGAGTGTGGTTCTTCTTTTCTTCAAAAGGGTGACAACACCTTGTTGAAGAACTACAGGCCAATCTCACTTCTGAGCCATGCATACAAGCTGTTCTCAAGAGTCATTACGAACCGTCTCGAACGCAGGTTTGATGACTTCCAGCCTCCCGAACAAGCCGGTTTCCGAAAAGGTTTTAGTACTATAGACCACATACACACGCTCCGCCAGATTATACAGAAGACAGAGGAGAATAATCGGCCATTATGTTTAGCGTTTGTGGACTATGAAAAAGCCTTCGATTCAATCGAAACCTGGGCAGTATTGCAGTCCCTCCAGCGATGTCATATCGACTATAGGTATATCGAAGTGTTGAAGTGTTTGTATAGAAACGCCACCATGTACATCCGACTTCAGGAAGAGAGCACGAAACCAATCCAATTGCAGAAAGGCGTGAGACAGGGAGACGTTATTTCTCTGAAACTGATCACGAACGCGTTGGCGGACGTTTTCAAGCTCTTGGAATGGAACGGACTCGGCATCAACATCAATGGCGAATACATCACTCTAGTGATGTTGGGAATGTCTGATTTTACACATTCGCGAATGCGAATATTGACTTAATTCAAATAAAACGCGTTTTAAATGATAGAAATGCTGTTGGTAGTGATTGTGTCAGTCGTAAGATGGTACTTCCTATCCTTGATGAAATCCTTCCTGCCATAGGCCATATCCTAAATTATTCCGTCTCCTGTGGTGTTTTTCCTTCATCTTGGAAAGAAGCACAAATTACCCCTCTCCCTAAAAAGTGTAATCCTGTGTCTTTTGCCGATTTTCGTCCTATCTCCATATTACCTTTCCTGTCCAAAGTCCTTGAACGCCTCATTCATAACCAGCTAAGTGCTTTTCTTTGTAAAAACAGTCTCCTTAATGATTACCAATCCGGGTTTCGTCCAGGACACAGCACTACTACAGCCCTTGTTAAAATTACTGATGACATAAGGTTGGGCATGGAAAATGGAAATTTGACGGTCCTCACTTTATTAGATTTCAGTAATGCTTTTACCACCGTCGATTTTGATATCCTACTCGGCATTCTCTGCTCTCTTAACATATCTCCAACGGCAATTGATTGGTTTCGTAGTTACCTGTGTGGCCGCCGGCAACGTATTTGCATTGAAGGCTCATCGTCTTCTTGGTGCGATACCTCGGCCGGCGTACCACAGGGGGGCGTTTTATCTCCTCTTCTTTTCGCTATATTTATAAATTCAATTTCTGATCATCTTCTTTCATCCTATCACCTGTATGCTGACGATTTGCAAATATATTCACAAGCTCCCTTAGACGAATTGTCGGAGGCCGTAAATATGATAAATAAGGATTTAGCACGTATTTCTGATTGGAGTACTGCCCATGGCTTAAAAGTTAACCCAGCGAAGACACAGGTCATTGTTGTTGGCAGCCCGAGACTGCGTTCAAGAATCAACTGGTTGCAGCTTCCCCAAATTGTTTTTGAAGGTTCAGTTATTCCTTATAGTGACAAGGTTAAAGACCTGGGTATTTACATTGATAAAGACTTCTCTTGGGGCCCACAGTTGCAAGAAGTGAGTCGCAAATTATTCGCATCTGCAGGATCTCTGCGAAGATTGCGCAACTTTCTACCAACTGTCACTAAAACTGCGCTCGCTCAATCCCTCCTCCCGATCCTAGATTATGCCGATGCCAGCTATCCAGATCTCACCGAAGCACAATTGAATAAACTTGAGCGACTTCAAAACTTTTGTATAAGGTTTATATTTGGTTTGCGCAAATATGACCATATTTCGGAATTTCGCAATAAACTCAAGTGGTTACCTATTCGCCTTCGCCGAAATACGCACGTTTTAACACTGCTTTATAGCATTCTTTTTAATCCCTTAACCCCCTCTTATCTCAAAGAGCGTTTTAAATTTTTACACGATGCACACTCTCGAACTTTGAGATCATCAGAGAATTTGGTGCTAATGATGCCTGCGCACTCCACAAAATTTTATGACGATTCCTTCACGGTCCAGGCTGTCCGTTTGTGGAATGCATTGCCGTTATCAGTCAGACAAGCACAATCGCTGGTTTCTTTTAAAAAGTCAGTTGTTAATAATTTCCTTTCGCTTTAATGTATAATTTGTATATGTATTTTTATATGTATTTGTATTTGTTTATATATGTATTTGTATTTTATATTTTTGTGTCTATTGCATATGTATACTATAGGTGTTTTTTTTTTATTTTTGGCACATTGATATTGTGCATGTACTTTCTGTGCACGTACCCTGTTTTTTAAGTAATTTTTCTAGTCCATTAAGAGGTTGTCTGGAAGATATCGCTATCAGCGATAAGACCGCCGTTGTACCCTTAGGATTAACAATATTGTAAAAACTCTGTTTATTAATTTTGGTGTACAATAAAGTATATTCTATTCTATTCTATTCTTCGTTTTGCCGATGATATATCCATCATGGCAGAATCGTTGGAGCACCTCAATGCTATGCTCAGCGACCTCAGTATCGTTTCCCGACGGGTCGGCCTTAAAATGAACATGGACAAGACGAAAGTCATGTCGAATGTCTATGTGGCACCCGTACCGGCAGTACCGGCGTTAGGGTAAGGCGCGGTTAGGCAACCGCCCAGGGCGCCGGATATAAAAGGGCGCCACAGGTCTACTTAATTCCCGTAAATGCCCTTTAGCGAAAAAATCGTTATGGTGGCAAGATAAGAATGGAACTCAGTGTCAAATTCGGAGCACTGCACTGCATGCATAGCAGTTTACGTTACCGAAAATCCTGGACCATAGAGAAAAACATTATCAATCTCATAATAAAAACTGGTTGTATTTTGACAAAATTGGCAACTTTTTCAATTGAAAATCGAAATGAAATTGCTGATAACCTCGACCATGAAGGCTAGAAAAGTAAAATTTTACTAGTTTTAATAAATGGTAATTTCATTATTTATCCTTTTCCTTATTTCATATGGGATTGAATTGCAGTTAGGGGGCGCCGTAGAAATCTCGCCCAGGGCGCTGGTAGTGCTAAAATCGGCACTGCGTACCGGTTGTTGTTGGGAATGATACTCTCGAAGTTGTAGACCATTATACTTATCTTGGACAGATTGTCCAGTTAGGTAGGTCCAACTTCGAGAAAGAGGTCGCCCGAAGAATCCAACTCGGATGGGCAGCGTTTGGTGTAACGTTGTGAATTATCAACGTTTTCCTTTGACCTATAATCAACTTATAACAAAATAGTTACAATGGAATACAAGGAATGTCTACACATTCCTTTTCGTGTTATAGTCATACGCAATGTTCTTCGTCAACCGACTCAGAAAAAACTCGTACTTGAGGGTATCGTAAAATGTTTAATTTCGCGTCGAGACTAAAAGTCATGTATAGGCGGGTAGTCCTGTGCTTGTATTATTTTGCCTCACTCTAATGAGTGGTAAGTCTTGCGTGATGTTCTGCGTTAACCGACTGATAATAAAAGTGAGGTGTCTAATGTGCTCATGAGTATAAATAAGCTCGCACAGGACGTCAACGGGACTCATTTACGATTAAACTTTGTCGGCTGTTACACTGTCTCTCTTTATTAGAATCTTGTGACACCTTGCGTAACAGATTTTTAAAAAATATTTTTTGTATTCAATATTTTATTTAAAATAAAATTGGTTAAGTGTTCGCCCCGGATTAGGGTAAGTGCCAAAAGCAAACCAAACAATTATTATAACCGCTAGCTCATGTTTTGTTTTTTATATTGAGTAGGTACCTTCGGACTCAATTATTGTGTGTTCATATATTTTTTCTTTGTCCGTTGGTTTTATTTTTCTTAAGCCTCGAGTATTTCATACGCTCGTAGGCCTTACTAGGATTTTGTGTGTTAGTGCTTCACGCTAATGTAACTATTGTTCCTGCCATGTAAACTCCGATCTGATGACGACCAATAATCACAAACACCCTTAGTGCCGTACGTCCTAGCTTTCGCTTATGTTGTGAGGTCATCATCAGAAAGGATTAGCAGAGGACTTTTATTTACCGCTGGACGTTGATTCCAGGGAACAAGATTGGGAGTTAAATAACTCCATCTTCAACGTTCGTGAGTCCAGCTCTGACTCACCCTACCGAACGTCTGAGGCCTGCACACGCAGCTGACCTGCCGCACACACCTAGCAGCGCACAGCCGACCTGCCGGCGCATCCACCACCTCGTCCCTGCGGTCACTCTCACCTCAGGGTCAACTCCACGGCGTCGCGTCGCTCCACTTACGCGATAGCCAGGGCAGTACTAGTGCGCCTACTTCACGGAACAATAAGAATTTCCAAGTGACGGCTGTGAACCACGACCTAAATAATTTTTTCTTGATAACGTTGGTGAGTTTTTTTTATAATCTCACCCTCATACGTTACATTGGGAAGCTACGTGATATCTTCTCATCGAGAATCCCACAGTGTCTCAAGACAAGGGTGTTTAACCAGTGTGTGTGCCAGTGATGACATATGGCTCTGAAACGTGGTCTCTGACTGCTGGCCTTTTAGAGAGACTAAGAGTTACTCAACGAGCGATGGAAAGAGCTATGCTCGGAGTTTCTTTGCGGGATAAAATCCGGAACATGGATATTCGGCGAAGAACCAGAGTCACCTACATAGCTCATAAAATTTGCAAGTTGAAGTGGCAAGACCAGTGCGCAGGCCACATCGCTCGTAGAGCTGACAACCGATGGGGAACAGAAGTTCTCGAGTGGCGACCACGGACCGGAAGACGCAGCGTAGGTAGGCCTCCTACTAGGTGGACCGACGACATCGTTAGGGTCGCGGGCAACCGACGGATGCAAGTGACGAATTGTCGTTCGGCGTGGCGGTCTAAGGGGAGGCCTATGTTCAGCAGTGGACGTCTTTCGGCTGATGATGATGATGATGTATGCAAGCAAGTATAGATGTAGGTAGAATGCAATGATAAGATACATGTCTGTGACTCGCCGTCCGATCATGTACCATGCCTTGATCAAAGAGCTGTCAGCAATCTGACGGGGCCCCCCTTAGAGGGCCTGGCGGGGTCGCGGAACTTACGAGCTATCGTGACCCCGGAACGTAAAGGGCTATTGAAGGACACTGTGGATTTTAGTCAGTACAAGTCTGACAGTCCCGCCCATCCTGCCCTGGAAGGGACGACTCAATTGATGACTTTACCACGAAAAAAAAAATACTACGCATTTCTACTGAATCGTGTTTCTACTTATCGCGTTTACAAACATAGTAGTTCACATAGGTACACAAACACCTAGACCCGGAATAAGTGTTTGTAGCTCATACAAATGATTGAACCCGCGACACGCTGCGCAGCAGTCAATCACTCAGTCACTGTGCCAATCATGTCGTCTAGTTAGTTACTAGTTTAATCGAGTTATTTAATAGTAGGTCTAAGTAGGTTTCATTTACGTAGATACATCAATTTATTACGTGGCGCTTGCTTTTAATTGATCAGCATTACGCCAATCGCCATGTTGAATTACTGGGATCAGAGAATGTAACAAAAATATCCGTCTTATCAGTGGGATATCGTTATCGTGACATAACAAGGGAAAGTAGCAGATAGCTAATGACGCCTATCCGTCGACTATCTATCAATTATACATGACCTCTTAATCTGTCGTTCAAAATATAACACGTCACTAAACTAATATGACATTCCAGATTTTACGATGCAATGAGGACTAATCTGAGCAGTTCCAAAAATGTCCGCTTAGGCAGCGCCACTGCCTCTGGAGACCTGTCAAACTATCAAACTCTATAATGAGGACTAATCTGAGCAGTTCCAAAAATGTCCGCTTGGGCAGCGCCACTGCCTCTGGAGACCTGTCAAACTATCAAACTCTATAATGAGGACTAATCTGAGCAGGTCCAAAAATGTCCGCTTGGGCAGCGCCACTGCCTCTGGAGACCTGTCAAACTATCAAACTCTATAATGAGGACTAATCTGAGCAGTTCCAAAAATGTCCGCTTGGGCAGCGCCACTGCCTCTGGAGACCTGTCAAACTATCAAACTCTTTAATGAGGACTAATCTGAGCAGTTCCAAAAATGACCGCTTGGGCAGCGCCACTGCCTCTGGAGACCTGTCAAACTAGCAAACTCTTTAATAATAATAATTAATCACGCGTTATGTGGTGTGATTGTAATAGTATAGGTAGTTCCATCTATTTTTTGGCAGAACTGATATTGCTTTTTAATAAACTGGTGAAAAAAAATTGTAGTAAATCCCTTAGAGCCTCAGTAATTAAAATCTATTTACCTATTGCATTAGCAATTAATTTAGAAGTGGAGGATTCCGACATCTATAACAGACTCATTATTGTGTCCAAAGGGCAAGTTTCTGACGACATCGTAGGTAATGATTGTCCAAACAAATTGATTAACATAATATCGTACGATCATTTCCGGAGTACCAGTCATGAACACCGTTTTTTTTATTCGTATCTATTTATAACTAGCTTCCGCCCGCGACTCCGTCCGCGCGGATGTCGGTCTTTGCGTGGATGGTTTATTTCTCCATTTTGAGTAACTCTGACAATGACATCTTATAAATATCTATTGTACCCAAATACGACTAAGCCTATAATAATTAAGGAGATCCCTCTATTGAGCTACGGCTGTTGAGCTCGCGTTCTGTAGTAAGTATTTTTTTCATAGTAATTCCGACCTTGTATTTACAAAAAAGTGATCGGAACAGTAATCAAATAGGTCGCGCTGAAAAGCACGGTTTAAAATTACACGCATACAATATTAATTCCACGGACGACCGCTCGCCACACTGGACACGTCCGCTCGCATCATAATTCAGAATTTATATGCATCGCGCGGCGCGGAACGCGGCTCCTTATATAGGAGTCGGGGAGGCGTGGCCCGCGTGTGCCGCAAACGGTTCAAGCCAAATCCGACTTTCGGCGCTACAGGTTACGGCGCTGAATCCACTGCGGGTAATGCAACGTGTGTTCGCGGTTCTACAGAACAACGTCTATGAATAAAACTGAAAAATAAGATTTTTTTTTACGTATTTTTCCAGGATAAAAAGTATCCTATTTTATTCCCAGGATAATAAGGTATAATTATACCAAGTTTCATCGAAATCGAACCATTAGTTTTCACGTGATGCCTGCACATACAGACAGACAGACAGACAGACAAAAATTTTTTTAATCACATATTTGGGTTTGGTATCGATCCAGCAACACCCCCCGCTATTTATTTTTTCAATATTTTCAATGTACAGAATTGACCCTTCTACAGATTTATTATAAATACAGATTTTCGCCTTATTGATTGCAATATTTGCAATCCTAATGATGTACTCCCGAACTCAATTAAACCGTTTTAAATTGAGTCTTATTTTCATTGTTATTCCATTGTTCATCCACTAGGTTGTACAGGCGCTTCGTTTCGACTACGATGGCCGGCGTGCCCTCTTGTGTTGCGCCGATACAACGCAGTTGTGGCATAAAATTCGTTGCTGGCTATGACCGCTACGCACTAATGGGGCCTCAATCAGTCATGTTCATGACTGTACTTGCGTAGACGCATGGCAGACGATATTTGCTCGTACAACGACCCTATCTGATAAGTCTACTCGTATGATTTTTAGGGTTCCGTAGCCAAATGGCAAAAACGGAACCCTTATAGATTCGTCATGTCTGTCTGTCTGTCCGTCCGTATGTCACAGCCACTTTTTGTCGAAAGTATAAGAGCTATCCTGTTGAAACTTGGTAAGTAGATGTATTATGTGAACGGTGAACCGCAATTGAAACTCATTTTTTTTTTCACCAAACCCATACGTGTGGGGTATCTATGGATAGGTCTTTAAAAATGATATTGAGGTTACTAATATATTTTTTTTCTAAACTGAAGAGTTTACGCGAGAGACACTTCCAAAGTGGTGAAATGTGTGTCCCCCCCCCCTGTAACTTCTATAATAAGAGAATAATAAAACTAAAAAAAATACATAATGTAGACCTCAACAAAAACTTTCAAAGAAAATTGGTTTGGAGGAGATAAAGTTAGCAGTTTTTGAGATATAGTACATTTTCAAAAACCGCAAATATAACTTTGCCATTCATACAAACACTATGAAAAACGAAGTTATTTTTACTGTTGGTTTATATTACTTACTAATCTCAATATAATTATAATCCATAATCTATGCTTGCTACTACGGAACCCTACATGGGCGAGTCCAACTCGCACTTGGCCGGTTTTTTTAGCTTTAAATAGATACAAAGTACAGAGTTCAGGTAACGCGTGAGGCTGGGATTAGGCACAACTTTGTTAATCTGGTAATAAAATAATATTTGAGTTTGTATTTTGGACTTTGTATGTAGGTTCAGTAGGTCGCATTTCTTTGGTAACATTTGGACTTTGAGTTGGTGGGGAACTATACATATATGATTCTAGTTTGTATAGTATGTAGTTAGCGTTTTGTCATGAATGACGTGGACACCGTGGACATGTGTAGTGTACCTTACGTGCGTTCCATGTTTACCTGTACTTAATGGATCATTACTAGGGATGCATCGATACGCCATTTCGCCGATACGATACCGATACCGATATTCTTATAAAAATATCGGCGATACCGATACCGATACGCTTATTACTTATGAATTCAAACGGTATAATTAAAAAAACACAAGTCATTTTTTGATTAATATAAAAAGTAGTGACATAGGTTGATATTAGATATTATGAATTTTTGTAATTAAAATTAACATTAATAAGATTTTTGTTTAAAAAACAAAGCAATCTTATTTTTTTCGGAGAAAGGCGCTTTCGCGAGTCTGTTTGAAAAAGACCGGCGCTGGAAAATATTCTCTCAGATGCGTCAGAAGTCATTTGGAATCTAAAGTACTTCTGCTCATATTTTTTTAAGTTTGGGTATAAGACGTCATTTCGCTAGAAAACTAGTTGATCTGCATCACTCGATATATTAGAAGACCTTAGGTATCTCTCGGTCTCGACTTCTTCTTTGAGAGAATTACAGCTCAGAGTAGACAAAGACAGGGGCTCATCTTCCCACAAACACTCCAACGCCCGCCAGTCGTAGGCATCGCAGAACTTATAGTTGCAGTACCTAGTGGGTATACTTCGTGCCTCGTTTACAACGAAATAGACGAGACAACACGCTAGTTTACACTACATTTATAAATTAATAAAAAGTATCGTTGAATCGGTCATAAAATATCGTCGATACCGATATATCGGCTAACTCGAAGTATCGCCGATATATCGGTATCGGTATCGGATGCATCGCTAATCATTACCACCAGTCTAGCCTTTTTCCATCTATGTTTTGGTGGACAGTGAACAAATTGGATGCAACTGATTATCAGCATTTAGCATTGAGCGACTGGTAACCATCTTCCATCCTATAGGAAAGAGTTGTTTTATTTTATTGTGCTGTTTGGGTGCCTTACAGCTAACAATACAAAAGTAAATAATGAGACGGTCAACGATCAGCCATTTTCAAGCCTCCACAGTTAGCAGTTAAACTTTAGTTGCACAAACTAAAAAAAACAAGCATTGTCATAATAATCTACCTACAGACTGCACAGACACCAGCACACCAAGTCATGCCAATCTCAAACAACTAAATCTCAAAAATGGCATAACGATAAATCGTTATGCCATTTTTATCACATACCTACATTCTTCATAAATTCACTCGTTCTATCAAGAGCACAGTTTTACTTCAAGATAGAAAGAGCCATTCCACTATTTCTTAAACACCCAATATAATTAAAAATAGTTCTTACCATGCAAGCATTCCTCCAACACCAAATCCAATGACAACAGCCTGTTTGTTCTCCGACACTCCTAAAGCCTTCAACAACGCTGACAGCTCCTCAACAGCCCTCGGAGGAGACAGATCACTCCTCGACCCTCCTTCACTACCCCCAGTTCCCCTCAAATCCAGGGTTACTACATGATGATCAGTTTCTGCCAGCCGTCTAACCACATTCGCCCAGTTCGGTCCCCAAATGTTTCCGGAGTCTGGTGCGTCTTTGAGGATCAGGACTTTCTGGCCTGTTTTTGGGCCAGTTTCCACGTAGTGGTATTTGACTCCCTGTAAATGAGATAAAGGATTGATTAGATCATTTATTCTGTTCAGAGAAAGTTGTGAGTAATAATTTTGTTATCAGGTGCAAGGATTTGTTTTGGTTGGTCCAACGATGTGTAATACGATATTAATTACTTATGAATTCTGAGTAGTTATTAGATGCATCATCCGTCTTACCATTCAATGGTAATGATCCTGAAATAAGGACTAGCTTCTGCCCACGACTTCGTACGCGGATCCTGTTGCTTATGCCAGCGACAACGGAGTCGTCAAAATCGAAGATCTGAAACGTCTGATGTCCAATAGAGCCCGGGTAAATAATGAATGGGAGTTCTGGCCAGTAGAGTCAGATTTTTAATGATATACCATCGTCATCGAAAATCAGTCCTAAAGTCTTACCGCCTTCACCGCGTGGAGGTACTCCCAGTTTATGTTATTTTATAATTAATTATACAGGGGGAATTTTTCAACTGGGCGTGGATGGCTATTTCCGAAACTATGAGGAATATCAAAAAACGTTGAAAGGAGTCTCGAGGCCGATTTTGACGAAAACTAAAACTGCATCATTGGATTTTAGAAAAATTAATAATCCTGGACAGGAATCGACCCGCTGATTTTGGAAAAAAATCACACCCTTTATTATTACACTATTCGATAGTGTTGCTAATAAGGAGCAAATTCTGGGAAGTAATCATATACGCCAAACTTAAGGCAAATTACATTATGGGGCCAAATGCCTGCTGGGGCCGCGGAATTTTTCTTAATCCAGGATACCGTGGCCCCGGAACGTAAAGGGCATCCGAAGGTATACGGGTGGATTTTAGTCATCAAGAGTTTGACAGTCCCATCCACCCCACCCAGGGCGGGAGGACTCATTTGATGATTTTGCCACCAAAAAATAAAGCTGTCCAGGGTGCGCCGGGCGTTTGGAATGATCGCTGTAGGTACGATACTTAACACCACTCGGGGAGGCTCCTTTCATGCAACCTCTAATCCAACTCGTAGGTAGGTAGTATATGGAGTATGGACATAAATTGCGAAGCCCTTTTCTTTCCCTAGGTTACAAGTCTAGGAAAGAAAGGTAAAAGACATTTTACGGGAAATAAATAATTAAGGAGTTCAACAGCAACATAATTCTGCGTTTTTTTTTGTCACAATATTATGTGATCAAAACACACTTGCTGAACATGTTGTTTGTAGTACCTACCTACTTACTTGTTTGGATGTTTTTTTATCTGCTTGAATAAAATCTCTTAACTCTAGATCTAGTTAAACACCAAAGTTCCTTTTATAAAGAACGTGCTCAAGGAGGGACTTTTGAAAATTCTTGCTACAAGTTAATTTAGAGTTTGTATGGCAAGTTAGAGTAAAATAGTAGTTGAAGAATAGGCCCAACACATGACGCTGGCAGAATATTCGACATCTGCTCAGCTGCCAAAGAAGAAAAAATATGTGTAGCTTATTCTATCAGCTGTTCTATTCA
This sequence comes from Agrotis exclamationis, assembly GCA_950005045.1. Classification (NCBI taxonomy): domain Eukaryota; kingdom Metazoa; phylum Arthropoda; class Insecta; order Lepidoptera; family Noctuidae; genus Agrotis; species Agrotis exclamationis. Next base: position 23,154,877 of record OX465427.1, on the reverse strand, counting down.
GTGCAATACGTGATGCAAATCATGGACGCATTTGAAACTGTTTACATTAAAAACAGAGTTTGTTTTACAACTGATTAATTAATCTTACCTATAATAAATAAATTAATAACTTTTATCTGACAATGTTTTGGTACCCAGACGAAGTTAAAAACAATACATTTTATTAATCAATAAACAACATTGAAATCATAGTTTTATTTGATAATTATTATCATAATTACCGTCTGGGAACAGTGAAGGTTACAAAAATAGGATAATTTTAGACAGAAAGATGTAACAAGCCATCCCTAGCATTCGGATTATTTTTTTAACTCACCATAACTTTGATATAACAATGAGTTCCAATAGACGAATCTATGGTAAGCTCAACCGGCGAACTATCCTCCATCTTCCTCCTGTGTCCTTTCCATAGCCTTTTCACAGAAATCTCGATAATTTGCCAAATGCCCACAAACACACAAGTTAGAATTAATTCAACTGCTTGCCACCCAGAGATCACTTGTAAAACTTTCAAGTTCCGTGCACCCATGTTGCGAACGAATCGATTACTGAGCGAACGTGAAACTGTGTGTAGATGTCGTGATAGGCTCAAAGGTCTAAATAAATTACTCCATTTCCAATGGACACGGACGACGCGCTGTTATCACTTTTATCAAAGTTTTGTTCGAAGCAAGCGGATAACGTGTCTGTTGGATAAGCGAGGACACTGAGTAGAATGGGTGCAGAAGGTTTACTCAGTTTAGGCCAGCTATAGTGCTTAACTACGAGTGGGTACGAAGAAGTCCGTCTCACGAATGTGTCCGCGTGGCGAACAAGTAGCGTTTCATGCGTCATCGATCGATGTGGCGATCTTCTATTGTGGAAGCGGCTAAATTAGATTATTTGTCAGTTCGGAAAGCAACGTCAATGCATATTGGCAGGTTTCACGGTATGACACGCGACGTTTCATTTGATGATATTAACACGCTAAAAAAAATGCCACGCAATATAGATTAATATTATAATAATAATAATAAATTGTTTTATTTGGAACAACATAGGAACCATTTTTGTTAGTACACACCTTAAAACTTATAAACTAGGATTAGTTATAATAAAATTAAAGAGTTATTTAACAATTACCTAGTGCAGCGGTTCTCAAACTTTTTTGGAGGCGGAACCCTTTTGAAAAGCGTAATTTTGATGGAACGCCAAAAAAAATGTTACTCCAATCAAATGGGTAATCTTGTTACAATGTAAGTGTAAACTATAATCTATACATGTAATAAAACTGTAGAAAAGTAATTTTTGTACATCAAAATGAAAAACAAAAAACATAGCCAGGGTGTTAAAGGACAACCAATAGAACCTATTTCCATCATTTTTAGAATTTTTGTCTGTTTGTTTGTTCGGGCATCACGTAAAATGTACGGAAGCAATGTAGATAACTTTAGTATACTAGGATTGACTATAACTTTAGGTAACATTTAGTTTTTGTTTCATTGCAATCGGTTCAGTCTATCAAAAGTTATTTGAATTTAAAGTATTTCAGAAGTAAAATTACGGTCAGTTCACACCAAGACGTGCAGTTCAGTAGCGCGATCTAGCTTAGAATAGCAAAACTACATATTCAAATAATTCATCTAAACAATGTGTACTTCAACGATAAAACGGTAGATGGCGTTAAAAAAAACCTGGAATAGAGGTGTTTAAATTGAAGTAACATTGGTTTTTTTTTTCATCGTAATCAGTTTACATCTTATAAAAAATGTAACTCTACACATATCACGTGATCACCTGCATATTTAAAATGCTCAATACTGAGCCCATCGTGGCCAGGAGATTTACCTCTACGCATACCCTTTATCACTTCTTTCAGTTGCTTCGTTGTAATTTTAAGTAAAGGTTCCTTGCCCGCCACGATGGGCTCACCATCTAGCTTAGTGGTCAAAGGACCCAGAGGAGAACGTACTTTAAAGTGCTCCATGAACAAATCAGCTATCTGCTCTGGGTCACTTCGACCATCAACCTAACCAAATTATGCTGGACTACTAGTGTTCTTTGAGAATTCAGTGTTTTGGCTTTTCATGTTTGTGCTTTTCATTTGGTTCCTGAACAGTTTTAAGTGTGATTTGTGGAATGGTCTTTCTGATCTTAATTATCTTGTGGCGACTATCTGTCATAGTGCGTTCACTATCTCATTAGCGATGTTCGATTGTTGCATTAATTTGTTGTCTTGTTTACACTCATCGGAAGTGGGTTATTCTGTCTCCTTCCCACGCTAATTGTTAACGTCCAAGGATGGAAGATTTGTAGACTACCCTCATAAATTAAAAAAAAAATGTTTTGCTCCCAATGTGTCTGCATTCTGTATTAATTAAGTCGTAAAGTGAGTCGATTAACAATACATTACCTATATAAGAAAGATAACAAGTTCAAAAAGGGTACGGACAATTAATAAGGTGCGGGGTCACTACAAAAATTTCCTTTTATCCTGTCATTTTAAAAATCAGCGTTATAGCTACATTTTTTTTTAGCGTGGTTAGTCATCAAATGAGTCCTCCCACCCATGGCAGGACGGGAGGGACTGTCAGACTTGTACTGACTAAAATCCACTGTGTCCTTCAATAGTATAAATAAATAATATCCCTTTACGTTCCTGGGTCACGATAGCTCGATAGACCCGAGACCCCGGCAGACACAGAACAAATGATCGTGCTCATCACACAAACATTTGTCCTGGGTGGGAATCGAACCCACGACCTCCGGCATAGCAGTCAGGGTCACTAACCACTAGACCAACAGGCCAGTCAACTTTTAGTTCGTCGACTTTTATTTTTTTCATTTTGACAATATGGCGTCTGGTTGTCGCTTTGGTGAATTTTGATTACTGTCATGTCTTTAGTGACACTCGCAAGGTTAAGACGAATCGATTGACGTAAGAATTATCAAAATCGGCCTACGCGTTTGGTCTCTAGAACGCCACATAGAAGCAAACATACATACATACATAGACTGATAAACACATTACCCTCCTTTGCGTCGCGCAGTCGGGTAAAAAGGATCAACTGTTTACAGAAACAAATCTACTTTTTGTTTTTGTTTCGGGACAAGGAGACGTAGTACCATGAACAATTGAACATGGGCGTAAGGGTTTATTTAAAAACAAATTAAGTGAGGTCTGAAACGGTGGGCACTCCGCGCGGACTAAGAGGATAATGTCAGCAACATATTTAGGTTACATTACGGAACGGATCCCAGTGGGATGTTTTTAGAAAAATCTTGTTATTTTTGGGTCGAATTCTAAATGAAAATATTATAATTTTATTGCACAGTTATACTCTTATAAGCTGAGCTCTTTTTTTTTTTACGTGGTAAAATCATCAAATGAGTCCTCCCACCCAGGGATTGAAGATAGAGGGACACAACTTATATAATTGTTGCAGGTTTTTAGTCGAAATGGATATCAATTCGTAGCTCATCGTCACTAGGATTTCGTTTTATGTGTAGGCTTACCAAACATAAATACAAAATAATTAATTGACATAATTATTCAAAGTTTTATTTGCAATTACATATTTGCCCTAACTAAACTTCACATACCTACTCTAAAATGCAACAAAACACCTATAACTTATACCATCAACATCATTAGATACATTTAGTACTTACCTACCACCTATTAAATTCGCAGACACGCACACGTAGGTACAAGAAACCCACACTGAATACCCGATGAGGTCACGTCGCCCAGCGTATAATAGATATATTCACGCTTAATGGGTAGCAAGAGGACATGCAGAAATGACCAGTCATCCTTGCTAACGACGACTAAAGGCCATCCGTATTATTGTGACGTTTACTCCGCCAAGACTGCCTTTCAAAGGATAAAATTGATTTTCAATTTGATATTTGAAACGCCTGCGGTAACGTCAGAAGCAATGAGTTGCAGATGTGTGTTATTATCGTTGCGTTTGTTATTTTACAATGCGGTTATCGTGGAGTGAAGAGGTGATATAATAATGTGGAGTGATTTGATTCGCGATGTGCTTTGTAATACTCAGTTAATTCTATAGTGTGCTGTGGGAATTTGTTGGGAGTGATGGTTTGTGGTGTGGCGTTGGTAGCTGATGTGCACTGATGGTATTTCAAAATTTATAATCCTGGTTAGGAGCCAGGATTGGTCGCGGGACTTATCTCATTACCGTGACCCCGGGACATAACGGGCTATTGAAGGACACCATGGATTTTAGTTAGTACAAGTCTGACAGTCCCTCCCGCCCTGCCCGGGGTGGGAGGACTCATTTGATGATTTTACCACGCTAAAAAAAAAAAGGAGCCAGGATTATTGATTTTTCTAAAATCCAATGACACAGTTTTACTATTCATCAAAATCGGCGTCGAGACTACTTTCAACGTTTTTCAGGGTTCCGTAGCCAAATGGCAAAAACGGAACCCTTATACTTAGATTCGTCATGTCTGTCTGTCCGTCCGTATGTCACAGCCACTCAGCCACTTTTTGTCGAAAGTATAAGAGTAATATTGAAAGATTTTTATGTTGAAACTTGGTAAGTACCTAGATGTATCATGTGAACTGCATTAGGATTTTTACACAAAAAAAAAAAAAAACAAAACAAATTTTGGGGGTGGCCCCCATACTTAGAATAGAAACTCAAAAAAAAATGTTTCACCAAACCCATACGTGTGGGAAAGGAAGGTGTATCTATGGATAGGTCTTTAAAAATGATATTGAGGTTACTGATATCATTTTTTTCTAAACTGAACAGTTTGCGCGAGAGACACTTCCAAAGTGGTAAAATGTGTGTCCCCCCCCCCCTGTAACTTCTAAAATAAGAGAATGATAAAACTAAAAAAAATATATAATGTAGACCTCAACAAAAATTCCCAACGAAAATTGGTTTGGAAGAGATATAGTTAGCAGTTTTTGAGATAAAGTACATTTTCAAAAACCGCTAATATAACTTTGCCATTCATACAAACACTATGAAAAACAAAGTTATTTTTATTGTTTGTGTATATTACTTACTAATCTCAATATAATTATATCCCTAATCTATGCTTGCACTACGGAACCCTTCATGAGCGAGTCCAACTCGCACTTGGCCGGTTTTGATATTCCTCATAGTATCAGATCTAACCATCCACGCCCTGTTGAAAAATTCACCCTGTAAGTACTTACCTATAAATGTAACTTTCATGCAATTCCTTGTACCTATCGTGTAAATGAGGCTTTAAAAAAAAAGTATGTATCTGTGCCCAAATCAAGAATGACCCCCTATTTACCTCGGAATTTGAACGTGACCCAACAATATGAGTTCTCTCGATCGCAGATAACTTCCTATTCTCAATCCACACTACTTAGGGTGTGTTTAGATATGAGCGTGCTTGAAGTGGGCATAATAAGGGGGATTGCACAACTGTGTGTGCAAGTAATGGGCATGGTGCATTCTTTACGTGTTTCACATTAATGTTAGTTAGGAGGTTGTTAGGTGATGATCGTGGATCTTCCTTCTTTTATTTGTAAGGTAATAGTATGCTGCATCTATGGCATTATTACCAGTAAATAAGTTCTCAGACATTTTCATGGATAGCTGTATATATGCTGTCAAATCATTGTGTGACACTGAGCATTTTCCCAAAATTTTGGCGGCTTCAAACATTTTGCATTGTGGTTGGAAATATTGCTCTACGGGAACTTGGTATACCTCCGAGACAAAAGTATCTTATAGCATTTTTTTGTCTTGTAGAATATAATAATATTCCACAACTATCACACACAACTGATAAATATACTTTATATATTTCTAAATACATACATATTATATTATAAATTACACCCAGACACAGAACAAATGATCGTGCTCATCACACAAACATTTGTCCTGGGTGGGAATCGAACCCACGACCTCTGGCATAGCAGTCAGCGTCACTAACCACTAGACCAACAGGCTAGTCAATCTTCACATACGGTGCATCCACACCGCGGGTAACATTTGTAGCTCAACGTTTTCAAATGTTACTCGGTAACATCCGCCAACAAAATGTTATTTAATGTTACTAAGTGTTGACGTGTTACTGCAAGTCGAGTAACGTTGCTCGACAATCGGTAACAATGTTACCCCCTGCATCCACACCGCAGTAACAAAATGCAACACTGTAACATTCGGTAACTTTTGTGGCTCCTTGTTACGCCAACAAAAATTAACAAAGAATAACTTCGACATCGAGTAGGCACGATAATATCGTGCCTACTCGATATATTATATTAATATACATCTTAAGATAAAATATTATAGTATCTTAGCCGTGTGTGATGTGCTTTATTTGGGTTGCAATACCTAAAAAAAGCACATCACAGTCACAGATAACATTATCATAGGTAACATTATCTAACAATGTTACCGATTGTCGAGCAACGTTACTCGACTTACAGTAACACGGCAACACTTAGTAACTTTTTGCTGTCGGATGTTACTGCGGTGTGGATACACGGGTAAGTAACAATCAACAAATAGCAACAAGGAGCCACAAAAGTTACCGAATGTTATCGTGTTGCCGTTTGTTGCTCCACAAATGTTACCGGCGCGCGCGGCGGTGTGGATGCACCGATAGGCTGTCCTTCTGACCTTGCAACGTAAGGGACTTTCAGACTTGAGTGATTCAAAACTAAAATGTTCCTCCAGTTCCCCTCGCGTTCCACAGCCGCAGGGCAGTCCTATTGTGACCCTTGTGTAGACTAGCATTAAGCGTTACGAAAATATTGAATGATACGGCAGATAATGAATTTAATAATTAACTACTAAGAATTCATAATTAATTTCCAATTACATTAATAGTTTCCTTAAAACATATTAAGTAGGTACATAGAAATAACAATGTCGTAATCTTTTAATTTAGTTCATGAAGCTTTTGCGTAACTTATTGATTTATGTAAAGCTTTTCATAATCCCAAACAACTTTATCACAACACCTTGTATCTCACGACCCTCCCTAAGAGGAGGTGACAGGATGCGTCGTCACGTCTTCCGACCCTCGCACTGACACCTTTGTGTAGCACCCTGTATATAAGGGGAAATTGTACCTATCTCTCAGCAGACAATGTTATCTTAAAAATATGTCTTTTGAATAACTTTTGTTTGATTTTTTGTCAAAGAAAGATTTGGAATTGTGGCTTTTTTTGGCGTAGAATGAGTCACGTAGTGAGGAAGTAGATACTTAACTTCGAAACTAACTAAAAACTTACTTATATTGCACAAATCTAAGTAAGAGCGATGTATCGTTTATTTTTATTAATGTTTACAATAATTACAAAAAACACAGGAAAATTTTGATGTCGCGGGCTTCTTCTACTCAATTACCTACCTTAAGTAATTAAATCTGTATTAATAAAATATTGTAATATTTAAATCTGTGCTTATATTATTACAAATGAGAAAGTATTAGCTCTGATTCTCTGGTTGTTTGGATATTTTTTTTTGTGTTCTTACGGCTTTAATATCAATTTTTTTTTTTTAAGTTTGGCTCTGATGACTTTGTGCTCCAATCTTCATATCCTTTCCAAGTAGAAATATCCATATAAAGTGGAATACAAAAACATCAGGTATTCTTATTACGGTTTATTATTTTTGTAACTATGTATCTTCTTGGCGTAATCTAAAAATATGTTTCTTTGTTTTCTATTTTCTATGATGAGGCATAAATTGTTTTTCTTTATTTTAGTACCTAATTTGATTTCCACGTCATTCCGCTCCCGCTCAAACACTGGACACTCCACCAAAATGTGTTCCACCGACTCCTCCGCATCCGGTTCGCAGATGCACGATGGGCTCTCCCACCTGAAGCGATGCAGGTATTTTGAAACCCACCGTGCCCCGTCAAGATTTGTGTGACTATTCCAGCTGGGTTAATTTTCCTCACTATGCGGTAGGCGTCGATGGCATTAGGCAGGAAGACTTTTGTGGTTGAGGCTGTCTCGCCAGCCTGGTACCTCCGGTTCCATTCGACTCCAAACGGATCTGTCGTTTGACGAATGAGACCGGGCAGCGGTCATAGTCCGGCTTCCTTTTGGATCGGAGTGCAGCCTCCTGATTCTCTGGTTACCTTAAACGAGTTTTCACCATTGATTTAGTTGAAATTGATAGACGGATATACTGTGACCTAGGTTGGTATTATTTATTCCCGTGGGTGACTTTTGACACGCTTTTAGCCGCCAGTTCTATGTAATTTTTATGACATCCCCAAAAATATAACAAAACATTCTCCATTAAAACATGGAGGATGGTTGTACGCAGCGGTTACGCAGCGGGGGATCAACATGGCGACGGCATAATGGCACATTGTACAGTATCTATTAATTGTGAATACATAATTCTTGTGACTACACTTTGGGATATAGATGAGACTTTCGTGGAAATGAAACTTATTGGTGATGTTGCTATGAAAATGGGATACAGTTTTTCGATATGGCATCAGAATCAGTACCGATTGCAGATTTTTCGTATCAGACATTAGCAGTACCAACACTTGCTTTCACCACAAATACTGCAAATATAATAAGGATAAAGATTCCCTCATAATGTTAACATTTATGATATCATCATCAGCGTATAAATATTCCCACTGCTGGGACACAGGCCTCCTCTCTGAGAGAGGGAGTGGGCCATAATCCACACGCGGTCCCAATGCGGGTTGGTGGATGTCACATGTCTTCGAATTTTTGGTTAAAGGACATGCCGGTTTCCTCACGATGTTTTCCTTCACCGTTTTGAGAGCAGTGGTGATGAAATAAATTACACAAAGTAATGCGCCTGGCTGGGTTCGAACCCACGACCTACAACTCGTAAGTCGCGGCCGATACCACTGGGCCACCACTGCTCTCACTGCATTTATGATATAGTCATGATGAAATAGAGATGGTATATTTACTAATTTTATCTTCTTCTCTTACTTAATTTCCTGCATCTCTTAGATCCGATCTGCGTTTGGATGGGCTTATACCGGTCCCCGACTTATTTCTGACTCAAAATCTGCTCTTGAACCAAATAGAAACCTCATGAGCATACCCTGTATAATTATGTATAGACTTCATCCAAAAGCAGCCATCTCAAACATAGACAGTCCTTCACACACCACACTTTGTAGTCACCACACTCGGCACCAAGGGACAGATCGTGTGATTGTCATGTTAATGTCGTGCCGCGCCGCCAGGGGGCGTCCGCGCCCTCTCGCGGACTGATTAATTATTATTTGACACTTCCACCTCCCCTTATGTACTGAGATGTGGAGAGAGTTGTTTTATCGTAGGTATATGGGTGTGGATTTGACTTGGTTGTACCTAATAGAGCGATCTTGACGGTTCTCTTGCTTTTTTAAATTTAATGATAGGTTCAAGTTTGACCACTATCTCGCCTGGTGGTAAGCGAAGACGTGGTCGACGGTGAGGCATGCTTGCCTAGAAGTAACCTGTTCACTGTTGACTTCTTGTAGTCCGATGATGGAAAGGGTCAGGCGGAATCAAGTTGTGCAGTTCAATCGCACACTCTCCGAAATGTAACCGATAAAAAACCGACTGGCAACTCGGCGTCGATGTTGAAGGCTCTGGAGCTTAGAATCGACCGGAGCATCGCGACCGATAAGCTTGATGTTAGGATAGGAAGATATAACTTGAAAGTCTTTTTTAGAATTAGGTAAGAATAAGATTTTGAATCATTGTGTCGACCTATGGTACTCGTATTCGCAACTGGTGTGACCAGGTGCATGAACGTAAACGAAACAAAAAAAGAATGTAGGTAATACAATGGTGTTCTTTAGTTTCTTTTTGCCTCCATGGGAAAAATATATGAGGTTATATACTTGTGCATCGTGGAGAGACATAGTTTCCAGAAATTGTGACTCTTTTTGTTTTCTAGATGGGTTGATTTCTGAGTAATTCATTTAAGCAATTGTTGAAACGAATCAAATTTAATGATCCAACAAGCCAGTTAATCAAACAAAAAAATGAACACACGTTATTTGAGGCATTTTTCTATCTTCTCATTTTGAACGAACGGCTCTATCACAGAAAATAACCTAGGTACTTAATCAGAATTAAGTTAAAGCCTATTCTACACAGTAAATTAAATTACACACACACCCTGTCACACATAACTATTTATATTATAAAATAAACCAGATTTGTGGTTTCGTCTCGTGTAACACTACCCTCTTTAATCGGATTTACCTCGCAAACGACACCCTATTAAAACCTACAACGCAAAATTACTGTAACATACGCTGACATATAAAAACCTATTTATTACAAACTTAAGTTTACAGCTACAAAACACATTCCTTTTAACATTTTCTTTGGTAGAATTATTTTAGAAGCTGCAAATGTAAGTTTGTTTTCTTATAATACGAAGTTTCGTGTTACATGACGTAAAGAAATAGTACGAAACAAGATATCTTTATTCAGTACAGTATTGTATAATATAATTTGATAAATATCTCGGTTTGGGTGTGAAATTCAAGGCGTTTATTTTGTTAAAGACTTCATACAGTATTATATGTGTATCAATGGTTCGTGGTATTGATTGTGAAGCTTGTAATTTGAAGTGATTCGTGTGTTGTAACCGTTTTTTTGGGGTTTATTTTACCACATGTATTCTCCTCTTTGCATGCTTTTGATTCTTCTTTAGCTAACGATATGTAGTACCTAAAGTGCTTGAATGTTATATTGATGGAATCAAGAATTAAAAATAAATTAGAAAAGGACCTATAATACTACCTTGGGGAATTCATTTTTATTTTCATATAAAAAGCTATATAATTATGCTATATGCTCTCAAAACTGTACTAATTATGGAAGATTCATATTGGAAATCTTGACAAAATCAGGAAAGGGTACTAATGAACTAAGCATGTGTGGGTTTGTAATAATAAACAGTCTCGAAAACTTAGATTGTAGGTGAGTCAAATGCTTACGGCAAATCTGACAAAATATCAAACTTAGCCAAAGTTTATTAGATTTTCATGGTTTAGTAATACTTGTTTACTTGCGATACTTATTTTACGAAGTTAAGCTACACCTTTATAACACTCCTATAGCTTTTAAGCCGATCAGAAAGTCCCAAAAGTACATTAGCTAAAGAAAAAATACCACCCATAGGTTTGCAAGGGCATAGATAATACGCAAATCCCTCTTCCTTTCAGTCCACAGTACACAAATAAAAGTAGAATCCACGGATCATTAAAATCCGTATGAGAAAAGGAATGAAAAAGCGCGCCAATTCGGTTTACAGTCGCACCGAACGGACAGTCCGTACTTTTTTAATTTCTTTTTTTTTCTAGCATTAGCATGCACCGAGTTCGGTCGGTAACTGCGTTACGCGAATTACTCTGTGTACAGTTGGGAACGAAAGCGATTGTTGGGTGATTCTGGTGAAAATGTAGATAGGGATTTCGATGTTGTAACAGAGGATTGAAGGTCGATATTCGTGTGATGGTTTCGTGTGGTAGTATTGTGAGCTGGTGCGTCCATTGTGCCTGAGTGCATTACAACAGGGTACAATACGCGAGAGCCACTCGTTACCTACTTGACTGTGTAACTTCGTTTGTGAGTTCGCGTTGCCTCGTGCTCGGCTTTGTACTAGAGAGCTCGTCGGACGTAAGGGCTTATATACGATAGAAAATGCATGATTTTTGATGCAAAATACGATGTATTTTACGATGCATTCTTGGTATATGAGATGGCTTATTGTGTTCAATTGTGTAGTTAAAATTGCAATAATTTATCCAAGTTTCAGATTTTAGATTAAGTATGTCGTTCTTTGAGTTTTAATAAGTAGCTGAATTTGTATTGGAAAAGTAAAAAAAAATTGACTTTCAATTCTAAGTATGGGGGGCACCCCCAAAATTTGTTTTGTTTTTATTTTTATTTGAAAATCCTAATGCGGTTCACATAATATATCTACTTACCAAGTTTCAACAGGATATCTCTCATACTTTCGACAAAAAGTGGCTGTGACATACGGACGGACAGACAGACAGACATGACGAATCTATAAGGGTTCCGTTTTTGCCATTTGGCTACGGAACCCTAAAAAGAATACAATTTTACAATTAACAGATTCTGCAACCACAAAAAAAAATGTGCAGCATGAATTACGGCTACGCGCCGTAGCAGCTACGTAGCATGGCTATGCGTCGTAGCACGCTTATAATAAAATTCGTAGTATACTTTACGTTCGAGTTGTTGTAGTCCTAGTACGAGTGACGCACCCTCGTGGAGGAAATCAAAATGCTGGGCTCTAAAGTTGTAAGTAAGTTTATGAGTTGTCCACTCCGCTCCTAAACCCGAACCCAGCATTTTGATTTCCTCCACGAGGGTGCGTCACTCGTACCGAGAGCTCGTAACACCTATTATGGCGCCCCCTACAAAAAGATTTATTCAAAATGTTATTTTACACCGTCTATGTACCCTGTTCTATTGTATCCAATCGTTCCATGTACAATGACGGTGTAATTTGAAATAATATTGTGTTCGATTTTGAACTTTATTCCTGTGAATTATTAAAAGATGTCATTCGACGCCATTTTGCCGACGCGAAGGGTGAGTGTAACTGTTATTGACTCGCGTTATTGAGTTATATTGAGTGGCTAATGGGTATTGCGTTCGTTGATTTGTAACGCATTTTGATACAGTTGTTTTTTGAGAAAATGTTTTTACAGTAGCAGGATAGTTTTCTTCTTTAATTGGGTAAACTTACCTACTTGTAGTAGCGGCAATTTCATAGAAGCAAAAAGGCTTGGCTTGCCCTTGTAATCTAACTGTTTAGTATAATGATTGTGTAGGCCTCTGATCATTCTGCTTATTTTATGATTTTGTCCTAAATTATGATACATAAGTTTTTGAGCTCTTTTAATAAACAGCACAAATAAAAACCAGTGTGTAAAGGTAAATAACCCAAAAAATGTTACCACAATTTCAGCATATGAATTTAGACGACTTTTTCAGTTTTATAAGCATCTGCTTAAAATTGAAAATCAGCGTAACCCTTTGTAGATTACAAACACCATGTTTCATGTCAAGAAGCGAACTACCCGTCAAATCGCCAGGTCAGCTTCCTTAACAGATTTTACAACCACAAAAATATACAACCATTTTTATAACAACTTAGAAATAGTCAAATGAAAGTACCTATTAACATTAACGTAACGAGCACAGTTTACAAAAGTAGGTATCCTAAAGTCCACCTAACAACATATCTCCCAGGTATTTATGAAGTCTGCAAAACTGGTGGCCGGGTATCTGCTAACGAAGCCAATTTGCCCGCCTCATGCCCGCTCGTGCCCGCCTGTCCGCTTGCCCGCTTGCCCATGCCCGGTAATGAAGCACTCCCGTTGATGACGCGGAGACCACCCTTAACAATTAATTTTCTTCATCATTTTTCTTTTATTGGCTCTCTGGTTTTTTAAAAGGAGGTTTACGTGCAAGAAGCATTTTTGTTTCGAGTGGTAATTGAATTGCGTTGTAATGTTTTAATTGAAAAATATAAGGAGTTTCGTCAATGCATGTTTTCTTGAGAAAAACATTTTGTTTTCGAACGATTTTGTACTTTACCAGAACGAGCAATTTACTGTAGAAATGACGATTGAACTTATGGTGTGAAACGTTGTGTATAGTATGAAAATGTCTTACCTACTCAAATTTAAAACCGATCTAAAATGTCCTTTACGTTCCAGGGCTGCTGTAACTCCTTCAAACATTCCCGCAACTCTGCCTGATTTATGTATATCTACTACCAAAAATAGGCCTACAAAGATTATTTCCACATCACAAAAAAAAGCAAAAGAAAATGTCTCACCATTTTCTCTCATTCCAAATTTAAAAAGCGCGCAATTTAGTGTTGTTCTTTCGTCCCACTCTTGCCAGTTTCCCGGGATCCCGGGGGACTAACAAACGTAGTATAATCTCCACTAGAAGTGACGGGCAGCTGCCAGTCGGCGAGTGGCTTCGTTACGTCACGAGAGGCCGCTCGTGTCGCATCGCAGTTGTTCGCCCGCTCAACTGCTGCTTCAAATGATGACAATTATACGGAGTTTGAGATGGTTTTGTTATGTACGTGTTTGTAGGTATTTGGGGGTTTAACTGGAAGTTTTAGTACATTTTGAATGTCGTATTTTGGGTTTTGAAAATACATTTCAGATATTTTTAACGCAGGATTAGTTCTCTGAAAGTTTGTTGCTACAGTATAACATCACATCTGTAATTATAGAAGGGTTAATAGGCACAAGAGGACACCCACATTTCTTTACGCGAGTCTTTTCTCATGAACCAGGGCTGAATCTCAAAACACTATGGCTGATACTGAAGAATTAAAAAATAATCTAAAAATTATCATTAACACCTCAGCAGAAAAACAGTCGGACATAAAATCAAGTGAATGATAGAGTTTTCAGAGCTAGTGCTGAAACTCGAGCCTATCGCTAAATTAAAAAAAATACATGTGGCACGCAGAGACTGCCGCGGTGAAGCTATTGCATAACATTTCTTTTTTATTTTAAAAGAAAAAAATCGCTTACCGCATATATTTAACGAGAATATAATTTATTTAAAATGTTTGTGGTGCACTACTGTAATAAAGAACTTCTTTGTTGTAGGAGAATTTTATAAGTAGGTTTTATTGTGAAAATTCCTTTTGTAGCTGGCCGTTTACAATCAGTAAGAAAAAGTAAATCCCTCTTCGTACCTTTATGGGCACATCTGTCCGTACCATTATGATTGCCGAAGTCTCCCGAACTGAAACGACGTGCTGTCAAATGTGGTCAGGTTTTTTCGTTAGGTTTTTTTTCGCGCCCGGCGCGCTCAGAGCCTGCGATAAAAGCTATGCAATAGCTTAAAAGGTTTCTCAAACAATCAATAAAAAAAGTAAATAAGAAAAAAAAAACAACTACAGAAAGTAGAACCGCCGCCCTCGTCTGTAAAAAAAAATCATAATAATATCAAAATAAAATATTCGTATTTTTTTATCATTACGCTAAAATTCATCATTATCTGCCCAGTTTTTTACGGCATATAATTTTCAAGACGACCTCATTTATTTTCAGGATTTTATAGACAGCTGTATGTATAGTAGACCTTAAAAAAATACTGCATTTTCCATTCCCCACTACATTTTTTCAGTGACATACAAACTGTTAGTTCCCTCGCCGTAACATAGATGGCGCTACAAGTAACAAAACAAGGTGCTTTCATAAGTGAACGTTTGTAAAGAGCCGAAGTGCCGACGCTACCGAGTCGAATCGTGACTGCTGCAGATTAGATACACTAAAGTTCGGCCGTTCAGAGAATGCGTTCCTGACACCTATCAGTTAGACGTTAGTCGTAGTTACCAAGTTATTTGACACTCAGTTTGGCACAAAATTATAACATTCATTGATTATTGATATAATAATGTTGTTTTAATGCTCATCAATTGTTAAAACGGTAAACAACCAGCAAAAATATTTTTATCGTAACTGCAAAGTTACGTCGTCAGTTCAATCGCGACGTGTCAGGAACGCATTCTCTGAACGGCCGGACTTTAGTAGGTACAGTCAGCATCAAAAGTTGCTGACCACATTTAGATTTTCAAAATCGTTGTACACCTTTTTATTAGGGTTCCGTAGCCAAAGGCAAAAACGGAACCCTTATAGATTCGTCATGTGTGTCTGTCTGTCTGTCTGTCCGTCCGTATGTCACAGCCACTTTTTGTCGAAAGTATAAGAGCTATCCTGTTGAAACTTGGTAGGTAGATGTATTATGTGAACCGCATTAGGATTTTCATACAAAAATAAAAACAAAAGACCCCCCATATTTAGAATTGAAACTCAATTTTTTTTTCACCAAACCCATACGTGTGGGTATCTATGGATAGGTCTTTAAAATGATATTGAGGTTACTAATGTCATTTTTTTCTAAACTGAACAGTTTGCACGAGAGTCACTTCCAAAGTGGTAAAATGTGTGTCCCCCCCCCCCCGAAAATTCTAAAATAAGAGAATGATAAAACTAAAAAAAAAATTATGTAGACCTTAACAAAAACTTCCAACGAAAATTGATTTGGATGAGATACAGTTAGCAGTTTTTGAGATATAGTACATTTTCAAAAACCGCAAATATAACGTTGCCATTCATACAAACACTATGAAAAATAAAGTTATTTTTTATATTGTTTGTGTACATTACTTACTAATCTCAATATCATTATATCCCTAATCTATGCTTGCTACTACCGAACCCTTCATGGGCGAGTCCAACTTGCACTTGGCCGGTTTTTATGTATTAGGTATTACGGTGTACAGCGACTTTGAAAATCTGAATTTGGTCAGCAACTTTTTATGCTGACTGTACTAGCAATTGGCCAATATAAGACAACACGATGCGATTTATTTTGAAGGGAAAATACTCGTATATGGTAATATTTGGCCCTGTTTGTAGTAGTTAGTAGAGCTGTATAGGTGTTTATATATTAGTATATTCCAGTACAAGATTCCCATTGCTGGGCAGCGTTGGGAAATAGGCCTCTTCTATGTGAGTTGACTTTTATCCACCACGTGGGCCCAATGCGGGTTGATAGATGTCTACATAGTCGTTTATTTTTTTTTTCCCACTTTTTTATATTCCCATGTTTTTTTTAAAAACTCACTTTTCTTGTTTGTTTGTCGTTCCGGTTGGACTTTAGCAACTCAATTTTGAGGCATTTCCCGATAAGCTAGCAGGCTGAAATTTTGCACACGATCTGAGTTCTGATGACAATACATGACTAGCTGAAACGAATAGATCGTGGGTGTAACTTGCAAAGATACGCCCCCACGTTTTGAGTGGCCCCTCTCTCAGCCCCGTAGGGTTACTTTCTTATTTTTAGGATATTTAAAAACGTGGGTTTTTAGATTTTTTTAAATCTATTAATTATTTTATTATTATTTTTTGGTTCTATGATATACTGGATTTATCACGATGCAGCGATGTTTTCCTTCACCATTTTGAGACTAGCTGTATATTGATCATTCAGAATTTGAACATCGACAACTAGAAGAAGTAAATGAATTATTTCCATTAATGTTTATTCCGCAGCAGTTAAAAAACAAGGAAAAAGAGGGGGTCTAATCTCTAAGCACGAAACCCGTGGTTTCGGCCTTAGTTCGGGCGTATTGACAACGAGCCCGAACTAAGAATGAATGATATTACGATTTGACAGATAGGTAGCTCCTTAGACTCCAGGTTAGGAAGACGATATTTTTATTTGTTATGAAACTTAAAAATACCTAAGCAATAAAATTTGAAAAAGTAATTAAAACATAAATCAGTACCCAATAACGAGTAAAACAGCAATAAAAATGAGTAATAATAAAATCAGCGATGATGTTGTGTAGTTAAGGCGATGACAAGAGCTAATGTACCTCTCGCTCGCACGTTTCGACATTTTGAAAGATATAAAATCACTGATCCCAGTTTTGAAAAATTGCAATCAACTATTTTTTGTGCAATAACATTGCACAGTTTAGTAAAAAAAAACATTTTAATCGATACAAGTTTACCTACTCAAAAGTTTGCTTTACTAGTTTTAGTACTTTTTTTTTTTTTTTTTTTTTATCGTGGTAAAATCATCAAATGAGTCCTCCCACCCCGGGCAGGGCGGGAGGGACTGTCAGACTTGTACTGACTAAAATCCACGGTGTCCTTCGATAGCCCTTTATGTTCCGGGGTCACGGTAATGAGATAAGTCCCGCGACCCCGGCAGGCTTTGGCCCTCTAGAGAGGGGGCCCCGTCATCTTGCTGACGCTCTTTGAGGCGCGCGTGGAACACAACGCGCCGTCGACCCGGGCATGGTCCATGGTCGGGCAGCGAGTTGCCCTTTACTCGCCGCCCGCATGCCCGCGCCTACGGTGGCCGGAGATCGTCTTGCGACGTCCGTCGCCGTGGGCGTCCACCACTGCGGTTGGGGCGGAGGGAGGACACTGTCCTCTCTCTCACGCGGCCCACCTCCTCCTTCGCGAGCATGACTGCTTCGCAGAAGGAGGCGACCGCTTCCCACTCCGTCTCGCCCCGCAGCATGGCCGCAACCAATGCCGGGCGCGAGAGGTCTCCGCCTATCGCCGCCGTGAGGACACGTCGGTGCTCTGCCCAAGCTGGGCAGTCTTGCACCGTATGCTCTACTGTGTCCTCCGGGCGATCTTCGCAGTGGTGACACCCAGGCGTTTCCTCCTTTCTCCTTAGACACAGGTACCTCCCGAAACTTCCGTGTCCGGTGAGGACCTGCGTCATGCGGTAGGTCAGGACGCCGTGACTCCTATCCAGCCACTCCTCAAAGAGGGGTCTTACCGCCGCGATTGCGGCGTGCCCGGCCGTCGGTTGACTAGTTTTAGTACTTAAGCAAACTTTTGAGTAGGTAAACTTGTATCGATTAAAATGTTTTTTTTTTTACTAAACTGTGCAATGTGATTGCACAAAAAATAGTTGATTGCAATTTTTCAAAAATGGGATCAGTGATTTTATATCTTTCAAAATGTCGAAACGTGCGAGCGATACATTAGCTCTTGTCATCGCCTTAAATAACGTATTATTTTCTTAAAACTTTGTATAGGTAGGCCTATGTCTGTACAACACCATATTCGAATCGAATGCTGAAAAACATTGCCTTAACATCTTGTAAACAAGTTACACGTTATAAAATTGCTATTGCTCTTTTAAACCCATAAATACTTTTCCAAACGTCAATTTACCCCGTCTATTAGTAATAATTAACAGGCTTTTAGTAAATCGATATAGTCGCCATTATGCTTAAGAAATAAATAGTGAGTTAAACATTCTAGGTCATTATGTTTCGTTGTAAAATATTGCTAATGGAAATACATAACTTTATAGGTTTATAAAACAACAAAATATACAAGAAATATGCTGTAAATTGATGTCAGTTGAATCGATATTAATAAATAGGTACTAGTCGGTTTTTAAGGTTCCGTACTCTAAGGCCGAAGTAAATAGTCGAACCTAAGCCATGGCTAAGCATAATTAAGTCAGTGCTTGGGGACGTCAAATGTCAATAATTCTTATGGAAATTACTGACATTTGACGTAGCCAAGCACTGACTTTGGCTTAGGTACAACTATTTATTTCAGCCTAAGAGACGCTATTACAAAGTTTCTGCTGTCCGTCAGTCCATCCGTCTTTCACATAGTAGCTGTATACCTTTTGAATTGTAAAGGGAATAAGACACCTGTACCCTTAGCACGAGTTTTCACTCTTTTACTTTACAGCGTTTTTTCAGTATTTACAGCGTTTCTTGTATGAAAAAATGGAACAGCGCCTCTGGTGTGCGAAGTAGGAACTAATTTTTTCCTTGAAAATTGTCAATTTGAAGTTGTCACAGTTCCAGTTTACTTTACGTCTCAAATACTGAAAATTCAAACAATTTTCAAGGAAAAAAATAGTTCCTTCTTCGCACACCTGAGGCGCTGTTCCATTTTTTCATACAAGAAACGCTGTAAATACTGAAAAGACGCTGTAAAGTAAAATAGTGAAAACTCGTGCTAAGGGTACTGTTTATTTTCATAGAAACAGTTGCCAGCGATGAGAAGTTTTTAATTTGTAGTCTTATTATTAGTTATAGCTCTCTATCTCTTTTTTACGTTCAGCGATTCCAAAAGTGCCCAAACGCGAAATGTTGAAAATAACCAGGGTTCCGCTAAAATTAATGTTCTCTATTTTAAATAGTTCATACAATGTTTATTATTGTAGCCAATAATTGAATTTCAAAGTTGAAATTGATCAGTAATAATGTTTTGGCGTTATTACAGAACCCTTAGTAACTAAGTCCAACTCACACTTGCTTGGTCTTGTATTGTAAAGATCATTTTCTTTAAGAAATTAAACTTCTGTCTCTAATAGACTCGTGAGCTCCTAGTATCTTGTACTACATTGATGTACGAGTAGTAATATGATAAGAAAAATTGAAGTGCCAGCCCCCGCATTACTCACGGTCTTCTTTTGAAATGATAAAATGACGATCTATTAAACTCACCAACCCATAGTTTATTGGCTCAATAAAACCTGATGTTCAGGTCATTTATAATAATTGTAATGCTGTAAATATTTCAATGAAATGGTTTAGTGCGTTGCGCGTTGTTATTATTCACTGTGATTAAACCCCACATTTTGAGAGTACCCAGTGTTTGAACAACAATTTGTTTAGTAGTATTTGCTTTTGAGCACCGATTTTTAGAGCACCGAGGGATACCTATTTAGAGATAACAATTTAAATTCAAGTTATTTAGTTCCTCTAATACATCTGGCCCTTTTGATACATTAATTCCTAAATCCTAGTTTGTACAAGAGCAGTGTTGAGGCAGCTAGTAAAATAGTGACGAAGATACGACGCTTTTAAAATTGGCCTACCTACTACATAACCTGGTATTTTTAAATGGTTTCTAACGTCATCACGAGTCCCCACTTCCAAGCTTTCATGAATTTTGTCTTTGTAAATATTCATAGATGTTACAAAAGTAATAAAGAACGACTCAGTTGCCAAGGAAGAAAAAAAAAATTAAAAATACGTGTCAGTTATGTATCAAATTTCTGACTGACGGACTAATTATTTTATAATTCTTATGAAGTGGCTTTTAAGGTAAGTACCCAGATAAGTGCTTTTACAAGCTAAATGCTTGACTTCCTACCTACCCTTTGAAAATACATCGGTTTACATGTCCTTGTAGGTCGCAAAAAATCCACAGCGGAAATTTTTCGAGCCAACAAACATTAGAACACAAATACAAAACAGCCCACAAATCAAGTTATTAAAGTAATATAAGGTACAATTTATGTTATCAAAGTACCTAATAAGTAAGTATTTATGCAAAGTATCCTCGCATTCATAAATATTTTTATCGGTCTAGTGTTCCTCTGTTATGAAGTTGTAAAATATCGGCGCTGGTAACCCCGACGGAAGCGGCCATCGTTTCCGCCCCAGACAGTCGTTATCTATTTACGACTTTTATTTATGGTCTGCCACAAAACGGGGAAAACATTTACCACCATACTTATTTACAGGGTTTTGTTAGTATGATTACCATATTTCCTTAGAGTAAAATATGGAACATGAAGCTGGTAGGCAATTTGCCAACAGTAGAAAAAGCTTACGATTTACTATGACGTTGCCATTACTAAAAATATAAATTAAATCCAAATTAATAGTCTTAAGTATTCAATATGCAAGTCTAAAATGAATAAGTTATTCCACCATAAAATTAAAAGAAGCATAAAAATATTCAAAAGCTTTAGAAATAACATTCGAACGATAATTTTATTTATTCATGCAAACGAGACAGCTGGGCAAACGACAACATTGAGTTATTGATATCATTCGGCCTCCTTTACTAGCTCTATGGCCACTTCTGTCCACTCTATGGTCGAATTTTATTGTCTATGGTCACGTAGTTCCATTGTCCGTTAGTTCGGGTCGTGAGGTTGACCACTTAAAAGATGTCCTACTAATTTAAAATTATTTTTTCTCTCTGTCACTCAGTAAATATTGAAATGAGAAGAGTTGTTCTGTCCGAGATAAAAGAACTTGTTTGTAATGATAATAGACCTGTTTACGTCTAAACGGGATGATTATCAAAACAGACGGGATGCTGTGTTATTTCAACTGGACCGTGCGTGACTCTATTGAGATGTGACGCGTTGAATATTTAATTAGGGTGCTTAGAAGCAGTATTTTTTATACAAACAAATAAAAGTTCTATTTGAAGTCCGTTGACCTACTTATTGGATTTAAATTAATAAAATTGAAACGTGTAGTACTTATTTTTAACAAACATAAAAAAAAAACAAAATCGAGGTCTGTTCCATTTCTAAATTTGAAAAATAACGAAAGCACAGCAGTGTAGCAAACTCGTGCTTTCACCCCACTAAAAATGTGACAGTTGTCACTTTTAAATTTAGAATGTCACAGATAATAAATCACGGAGCGTCCCTATTCCGTACAAGCGTTGTCTTCGATTGGCTATGTGCTTTTGTATCGATTACGAGTAGTTAAGTTCTCGTGTACATTGTGGGTGGACTTTAGGTGTGCGTGAAATGGATACTGCCCTACTGGGCGGGGTCGATGTTAGCCAATCCTGTAACTGATACTCTACTTCTCTACAACCAACAAACAAAAACCAACTTTCCCACAACAGTATAAGACTCCAAATCGCATCTCGTTTACTCATATTCTTGAAAGCGATACTCTAGTTCTTTATTGCGTAACGCATTTGAAATTAGACTCTGTTGGTTTGAGTTAGGATTCAAAATGGTGTTAGAGTTGTATGTAATTGATATACCGTGTCTAAAATTGGTGTTATTTGCATTGTTGGGTCGTTAGAGTATATTATATTGTTTTGTATTACATAGGTAGTATGTAAATTCTGTTTTGTACAAGTGTACACCTACTTTTGTTGAGTCAATAAGTATACATCGTGACTTTTTAGTCGTCTTACAAAAGTGGGTAATTTAATGTATCCGACCTAAAATACCTCTAGGCGAGTTTTTTTTTATCGTTAATAATAATTTTTATTATTAATAAATAGGTAGGTATATGAAACACCCTGTTAAAATGTTTACGTATCAAGCTGTAGAGTATACCTACCCAGCGCAATAGTCGGGTAGATCATTACATCTGCATTTTCTATGAGACAAGGGTGTTTTTAACTACGCCTTGCGTCATAATAACGAATTTTTTTTTCAAATCTCTTAAATACCAATTTTTTATTATAAACGTGTTCTAGTCATTGGATACATGAACTGGGCTGCCGATGTAAGACGACTAAAAAGTCACGGTGTAGAGTAATAATATTAGCTTACTTACATTTTTAAACAAACTTCTACTTTTTGAATTGGGTACAATGGACGATAAGTATTGCTGATATAACTTATTGAATAAGTTTGTATTTTTTTAACTAGTCTAGGCTACTAATACTAAATTTTGTCCTTCCTTTAACTTGTATTTATTTTGTTTGAGAATATATTTCTTGAATTACATTTATATTTCATTCAGGCATTTCAAGTCTCCCACTGTTATAATAAACAATAAAGCTCTATAAGTTCTCCTTTCATTACCCATAAACAGTTACAA
This sequence comes from Agrotis exclamationis, assembly GCA_950005045.1. Classification (NCBI taxonomy): domain Eukaryota; kingdom Metazoa; phylum Arthropoda; class Insecta; order Lepidoptera; family Noctuidae; genus Agrotis; species Agrotis exclamationis. The sequence continues at coordinate 23,131,745 of OX465427.1, read as the reverse complement.
ATATGTACTTTCTTCACACAATATTTAATGAACAAAGACAATAATTATCCACAGTATTGCCAGTTGCTTCTAAAAATAGGTCGTTATGTATTCTTCATTCAAACATCGAACAATACACGAAAAAATCATTAGAAAGGGGAGGAAGGGGAGCACCTGACGCCGGAAGTCATTAGTAAATAGATGGACATGAAGAAATGCGATAACGCCCCGCTCTCCCCAAAATTACTGTGTACCAACTTATGAAATACATTTAAAAATGTTACACTGCAAAGAATTTTCAACCTTATGTTCTAAAAATACAGTTGATTTTTAATAAATGATGAGTTTGACAGCTGTCAAAAATAAATTTGTACCTCGATATAAAAAATGACATTGTGTGGCCAACACCAAAACGTTAACATCTATTGTTACAATCTATGGATTCTTTTGAGGGTAAAAGATAAAAGTTCTTTTTTGTCCTTTCTTTTGGATTTGAATAAGTTTTACTTATTCATGGATTATGTCTGCCCATTTTCACGAACACTAGGTGGCACCTATATGAATTTTTATCATCAGCCTGTATTCGTCCACTGCTGAACATAGGGCTCTCCCAATGTGCGCCACTTAGCCCTGTCTTGAGCTTTCCTCATCCAGTCTCTGCCAGCCGCCTTTCGTAAGTCGTCACTCCACCTGGCCGGCAGGCGTTCCACACTACGTTTGCCGAGTCGCGGTCTCCACTCAAGGACACGTCTACCCCAGCGGTTATCTGTCCTGCGAGAGATGTGGCCAGCCCACTGCCACTTCAGCTTACTAATTCTTTCTGCTATGTCAGCAACTTTGGTACTCTGACGGATTACTTCGTTCCAGATTTTATCCATCAAAGTTACTCCGAGCATAGCTCGTTCCATAGCTCGCTGAGCGACTTTAAATTGGTAGACTAGTCTCACTGTGAGTGTCCATGATTCGGCACCGTAGGTCATTATTGGTAGGACGCACGCATTGAAGACTTTAGTCTTTAGGCACTGTGGTATGGACGACGAGAAAACCTGACGTAGCTTACCGAATGCTGCCCAACCCAACCGAATCCTTCTGTTGGCTTCCCTCTCAAAGTTGTTTCTACCCAACCGAACCGTCTGTTCAAGGTAGACGTATTCTTGAACAACTTCAAGAGTTACACCATTTACTACGACTGGTCCCAGAATAATGATGTCGTTATTATACATGATTTTTGTTTTTTCCATGTTCATTCCGAGACCTATACGTTGAGAAGCATCAGTTAGGTCGTTAAGCGTCTGTTCCAGCTCCTGCAGCGATTCCGCCATAAGGACTATGTCATCGGCGAAACGTAAATGCGAAATGTAGTCGGCGTTTATATTTATGCCTTTTCCTTTCCAGTTCAGCGTCTTAAACACATCCTACAAGGCATTGGTGAACAGTTTCGGGGATATAACATCCCCCTGTCTCACCCCCCTGCGTAGTGCGATATGTTTAGACTGCTGGTTTTGTACTCGGACACTCATAGTCGCGGCGTCATACAGACATTTCAGCACTTCGATGTACTGCCAGTCCACTTGACATCGCTGCAGTGATTGTAGAACAGCCCAGGTTACAACGGAGTCAAAGGCCTTTTCATAATCCACAAATGCTAAGCACAGGCGATGGTTATACTCTTCGGACTTCTGTATAACCTGCCTCACTGTGTGGATGTGGTCTATGGTGCTAAATCCTCCGCGAAACCCAGCCTGTTCCGGAGGCTGAAACTCGTCAAGTCTTCTTGAGACGATTTGTGATATGAATATTTAGATCCCTTTTATTTAAACATTCAATCATGGGTTTCAGAATTAAATGCAAAAATAGTATGTAATTCAATTCTCATTAGGCTTTTGAATTCTGATAACTTTATAGCTTAATACCATTAAGTAAGAAGTCTTTATGTAAAAAAGAAATGTTGCCCCTAGGAATTTGTACTGAATCGTATTTGCGTTTATAATCGAACTCGAGACACACAGCGCAGCGGTCAATGGCCCAGCCACTGCGCCAAACGAGCAGACCGTGCCGTCTTGTGTATTTATTATTGTATGTCTTTGCCAAGACTCTTGTTTAGTAAGAACAAAAGAACACTATACTTCCACAACTCTGATCTATTCAGTCCCTCCTTTACCATTCATTTTTGTAACAATTCCCTTCAATATCTAGAAACTCCAGACTAATCAAAATTCTATATTTACAATTCCACCCGTTCTGAGTTAACCGTTCCGCAGCGGTGGTGTCATAAAGACCCCGTAACTGTATAACTTGTAACTCGTCACCCGCACCCCAACCCGCGGCGCTTATTAGCTTACCAAAACCAACAATCGTGATTAAATCGCGCGTGAACTAATAAAATAATAAGACTTGCTCTCAATGAACGGGTGAGGCGTAGGGTTACATGGTGCTGCTTTGGTTGACGTTGATTTTAGGATTTTAGTCATTTATAAATAGTCTTATATCATCTACTGTCCATTTTTCTGACGTCCATTTTGTAATTGTTCTTTAATTGGTAGTTGGTCCGCTCAACATTTGAAGGGTTATTTCATTATTACTATCTTTTCTGAGAAATTAGAGAGATTTCTTTCTAATTCCTCTAAATAATATCAATTATTTAGAGGCACTACTTTAGTTAATATTATGCTAGATGAGTTTGACTGCAAAGTGTATCTATCTTGTAGCTTGTCTATTGAATAACTTAACCTATAAATATGTCAGAAAATTAATCTTTAAAAAAATATCTTACAGGACACATCATCTTTTTTAGCGATTAAATAAACTACATACATACATAAATTCATCGCCAAACGGACAGTCAACGATCATAAAAATTAACAAGCATCAACAAAATAGTTTCTCAAGAAATTCAACGCTTTGCTCTGCAAAAAATTGCATAGAAACCGATGACGTACGGGGTGAAGTGGGGGGAGTAAATTTCATTACAATTAGCTGACACGTCGCATGAATAATTCATGGTCGGGGTCTGGGAGGCCCCGCAAACACTGAAGGGTTGATTGTTGCCGTCTGTTTGCTAGCGGCCAGTAATTTGTGCCGGCCATCGTTCATTAAGCCACGTTTACGTTGGGATTTTGATGTTACCGATGATTTGGTTGTGATTACTGATTAGACTGATTAGGTTTGGTCGTAGTTTGGGTTGGGCTTGTGATGATGTTTACTAGTCTAGGTTTACACACAATGTTGTAAATACTACAACGTTTCGTTGTAGTTCTCGTAAGTAATCTCGGCAGGGCATGCGGGCGGCGAGTAAAGGGCAACTCGCAGCCCGACCATGGACCATGCCCGGGTCGACGGCGCGTTGTGTTCGCACGCGCGCCTCAAAGAGCGTCAGCATAATGACGGGGCCCCCTCTCTAGAGGGCCAAAGCCTGCCGGGGTCGCGGGACTTATCTCATTACCGTGACCCCGGGACATAAAGGGCTATTGAAGGGCACCGTGGATTTTAGTCAGTACAAGTCTGACAGTCCCTCCCGCCCTGCCCAGGGTGGGAGGACTCATTTGATGATTTTACCACGATTAAAAAAAAAAAGTAATCTCGGCAAGTTTTCATAACACAATTTTAGCTGTTACTGTTCCGAATTGAATTCCTTTAAAGAAAACTTGCCTTTGAAAAGATATTGCCTTTTCTGTCTATCATAAAAAAGATTGGAAGAATATGAGGAGCCATTTCTGGAGTCTGATTAAAAACCCAGCTGTAGGTCTACTACACGGCCTAGATAGAATCGCTATCAAATTTCAACAACGACTTTAACAGGAAACTTTTCCAAATCTTCATTTGTTTTTCTTATGATGTCATTTTCTAAAGCCTTAGACGAGGACGCGTCGCGGACGTGCGTAAATGTATGAGAGTCGCGCCCGCGCCCCGTCTCTTCTGTGTGTTTTACTTCGCGACGCTTCTATACATTTTGTATGAAAGAGACGCCGAAGAGACATATGTCTCCGCCCCGTCTGCGTCTTACGTCTTTTCTATGTGGCCCGCGCCTTACACCTTTTTTATCATGGTAAAATAATCAAATGTGTCCTCCCACCAAGGGTAGAGCAGGGAATGTCAGACTTGTACTGACTAAAATCCATGGTGTCCTTCAATAGCCCTTTAGGTTTTGGGGTCACGGTAAATCGTTAAGCCTCCTGCAGACACACGCGATTAATCGCGCGGGGCGACATGTCGCGGTCCGTTCGCAGTATTTTTAAAGTGGAAATTAGCTTGGCTCGTTGTCGCAGCGCGATTAATCGCGTGTGTCTGCAGGAGGCTTTAGTCCCGCGACCCCGGCAGGCTTACATACGCCTTATCAAAAAGTTTCTCAGTTCCGGAGGAGTCAATTAGTCACAAACCGTCAATCATTCAGATTCCCTCGGAATCTTTTACAAAACAGCTGGCAGCTGTCACAGATCCTTCAAACTAAAAGAGATCAGAGGTCTCTTCAACCTTATACCTTCAGTTCTAAATATGTCTGAGACGTGTTGACATTGTATTTAGCAGTTCATTACTGCAGACGAGTGATGTAGTGATGTTAGTTGAGCTATCGCCTTACGACATCGCGATGATCGTGTTACACTTTCAAATGTTGGTGTATGGCATGAGAGGTAGCGATTTTGAATATGGCTTTCTATTATGTCCCACTGGACCCATGTGGTGTACAGTCAGCTTCAAAGAAATCTCACCCCCTTTGATAGTGATGTCACTAACAAAGATGGTGGGATTTCTTGAAGCTTACCATACATACGGGCTTCTCAGTTTCCCAGGAATGTCACCCACCGATAGAGTATACAATGCAAAGCCAAACATTCATTTTTGTTTCTTTATGTTTTGTCATGAACATTGTCGATTGTCTTTGCTGAGTTATGCCATGATTGCCAATTAAAGGATCGTGTGCTTGTAACCGGTTTTCTTTTTTTTTTCGTGTTATAGTCATCGAATGAGTTCTACCACCCAGGGCCTCAAGTCTGCTAATTTTATTTAACTCACATGCTATTGATATTCAATTGAGATTCAATAACGACTCCATTACGATTAGAACAAATTTGGTATTCTGCAAAAACTTGTATGTAATCTCAATAGAGTCGTAATGGAGTCGTAGTGTAATTGTACTTGACTCTCAGTTGGACAGTAATTTTTTAAATAATTTTTCTTAGAGTGACTTGTAATATCCTAAGATTATCTATTGTTGCTCAATCGTACAATAATAGTGAAATTGACACCGAGTGTCCATTGACATAAATGTTAAACAAACGTCAAATAAGAGTAGAATACCGATAAAGTCCACAATCGATTTACAATTGTAACACGATTGACGAGCAGACTAGCAAATATTCTGATAGCAGTTCAATGGAATGTCACTGGAAAACCATTGGTCTTAAATTAGTAGCAGAATACCAAATGTAGTTAAAACTGCTACTGAGATCTTCAATTGAGCCATTCTTAAATTAGCAGACTTGGGCCCCAGGGCGGGACGGGAGGCACTGTCAGACTTGTATTGACTAAAATCCACGGTGATCCTTCAACATCCCTTAACGTTCCAGGGCCACGCTGACCTGATGAGACAGTCCCGCGACCCCAGCAGACTTTCCTCTAATAGCTTGTGATCATGATCAATCTGAAGAAGTCTGACTCCCTAAATCTACAGTTTTGCTTTTTGTATTCTTGAATGTGTTGGACAGATGGCCTAGTACTCAAAAAACCTGCAATAGGTACTTATTTCAACCCAGTTTCATCAGCAAGGGCGAGGTTAAAACTCTTGCGCTTATCCTTTACACCATGTTTATGTTTGGGTGTGCGCCTGAGACGGTCCAACTGCTCGTCTGCGCCGGCGCCACGGCATCCGTCGTGTACTGTCATGTTGCTCCTATCTCCTAGCGATTACCTAGTACTGGGGTATTTGATGCCAAAATGAGGGGAGGAGTTCTAAGTTACGAGCTAATTTTGGAGCGAAAATATGGAAGCATTAGCTTGCCGCACACGATGTTAAAAGCTGGTTAGAGTAAGGACTACTTATAATATTTAGGAGTATTGTGTAGTTCGCTAACTAGCTTGCATTATTAACCTCCTAGTAAAGGCATTCTTTTTACAGTGTTTAATTTTTCAGTATGAATTTTGGTCACCACTTTTAACAAAGTTGCTTCTCGCTCTTACAGTCGGCGAGATTAGATTTTTTAAACCTTAAGTAAACCAAGGCATATTTATGGTTACCTTGCACTTCTTCGTCGACTAAGAAATTTAATGTACACAGGTACAGATTGCTTTTCAAGGAATCACAACCATTTGTTTTCAAACTAGCGCTTTAATCAAAATATTTTGTAGTTTGTACTCACAATGCCAATGATCGATACCAGTAAAAAAAAAAAAAAAAAAGGAAAGCAAACTCCTCAACAACAGAAATACAGTTAATCGTTTGCAAAACCAACATTACGAACACACTGATGTTTTGCGTCGACTTCGCCCAATATTATTCTACTTACGGCGACGAACCTAAGTAAACACTCACACACTTCCGATATGACATTAGAACTTTGCAAAAAATAATATTTAAGTATTAAATTACGAGGGATATCTATGTTTTTCCAAGTTCTCACGTGGTGTGGCGCCATAGAGGTTTTTTTTTCTATTTTTCTGGCGTGAGTTGACAGTTTTGGCGGGAGTTAACGTAATTATGTCATTGAGTGTCTCTGGTATTGTTATTTCTTATTCTTTATAGAGTATTTTTGGAGCGATCGTGGAGATATAAAACTGTTGTGAGTCAGCGGTTTTGTTAACGGCTACTGGAGATATTATCATCACATTTATTTGCGTGAAAAAGTATGGACTATAGATACAGTGTTAGCGACTTCGGCGCAAGACATAACCACGAATTCAACATAATAATTGTTAAATTAGAGGAGCTAATCGGCAATAACCCAAAAAAGAAAACTGTTTCTAATAACGGTACATTTTGCGATCAAACTTGGTTTCGGGACTGCTGATTTTTACAGAGATACAATAATTCTGTATGTATGGCAACACGGCGCGGCGTGAAGTCTTGCCACCCTCCATTGTTAAGGTCTAAGCTAGACCATCATCTTTTATGTTTTTTTTTTACCTATTAATAGTACTAGGTATTCATTTGGAGCAATAGTTACTATGGCACAAAAGTTGCAAGTCTACTCTCGGCCAAGATATACAATTTGTGAGACTCGTCACTCTCTTACTTAAGCTCACTCATTATTACTCTACGACAACAAGTATAAGTTTTACATTGTCATAATAATACAGGTGGACTCTTACTCAAACAAAACATCAAACCCATCTTTCTTACTAATTAGGGGCCAGCTAACAAAACACAGTTCCTTTAACCACACAAAAAAAACTTACAGAACCTCACTTTAAAAACTGTAAGTCATGTTGACCCTAAACACTTGATGCATTTAATAATATAAAAATTGCAAAAAAACATTTTGTGTAGGTAATCTTTTTTTAATTAAAAGGCAAAGGAATGAAATGTAGTCATCTCTTATAATTACAGGTTGAAACGAAGGCAGGGAGGGGGGGGGGGGGTAAAGGGAGGGGTACGCATGGTAATGATAGACGGATTGTGAAGCTTCGTGTTAGGCAAATCGATGTTTTAAGTACAGTCGAGTTCTAAATTATGTGTGCACTTTTGAACTCTACTTAATAAGTTTCAAAAGTAAATAGATAATTTCAAACTAGTCTACTTATACACCTATATTTAAGTTAAGCTGTATTTTTGACATACTTTTATAGACCCTACATGACCATTCTGAATTTATTTGGCAGATACAGCATAAAGTCTGAAATGCAATGTGGTTAAGTACCTGATCAGTCTAGACTGATTTGAGAAATTTACAATATGCTTTAACAACACCTGTCGTTTCCAAATATTTCACAATTTGTTCAACCTGTATTTCACAATCATGTTTCTGTCAAAGTGGCCTTTTTAAACACTCAATTCATGGTTCAATTTGATCACCAATAAACAATACCAACTGTGAAACAACAGGAATTCCGCTCCAGTAACACGACTTAAGGTGCGGTGTTATCTCAATATTCCAAAAAATTGGTTTCTTAGAACGTCGAGTATGACGTAATGTAATAAAAATAAGTAACGCGAAAAATACAGTGAACAGAGAAGGGTATAAAGAAGAATTTAAACCGAACAGAATAATAAATAATAGTTTGATATTCCCAATAAAAAATTGGGAAGTTGTAGCACAAAAATAAACTTTGACGTCGAAGATCTCTGTATTTCCAGCGATAACAACAGTTTTTTTTTAAGAATTTAGTAGGTTTTCCATTTTTTAAAAACTTTAACCAAACCATTATTTAATTTTATGTCTATATTTTAAATAATTTAAAAAAGCAGTAAAATAAATGCCCATTCGCAGCTTACGTCACATTTCAACACAAATATCATTTTTTCAATTTTCAATCTTATTGACGCTCCATAGTGGTGACAATAGTTTACGCGGTAAGCGATTAAAATCGTAGTCAGTCCGCGTCTTAACTTATGTAGCTCTATTCTACATATCGACACAGACTATACTGTCACTTTTATCTAAAAACCGATCTTAATTAACTAATATTCTATTCACTACAAGTGTTTAATCAGTTAAATAAAAAGCTTAATGCTATTGTATGCAATATTTATGTTAATTCCATACGGTTATTGAAAAACGTTGTATTCTCATTACTCCTTATAAGTAGGGCAGGATATGAATTCAAATGCACTATGTTCGTTATGTCTTACCACCGTGTTTGTGGTTCAAAGATAAGGAAATTGAAATAGAAATGGTTTCTGCATAACGAGGTGCAAGCGCGATTCTTTTTCACTTTTCAAACACCAATGGTCGCAGGGCTGTCTAAATAGATTTAGTGACCCTGTAACGTAAAGGGCTATTGGATTTTAGTCAGTACGAGTGTGACCATCCCTTTCACTCCAACCAGGGCCGGAGAACTTATTTGATGATTTTACCACGACAAAAAGAAGGCAAACACCAATTCATTCAATGCGATCAGCACAATTAAACCGCGTTCAAGAGCTGTATTCTTAATTAATATTATAAGTAATAAATTTCAAGCGAAGCGGGACTCAGTTTAGATTCGCAGTTCGCGTTCAATTTCTTTGGTATACCTAATCCGCACTAATATTAAAAAAAAATATCTGACCTAATAAATTATTGATATCTTCTTACTACATTGCTTGATTATAATGATAATTTAATCTGTTGAAGTGTCAACTGTAACCCATTATCTGAAACAGCAGTTTGTTGTCTGAATCCGTATGTTTGATGATGGCCACCTGCCAGCCCAACACTATTGAATGTCAGTTACCTAGAATTTATTCCTGCCATGTCGCTAGATTATGTTCTACAAGACAAGCTCACATTACTTGTCACCTTTCTTAGAACATTGGGTAATTCATTAAGAGACCGTGTTTACTGTCATGTCATGTCTACCATCTACGATCAATATTTATGTAAATTATATCGTTCAATTAGATTTTGAATATTTTATGCCCTTAAATTACGCAACGGCGATCTTTATTATTCCAATTAAACCAATGATTACCTATCTTCTTTATTAAATTAAGATGATTGTCCTTGCGCCTTTGTGGAATTTAGATATTATCTATCTGATGAAAAAGTACTACCGAAAATAAACGTATACTGTGTTCTTAGGTCATTGAAAAAATAGAGATCTAAAGAGGTATCTTTAGGGCTGTACGAACCTAACGAACCTTATTGATTGGTTGTTATACAAACAGAAAGGTCCAGTTACTTTTGTATGTTACTTCATTCATTGAAAGCTTTGTATACCACATTATATGGAAAAAGAACCGTCACTGCATGCACTACGATATTTTCGCGAGATTTTTAATCGCGAGTTCGTTTTGCTTCCCACAATTCTCATATGTCATAGAATACTTCAGAAAAAACGCGCGAATAAAATTCGCAGTGCATGCTGGGTCTAATTAATTAGTGGAGTGTCCTATCTGTTCCATAAATTGTACTCTACATATAGTGCATTTATTGTTATGTTATCTCAAACGGCCGTCTGTTCTGGCTGGTGGGTTATGAATCACCTGTGCTCTGCAACGCGCCCGTGTAACTTGCATGCTTGTACCGTATTAGGTATTAGTAGAAGATAATTATTGGCTTCGATTTTTAACCGACTTCAAAAAAAAGTAGGTTCTCAGTTCGACCTGTATGTATGTTTGTATGTTTGTCCGCGATTATCTCTCGTTTGGCTGAACGGATTTTAATGCGGTTTTCAGTAAAGTGTTCATTACATTCTGGAGAAGGTTTCAATATAAAACACTTATAGATATCCCGTGACGTTGCCCGCGTGGATCCGTTTTTAACCGATTTCAAAAAAAAAGTAGGTTCTCAGTTCGACCTGTATGTATGTATGTATGTATGTTTGTCCGCGATTATCTCGCGTTTGGCTGAACCGATTTTGATGCGGTTTTCAGGAAAGTGTTCATTACATTCGGTAGAAGGTTTTAATGTATAACACTAATGGATATCCCGCGACGTTGCCCGCGTGGAACCGTTTTTGCTTTCTTAGATTGTAGATTTTCAGTGACCATTGCATGTTTGTCCGCGATTATCTCGCGTTTGGCTGAACCGATTTTGTTGCGTTTTTCAGCAAAGTGTTCATTACATTCTGGAGAAAGTTTTAGTATATAACACTAATAGATATCCCGTGACGTTGCCCGCATATATCCGTTTTTATTGCTTACTAGGATTGTAGATTTTCAAAATTGACGATTATAAGAAGATTTTTGTTGAATATCTAAACTAAAAAGGGAAAAATAAAAAAACTTTTTTAAGAAAAGGGAACCGACTTCAAAACCAAACACAAAAAAGTGTAAAGTAACATTTCTTTCGGAAGTCGGTGGCCATAGTCAATGAAATAAAAAACAAAGCCACCGACTTCCGAAAGAAAAGTTATTTTACACTTTTTTGTGTTTGGTTTTGAAGTCGGTTCCCTTTTTTTCAAAAAGTTTTTTTACTTGCTTGGATTGTAGATTTTCAAAGAAGATTGCATGTTTGTCCGCGATTATCTCGCGTTTAGCTGAACTGATTTTGAAGCGGTTTTCAGAAAAGTGTTCGTTACATTTTGGGGAAGGTTTTAGTATATAACAATAATGGATATCTCGTAAAGTTGCCCGCAGAGATCCGTTTTTGTTGCTTACTAGGATTGTAGATTTTCAAAGACGCTGATTATATGAAGATTTTTGTTGAATATCTAAACTAAAAGACCGGCCAAGTGCGAGTTGGACTCGCGTAAAGAGGGTTCCGTACGATGTTACCTATCACGTTTTTTTAAATCTGACCCAAATTGGTACGCACAATATTGAGTGATTTACCATGTTATTTTCAAAATTTTAGGTTCAGTAGTTTCGAGAAAAGGGGGGGGGGAATGGTCAATTTTCGTCTATATTCTTGAATAACTTGGAAACTATTTTAAAATTACAAAAACATACATTTGAGATCTTCTCAACAAGACCTTTCATTTGAATTGTCACACGATGCACTTATATTTTATTTTGTTTGAACGCTGGTGGTATGAAATTCGAACGATGCATTATTAGGATCAATGACCGTTATTCCAGACTTATTTGGCGGGGACTATAGCTTATATAAAAGATTGTATCGGTATCCTTCAACACCGCTTCGCACTAAAAATATAGATTGTTAAGTTCCGACATCCACGCGAATGAAGTCGCGGGCACAGCTAGTAGTATAGTATTTCCGAACGCATACAACTCAAATCTCTTCAAAGTTAGAGTGAACAGGCTTCTTTTGGGTAAACTCGCTCCATCGTAGGCTATGTCTCTGACTCCCATTAGGGATTTTTGTAGACCTTAGTCTAGACAAAGGACAACAAAAATCCCATCTTATATGTAAAAATTAAAAGTAAGCTCCAGCTCAGTTGGGAAGAGGCTACGCAGAAAATAGCGATAGCAGGTTTGGTTGAATCCAGATAAGTTTATATGATCCAATTTATTCGAGGTCATGATGCTTTTATTACAGTTACTATGGCTTACCCTAATAAGTGGTAAAATAAAGGACACTTTTTTTCATGCATCAAAATCCGACATTGCTGGCTACGTTAACGTCACAACTAGTGAGAATTATACATCTATAGGAGTGACTTGTTGTGAATTTTAAATCCGTCGTTTCTTTGCCAATTTTGGCTTACAGTAACAAAACAAAAGATACGAGTCAACAAATTTTTGATAATCTAACTTATAGACTAATAGATTTTTCAGTCACCTTGTCTATTGACGATAATATGCAAGCAATATTGAATTTTGAAATGATAGACAATAAAATCATTTTAGCAAGCAATTTCCTCAAAGACTGTTTTCCACTCCAATAGCTGCTAGGAGACGTGGGAACTGTCTCCTGTTGGTGTTTGTCCGAGCTGCTCGACTTGCAGCAGCGTGCAGTCCGCGAGATGTTTTTAAACATCCACTAGTGAGCTCGCGTTACTGCACACATTATGATGGCTAGGGCTGCCACAAACGTGAAACCATTTGAAACGTTTTACGTTATAGAAGTTGAATCTGGAGTCTGTATTAGTGTCATTTTTTGTAGTATATGATTTGTAGGTAGCATTTCGAAACAAAGACTTTATTATTAACCGACTTTTTTTTTATCGTGGTAAATTCATCAAATGAGTCCTCCCACCCCGGGCAGGGCGGGAGGGACTGTCAGACTTGTACTGACTAAAATCCACGGTGTCCTTCAATAGCCCTTTATGTTCCGGGGTCACGGTAATGGTATAAGTCCCGCGACCCCGGCAGGCTTTGGCCCTCTAGAGAGGGGCCCCGTCATCATGCTGACGCTCTTTGAGGCGCGCGTGGAACACAACGCGCCATCGACCCGGGATTATTAACCAACTTAAAAAAAAAGTAGGTTCTCAGTTCGACCTGTATGTATGTTTGTATGTATGTAGGTATGTTTGTCCGCGATTATCTCGCGTTTGGCTGAACCGATTTTGATGCGGTTTTCAGGAAAGTGTTCATTACATTCTGGAGAAGGTTTTAGTATATAACACTAATGGATATCCCGTGAAGTTGCCCGCATAGATCCGTTTTTGTTGCTTACTAGGATTGTAGATTTTCATAGCCGCCGATTATTATGAAGATTTTTGTTGAATATCTAAACTAAAAAGGGTAAAATAAAAAACTTTTTGATGAAAAGGGAACCGACTTCAAAACCAAACACAAAAAAAATGTAAAATAACTTTTCTTTCGGAAGTCGGTGGCTTTGTTTTTTATTTCATTGATTATGGCCACCGACTTCTGAAAGAAAAGTTATTTTACACTTTTTTGTGTTTGGTTTTGAAGTCGGTTCCCTTTTTATCAAAAAGTTTTTTTTAGTGTAACATTTTTCTGCCTTCTTGTTTTTTCTCGATAGGTCCCGTATGTGGAATACCTCAGATGCCATTAGCTCAGGTGCTATTTCAACGGGTGCCCAGTGTGGAAATACCTGGGGTTTCAACTTACTTTTACGAACGGTACTTTTGTAAGTACTTACTTTTATTAAGACCATCTAATTCTAAAGGTATGGCCGTTATCTTTTCTCTTTTCTGATACCTGTCCACGCTCTTTGCTTGAATCCTTTTTTTACGGTTCCGTAGCCAAATGGCAAAAAACGGAACCCTTATAGATTCGTCATGTCTGTCTGTATGTCTGTACGTCCGTATGTCACAGCCACTTTTCTTCGAATGTATGAGCTATCCTGTTGAAACTTAGTGAGTAGATGTATTATGTAAACCGCTTATGATTTTCACACAAAAATAAAAACAAATTGAGAGGTTCCTCATTCTTACTTAGATTAGAATTGAAAGTCAAAAATTTTTTTTCACCAAACCCATACGTGTGGGGTAGGTATCTATGGATAGGTCTTTAAAAATGATATTGAGGTTAATAATATCATTTTTTTCTAAACTGAACAGTTTGCGTGAGAGACACTTCTATAGTGTTAAAAGTGGTAAAAGTCCTCCCCCCCTGTAACTTCTAAAATAAGAGAATGATAAACCTAAAAAATATGATGTACATTACCATGCAAACCAGCAGCGAAAATTGGTTTGAACGAGATCAAGTAGGGTAATTAGTTTTTTTTTAATATGTCATAAATCGTATTGGTACCGCAATTCACCATTCAAAGTTTCAACCAAGTACAAGAACTTTTATATTATGTTACTTGCTGCTATGGAACCCTTTATGGGCGAGTCCGACTCGCACTTGGCCGGTTTTTTTTTTAATTTAATAAAATCAACAAATGAGTCCTCACGCCCACAGTGGCTTAGAAGGGACTGTCAGACACGTAGGTACTGACAAAAATTTACCGTGTTGCTTTAGTTGCAACTGCAGTTTCTTTTAAAATCCTTATAGATTTGCCTGCGACTTTTTTTATTGTGTTTGACAGCCCTGAGGAACCATGTCTGTTGACTGGTGTTTTAAACTGTGTAAATAGAAGAGGTCTCAAGTTACGGGATCAATTTTAAAACAATATTCAGCTACGGACGGAGGCGCCTGCGAACAAACATGTCCAACTTGACCAGGTTGCTCAAACTTTTGCGTCATAAGCTTGGCTCAGAGCAGATTTTATCATGTTATTTTCTTGATTTCTTAGAATACTTTAGTATGTATGTTAATCGGTTAGATAGTTGATGTTAATCGGTTTTCTTGTTCCTAAAAAAATAAGTAGTCTAAAAGCAAAGCAGGCTAAAAGTAGCCTGTACTGCAGGAGTGCTTGTAAGGGTTTCTGTAATTATTCGTTTTGACATTTTGCTTTGAAGTACACATTAATTGTTTTAATTTGTAAACCCTCCTAACAGAAGATAATAAGATTAATAGTACCTATATAGGTTACTTGAAGAACTGGAATGTTATTTCAGACAGGCGAAAACATTTGGTCAATAATTGTGGAACATTTATTTATTGTATGGAAAAAGAAATTGGTGACCAATCCGAACTGGAATCGGGAATTAATCATTACATGCCACGCTTACCTATTATAACTAAGATTGACAATCACTGACGTAGTTTAAAAGAAAAAAGACACAACCCCTCTTTTACTTTCTGAATCGGTAGATGAAGAAAAAACCAGAGAGTTTCGGAGAACACTTGGTTGAGACAAACAGTTTGGTTTGTGTTTCGAAACCAATCGAGTTGATATCAAGATGTTGGGCAAATAGTAGACACCGGTGTCATGGGAGCCAGTCGATCTATTGTATTGTTTCATGTTTAATTTTGAATTGATTTGTTATTGTTACTTTGATTTTGAGCTGCTCAGTTGTATCAAACGGAGAGTCGACAGAACGTGACACAGTTTTGATTTCTTTACTTAATTTAAAACAGTTGACTGTAAATTAGGTAATTGGAAGATATGATATATGATCAGATAGGTAGAATATTCTTTATTCTGTACACCATACCCAATGGGCGATCTTTTCAAGACAAACTTCGGAGGGATAGTTAAAGTATTCAGTCAAAACTCCTCCGATTGGGGCTGGATTTGGGCACGTTTCCTTCTGTAGGATTTGATTCAAATCTCAATTTGCTTACAATTTCATTCTAGTTTGAGATGATATCAAATCTTGAAACTGGTGGTCAAGACATATGTCTTTATTTTGTGTGTGATATTAAGCTGTAGAGGTGGCCGGGTATTCTTTTATAAAGAACCAGTATTTCTAAATGTGGCCAAAGATAAATTAGCACTTACATGCTTTATTATACAAAGTAACTTCGTTTGATCTTTTAATTCGATTAGTTAGTGTATGAACCAATATGGTAAGGTTAGGTTTAAACCTGTCCCCATGGGACAAAGACGTGTTACCAGCTAGTTAATGCAATTATTAGGTTCGTTAACATAATCATCACTTGTATCTGAAATAGCTCGTAAATAATACGCGATTACGGAATTATATCGAGAGTTAGAGTGGCAGAAGTGCCATTGTGAACATTGCCTGGTCGTAGTCACTGCCCACCATTGCCCAATCAGGCCTTGGGATATTTTATAGTCTCTATAAACCAGTAAGTAAATTAAGCTGAAATATTGAGCTAATATCCTGATAAAATGTTTATTCTAAAGCTAATTGGACATCGTGAGATGAGATGGATCCAATAGCGAATTGATTGGTAAAATTTGAATGGGCCCCGACTGTGAGTCGTTCTGTTCTGCTTCTTTCTGCTGTTCTGTTGGGCTTGTTTCTTTCTTTTTAGTTTTTATTTAAGTTAACTTTTTCACGTATTTTTCAAAATTAGTTTTTACGAAGTCGGGTTTTTTGTTTTTCTTTTAATTATTATTTTTTTAGTTTAAAACAGAAGCTAAAGGACGAAGTGAAAAGAACATTATTCTTACAGAAAATTCAGCGGAAGTTTGCTTATCTATCTATCTAGATTTCAGACCTTCTGCCTTCAACTCTTGATGCCGCGGACAGGTGGGGCCGCAAAAAGTAGCGGTCGATCGTCCCCGGGAAAAACAATCAAAAGGCGCCGCGGCATCACAGGAGCCGCTTTGATACCGGGACAATTACCGCCCCCGCGCCTCACGCACCGCAGGGAAACTCATTTTCCAATGCGAAGTAAACCTGTGCACTTATTAGATGTCCACCAAGTTATATTTGCTGTTGATGGCGATTATTTTGAGAAGTGTGTTTAATGGAATAGGGTTGAATTTGGAATGGTTTTGAGTTTTGGAACTGCTATTGGGTTTTGGTTATTTGTCGCGACAACGGCGTTCTATTTGCTAATGACGGTTGAGTCGATCAACTGTAACACAATGTCGTAAGGTTCATTTTGGCGTGGTTTGAAGCTTTTCGGCAGCATATACAGGATGTGCCAAGAGTTCTCGCGCCGCGGATCGGCCGTCAATCATCTCGCGATTCGAGAACTGACAAAGGAAAAATCCTTGAACGCGAAATAACTTGAACATGATCAAAGTGCTATGTTGACACCGTAAGTAAACGCATGGCGAGTTAATTTCGACTTTGACTGAATTTATGGCGGGTGCGGGTTCAATTCCCTGTTACAGACATTTTTTGTGGAGGAGTGGTGTGGATTGGAAGCGATTACTGCTAATTTGATGCCGTGAATGTGTCGCTTGGCGGCGTATTGTTTTGATATTGATTGAATAATGGAAAGATGTGAGCAATGAAACGTGTGTCGGTTTGAAGTGGCTAAATAACTTATAAGGGCATTTCTTGTGGATAGCTGTAGATTTTTCAAAGCTGTCATGGTTGAATGATTTAGTCGATCTAGCTTTTTCTCATTGCTTGGACACATACCTTCTCTTTGGGCCTGCGTGGTAGAAGAAACCCATTCCGTCTCATAGAGAGGCATAATGTCTTTCCATTTATTCCCCTGTTTTCCACTTGAAAAAGATAATTTAACCTATTTATCCAATTTTAATTGCTGAATAGATCCTAATTGTTTTTTTCGTTTATTGTAATATCATCAATACAAACGGTTTCGTCACCATACACAAAAACTCTAGTTAATTTCTCTCAAACATTCTAAGACACGTCTTCAGCACAAATGAAACTGGAGATTACAGATCCATTCATCTCATTCACATGTCGTTTGAAACGCGATAACCCTGACAATGGCACACCAGCGACAAATATTCCTACTAATTTCACCTACCAATTTGCAGGGGCTCATTCTTTTAAGTGTAGGGTTGTCGCGAGACTAAATTATGTCCTGTTTATTATACAGAAAAATCTTAAGTTAAAAGGAAGATTTTGTT
Organism: Agrotis exclamationis; assembly: GCA_950005045.1. NCBI lineage: Eukaryota > Metazoa > Arthropoda > Insecta > Lepidoptera > Noctuidae > Agrotis > Agrotis exclamationis. Next base: position 23,113,962 of record OX465427.1, on the reverse strand, counting down.
TTTCATGGTAACAGGCATCAATATTTTTTCTTTTTGTTTAAAACAGCTCATCCCGCACAGCCACTCCGTGTGTTGCTGTATTTCCTGTTAAAGCAAATACTCGTAAGTAAGTTATTAAGCCACTATCACGATTCTCAGTCACGTTTCTCCAATGTTTCCATATCTTATTTTTCTCAAAAATATTAGCGATGTCTTGCATGTTCCAAATTACAGCAACCTGTTAATGTGTTGCTCTATTATTGTGGCGGACGGACCGGGATGACCAACGGTGCTCCGCCGAGTGTAGGGGGAGGAACTTGTCGATTTGCCCCTTGTACGTTCCTTACGTTGCTGGTGACGCACGTACCCACGAAACCCTGAATGCGTAAAGTTTGACGACTATGAGAAATAATACTGGGGCTGGGACCACAATTATCCTCATCATCATCTGAGGCTTTACAACCACGGGCACGCCGCAATCGCGGCGGTAAGACCCCTCTTTGAGGAGTGGCTGGAGAGGCGTCACGGCGTCCTCACCTTCCGCCTGACGCAGGTCCTCACCGGACACGGATGTTTCGGGAGGTTCCTGTGTCGTATAGGCAAGGAAGAAACGCCTGGGTGTCACCACTGCGAGGATCGGCCGGAGGACACGGTGGAGCATACGGTGCAGGACTGTCCCGCTTGGGCAGAGCACCACCGTGTTTTCACGGAGGCGATAGGCGGCGACCTCTCGCGCCCAGCATTGGTCGAGGCCATGCTGCGGGGCGAGACGGAATGGGAAGCGGTCGCCTCCTTCTGCGAAGCAGTAATGCTAGCAAAGGAGGAGGCGGAACGCGTGAGGGAGAGGACAGCGTCCACCTCACGACCCAGCCGCCGCGGGAGACGCCCACGGCAACGGACGTCGCCAGACGATCTCCGGCCACCGTAGGCGCGGGCATGCGGGCGGCGAGTAATGGGTCAGACGGCGAGTCACCCATTACTCGCCGCCTCATGGACCATGCCCAGGTCGACGGCGCGTTGTGTTCCACGCGCGCCTCAAAGAGCTGTCAGCAAACTGACGGGGCCCCCTAAGAGGGCCGGAGCCTGCCGGGGTCGCGGGATTGTCTCACTCGGTAACCGTGACCCTGGTACATAAAGGGCTATTGAAGGAACACCGTGGATTTTAGTCAGTACAAGTCTGACAGTCCCTCCTGCCCCACCCTGGGCGAGAGGACTCATTTGATGATTTTACTACGCAAATAAAAAAAAAAGGCTTTACAACCACAAGGCCTGTTCACGTTATTCTTTATAAACGCCTTATTTTCGGCTTTGTTTCAAATTTCTCACGCCGATAATTCTGAAATGTGATGCTACGCCATCCAACCGCCTGTTAGCTTGGGCCGGCTTCGAAATTTGCTCAATCAGCCTATCCAAACCATAAATGAAGTTGAAGTTTCAACATAAAACTACAAAATGCTTCTGCACTTCATAATAAATCAGTCTCAGCACAGCCCTGAACCACATCATACAAATCGGTACCGTTTGACATGGCCGTTTCCTCCCGCCATTTCATTCATCCCGCGGCACAAAATGGCCAAGTATCGGCATTATATGTTCATTTGCGGCGCATTGCCACGCGGTCACACCACTCTCTACAACACTTCACGGCTTCCTGCCTTCACATCAATTAGCCGTCTGCCAGGACAATGGAAGCCGGTCTGTCGGTGCACGCTAAATGCAATCTTTGTGTTATTGACAATATCTGGTGTAGATTTTAGCCGCGGTTTTGCTCTCTGAACCTTCAAGGACCATTGTTATGATCAGAATAAAAAGTAGGTTGTGTCTTTCCCCAGAGTCTTTAAAATATCTCTGCCTGTCTGTTTGTATCTTAGGCGCTCCCTCCGCGAGCATTCACCTGTAATGTAAAAGTGCGCAATTTGATGCGCATTGTCTTCGAATGTTTGAATCTGTAACGTTACTCGTACATTACAGGTGAATGCTCGCGGTGAGGGAGTGCCCTTAGACAAAAGGCAGAATTGTCTTGGGCATGTTTTGCAATTAAATTGTAGTAGGCAAAGATGACAGGAAGTTATAAGAAAGCTAAGATGTTACTTGATGTTTGTTATCCTGCCATGTTGTCTAATGTTTTGCTACAAAAAGAAATGGATGCTCCTGTTGATGATAAGTCGATGATCGTTGTTGACGCTGATGTCACTATTTGTGCATGATACGACTATGGAAAAAGTTGGCAGAAGTTGTAGAACATAAAAAAACTTAAGGAGATCCACTTCAGCAATATTTCAACCAAGAAGCTAAAGATGATGGAATGCACAGCAGGTATGTCCACTTAATTTTTTTTTATTAAAACTGAAAGACTACAAAACTGAAGCACAATTTAGAAACATTCTAATCTTCGACTCCGATATACTCTAAATTGATAATTTAATACTAAATACTCCATACTGACATACGCTCCCTCTAATCCAGGATCAAAGTATCCACGCACAAAATCAAATTACCGGCCATACTAATCGATGACAGCTCAGTTCATACACTTCATACCCACGGTATCATGTCGCCAACTTACACTAACTGTATAAAATATAAAGTAAATTTGCAGTCGCCACGTGGCACGTCATCAGTGCCCTTTGTTGAACGGGGGTGAGCAGTGGTCCGGGTGCTGACGAGTGTTTTACACATTTTAACATAATGTTGTAGAAAGTTGGAAGAAGGGTGATTTCAAATAAATGTTTCTTTCTTTCTCTAGGTTAGTAAATTTGGAGCATGGTAACGTAAGATCGGCCTTGTCACCAGTGCCTTATCTAGCCTTAAATGTGCCCAGTACGAGTTTCTTTAACTTTGCCCTGGTCTAGCCTATTGTGGATCTGGTCTGGTCATTTCTACGTCCCATAAGGGTCTGCGCCTTTTGCTTAGGCACCTATGCCACACCCCTTTCGGCACTGCTTATTCTAATTGAGTTAATTTGGTTTTAGTCATCATTTATTTATTTATTTAAACTTTTACGTACAATTGTGGTACATAAGGCGGACTTAATGCCACAAGGCATTATCTACCAGCCAACCTTTGGGTCAAAAGGAGAAGCAGCTAGAATAGGTACAACAGTAGGTACAATAAAAAACAACTAAAACTACTACATCTAACTATGGCTATTTATAAATAATATATACGAATACATATGAAAATATATACGAATGTTATACATAGCTAGCATCATCGTCTGCCTAGCCTTTTCCTGTATAGTCAGCTGCCAGTCATAACTGGATGCAGCTGAATATCAGTATGTTACATGGACCGCCAACCTGTTTGACCTTCACAACCCAATAATTGGGTAGTACGACGATACTCCTTGGTAAGACTGGTTGTCGGATTGTCAACCTTCTAACTAACAGCAACGACTCCTTACATGTATTGCTGCTTAGATATTCATTCTTCTTCTGATACCTACCCACTTCTGATATCTGATGGTTACAGTCATTGTTAGTATCTATTGAAACTGCGTTATCTTCTTCACCCTAGATCATCTTCCTTCCCTTGACTCATGTTTCTTAAGGTCAGCTAAAGACGTTTCTTCATCCACGCTCTTTCATCAACCATCACACATAATCATTCATACCTTCTTCTTTTATTTCTTCCCGTCTCTTCTTTGATGTTCTTTTTCTGAAACCTTAAATGAAAAGCAAGATATTTACAAAATCAGCTCCAAATTTCACAATATTTTCTTACACCACCCGTTACAAATCAATATCTTCCGATCGAAACGTTATTTTATTCAAACGGAACCCTAAACAGCGGGTTCGGCTGGTAATTGTGAAATTAGCGCGCGCAGATCAAAGGCGCCGGCGATTTGTCGCGTTCTCATAATGTGATAAGTTTCGCGCGCGATTACGTTGGGGCGAGGTGCCTGTGACAGCGGGGATGATAGTAACCTCCATTCTAATTAGAAAATATTAAAAAATTTTCTTTAGTTATTTATTTAAACTTCATGCACATGAAGAAAATGCAGTGGACTTAATGGCTTGGGTATTCTCTTCCAGTCTACCTTGGGGTGATGCAGAGAAAAAACATTGAAAGGGCAATGTTATAGTAATAGAAACACATTATTGTATCATATCTTATTAGACGACTGGTTCTTAGGTTAAAAATAATGATAGAGATCAAGACATTCAAATCAAAACAGTTTCCAAGAAATTTTGAGTTCCTAATATGTAGAAGAAACATTTATGACAACATGGCTGATGAATTTACTCGTTACCCATATTATTTCTTGCTTTATTACGGAATGTATGGAAAAAATCATTTAGTTTTCCTCGAAGAAGTGGAAACTAGGCAGCAAAACGCGTTCTACGTCCTGTATCCAATTCGCTTCATCCACGTTGTATTATGCCTTCATTCCTAAAAACACGTGAAGGACAGCAAATTTATTCTTACTCCTTAAATTCGCTACAACTGCCGCCATACAAAGCGTGTTGTTGACTCTATTCCCCTCGAGCTTGTAGCTAGGGGAACCAAATATTCAAGTAGGGTAATTTGTTTTGTTCCTCAGTAACGGATTACTATTAGTAATTTTATACGACAATATAGGCTTAGTAACCTTAGGAGAAAGTATGAAAGATTTGAAGAAGTAATAACGATTAGGAGTGAGTTTTAAATTAGAGATGATGATGATTGGAGATGAACAATTACCTAGTCTGGCTTTTTTACAAGAAGGTGAACCAGGATTGCAATGATTTTCTTCCGGAATTTTATCATCACCAAGCTCTACAGCTTTATTTGCAGAAATCTCGTGCTTTTTCTTGATTTAAGAGTTTTAGCCTTGTCTTCCCATTGCGCTGTTGCAATTGCAACATCAATGCTCCTTAGAACGGGTACTTATTTTGTTTGGTGTCATCCAATTGTCTTAGCTTCGGCTTCGTTTTGTAATTTAAAAATAGTTTATGATTTTAAATGTTCTAGTAACGTCTTTTGTCTTAACTAAATGATTTGTCCATTATGAATATAGCGATAGAGATTTCTAGTCCTTTCAAAACAGTTGCAACGTGTTCTTTCATTGTTTATCTACGTATATAGGAGGAGCTTATGCTATGGCTATGGTGACATTTTCAAGTGAATTTTTCTGCTCTTTTTGTGTTCATGTGTAGTTGCGATGTAACTACGGTAACAGACTACTTTATCATTAGCTTGAAAGAAAATATCGGTTCGAGTTCTAAAATGGATATCTAAAAATTGTTTATTAAAATGAAAACCTTAGCATTCGTTGCAACATTTAATATGCCGCCAGTAAGCTCTAGAACAGACTAGAATAATGTATTAACAAATAAAATTTATAGCTCCAATCATTATTCTGCATGTCTCGTTACCAACTCGTTCATATCATTATGGAATTCCTCGAACTTTAATGCCATTGTAAAACAAAAATAAACAGTTGCTATCATTATCGGAGTTAAAAACCGCCACTCACGACCATTTGTGATGGCTGTCAGCGAGTGAGCGCTAACTCGTAAAAAAAAGAATTAAAAAAAGAATTTAAGAAATGAAATAATAATCGTGAGTCGTCCGGTAGCGGGACCAGGGGCCGGTCGGTCGCGACGCCATTGTCCAGCCGTCACCAGTGACTCCACAAAATACTAACGACCCGAAATGTTTTTAGAAAACAATTTAAGAAGCTTCCGTTTAAAAGTTGGTTTATTTATCCTATTGTGCGTAAGCGGATCGTTTCTGATCGTAATTGTTGACTGACAGTCGTTGGTAGCTGTGGGAATCTAAGAACTGTTTTTTTCTTGAATCAAATAAACATTAATAATATTTGAATCCCAACATGGCGACCGCCACTGTAATTACTGTGGTCTGTTATTGGAACGGCAACTGACGTGTGAAACGGAATTTTGAACTGTTCCTAATGAAAATAGATATTATTTTAGTTTTGGTGTTTCATATTTATTTTGTTTGTGTGATCGGTCAGTGAGCGTGAACCGTAACAACGCCAGAAGGTTTCAAGTGTTAGGAAGTAGGATACAAGGGATCAATCAATCGTTCATTAACTTTCTATTGAATTAAATAAGTATAACCAACGGTCTGGAAACTTTGCAAATCATTATCTAAATGCATAAGCATAATCAGCCTCTTATGGTTGCCCAATTGTGAATGGTCTCAATAAGAAGGAATGAACTGCCATACACCACTCAACGCAATAGCTACAGATTGGGCTCATATTATGTCACATGCCTTCGATTTTTTGGTTTTCGGTCATAAGTGCAGTAGCTGAAATAAGACTTCAAGCAGAACTCTACATTGCTACCTTGTCAATCAATTGCTTCGTAGTATTTAAATGGTTAAAAAATTACTTTCAACAAAGAACAGCTAGGGCTCTTTAGTTGAGATTCCTAATCCCTCCAACTACACTCTCTCCCTATGTTACAATTTGTAGCATTAATCCTCATTTAGACGATGCAAGAACTCGCACGCGAGTCAGTTTATCATACAAATACCGCAATATAGTGAAACTCGCATGCGAGTTCTCTCTCCTTCTAAATTAGTCTTTACATTGCCATCCATGTGGATATTTTCCTGCTTAAGATCCGTTACGATTTGTTTACTTTGATCTTTTGACTTTCTGATTGCTTTGCCTGCCTACATGTAGATATTCTTCTTCTAAAGATCTGCTCATTACCCGTTTCCTGGCACAATTTCTCACGAGGCTCTTCTGTCCTCGATCCTGGTGGCCAATTCCCTACAGCATCCTCACCATTATTCCCACCACAACTACCAGCTAATAATAGCGTGCCTATTACCGACCCTACCGTCAATTGTGGCGTGCCTATTACCAGTCCTGCCGCCGATTGTACGAATTGCTGTCATCCGTGCCTCAATGAGGATGCTTTGATCTCTGCTATTGGCTGGCTCGCCGGATGCGCGCCTGTTCGCCCACTCTTGCGCACCTCCCTAGAATGGCGTGTCAATCTTTGTTACTGGCAGTTACTGGACGTTTATGTGATTGTTTTACGTATATAGGATCTAGATAATATCTACTGTTAATGGTAGATAGCAGTGGAGATGCTTGATTAGATATTGTGAAACACTAGTCTACGGTAAGCTACCATAAGTGCAGTGAGTAAGAAAAATGATAGATTTTCGTTGAGATGGAATCTGAATCATTTGTTAAATTGATAATTTTATTGTGTCTAATAGAATAATATCCGGTGTAGGCACTAGGTTTTCTTCGCACATAGGTTAACCAACCGTAGAAAAGGTTGCATATTATTCTGGATCAGAAATGTCTTGGTCTCTCTTATCATAGCTTTAGATTAGCTTTAGATTTGTGCTTTTTGTTTAATAATATTTATTACTATTTCATAATTATTTAGACTTTTAAAATTTTTAACCAATTTAAAATTATTAATTTATTTATCTTAATTGTATTTTCGTTTTAATCAATGTATTCCTACTACTTTTGGTTTAATCACTGGCGGCAATGTTATTATGAGTGCTATGTACGCCGAAATTGTCACATTCATTGGTCTTACTTTTATGGTATCATTATGTGTAGGTATTAATGTGTAATGCATGTGATGTGGCAGTGCTATGTAAATAAATAAATAGCTCGATGCGGGACCTCCAATAAATCTGTTGCTTGTGCTGCTAAATCTATCATCGAAATGATTACTAGAACTTAAGAAGCGACTTAAACAGAGTTACCGATATTTTCAACAAAGAAAACTGTAGATGAGTAACATAATAGTGAGTCTCTAAAAACAGAACATCTGACTTGAAACAACAATACACCATCTCAATATAATCCAATCAGCTCCATAATAAAATATAACAAAAATTAATATTTATTTTTATAACAAGCTCCAGCCTTTATTTGGAAAAAAGAAAACAATTTAAAGCTGACAGAAGCTCAGTGAGCAGCGAAACGTATTCAAATATCGAAAATTGTTGACAAATTAAGTTCCCTACGACTCCCTTACCACTTGAGAACGACTCGACGAAATTTTAAACTGTCTAACAAAAATAATAGCACCCTTCCGAAATTGTTATTTGCCTTTTAAGTCAAGCTCTTAAAGCTCTATTTTGAGTGCTTTTTAGTTTTCAGGGTGTAGGTTTATGTTTGTAAAGCTCTACGGAGGGACGGTACGGGGCCGTTCGTTTTACTAGTTACTCAATTAGGCCTTTTGTATTTGTTTATCTGAGTTTGTATAGCGGCAGAAAGGGATAACTATACATTTTCATGCGGATTGGAAAGAGACAGGCTCTGCAAAGTAATTTGAGACAGTTCTTTTCACTGGCGCGGTAATACGTTCCTATTTTGAATGGCAACACGAAACTGGCGGGAAATGCATTCAAATTGTGTTCTGTTTTTACGTTTTCTAATTTGTGTAATGGCCGCTAGGCTACGGATTTTCTTTGATACCTACTTTCTTTTCTGAAAGCTGTTTTTCTAACTTGAGTTTTTGAATGATCAGTGGATGTTTTCATTTACTGCCTTTTAACAAAGATGGTTTTTAAGTTCGTGTGACTAACACATTGACAAATATCCATATTTTATGAAACCCAGTACGGAACAATTTTACAATCGATATAATTTCAAGTCTCCGGCTGAGTGAACATTATTGACACTTGATCTTTTATTCCTGTCATACATTCAATAAGGATGTAACGCATTGAGTTGTCTGGAGCTCGAAATTAAAAATTAAATTGTGATGTCTTTTGCTTAACATAGTCGTATTGTATTTATGCTTATGCCTACCTACCCACAATGATGTATGATATCAAATGGTAGGTATCTCAACTCCTGTCTTGCTCTTGGTGTATCTCCACCTGCACCGATGTTCAGGTGTCAAAGAGTAGAGATTTAATTTGAATATGGGAGTCATTATCATCATTATCGTCAGAAATCGCACAAAGCAGAGCTTTGGAAGAAAAAAGAAGCCCTTTGCCAAGCAGACTAATAAAATGTATATAATAAACCGCATCATAGGTAATCATTGTATTGCTATCAACCATTAAAGTTATGTCCATTATATTTAAAAATACAAGTTCTTATTTGATTTTCTTTTGAGAAAACATATTCAAAAGACGCGCAACCCTTGTAAGATAAATCTCCATGCCACCCTCACTCCACCCCGTTTATTCCGTGCGTCTCTGATTGAGCAAATATCGTAATATCAATGTGCCTGCGATCGTGAGTTCGCGGCCGATGGTGCATAAAACATCTCCGATATAAAGCCAAACAAACTGTGGACAGGGTTATGAGAGATGTCATCAAATCGATAAAAATTCTTAGTAACTTTTTAAAAGAGATCTTTGGAGACTTATGCAGAAGTCTAAGTATATTTTGGCAACAAAACAGCTTTCTCTTTTAGACTAATTAGTTACGAAATCTCTAAGGTGTTTTTCAAATAAATTGTATGTTTTTGAATGAATTTTGTCACCTGTTCTGTATTCGTCTTTTCATAGAACGCTGACTAAGCTCAAATTCTTTTTTATTAAAAAAACGTAGATTTTCCGGTCTTTTTACCGACTTCAAAAAAAAGGAGGATGTCGATTTCGCAATTCGACCCGTATGTATGTAATATTATCAGAACTGCCCAGTTTTCATATATGTTAGTCTATATCAGCGTCTGAACAAATGTGCCTTTCATAAGTGTATGTATGTATGTATGTTTTTATGTTTGTGCACGCATATCTCCGGAACTATAAGTTCAATTTAAGTAATTCTTTCTTTGTTGTACTAGGTATTGTTCAACTTAGGGTACACTGCAAGTTTCATCAAAATCGATTCAGTAGTTTTAGAGATATGGATTTTTTTATGTTGTGACGGATTACAAGATTAGTGCATATGTAAGAAAATTTTGTATTTTACAAGAATTTGGGTTGAATATGTAATAAATAAACTAAAAAGGGTAAAATAAAAACTTTTTTTAAAAAAAGTACCGACTTCAAAACAAATACAAAAAAGTTTAAAATAACTTTTCTTGCGGAAGTCGGTGGCTTTGTTTTGTTGTGTCATTGACTATTGCCACCGACTTCCGGAAGAAAAGTTATTTTAAACTTTTTTGTATTTGTTTTGAAGTCGGTCGGGCTTTTTTTAAAAAAAGTGTTTATTTTGCAAAAGCAACTTCTTATGCATATTAAAATATGTGAGATATCAATGTTTTTTTAGCGCAATTTCGCCAAAGAAAAACATGCCTAGCAGTATCATTACATGTTTTATTTTTATGTTTGTTTTAAGCTTATCGTCAGTAAACATTCACGTATAAATACAACATCATAATTATGTATGAAAAGTTGCGCTTACAAAAATAGAGACCGAAAAATCTACGTTTTCTTTTGTAAAGGCAATACCAATTGCATATCACCTATTACTCCATCCCTCGAACGCGTCGCCACCCTCGATCGGCGATTCTCGGTAATGAACTGGGAATCGCGGCCGTGTGCAAATCCCCTTACTTTGTTGACGCACAATCATACACGCTGACACTTCGGGATTTATTCTTTGACTCCGTGTGTCTTTTGAATGATTTTTATGTCGATGATCTTTTTATGGGGTTTGGAACAAGAGTTGTCAAACGTTCTGTCTTTGGTGTTTTATCTTGATAATTATGGTGAAGTTATCTACCTATGTGTAAAATAAGTATTAAGCTGGGTACTCACTTAGCAGTGTTGCACCCGCGATTATCTCGTGTTGGCGGAACCAATTTTGATGCAGTTTTCAGGAAAGTGTTCATTACATTCTGGAGCAGGTTTTAGTATATAACACTATTGGATATTCCGTGACGTTGTCCGAGTGGATCCGTTTTTGCTTACTTGTATTGCAGATTTTCAAAGACGATTGCATGTTTGTCCACGAATATCTCGCATTTGGCTGAACCGATTTTGATGCGGTTTACAGAAAAGTGTTCGTTACATTCAAAGTCAAAGTCAAAGTCAAAGTATCTTTATTGTGGGCATATGTAAGTTACAGGTCTTAACAATATATTAGAGTATCAATATGTCCAGCCTTATAGGCATACAATAATTATGTAGGTAGTTATAAAACATTTTGAATTATTACAGATGGTTATTATAAATTGAAAGTACAGAGAAACTATCACATGGTCAACACTAATGCATGTCAAATACGGTGAAATTAATTGGTCAATACTTATACATGTCAAAATATAATGGAACTAATAAATGGTCAACAATTCAAGAAATCTTGGATCGTGTAGTATGCTTTATCAATTAAAAATGTTCGTAATTTATTTTTAAATACTGAAAGTTCCTTAGTGTCTAGAATGCTAATAGGTATTTTGTTGTATATTTTTGATGCCATGCCAAAGAAGCTTTTGTTAAATAGAGCCGTTTTATGTGGTACATTAGAAATTTTTAACATATGCCTTTTCGATTTTAGTTTATCAAATAGATTTTCATTTGTTTTTATAAATACAGCTACTTCATAAATATAAATTGCAGGGAAGGTCAATATTTTTAATTCTTTGAAATATGGTTCACATGAATCTGGAACACGGATACCAACCATCGCACGTACACATCTTTTTTGCGCTTTGAACACTAAATCCCTATTAGTTGCATTGCCCCAATAAATTACTGCATATCTCAGTGTCGCCGAAACATATGCATGGTACGCGGTCAAAAGAACTGATCGATCAACTATTTTTGATAATTTATATAAAGCATATGAGTACTGATTAACTTTATTGCATACTGTGTCTATATGTGTTTGCCAAGACAAATCCTTATCAATCCAAAGCCCTAGAAATTTAACGCAGTTGACATGTTCAATTTTCGTCCCATTATGATTAATATTAAAATTCTTATTTGTAGTATTACGCCCGAAATTCACAAGTTTAGTTTTTTCTAAATTGATAATTAAATTATTATTCGTCAGCCAGTTAATTATATTGCACAGAGTGGAATTTATCTCACTTTCAAAAGTATTAATATTATGACCAGTAAATATAGCTGTGCTATCATCAGCGAAAAGGATCATTGGATGCTGTGAAACTTTAGGCAGATCATTTATGTAGGTCAAAAATAACGGAGGACCTAACACGGTACCTTGAGGCACTCCATATATTACTTTTTTGGGCATGGATTTATGTTTTTGTTCGGTATTTTTTGAGATATTAATATTATTTATTTCAACAACCTGATATCTGTCATTTAGATAAGATTCCAAAAGTTTATGGACGTTACCCCTTATACCATAACTGTATAATTTATTTAAAAGTGTTCCATGGTGTACATAATCGAACGCTTTTGTCATATCCATAAACATTGCAGAGACAGGCACACGTTTATCAATATTGATATAAACTGTTTTTAAAAGGTCATAAATTGCTAAATTAATTGTCTTATTCTTTCTAAAGCCTTTTTGTTCTTTCGCAAATAGATTGTGCTTCTCTAAGTGAGAATTAATTGCATTATATATAATTTTCTCAAAAATTTTAGAAAAGATAGGAATAAGTGATATTGGTCTGTAACATGCCATGTCTTCCTTGTTATTTTTCTTAAAAAGTGGCTTTACTACGGATTTTTTAAGTTTAGTCGGAAACACACCATGCTCAATACATAAGTTAAATATATGACTGAGTACTGGGCTGATGATGGGAGCAACTTCCTTTATTGAGGATGTTGTAATGTCATCATATCCAGCACTTCTAGTGTTTTTAAGTGTTTTAATTATAATATTAATGTCATAAGGAGTTACAGGGTTTAAAAACATAGATTTATATGAGCTATTAGGCAATGTCAAATTGTTATTGAAAGATGTCAAATTCATATTAGGATTATTATTATTATTAAAATTGTCCGCAACCGATGAATTATTATTATTATTGAGTGGATTGATTGGTTTTATTGAATTAATGTAATAGTTATTAAATTCTTCAGCAATTATTTGAGGGTCTATTATTGTATGATTGTTTACTTTTATTTTATTAATATTTTCTTTTGGAAGTTGGCTTTTGTTAGAGTTTATAATTTTCCATGTGGCTTTAGACTTGTTCTCTGCATTGGATATTAGGTAATTATTTTGAGATTTCTGGGTAAGTTTAACAATTTTTTTGAGACGATTACTATATTGTTTGAGAGCATTTTTCTTATCTTCGCTAGGATTGAGTCTATATTGCCACAGTTGTTTTCTTTTTTGCCGACAACACTGGCTTATTCCCCTTGACAGCCATTTGGGTTTTTTAACAATATTATTTCTAATTTTTATTATTGGAAAGCAGAGGTCATAAAAAAGTTTGTAATGGTCGAAAAATAAGTTGTATGCTTCTTCTGGATCACTAGTTGAGTACACATCATGAAAACTTAAGCTCCCCAGACATTCTTTGAATTTAGTTAGGTTTTCTTTACTAAAGTCTCGCCTTTCGGTATACCAGAAATTGACAGTGCAAGTTTTTTTAACAGAAAATTTTAATAATTGTGCCGTGTGATCTGACATACCTAAGTCAATGACGTCACATTTGCTACCTCTAATATTGTGGAAAATGTTGTCAATGCAAGTGTTACTCTTTGGCCTTGTTGGATTATGTGTGCCAATTTTCATATCAAAGCTGGAAATAACATGTGTAAGCTGCAAAGAAATGGAGGTTCTTTTTAACAGATCAATGTTAAAATCACCGCAAATAATAGTTTTAGTTGATTTTCGATTGCGTAATTTGTAGTGGATTGTATTAAGTATGTTGAAAAATGTATTAAGTTCGTTTTGTGAAGTTTTTGGAGGCCGGTATATACATATAATCACCACATTATGATCCAATAGTTCAATGGCGGAACATTCCGTTACATTATGAACACTAAGGCTAACTATATCTTGAAGAACTTTATATTTGAGGATATTTTTTACAAGTATACACGATCCGCCATTTCTGTTATGTCTGTTACAGCTTGCCGCTAAAGTGTAATTCGGTAATGTTAGGTACATAATGTCTGAATCAGTCATATGATGTTCTGTAATACATAAAATATCAACCTCCTTCCCATCATTTTTAAGGGATTCAATACTAACAAATAATAAATCGGATTTGCTGATCAAACCGTTGAGATTTTGATGCATAACAGTTAGATTATTATATATGAAAAAACTGTTTGTTACTGTCCTGTTTTTCGTCATTAGATCCACGATTATTGTCTTCAATCGTGGGCAGAACAAACTCAAACTGTAACGAAGTAACATCATTAGACCTTTTTATCTCAGTGATGAGCTCCAGAGCATCATTTAATATTATGTTTAAACCATTGTTATTTATTGCCCCTGACCACTTATTAAACGAGGTACAATCATAATTTAAGTTTAAGTTAGAGTCAAGTACATATGCATACTCATGCGACATTACATCTAGGCAAAGTAAGTTATTAAAAATTTCTATTCTACTATTAAACATATTTGTGTAGTAATTAAATTTATATGTGGGTAGACACAAAATAATATTTGTATTATTTATATCTTTGAGGGTGTTTCTTATAAAAGCTATCAATTCAAAGTAATCTTTCGTCTTTTCAAAATCCTCAGGGCCAATTAGTATGACGCAGTAGTCATTCATAGTGTATTGTTGTAGCTTAGACTTAAGACCCGCTAGCAACAGTTCAATTCCACAGGTAGGCTTTAAATAATGACATAAATCGTAATAATTAGAGAATATTTCCACCGCTGTTGTTAGGATCATGTTATTCTTGTTACCACTTATAATGCAAAGTTTATTCTTTTGCTTGATTTCCTTTATTTTTTTATTTTCTAATCGTACATTACGTTCTATTAGCTCTGTTATATTTGGTGATAGAGAAGAGCCGGAGTCAGAACCGGAGTGTTGGGGTATGCTTTGAATTGGCTGACTTGCTAGCGTAATTTTTGAATTATTTATTGTTTGCCCACATTGTTGATTTGATATTTCGTTTGGCGCTTCATCTTCGGCTGACGAGTTTTTAGCGGTGTTTGAACCGGTCAGCTTTGATACAATATATTTAAGGTCTTTATTTTCTTTGCGTAACTGAGCCACCTCTTGATGGATTCCGATCGTAGTTTTTCAATTTGTTGTTTCATCTCCTGTGAGTCGCTGTTGTCATCGCCTGACAAGTTAGGGAAGCCATTGGTGCTGCCATCTAGCGTAGTGTTTGGAGGTTCGCTCTCCGATGATGTCTCTGAAGTTGAACGAGTACGAGTCCGTCGAAGAGTTATATTCTCGAAGAAATTCATTTTTGACTAAAATTGTCGAATCAACAATTTTATTTAAACAAAAAGTGATTCAGGTGGTAGGATTCGAACGCACGACTATGTGCGCTGCAGTCCAATGCGTAATCTATCACACCAATTGAACAGTTACTGCAATTGTTGAAATAGGTGATAGCTGTTGTCGAGAAAGTTTTTTTGAATTATAAAAAGTCGTTAGAAATGAGTGTGTCAATGGAATTTTTTCGACACAATTGTTATCACATTGTTATGATTCAAGTTTGAATTATTTCTTAAGTTTTGTTCACTTTATTAACCACTGTTAGTCACTTATTTTACACTATTGCTTCACTTGAGTTCATATTTTATTACTGGTTTTTGTAGGAGGGTTTTTTAACACTTATCACAAATGTTTCTTCTTTCTCACTTGAATTTTTTCCGAGATAACGATGATACTTTATATTTATGACGTAATTTATGTTTTGGTGCAAATTTATTGTTATTACACTTTGTATTTTATTTTTCGTAAATTTTAAAAACAGAGAGCAACAATTTTAGGTGCTTGTAGCTAAAGCGCCATCTGGCGGATCAATCTGGTCATGATCATTCTGGGAAAGGTTTTAGTTTTATAACCATAATGATATCTCGTGAACTTGTCCGCATAGATCCGTTTTTAGGGTTCCGTAGCCAAATGGCAAAAACGGAACCCTTATAGATTCGTCATGTCTGTCTGTCTGTCTGTCTGTCTGTCTGTCTGTCCGTGTATGTCACAGCCACTTTTTGACGAAAGTATAAGAGCTATCCTGTTGAAACTTGGTAGAAAGATGTATTATGTGAACCGCATTAGGATTTTCACACAAAAATCAAAACAAAACAAATTTTGGGGGTGCCCCCCATACTTAGAATTGAAACTCAAAAAAAAAAAATTTCAGCAAACCCATACGTGTGGGGTATCTATGAATAGGTCTTTAAAAATGATATTGAGGTTACTAACATCATTTTTTTCTAAACTGAACAGTTTGCGCGAGAGACACTTCCAAAGTGGTAAAAAGTGTGTCCCCCCCCCCGTAACTTCTAAAATAAGAGAATGATAAAACTAAAAAAAATATATAATGTAGACCTCAACCAAAACTACCAACGAAAATTGGTTTGGATGAGATACAGTTAGCAGTTTTTGAGATATAGTACATTTTCAAAAACCGCAAATATAACTTTGCCATTCATACAAATACTATGAAAAACAAAGTTATTTTTATTGTTTGTGTATATTACTTACTAATCTCAATATAATTATATCTCTAATCTATGCTTGCTGCTACGGAACCCTTCATGGGCGAGTCCAACTCGCACTTGGCCGGTTTTCCTTTATTGTTACTTATTAGGATTGGATATTCAAAGACGCCGAATATATGAATGATTTTTGTTGAATATCTAAACTAAAAAGGGTAAAAAAAAGAAATTGAAAAAAAAGGAACCGACTTCAAAACCAAGCACAAAAAGTGTAAAATAACTTTTTTTTCGGAAGTCGTTTTCTGATCAGCTGAAGAATGTTTTCCTTTTCTTAATAGCTATTTCTATATGGGTTAGAAATGATTCTCAATGGTATAATTACACCAGTATATGTGTATGCATAGACTTATAAAACGTGTAATACAACGCACATTCTCTTAATACCGTTTCATTTATTACTTCTTCCGCCCGTTCTGAGAGTGTTTGATTTATTTAACGAGAACAGCTAATAATAAAATCAATCAGCAGGAATTGAGAATATAATAAAATGTCTTGATTTGTTTCAACTTTTAGCACATTATATACTTTCTAGGAAATAATATAATCGTCTCCTCTCTAAACTTGGTAGGTTTCATTTAATGTTTTAGAATTATGAGTAGTCATTATCTTATCCTCATCATATTGATCTGGAGATACAGTTTGGTATTAGTGTGTAGTGTGTATTAGTCTGTATTAAACAGTGAAAAACAATCAAAAGTTAAAAAGAAAAATAACGAAAAGTTACGAGTAAATTCGAAACTCTTTCCCAATCGTTCCCACGTGAAACAAAAATTAAATCTTTAAATAAATTATATTAAAACAGAAACCAAACCACATTCATACGTTAAAATGTTGACTTTTTTCAACAACCACTCAAAACCGAGTGGTGTTTGCAAAATACAGCTAAATTGTGTAGAAAAGCCAACCCTTTGTCTTCCGAGGGTCGTTCGAACCCTTAGGAACACTTGATTAGTAGAGGGTTATTCGTCGTTTTGCGGTTAAGTTGGGAACTTTGTGGAATAATTGTTATATTTTGACTTTGTAGCATTGCAAGGGTCAGGTACTTGATTTTGTAAAACTTCCATTGACTTTTCTTAAAGAGTCTTTAATGTAAGTGGCTTTTGAATTGTTATTTTATTTGTATAGTTTCTTGTTCGTTCATGCATTGTTTTAATATTCGTATGAGCGTGAGAGAAAATGTATGTTAGTTAGTATTAAATAATGTGCCCGACTTGACTTGTTAAAGTTTCTCACAGAACTTTTCTTAAATTGCTGAGTGGTAGTAACTTTGTTGAAGAATTTTTTTTGCTTACGAGGATTGCGTCGTTGCTCAAAATCTATTATAATATATATAATATAATATATATATTATAATATAATATAATTATATAATATATATGTTATAATATAATATATTATACATAATAGGTTTATAATATTATTATGAAGGCTAAAAAAAAACATGTAGGTATGAAGTCTGGCGACAATTTAGTGATTTAGTTAAAACTTTTCGGTGTTTAAGCCTTTTACTCTTTTGACGTTTGGAGCAGCCCACAATCTAGCAACGGTATTTTGGTTGATATAATATAATTAGGCAGATGATGATGATGTTAAATAGGAAGAAAAAATGTGATTTACATTATCGGCGGGGTCGAGATTTATCGTCTTGTTCAGCTTAGACTCGGGACGGTTGCGTAAAAGCCTACCTTTAGGGGAACTCTTTTCTCGTGACACGTTGAACCAACCCTCACGGAACGCATATAGATCGGTGATCGAGATACACCCATTTTCTAAAAAAAATCTTCGGTACCTTTAATGTTCAATGAATTTGAGCATTTTTCCAGTGACCCGGCTCTTGTCGTAATGAACGGAGGTTCGTTAAATGTTTCAAGAGCCCTCCGTACTCATCTAGCACCCACTCCGTCCTACTTCTGTTAGAGATGGACAGGCGGCTGCCAAAGGGTTGACATTTTGGTACAAACTTGAGTTTTAAATATCGGGTGAAAATGGATCAGTTATTACACAAATCTGTGAGTAAGTATGCTACTATTATAGGTAGTTAAAGCATATTTATTTTTAATGATGATTTCAAAATAAACTCTTCAATTTCATGTAGAGATAGATCATCTTCTTTCAAAGCATTATTGAACAGTGAATTGCAATTCATAACATGACCTGAGGGTCTATAACGGCCACTTAGCAATATTCCCAATGATTCACTGAGTGAATGAATAATTATGACGTTTCAAGGAAAAATAATAGGCATTTAACTTTTGCAGCACACATTATGTAAACTAAAATAGACACGCGAGAGCGGTGGTGGCTCAGTGGTATCGGCCTGGACTTACGAGTTGTAGGTCGTGGGTTCGAACCCCGTCAGGCGCATAACTTTGTGTAATTTATTTCAACACCACTGCTCTCAAAACGGTGAAGGAAAACATCGTGAGGAAACCGGCATGTCCTAGAACCAAAAATTCGAAGGCATGTGACATCTACCAATCCGCACTGGGCCCGCGTGGTAGATTACGGCCCACTCACTCTCACAGAGAGGAGGCCTGTGTCCCAGCAGTGGGAACATTTATAGGCTGATGATGATGAGTATAGACACACTACAAGAAATCTAATCAGATAACATAACAAGTAACAACATTCCCATAGCAGATAGCGAGGCAACACAGATATCTATCAAGAGGTTACTTCCCATGCACCATGACTGAGTGTGCGCTTGACTTTTGACACCGACACTCACTTGCAAGTCTTTATCGACATGTGTTCTACGCGTAAGATATTTAAAAGCAAATTAAAGTGGTGTCAGAACCATCAAGAACAAATTAAATTAGATATCATTACTTCTCACCATAAAAATAACAATTTTCAGAAGTTTTGGAAGGCGACAAAAAAGCTTGATGTTAAGCCTGGTCTTCCTGTGAGTGTCGGGGGTGCTGATCAGCCGGACAGCATTGCCAATATGTTTGTGGATCATTTTAAGGTGGCTTCACCGATGGGTTCACCGCAGCGAGTGCTCGATGACGGATTCTGTCGTGATACTGATCTTGTTCGTTTTTCCGCTAAACAAGTGTCCAACACAATAAAAAGAATGACTAGAGGAAAGTCCCCAGGTCACGACGGGCTGAGCATTGAGCACTTGCAGCACGCTGGTCCTCACATGTGCAGAGTACTGGCTATGTTTTATTCGCTGTGTATGTGTCACTCGTACCTCCCCAAGGACCTTATGCGAACTATTGTTGTGCCTATTTTAAAGAACAAAACGGGCGATGTGGCTGATAAGTGCAACTATCGACCCATCTCCCTGGCTACGATTATTGGAAAGGTGCTGGATAGCCAGCTGGATACGCATTTGGATAGTATGCTTAATATACACGATGCGCAATTTGGGTTTCGTAGTAACCTGAGCACCGAAAGCGCCATTCTTGCCCTCAAGCATACGGTGCAATATTATACCAAGCGTCGAACATCTGTTTATGCTTGTTTTTTAGACCTCTCCCGTGCTTTTGACCTGGTGTCATATGATGTCATGTGGAAAAAACTACGGGAGAGAAAAGTGCCAGCTGAACTGTTGCGTATCCTCCAGTTTTGGTATTACAACCAGATCAACAGTGTGAGATGGGCTGATAGTCTCTCTGTACCATATGGTTTGGAATGCGGGGTGAGGCAAGGGGGGATAACTTCACCAAAGCTTTTTAACCTCTACATTAATGATCTGATCGTTGAGCTCAGCAGTAAGAAGATCGGCTGTCGTATTGATGACGTCAGTGTCAACAACATTAGTTACGCGGACGACATGGTGCTGCTGAGCCCAACGATCAGGGCGCTCAGAGAGCTATTAACTTCTTGTGAGTCTTATGCTCAGGCGCATGGCCTCATCTATAATGCAGCAAAGTGTGAGTTCATGGTCTTTGCGGCGGACGGTGGCAAATGTCCAGAATCCGTGCCTGTAATAAAACTAAATAAGACTGAACTTAAACGGGTCTACCAATTCAAATACCTGGGTCATTATTTGACTGTTGATCTCAGTGACCAGGTTGATATTGAACGAGAACGTAGGGCGCTGGCGGTCCGATGTAATATGTTGGCTCGCAGGTTTGCGCGATGTAGTAAACAAGTTAAAATTTGTTTATTTAAGGCTTACTGTCAGGTGTTCTACACGTGCAGCTTGTGGAACAACTATACTCAGCGGACCATCAGCGCCCTAAGAGTACAATATAATAATGGGTTCAGGATGCTGTTGGGGTTGCCCCGCTTCTGCAGTGCGTCTGGCATGTTTACAGAGTGTTGCGTTGATGGATTTCATGCCATTATCAGGCAAAAATCTGCCTCACTGCTCTGCAGATTGCGGGGGAGCTCCAACTCAATTATGAACATCATAGCAGGGAGGTACGATTCTCCCATAATTTGTGACCTTATAAGAAGATGTATCCCTCCTAGCCAGCTGGTCACAAAATAGTAACATTTAATTTAATTTTAATTTAATTTATTTTAATTTTGGTTTAATTTAATTTTGATTTTAATTTAATGTAATTTTGATCTAATTTTATAATTTCAATTTAATTTTGATTTAAGTAATTTTAACTTGGTTTGATTTTGATTTGATTTTAATTTGATTTTAATTTAATTTGAGTTTTAAATTTTGACTTAATTAATTTTGATTTAATTTTGATTTGATTTAATGTAATTTGCATCAATTTTGTTTTGATTTAATTAATTTATTTTTATTTTTGGTTGTTTTATCATTACTAACATATTTATAAGATTCTTAATTGTTTACTAACCCACTATGGATGTTACATGTCCGAATTAAAGAGTATTTTATTTATTTTATTTTTTTAACTTTTGAGTATGGACGGGTCATTCGATTAGGGAGATGGTTCAATATGTAAATGTTTTTATTGAAAATTATGTTTTTATGAGCGATTAAAAAAAACATCTCAAACGCCTGGCAAATCGACTTCCCGGGAGACTAGGTGCAGTTGAATACTTGAATAGACGTTTTAACATAATATGACCTCTCCTCCAAAACTCGGTTATTATTTTGGTAAAATTGTCACTTCTACATATTTTCGGTATCAAAAATTAACAAGTTCTGATACGCATGGTAAGCAAAGATGTGGTCGACGATGAACCACACTTGCCTAGATCCTTAAAAGTCAACAATAGAGAAAAAGTGTTTCATTTTTTCAACATACGAAATAGTTTTATACTCAGACCTCTTCAAAATTCTTAATTAATCGCGTATTTAATATTTTGAATAGCAGATGAAACTTTGGTTAAGTTATAAGATAACCATGCAGATTTAAGTCTAATATGAATGTGTTCAATCAGTAAACAATTTGTCAGTAATCTGCATTGTTTAATTTGACTACCCTGGTCCTGAGATCACTAGACTAACGAAACAAAATCTTAAAAAAAAGAAAACAAAATTGAATTAGTAACAGAATCAGCAGAAAGAATAAAGCAGCGACCGTACCGATGCGGCGATGCGATAAATATAGTTAAGCGAGAATTGTTCGTCAAAAATACGAGTAATTTTAATTGCGTCGCTGATAGAGGCGGCATTATCGCGTTAATCACGCTCTCTGCTCGCTCCCTGTTGTATTCGTTCAACTTAATGCTTCTCTGATTTTTATGACAATTACTTGTTCTTTGTTCTGTTTAGTTTTATGAGTAGCTCTGTTTATTTTGACCTTTTTTGTCAGGAATTTTTGGAGATTTTTCCCAGCCAAGTTACTAATATTACCTTCTTATCTAAAGATTTTCAGTTGTATATGCTCTTGTAATAAAAGCATTTAGGTATATTTCTCAAAGTTATTGCTCTACTTGTAGATTTTGAAAAGACTATTTTTATTATGTCAAAATTATGGTCGATGGTAGAGTGGTAACTAGCGCTATTATCGTGTACCTATGAAGGCCTGAGTTCAAAATACAGGATGGACAAAGCGTTATTAGAATGAACTCGGCGAAACAACACAATGTCTTTATCTTTTATTTGTAAAACATTTTAGATACTAAATCCGTTTTTATTCCAGAACTACTCACAAACCTCCCAATCCAATCTAAAAACAAATAACTCCACATTATACACAAACAGCATCACCACAATGACTGTAACACAACAATACACTGACAATCTCGGCGTATCATCTCTCTCGCAAATCGAATCAGCCGCAATCCCACAGACATATTGTTCAGGAACGGATCCAATCTGCAGATTTGTGCGCAGCATCCCCGCGCCCCGCCACCCCTCGCCTCGGGCTCAGGAGTCATGTTAACGAAATAATTTCGATACAGATTTACATGGGATTTTGTTAAGGGATGTTTGGCTAGACATTGGAAAAAGTAGAGCAGTGATATCGGCCCCGACTGACGAGTTGTAGGTCGTAGGTTTGAATGAAGCCAGTCACATTCATCATCATCATCATCTCAGCCAGACGACGTCCACTGCTGAACATAGGCCTCCCCTTTAGATCTCCACATATACCGGTTGGAAGCGACCTGCATCCATCGTCTTCCGTCTTCGACCTTTATAAGGTCGTCTGTCCATCTCGTTGGTGGACGTCCTACGCTGCACTTGCTAGTCCGCGGTCTCCGCTCTAGCACTTCGACCCCTTCGGCTATCTGCTCTGCGAGCAATATGGCCTGCCCATTGCCAGTTCAGCTTGCTAATCCGGTGGGCTATATCGGTGACTTTAGTTCGTCTACGGATCTCCTCATTTCGGATTCGATCACGTAGAGAAACACCGAGTATAGCCCTCTCCATAGCTCGTTGAGCGACTTTGAGCTTTGAGATGAGGCCGATAGCGAAAGACCACGTTTCGGTGCCGTAAGACATCCACATTACTTTTTGTAAATTATTTCATAACCACGGCTCTCAAAACGGTGAAGGAAGACGTTGAGGAAACCAGCATGTTCTAGAACCAAACATTCAAAGGCGTGTGACATCTACCATTCCAACATTATAG
Source organism: Agrotis exclamationis (assembly GCA_950005045.1). Taxonomy (NCBI): domain Eukaryota; kingdom Metazoa; phylum Arthropoda; class Insecta; order Lepidoptera; family Noctuidae; genus Agrotis; species Agrotis exclamationis. Next base: position 23,090,562 of record OX465427.1, on the reverse strand, counting down.
GTTGATGAAGTTGATGATGATTGAAAGAAGAGTTGAGATGGAAATTGTGAGAAAAAGAAAATGCAGAAAAAAAAAGAAAGCACTCATTAGTAATAAGATTGAAGTACCTACTACGTTTAAATATTGAAGATAGTGTGGTAGATAAATGGTGAAATCATCAAATGAGTTCTTGGGTGGAGCGGAAGGGACTGTCAGACTCGTAACTGACTAAAAATCTACTATGTTCCTTCGGTAGCATTTTGAATTCCAGGGCCACGGTATCCTTTAACAACAAACCCGTAACTGAAAAAGATGATAAATCGTTTCGAAAGCCAGTGAACGAACAAATAGTTATTTTGGGTCATCGTAAGTTTTAGGCTCAAAGTCGTAAGTAATGCTTTGTATTTATTTTACAACCACTATGGAAACAGAAACTTCGTAAATACCAAAATAATAATTCATCTTATCCAAACATCAAACACCCCACATCTTAAAAATCACTCTGTATTAAAGAAATCTAAAACCTCGTTATGAACAGATTCTCTAGTATCCTCGTCATGAGGGATTTGCTACATTACTTATTCATTGGCGACTAAACGGGGCATGAAACATTGGGTTATGTTCTCATTCAGACATTACTGCTTTGCTCCTAATTGTGTGGGGATGTCGGTGTCGGATTACTGAGGGTCTGGTCAGATGGGAAATGGTTAATAGAATTTGAATTGAAAGTTTTGTTAGTTGTTTTAGTGGACGGTACTGCTGTTGAATTTTGGTTTTGTCTAGTTTTGTATTGTTTCTTTGTGGACTTAGCTTTGTTATATTTATCGCGTTGCGTGGTGTGTGTATTGAATTGACTCCATTAATGTTTAATAAGTTGATTTTTTTTGGCTGGTAAAATCTGTCTGACTGTCAGTCTCATAGTGTCTGAAAATGTACTCTATTCCTTCAATTTCTATTTGCGTTTGAGCGTGAGGGCTACCTTTACAGACGGTCCTGCGGCCCCATTAATTACTTGCTTGAGATAAAAATCATAGAGAACACTGTTATTCCTTTTTTTCAATAATTTCTCTAACTGTTAGACAGGTGCATTTAGTTATGAAGTACAATCAGCATATCAACTCACAATTATGTTTTGATCGGCTTCTAGAATGCACTTAATTACTAGTATTTTACGTGAAACACGAGACATCATGCATGGAGCAACATGTTCATCATTTAGATAAAATATCACCACTGTTAAATTTTTGATGTCCCACGATAATCATTACAATGTAAGCTTTCTCGCCTTTCTTTCATTCCATTTCAAAATATCTTTGTATTCAATTCCTACTAAGTACTTTCATACTCCAACCATCATTGCGGTCATCCTACTAATCGCAATGAATAGTCAAAGTCACGGCAGTTACATCAGAACTGTTACTTTAATGACAGCAGTGCGAAGGCACTCGAACATCAAGTATCTATAGTCTCATTGACTAAATGAAAGGAATGAAAGGCCTGATAAATGTTATAAGAGTTATTGATGTAACGCGAAACTTGAGAGGCATTTGCGTAATAGAATAAGCATCTATCTTTCTCCTAGAGCTGATACCTACTTTACTTATTTATTATACTAGTTAATCACTCTAATAAACAATTACCACGTAGTCAGTCCCTACATCATGCTATGCCTCCACACATTACAATAACTACTCGGTCAAAATGAATGAAAAAGCTGTCTTTTTTTTAATACCGTAGAATTGTTTTAATATTATGTGGTAACCGTTTCTTCGTTGATGTCCCTTCTACCTTCTTAAAAGCTCTGTAATTGTTTGAGAATGTACTGAAAATGATAGAAAAAAAATTTGCTATACTATCGATAGCAATATCTCGTTATGACTTGATAGAAGGACAGTGCAAACTATTTCTGGTGGCCTATCCGTGGTCAGGAGTGCTCATTATGGTTGCATATCAATTGAGCTGTTCCTATTTCCCTGTATTTTTTAGCTACTTACCGTATTGCCATTTTGTATCAATGTCATTTACACTATCTAATGAAACCTATTTAAAAACGTCAAATATATCGTCAAATCCATCTTCTTTAGTATCAAACGCCATGTCAATCTCTCCAAATTGTATTTCATTCATCCTATCTCGGAAAACAGTCACCATATTGCGACATAGCTATCTACTCCGTCCTCTGGAGTCGCCTGAGGCATCTTCAATATCTGCGGCCGGCGGACCGACTCATCTAGTTATACGAGGACGTTCAGAATAACTCTTTGTTATACCTTTATTGAGCTATTGTGTCTCTTTGTTGGCACTAACTTCGTTTGTAGATTCGTTTTTTGTTCGTAGTTAAATAAGTATTCTGTTTAGTATTTTGGTTGATTGCCAAGATTTTGAAAGAGCAATGGAATAGGTTCGCTATCTTGGCAATGTTTAAGAATGAGTTCCTATGTTCCAGTTGGTCAATTCTCTTTCTTTCTTTGGATTAATCTCGTTTTAACCCTTTAAATGATTGTGAACGATCTGCCTTCTGAACTATAAGAACAAAATCGTGAACAGTGGAGCTTCTAAGACTTTATTAAACGTCGTTTCGAGTAAATTCTTCTTCAACACTATCCTCGGCTTATAAGACATTTTCCAGGTTAAGGATGACCTTCAGCACAATTTAGAAGATACGGTTATATGTGCAGAATTGCGAACAACTTGAAATCAATTCTCAATTAAATACAGATCACCCGCGGACATCAATTCTGCCAGTATCTAGACGCACTATCTATGAAACCCCAAAACAATACGTTCACAAATCTAATCCGTTCAGAATTAACATCATTATCTTCTGCCGAGATTACCTCTCGTCTCATGTAAACGAGGTTCCAAAGCCCTTTGCGAGCCAGAAACGTTTATATTACACTTAGAAATGATGTCACAGCCTCAGGGCCCAAATTAAGTGCACAAAGTAATCCTTGGCTCGCATCTACCCGCTTCCTTCCTGACAGCTAATGTCATTCTGAGATCGCTACCATTGCGGGTAGTTGCAAATTGTTTTAGAAATTGCTTCGGGTCTACCGTTAAAGGTTGAAGTAATAAGTTTGTTAATGAAAATGAGGAGTGTGTAGATCATTTTCGTGTTTATTGCGAGGTAATAAAGATGGCAGGAAATTGTTATTTTGTGGAGCTGTTTTTGGGTGACGATATCTTTAGGACTTCCGGCGTTGGCTAGGTTCTCCGCGTCGCAATATTTTGATCTGATTTCAGCCTTACCTATTCCATCCACTGCTGAGTATAGGCCATTCCTCCATTTTATGCCATTTTAAACCGACTTCAAAAAAAGGAGGAGGTTCTCAATTCGGTCGGTAAGTTTTTTTTTATCTATGTACACCGATTACTCCGAGGTTTTCTGGTCCGATTAGTGTAATTCTTTTTTTTTCGATTCAGTATACTTTCCCATTGATCCCATAAAAAATTCATCCAATTTGGTTCAGTACTTTTTATTTTGTGAGCATTTTTATAGATGGACTAGCAGTTCGCCCGCGACTTCGTCTGCGCGTATTTCAAACTTTTTATCTGTGAATTTCTACTCCCGGCCGGGTGGCCGGGAGTAGAAAGTATCCCATAAGGAGGGTTCCTTATGGGATACTTTTGGAAAATCTAAATCAATATCCAACAAAAATTCTATCAACCCAAAAACAACACCTCAGGGGTTCAAATTTCGCAAAATCCCGCCTGAGGTAGCACCTACGTCCTAAAACAAACCCATAAGAAAAATTTGAGACTCCTAACTATCAAGAAAAAAGTCGCGTCTTAGTGAGCATCTTTTTTTTAGCTTGTTAAATTCATCAAATGAGTCCTCTCACCCAGGGCAGGGTAGGAGGGACTGTCAGACTTGTACTGACTAAAAGCCACGGTGTCCTTCAACAGCCCTTTACGTGCCAGGATCGGTATTCGTTAGTCCCGCGACCCCGGCAGGCTTTGGCCCTCTAAGGGGAGACCCCATCATTGTGCTGACACTCTGTGAGGCGCGCGTGGAACATAACGCGCCGTCGACCCGGGCATGGTCCATGGTCAGACAGTGAGTCGCCAATAACTCGCCGTCCACATGCCCGCGCCTACAGTGGCCGGAGATCGTCTTGCGACGTCCGTCGCAGTGTGCGTCTACCACTGCGGCTGGGCTGTAAGGTGGACTCTGTCCTCTCCCTCACGCGTCCCGCCTCCTCCTTCGCTAGCATGCCCGCCGGGATTGCGGCATGCCCGAAAGTGTTCGATGGCCGCGTCCTCAAAATCTCTATGCATATTTTGAGACTCCCAGCATTTGTAATAACGAAGTTTCATGCAAACTATCAACCCCAAAAACATCCTCTTAGAGATAGAATTTCAGAAAATCCCGTCATAGGCAGCATCTACGTCCTAAAAAGAATCCCTATGCAAAATTTGAAACTTCTACCTCTCAACCCCAAAACAACCCTTTGGGTTTGGATTTCATAAAATCCCATCTTAGTGAGCATTAAAGTCCTAAACATAACCCCCATGCAAAATTTGAAACTCCTAGTGCTTGTAGTAACAAAGTTTTATACAAACTCCAAGCCCAAAGACAACCTCTTAGGTGTCGAATTTCGCAAAACCCGCCTTAGTGAGTAGGTAATTACAAAAGAAACCATTATGCAAAATTTGAGACTCCTAACTATCAACCCTAAAAACAACCCCCTAGGTGTTGAATTTCCAAACATCCCGTCTTAAGTATCACCTACGTCCTAAAAAAAACCCTCATGTAACATTTGAAACTCTTAGTACTTGTGGTAACAAAGTTTCATACAAATTCTCCATGCCGAAAAACAACCCCTTAGGGGTCGAATTTTACAACATCCCGTCTTAGTGAGCATCTTTGTCCTTAAAAGAATCCCCATGCAAAATTTGAGACTCCTAGCACTTAAAATAACGAAGTTTCAAACAAACTATCAACACCAAAAACAACCCCTTAGGGGTCGAATTTCAAGACACCCCTTTCGTAAGTAGTACCTACTTCCTAAAAAGAACCCGCATGCAAAATTTGAAATTCCTAGTACTTGTAGTAACAATGTTTCATACAAACTATTAACCCCAAAAACAACCCCTTAGGGGTGGAATTTCGCAAAATCCCGTCTTAGCGAGCGCCTACGTCCCAAAAAGAACCCCTATGCAAAATTTTAAACCCCTAGCCTTGGTAGTTTCTGAGATTTCGTGTCCTATGAGTGAGTGACCTTTCGCTTTTATGTACATGTATAGATGATGTGACAACGAAATAAAAAAAACAAAGCCACCGACTTCCGAAAGAAAAGTTATTTTGTAGGTTATTTTACCCTTTTTGACCGACTTCAAAAAAGGAGGAGGTTATCAATTCGACTGTATTTTTTTATGTTTGTCACCTCATAACTTGCGACTGGGTGAACCGATTTTCATGATTCTTTTTTTGTTTGAAAGCTGGTGCTTCCCGTGTGGTCCCATTGCCATTTCAATATCTGATGATTGGATCCTGGAGAAATCGAGGGTAACCCTCAAATTTTATAGGCCCCCACATCGTTTTTCGCAAATATTATGAAGTAATTTAAGTCAAAGTACTTGCGTATAGTAATCATCATCTCATGTAGCTGAGCTGATGATGGAAGGTACAACTCCTTAACAGTAAGGAGTAGGCATCGACTGATTTAGTAAATTATTTTTTTTTCATTAAGTAGGTACTTATTTCAAATACTATATTTAAAAACTAAAATTAAAAGTAAAATATTTACAAAAATAACTAAACTAAAACTAAAATAATAATAAAAAACAAAAAACAATTATAGGGCGTCAAAAAACTCATCCACATCGCTGTCAATGGGGAAAGTGCCCAGAACGCTGGCAGCATTTTATTTCAAAGCACTACAATTTAATAAAGGTCTGGAGTATATCTGATGATGGAGCCGATCAGCCGAGAGACAGTCGAGGGAACTCCTCAACGATTCACAGCAACTATCTTGTGTTTGAGCTTGATTAATTTGTATTGATAAGAACTTTACACCTAGATGAGTTGTAACTGTTATTAGGGGTCTGATGACGAAGACGAAGGACAGTTCAGGGAGTTCCTTAATGGTTTACAGTAGCTACCTTGTGTTTGGACTTAATTCATTTATATTGATGAGAACTTTACAACTAGATGGGTTGTAACTGTCATTAGGGTTCTGATGATGAAGATGGAGAACAGTTCAGGGAACTCCTCAACGGTTTATAGCAGCTATCTTGTATTTGGACTTAATTCATTTATGTTGATGAGAACTTTGCACCCATATGGGTTATTGTTCGATGCAGTATACCTGCCATTTGGTCCCATAAAAAAATCATTTATTTTGGTGTTCTTGCTTATAGGGTACATGGGCGATGTTATAACCGATGCTACGTATAGTAAAATTCTAGTGCATATGTAAGAAAATTATGTATATGACAAGAATTTGGGTTGAATATTTAAACTAAAAAGGTTAAAATAAAAAAGTTTTTTAAAAAAAATCTAACCGACTTCTAAAAAAACAACCACGATAAAGGGTAAAATAACCTACCAAAAAACTTTTCTTTCGGAAGTCGGTGGCAAAAAAGTCAATGAAATATAAAAGCAAAGCCACCGACTTCCGAAAGAAAAGTTTTTTGGTAGTTTATTTTACCCTTTTTCGTGGTTGTTTTTTTAGAAGTCGGTTAGATTTTTTTTTTTAACTTTTTGTGGTTGTTTTTGAAGGCGGTTAAATTTTTTTTAAAGTTTTTTTTCTATCATTATAAGGACCGTACATGATTATAAGAGCGATACCATCACGTCTCAGTATTGTTGTTATCCACATCAGTCGTTTTAATAAGAAATTTTTTGGGGAGTATAGCCCAGCATGCCCCCTATATACGATTGTGCTCGTCTGTGATTACGGATAGTGTAGATGAGCCATAAGAGTCACAAGATATCTTTGTTCTATAAGATTGTTATACATAGGTATATCGCACCGGCTGGTGCTGGCGTCTCGTGCGATGCAACAATTCATCAAGTGCGATATATCGCAGGGAACTCCTCCGATGCTATGCTAATATTTAAGGGCGCATAACCAGAAAGTTGGCAACGTCGCAAGTAGCTGTCAAATATTTACAAGTTTTAATTAATTTGGTAAATTTACTGTATGAAAATAAGAAAAAAGGCTCTGTAGTGCACTAAAACATTGATATAGGAATGCAATTAAAACACTGAATTTGATGTTGTCACCGTTTCAGATTTAAAAAAGGCATTTGGAAGGTTTTCAAATACTTTTTTTACATCTAAAACTATTTATTCGTTTTTAAGATATTACTTATGGCATTCCCTTATCAATGTTTTAGTGCACTACAGAGCCATATTTCTTATTTCCATACAGTAACATTGCTAAATTAATTAAAACTTGTTAATATTTGACAACTATTTGCGACGTTGCCAACTTTCAGAATAAGCGCTCTTAACACTATGTTCGCTACTTTGTAGTTATTTAGGGTTCCAAGTGTGTTTCTGGTAGAACGAAGCACATTTGCTTTGTTGTCGTCAAAGATTGTTCAAAATTGTTGAGTAAAACCCCAATTTTCTTTTTATATTAGGCCTTACATCAGTCGCTTATTTTATTCGTTTTAACTATTTATAAGTGCCCCATTTCTTGGACCTTGATTACAATTTCGTGTTAATATTTCACTTTGTTTATAGCTTTGGGACCATAATATAATCGCAAAATATGCATTGCGGCTCAATATTAAGGGATGAAAAATGTATGTTATTCCTATGATCTATAGCCGACGTATGCAAAGCTATTAAAGCATGAGCTTCTGTTCACCATTTAAGGATAAAACACTTCAAATCCAACGCGAATATAAATCATACAACACTTCGTTACGCCATCAAACAAACATTATATTTTTCTAATCCATTCGACCTTTATTTTTCTCCCTGACACATTATCTAAATCGATCAACAGCTAGTTAATTTAATTATTATAGCTTAGTAAAGGCAAAGGCCAATTATAACACAATTATTTCACTTATTAATGTGTACGGAACCATTATGTTTGATGGGGTATCGCGCCTTACAGAGTATATAGAAACATCTGCTTTACATTCTTTTTAGCTGTAAAATAAGTTTTTTAAATTACATTCATAACTAGGTAGTCAAACTCATTAGCTTACTCTTTAAAATTGGTTAAATACACGTGCGTATAAAATGAATAGCATTTTACTAAGTAAGCTCGTTTTGGAATAAAACTAGCTTTGCCTAAGCAAAGTAAGAAAGGAGACTATGATTATTAAGGGATACAAAGCCCAAGCCCGGTTTTTGCATAATAGGTTTCTAGCTTTAATTACTGATTTTTTTTTGTAACTGCAAAAAATATGAAGTGGTCATTTGGAAGAGCCAACTAGTTAAGCTTTTTGTTTCTAATGTCTTCTTTTCTTCCAGTTAAATAGGTTGTAACATGAGATTTTAATAAAGTTTAAAGATCTAATGGAACGGAAGACGCAGAGAAGGCAGACCTACCTCTAGGTGGACTGACGACATCGTGAGAGTCGCGGGCAACCGATGGATGCAAGTGGTGAATTGTCAGTCTAAGGGGGAGACCTTTGATCAGCAGTGGACCTCTTCCGGCTGATCATGATGGAAGATCTAGTCAGTTCCCTATTGTTACTACCACCATAAACAACTTTTTAAGTTTCGTGTTTGTATCAATTAAACGTGGAGAAATACCAATGTACCTAAAGTAATATTTATATTTTTTAAAGGCCGCGATAGGAAGCAATTAACTAAGTATACGTCCTAAACCTGAATACAAACTCACCTGGAGCTAAAGTCTATGATATCCACAAAATAAGCAAAAAACTCACATAAGAAAAACCTGTTCTGATGTCACGAATAATACTAGAAACATATTTTTCCTCAGACCACAGAACTTGCAATGTAAAAGTTAATTAGGACAAGCAGGTGATGCATGTTTTACCTTTCTTGTGTATTACAATAACACTAAAATAACAACATTTATTCGCTCGTACATTATGTAAACACTCATTGCTATTACAAGTGTGTACTAGCTACTAACACATAAAGAATAAAAAAGTAAAAAAAACTCCAACATCAATAACAACTCAATCGCATCAATAAATGAAACAATAATTATAACATTAAAACAAACACGTATTAATTAAAGAAACAACCATGACTAAGACATTATCACTCGAATAAAGGTCATAATTGTTAACCCGAAAAAAAAAACGCGCGACAAATTGACGCTTCGTGTCGTTTTGCAACAATTGATCGCAATCTTAGGCCGGATACCGATCAATTAGTGTTTTAAGCACTGTGCTCATGCGACTGTGCGTTTGTGAGATCGTACAGGTTGGTAGCTGCATCAGGTGTAACACATATCATGTGTGCCATGCTTTAAGAACTTTATAGTCACTTCTATTTTATGGGGGACTAGAGCCTTAAGGTGTCACGCAATGGCTTAAATCTTCTCTACTATATAAAAATAAGTCGAAATAAAAACCGCATCAAAATCCGTCCAGCCAAACGCGAGATAATCGCGGACAAACACACATACATACATACAGGTCGAACTGAGAACCAACTTTTTTTTTGAAGTCGGTTAAAAAGCAAACCTATTGCAAATAATAATCGATACTAATATTATAAAGCTGAAGAGTTTGGTTGACACTAATCGCTAATCTCAAGAACTACTGATCCGATTGAAACAATACTTTTGTGTTGGATGGAAGATGGAATGGATGGAAGCTTCAGGTACAAAAAAATAACATAAAAAGTCATTCCTGAAGCTTTATGAACTTAGAGCGTTGTATTGATAATTTTGTTGATTATAATTCTGTAACTACATACGTCTTACAGTCGCGATCAATATTTTAATCAACATACAACCTAGCACTGGCCTGCAAATTGCAAAAAACTCAAGAAATTTTGAATTTCGCGGGCTACCCTGGAGCATTCACCTTAAAGCTTACAATACAAGCGTCCCAGCACGCAATACCGAGCAGCTGGGTCAAAATAAATACTAAAATATTTAGATTCATGTTCATGTCAGATCTAGAAAAAAACATCGATCTAACATGCAAGCGCGGCGTTTTTATTAATTTTTCATTATTATATCATCGCTTTGCGTGTACTGTCATGTCTTAGTGTAGTTTATTATATGTTTTGCATTAATTTGTTTAATGTTGAACAATTGCTTGAGGACAGACACGGATCTGAGTATAATAGATGCACTAAATAGAGGAAATTTTAAAAAGGAGTGCCTGTTCACTAGGTTTATTTGCACAATGGCTGAATCTTATTCTTTCTCACCAGTCAGAACAGGTTCACTGTGAGAAATTTACAATTCGGCTACGGAACCCTAAAAACTCTTTGATTACCCGAAGCAAATTGATTGTTCAGTGTGATGCTTTTCTCTCATAAAAGCCAGTACGATGATTCCAAATTCTTGGAAGTTATGACAACTCACGAGGCTCAATGAGAATAGGATTAAGCCTGTCTCAACGCAACTTTCTTTAACCATTATGGAAAAAATGTTAAATTTTGAAGAATTTCTACCACCGCCATTTTTATTTTCACCTTTTCCTAATTTTTACAATTTCTTCCCCGCAAGTGTGCACCACACTTAACAAACAGATGCCGCGCATCTGCCTGCATCCTAATACGACATCCACATTAGTAGAACAATGCAATTGTAACGACTTTAATGCTAATATCGAAGAGTTATTGTTATGCTATGGCCATTGGCCATGGCCTTATACGTACGTAATTAGGCAACAGGCCAGTTATAACTCATCTTCGGCCATTTTTTTTCTCATTTAAGTAATTATTTTATTGAATAGGATGTGGGATATCCTAAATAGGAAAGTATGATGGAATGGGTGTCTAATGTGTGTATAGGTTATTGAAAATAGTTTTATTTGATGTATTGGATTGTGTTTTGACAAATGGTCGTTTGGCTGCTTTTGGCAGTGGTACTTAAATGTGTTGGCGATCTAATTGGCAGGTTATTGTGACTAATTATTTTAACGCGTTAGCGTTTATTTAGTCTAAGGGCTGATTTTTCAATGTCAGATAACTTTTATCTGATGAATAAAAGTAGCGGTTTGACATATTTTCTATAAATAAGCTATTAAACCGCCATTTTTATTCCTCAGATAAAAGTTATCTGCCTGTTGAAAAATCAGCCCTTAGTGAAATAATTTATTTCAATTAGGCCTTTGAAGGCTGACTTCATGTCACGCAGCGTGCTATGGAAAGGTCTATGCTTGGGGTCTCACTAAGGGATACAATCCGGAATGAGGTCTTACGGCATAAGACCAAAGATACAGATATTGTCCAAATCTGTAGCAAGCTGAAGTGGCAGTGGGCTGGTCATGTCTGCTGCAGAACCGACGATAGGTGGAGTAGGAAGGTTCTCGAATGGAGACCGCGTGTAGGTAAGCGTAGGGTGGGACGCCCCCCGGCAAGATGGACCGACGACCTGAAGAAGGTGGCTGGCAGTGGCTGGATGAAAAAAGCAGGAGATCGTGCGCTGTGGCGCTCCCTGGGAGGCCTATGTCCAGCAGTGGACTGCAATAGGCTGAAATGATGATGAATGATGAGGTCATCGAAGAAAGAGGCACTTTGAACGTCGAATATTAAAATTAAAGGAAATGGGATGTCATGAGATTGATTCTACGCACTCCAGATAAGTTGAATCTAAATTCTGCAGGAAGACAAACTGATGTACTCAATTCTAATTTCTTATCTTTGAAATTTTTAAAATGTTCAAGGGATTTAAAAACAATTTTGAAGTCTTCGTAATTCTTCTACGTTTCGTCTTTTTGGGGACGCCTACATTAGATCTGCTAAAGTAAATAATAATTAATACTTATATAATATAATATTCCACAACTATCACACAACGCCATCTAGTCCCAAGCTAAGCAGAGCTTGTGTTATGGGTACTAGACAACTGATAAACATACTTATATATTTCTAAATACATAAATATTATAGATAAATTACACCCAGACACAGAAAAAATGATCGTGCTCATCACACAAACATTTATTTGTCCTGGGTGGGAATGGAACCCACGACCTCCGGCATAGCAGTCAGGGTCACTAACCACTAGACCAACAGACCATGATTGATTAGCAACTGTTTTAAAACCCTAAATTGACGTTCAACTGTTTGAGCAAAACTTTAATCAGCGTTTATGAACAAATCGCCGACTGCAACCGACTTCAAAACTACTAACTCATGCCATTCTTTCTGTATAAAAAAAAATGGCATTACCAAAAAAACATTGACACCACAATCTTTCCACATATCAATATCAAAGTGCCGCCAAAAGAATATAAAAACGAGTATATTTTGATTTCAATCGGACTGCGATGATTTATAGGACACCTCGCGAGCGATCCTGCACGCCCCCTTGAAGATATATCATTGGTAACTATACATCAGAAGATGACAGGTTACTGATCGAATCATTCTGATGTGCTTTGTGAGGTGGATATGATATGAAGTCTAGTATGGATGCCGTATAAGAACGAACTATGGACGATACCGACTTCCCTAGTTGTTAAGAGCGAAATGAAAGCCAATCATTGCGGAATAATCTGTTTATTCTGGTCCCACTGGGTCACAGGACTTTTCTTTGTGGGAACAGTGGATCTTAGTCTACTTCTTGGGATCTTTGTGTTTAGAGGATCTTATGTTATTATGTTTTTACGGCAAAAGTTGGATATGCGAGTCACTGGAGAACACCATGAAAGGGCACATCAAAGCTGTCAACCACTAAAAGCCATCGATTGAAGTCGCTGTGGCCAAAATTGGCTAGATGGCATCATCATAATCATCAGTAAAATTTCTTTCAAATGCATATAAAGATTCCGCTGACACAGCCATCTGGCAAATTCAATACTTTATTCATTACATCACAATTTTTTTTATTTAAAAACAAAATCATTTTAAATTTATCCAATGCAATTGTGAAAGGACTGACAGACTCTGACTAAAAATCCACCTTGTTCTAACTACCCTATGCATTATAGCATCACATACTTTCACACATGGTCCCGCGACCCTGGCAGTGACAGCAAGACTCACTAGTTGACTTTACAACATTTAACTAGTAATAAATAATAAGTAAGTAGTAGAGATAACAAGGACTTAATATCTATTACTAAAAATGTTGTAAAGTCAACTAGTGAGTCTTGCTGTCACGGTTGCAACCAGAAGTTCTCGTACAGGTAGCCAGACATTTCTCTACTTGCAGTTTTCTTACAACTCCTTGAACACTACGCCCCGTCGTCTCTGGTGCCAAGCTTGCTCTTCCAGGTGTGCTAAGACAGGAAACCTCCACGTGCGCCCGTGGACTGGAGTTCCCTCTCGGATACGTCCGGGGGGAAGACCAGTTTTTCGGGCCGGTGCACCCTGGGATGCGGGCAAAAACTCTTCCTTAGGCACTGTGCCTAAGGGGTCTCTTTGCCCGAATGCAAATAGCCTGTCGGGTGGATGCTCCAACGCGTGTCCCTCTGAATAGCAGAGGGCACAGCGGCGGAGCGGGCTTGCGGACGGTGAGTAATGGGTATGCTCACCGTCCGACCAAGGACCAAGCCCGGGTCGGTGGCGCGTCGTGTTTCACGCGTCACCGACGGGCACCCTTATGGGGCCAAATGCCTGCTAAGGTCGCGGATTTTTCTTAATCCAGGATACCGTGGCCCCGGAACGTAAAAGGCATCCGAAGGAACACGGGTGGATTTTAGTCAGTAAGAGTCTGACAGTCCCTTCCGCCCCACCCAGGGCGGGAGGACTCATTTGATGATTTTGCCACCCCAAAAAAAAAAAAGCTTGCTCTTCCAACGAGACCATAGCTAAATTTATTAGCAGAACAAAACCTCTAATTACTACACAATCCCCAAAAATCCAGGCTATATTATGGGCACCCGACAATTAACATGTTAATGTTTAGTGTGTCTGTAATTACTGGCGTTAGGTGTTAGTTGCCCCCGGCGCGGCGGCGGGTAGTTTGTTGTAATTATGTTATTTATATCTTCATTCGCCGATCATATCGGGAGTTGCGTGGTGCTGGAGATGGGTGGTTCGATCTTTGGGCTTGGGTTCTTGTGGGGTAGATAGACATGCATTGAAGGATAGAAAAAAACAGTGCAGCCTGTATATAAAACGTGTGTATTTAATTAAAACCCGGGTCTCAAAGACACTCTTCCAGTAACTTTTACTAAACTTATGTTTTATTTTGTAACTATTTGAAATAAATAATGAATTTCCAACAATTTCAGCATATGGTCCCTATTGATGATAAAATCTATACATATAATAAAACAGTAAAAAACTGTGTCTGTACATTGAATATAAAATTAAAAAAAAAATAATTGAGGGGGGTTAAGAAACAGTAATAGAGCACGAATCCAAAAAAAAATCTGTCTGTGTGTCTGTTTGTCTGTGTGTCTGTTTGTTTGTACACGCTGATCTTCGGAACTACTGGACGGATTTGAATGTTTTTTTTTGTCGTATAGATATTAAGTCGGGGCAACAAATAGGCTAATTTATCTTGAAAACTTGAACACCTGATGCAGAACCGCAACAGACCAGCTAAACTATAATCTGGTTTTTGAAAAATGGTTTACAGGATTCAGTTTGGTGAAATAGCGGCCATACACCATACTGCCTATCGTACAATCGGCATGACGCTGCCGATTTGATCAGTTAGATTTGACCGTGTGTGGGCGTGGAATCCATCAAATTGGCATGACAATAGGCTTGATCATGCCGATTTGATCATGCCGATTTGATCATGCCAATTTGATCAAATCGATTTGATCAGATCGGAATGATCAAACTTCAAATCTGCAGCAGTGATACCAACTTAGCAACTTTATAGCTAGATCTAGCTAATATTCGGTATCTACTTTTTAACCGACGTAAAAAAAGGAGGAGGTTCTCAATTCGAAACGTACATTTTTTTAGAACGAAGTTCCTTATGGCGCGTTGCGAAAGGGGGCTAGGCGGAAAAAATTGTAAAGACACTTTTTACAGACTGCGATGGAGTGGAGTAGAGTGGAGTGGAGTGGAGTGGAATGGAATGGAGGGTCGAAAATCGCCTGAACCTTTTTTAACTTGCTATCGTTAAGCAAGTTAAAAAAACAGGTTCAAGCGATTTTCGACCTTATTGACATTCAAAATTTAGTTTGTTTTTTCTCACATTCTCGTTGGCTAACATTGCTCCTTCATCAAAATCCGTTGTTTGCTTAAATGTCAATAAAGTCGAAAATCGATTGAAGGTCGGAAAACATTTGCTTTACGATAAGCAAATGTTTTCCGACCTTCTTGTAGGTATTACCAACTGATTCCCACTAGTGGAAGGAATCGTTAAAAAGTCAAGTCGGTAAAACAGTAGCTAAAAAGTTAAGCCACAAGTTTTATAAAATTGTAGCTGTCGGTCACCGAATAATAGCTAGATCTAGCTATAAAGTTGCTAAGTTGGCATCACTGCTGCCGAATTGAAGTTTGATCAAATCGATCGTCATGCCGATTGTACGATAGGCAGTAGGGGGAAGTCCCCTAGTGACGGACACCTAAGGTTTTTTAAGAATAAAATGAAACATTTTTTCAGGAATGTATATTTATTTATGAATTACAGTAGGTAACAAAGATAGAAATCAAATAAAATTTAAAAAAAGCAACCTTTTCTCAAAACATAATTAATACCATTAATCAAACTTGGCCAACAAAAAATATGATTTTAAAATGTGGCACCTAGTACCGGACGGGTGTTTGTGCCATACCCCTAGCACCGGACATGTCAGAAAAGTCTGCATCAATCACATATGTAGCCATCTCCACACTCTGGGACGTGTGCACATGCTTCATGTGCCCACCCAAGACACGATGAGCATTGGATGCAGTCATCGATATAGTCTTGGAAAACTACAGGAATTGTTGTGTCTGTGTTAGATGTTTGTTCTTGTAGGCTCCACGATCCTTTCTTTTTCTTGTCTTCCGTTTCGTTTCTCTTCTTTTGTCTATACCTTAAAAGAAAATAAAATAAATTAATAAAATAACGTAATCTGTTACAAGAAATAAATAAAAAATCACTGTCCGGTGCTAGGGGACGGCTTAGTGTCCGGTACTAAGGGACAGACAATATCGTACATTACGTAGTACCTACCGAAATGGTTTCAAAAATCAAATAAAATTGTATCGGTTTACGGATAACAATCAAGTGCTACTTCAACTATCGACTACTACTAAAATATCAATCCATAAATGTGTCAGAACTACTTACGTCCATCTTACGAGAAGCCGCGCGTTTCCGTCAAAAACAACACACACCCCTCCTGCTGCGGAGTTGCGCATCCCTGACGAGCTGCAGCGCGTGATCCTGTAGCTATGTACCCCCCGCACCCCTTTCAGTAGTAGTCCGAATCGAACAGGTTTATACTTCCTTGGATAGTACGACTGTCCGGCGGTAGGTGCCGTCCGGCGTTAAGGGACTTCCCCCTATGGTGTATGGTGTTTATGGACGAACTGCCAATTTGATCAAATCGATCGTCATGCCGATTGGACGATAGGCAGTATGGTGTATGGTGTATATGGACGAACTGCCAATTTGATCAAATCGATCGTCATGCCGATTGTACGATAGGCAGTATGGTGTATGGCCGCTATTAGAGATACAAAAATGGCACCATAGCAGAAATTGTTCAACGTGATGAGCATTTTCTGCTGCGAAAATAATTTTGAAGATCTGGAACACCTGATGTGGAACTCCAAGAGCCTAGCTACACTATAACATGTATAGGAATGATTTTCAATTTAAAATGTCACTTACGGGATATCTTCCGTGATTATTTATTATTTTTAAATTGTGAAACAAACCGTGATAGCCTAAAACAGTGTTTATAGGAATGATGTCTTAGCAAGAGTTGTTCAGCCTGATGAGTACTCTCTGTTGGTGTCTCGCGCATCCCGTTGATTTCCTTTCCCCGGGCTCTTAGAATTCGACATCAGACGTTTCAGATCTTCGATTTTGACGACCCCGTTGTCACTGGCATAAGCAACAGGATCCGCGTACGAAGTCGCGGACAGAAGCTAGTTTTATTAAATACATTAGTTATAGAATGAGATACATAATCAGGTCTTTACGAAATCATATCTCTCTCAAACGACCTACACCCTCAGGCTAACATTGTAGAGGTATATTAGAGCTGTATTATGAACGTGATCTGGCATAAATCTGTCAGATAACAGTGGTCAAGAATTATACTTATAAGTTAGTCGTGGTTTCTATAGCGCTGTGCCATGCTTTGCAAATGCAACCATTTTTTTGTGGAAACTCAAAGATAAAATATTGATTGATATTTCGGATAAGTCAA
Organism: Agrotis exclamationis; assembly: GCA_950005045.1. NCBI lineage: Eukaryota > Metazoa > Arthropoda > Insecta > Lepidoptera > Noctuidae > Agrotis > Agrotis exclamationis. The sequence continues at coordinate 23,073,177 of OX465427.1, read as the reverse complement.
CAAGTTAGTTACAAAGTTGATTTGATATTTTAGACTTCTGGAACAGAGCAGGTTACATTATTATTTGACAGGCCTGTTGGTCTAGTGGTTAGTGACCCTGACTGCTATGCCGGAGGTCGTGGGTTCGATTCCCACCCAGGACAAATGTTTGTGTGATGAGCACGATCATTTGTTCTGTGTCTGGGTGTAATTTATCCATAATATGTATGTATTTAGAAATATATAAGTATGTTTATCAGTTGTCTAGTACCCATAACACAAGCTCTGCTTAGCTTGGGACTAGATGGCGTTGTGTGATAGTTGTGGAATATTATTATTATTTGTGTAACAGGCAAGAAACAAAATTTTCATCCGGGCATGGAAGGTTAAAATGGAAATGATGAGGAATAGCGAAAAATACTAAAAGGGTCACTTTATTCCTGGCCAGGAATCGAACCCAATGATATTGAAAAAAGAAACACACGCCTTATTATTGCACCGTTTGATAGCGTCACTACTGAGGATCTGAGTTCTGGCTATTAATTATTACTTGCGGCAAACTCAAAGAAAATGTTGAATTTAAAAAGCTAAACATGGTACATAGCTTTGAGTATTTCAAAAGAATTGACATGACATTTGTAAATACTCAACTCTTCACTCAAGTCAAACACATTACTCTCGCCACCAACGTCACCTCGACGCTGACGTCGCGACGGCTGCAGAATTTTTATCACGATTCAACCCCTTGTGTCAATCTGAATGAAAAAGTTTCAAGCAATCGCGGGATGAATACCGAATTAATCGTCTGGGACAGTGATTGTTTGAATCAATATTTGTGCTAGACGAGGTTTTGGAATGAAAAAGATGAAAAAACTCTTTTATTTTTGCCTATTCATAGTTTATTTTACGATTTTTCCATGCATTACGATCTTACCGCCTTCACCGCGTGGAGGTAACCACGCGGTGAAGGCGGTAAGACTTTAGGACTGATTTTCGATGACGATGGTATATCATTAAAAATCTTACTCTACTGGCCTGAACTCCCATTTATTATTTACCCGGGTTCTATTGGACATCAGACGTTTCAGATCTTCGATTTTGACGACTCCGTTGTCGCTGGCATAAGCAACAGGATCCGCGTACGAAGTCGCGGGCATAAAAATCAACCATCCAATCCTTAGTAATCCTTACCCTATTGTCCAGTAAAGCAAAGGGCAATTGAATCAATCTCCCACGACGCAGCGGCGACATCTCTGGGCAACAATTAGAAGCACATTAATTACCCCCTACATCCCTCCCACCCCTGCGGCAAGGGACGTTACAATGTACCCGAGGTTATGAGGTCACCAGTGTAAGCGAAAGATTAGGGATGACCTTAGTTTCTGGGTACCCCCTGTGGAGTATGTGACGATAAAAGTGAATTGTGGATGTGGGACGAATTATTGAGGATATAATTATGAGAAGGACGGTCAATGAAGACTTGAGGGCTAATTAAAATTAAAAAAAAAACAAAGGTTCAGCCCCCTATTTAAGATGAGTTTAGACCCCAGCATTTTTGGGAAAAGGCTAAGCAGATAATGATGATGATTTCAGACCATTGTGATGTGGGAGCCACTATCACATTTTTCATTCTTGGACATTGTTTAATACTGTTTATTTTTAACGGTGAGCACTGAAAATGAAATAGGGTGGATGTGACTACAAAATATTAAACAAGAAGGGTTTTTAGACTAGGTAGGTACTTACAGTTAGATAAAGAAAACAAATTGATTTAAAAAGATAAAGGAAAAATAATGCATTTGAACCAAAGATATCGATTTTCATTTTTTTAAATTCATCATTATTATAAGGATGAAAATGATTTTCTTTTGATCCTAACATACTAATTTCTTTCAATTCACTTACCTACCCAAATGTCAACATTTTCATCATAAAAGCCCATCCACACGAATCGTACTAACCGCAGCGATTCGCTAATGAAGATATTTGGGGCAGTACGCTATCTCATTGTCAATAAATAATGTCGCCCGCCCCTGCCCGAGGCGCTCTCTTCCGCCCCGGTTGTACACGCCACTTTTGTAACCTCTTTTGTTACGAAATCGATATGAACACACCCCTTTAGCGATTTAAAACGCCAAGATATAATCTGAAACACCTTAATAACGTACAGGTGTTCTGATTGTGGTGTTTAGTCAGTTCAGTTTTTGTGTAATTTACTTATTACTTACGCTGCCCGTAAGCAAAAACTGGCCAAGTGCGAGTTGGACTCGCCCATGAAGGGTTCCGTTGTAGCAAGCATAGATAAGGGATATAATTATAATGAGATTAGTAAGTAATATACACAAACAATAAAAATAACTTTGTTTTTCATAGTGTTTGTATGAATGGCAAAGTTATATTTGCGGTTTTTGAAAATGTACATCTCAAAAACTGCTAACTGTATCTCATCCAAACCAATTTTCGTTGGAAGTTTTTGTTGAGGTCTACTTACATTATATATGTATATATTTTTTTAGTTTTATCATTCTCTTATTTTAGAAGTTACAGGAGGGGGGGGGACACATTTTACCACTTTGGAAGTGTCTCTCGTGCAAACTGTTCAGTTTTTTTTTTTTTTTTTTTTTTTTATCGTGGTAAAATCATCAAATGAGTCCTCCCACCCCGGGCAGGGCGGGAGGGACTGTCAGACTTGTACTGACTAAAATCCACGGTGTCCTTCGATAGCCCTTTATGTTCCGGGGTCACGGTAATGAGATAAGTCCCGCGACCCCGGCAGGCTTTGGCCCTCTAGAGAGGGGGCCCCGTCATCTTGCTGACGCTCTTTGAGGCGCGCGTGGAACACAACGCGCCGTCGACCCGGGCATGGTCCATGGTCGGGCAGCGAGTTGCCCTTTACTCGCCGCCCGCATGCCCGCGCCTACGGTGGCCGGAGATTGTCTTGCGACGTCCGTCGCCGTGGGCGTCCACCACTGCGGTTGGGGCGGAGGGAGGACACTGTCCTCTCTCTCACGCGGCCCGCCTCCTCCTTCGCGAGCATTACTGCTTCGCAGAAGGAGGCGACCGCTTCCCACTCCGTCTCGCCCCGCAGCATGGCCGCAACCAATGCCGGGCGCGAGAGGTCTCCGCCTATCGCCGCCGTGAGGACACGTCGGTGCTCTGCCCAAGCTGGGCAGTCTTGCACCGTATGCTCTACTGTGTCCTCCGGGCGATCTTCGCAGTGGTGACACCCAGGCGTTTCCTCCTTTCTCCTTAGACACAGGTACCTCCCGAAACTTCCGTGTCCGGTGAGGACCTGCGTCATGCGGTAGGTCAGGACGCCGTGACTCCTATCCAGCCACTCCTCAAAGAGGGGTCTTACCGCCGCGATTGCGGCGTGCCCGGCCGTCGGTTGCGACAATCGTCCCCTCCATACTGCCCTGAGATCGCGCCGGACCTCTTCCCGCCGCGCCTCGACTTGTCGGGGCAGCGGGAATTCTCCCCGGCGCTGCGCCTCCACGCGCCACTCATAGACGCGCTGGAGGGCAGTCGCCTCCAGATCCCAGGGCAAAACTGTTCAGTTTAGAAAAAAATAATATTAGTAACCTCAATATAATTTTTAAAGACCTATCCATAGATAACCCACATGTATGGGTTTGGTGAAAAAAAAATTTGAGTTTGAATTCTAAGTATGGGGGGCACCCCCAAAATTTGTTTTGTTTTTATTTTTGCGTGAAAATCCTAATGCGGTTCACATAATACATCTTTCTACCAAGTTTCAACAGGATAGCTCTTATACTTTCGACAAAAAGTGGCTGTGACATACGGACGGACAGACAGACAGACATGACGAATCTATAAGGGTTCCGTTTTTGCCATTTGGCTACGGAACCCTAAAAAGCGGTAACCGAAAAAATCTAGGTATGTTCCGATTAAATTGGAAATAGTGAAAATAGATTGTATAGTGTTATTGTTGGGCCTCCCGCCCTGCCCGGGCTGGGAGGACTCATTTGATGATTTTACCACGAAAAAAAAAAGTGATGCAACGCTGATAAAGTTGTAAACTATCGTTAGATACTATAAACTTTTGTCAGATGTGCTCATGACGCACTGTTTGTTGCAAACAACGCGTATTACCAATGCAAACAAATAATTTGATTTTTTTTAGTGTGGCTTACGAGGACGGTACACTTTTCACAGAATGAAAAAAACTTGTTAAATAAGTAAGTATCCTGCAATTAACATATTTTATGAGAGATCCAGTACAATGTTGCACACATTCATTGCACAAGAACAGTTGTCTAGTTCCCACATTTGCATATCACATTCTTAGAGACTGCTACACTAAAAGGGATCCAAGCATGTTAACTATGCGTTTGCATACGGACTTCGACGGGATAAAGTTATAAAATACACGTACGTTATGGGAAAGTTAGATTTTTGAATTTAAATGCACTTCTGGAGTTGAGAGAAAACTGGAGGGTTTCCTTTAAAGCCTCCTGCAGACACACGAGATTAATCGCGCGGGGCGACCTGTCGCGGTCCATTCACAGTATTTTTAGAGTGGAAATTAGCTTGGCTCGTTGTCGCAGCGCGATTAATCGCGTGTGTCTGCAGGAGGCTTAAGGTGGACGCACATTTATCCGCGCCGAACGTGCCGAAGGAGTCGAATTATAGAATTCTGTAAAGAATTCGGCGGTCGATTCCGTGTGACGGGGCCTCTTCGATTCCTTCGGCGCTTTCGGCGCGTTCGGATCTGATAAGTGTGCGTCCACCATTAGAGTGATCTAGCTTCCACCTGTGAGTTAGTCAACTTATGAAAAGTACCGTAAAACATAATCCGATCAATAGTACTCTTTAATAGCAATAGCTGCATCTTTCCCACTCTGAATCAATTTCTGATCGAATAACATAATTTATAATATTCCACAACTATCACGCAATGCCATCTAGTCCCAAGCTAAGCAGAGCTTGTGTTATGGGTACTAGACAACTGATAAACATACTTTTTTTTTTTTTGGGACAAACCCACCACACTATTCCCAAACCACTGCAACTCCTGAGAGCCAGAATCAACAGTGGCAACCACCAGAAAAGCGCCGAGACAATGAAGCTCGACGTGTCCCGGAGAATGAATTTACCTGTCTTGGATCCTGCACGAAATTAATCAGAAAAGAATAGTGGAGGAGTAGGAAAAATATGTTTCCACTTCCCTCCATGCAAGCAGGAGACAGAACAAAGCAAGGCCAATAGGCACAAAGGGACATTACAACTGGGAGAAGCCCAGTTGCCTTGCACCACGGGTAAAAATGACTACTAATATTAATGGGTCCTAAATTGTGAGCTGCTATATTTGATTCCAATAATAGGTATGGCAAAAACGCTTGATAAACATACTTATATATTTCTAAATAGCATAAATATTATAGATAAATTACACCTAGACACAGACCAAATGATCGTGGTCATCACACAAACATTTGTCCTGGGTGGGAATCGAACCCACGACCTCCGGCATAGCAGTCAGGGTCACTAATCACTAGACCAACAGGCCTGTCAAAAAAATCTTTCTGAAATTCATTCGTTGACTTAAATGTAACCGTTTTATCATTTTACGAAGTTGATCGCATCATAATAATTATATTTAGTGTTGTTGCCAAAGTCGGCTTTTTGGATCCACAGTAATACGTCTTGCACTTCTGTCGAAGCTGAGAAAGGGTTCTTTCTCACTTCTTAGGATCGAATATTGTTTTAAATCTCCCGCCAATTTATTTGGTCACTGCTCCTCATAATTAGTTCCAATCCAACAGTATCGGTCCATGTAAGTAGATGAAATCGAACCAGCGGCCGCGTGCCTCAGTTTTTGCGTCAAACCTTTTCGGTGCGTCGTTTTTGCGTCGGCAAACTTGGCTCAGTGGCTCAAGACGCAAGTGGATGCAATTTATGACGTATTCCGACGCATCGTGAGTGAGACATTACATTCCTTTTAAGTTATAACTGCGTTGACTTTTTCTTATTTGTTAGTAGATTTTGCGATTTTTTTTCGTCGATCTGTGATCAGTGAATTTTTAGTCGTATTTTTTTTGCTTTTCTAAAGGTATGTGCGTTTGAATGACTTGTGTATTCTATTTAATCTATTTTATATAGGTTTATTTTAATTGTTTATTCATATACCTACCTGATTCATACGATACACTTTTTGCGAAAATAGTACGATTTTTACAAGAAAAGTTTGTTTAGGCCGTCCTTAGATCTTCTCTCTTTTCCGTCCAGTCATTATTATTAGATTCAGTGTCGAATGCATTTGCCTGCTATTATAGGGTCGCGGGAGAGTCCTAAGTGGTTATCGCGGCTCTGGAGCGCTAAGGGTAATGGGAGAAACATGGTGGTATTAAGTAAGTACAAAAAACGAATACATAATATGAAAAGATAAAGCGTCTGGTTGTCCCGACACACGGCAACGCTACGTGGACAATCGGCAAGGTAGAGAAATGAACGTAACATAAATGTTCTTTTACCACAACACAGAGGGACAGATTTTGTTGACAACAAGTCTAGAAAAGGATAACTTCAATAAATTCTATTGCCTCGTTATTTTATGTTTGCGCTTGTGAACTTAACAGTGTCACTGAATTACTTCTCATCCAAGCTTTCACCGCCCCCGTTCAACTCGCAGCAAAAACAAGTGCGAATCTAAGATTGAAATCGATATGAGCAACAATAGCTCACGAGCACAAACTTGAGTGCAATCCCACGGTCTTGCACTTTATAATTATTTTCACTACATATAAAGCTGCAATTATCTTCAATCACACTTGGTTAGGAACGAATCTGGTGTTATTAACACTTTGTATAGGCTTTTTACCCGCGAACCAATCGCCGCCGCCGCCATTTGCAGTAATTACTCATAAGATGGCGGAACAAGATGGCCGACTTCATTCACCGGTTTTTGTTGTGATTTTATGTTTTAATTGTAATTAGCTTGTACGGTGCGCCGCGCCGGCGTGTAATAGATCATTCATTTACACGTACTAACTTTTAATGGTGTTGTATGGTTTATTTTATGGGGCTTGGACAACCTTACGGAATTGGGTTCCATGTGGAATCTTGTTAATCGTTAGTCTTATTTCTTGATTAACTGGGGTACTTGCATTTAAAATAATGACGTACAAGTATTCATTTGCCAGAACTACATAAAGGCCTAAGCTTTTATTATTACATATATGTATTATTTGTTGCATTGACTGTTTTTAAAAAAAATGGAGTAAGCACCCTCCTAATTGAAAATTGAACCATAAAATAAATAAAACCAATAACAAAATCAACTTAAATCAACTTTCATTACGAACCTACAATTAAAATAATCGATACCTAAGCTAACAAAAATAGGTTAAAAGCCCGTAAACACGAATAACACTTTAACAAACATTTCTTTACGGCAATTAATGAGTACTACAGTAACAACGGTGTCGCATTTAAACGTATTTTAGCAGATGTGAGTGTAAAAAGACGACTTAGCATCCTTGCGATTATGTCATTACAGGACAGTAAAAAATTAAAGGGCATTATAGTATGCGATGATATAGTGCAATTAAATATGGCGGCAAAAACCGAAGCGCGTTCGGGAGTCGTCGGCGCGCGATCGCATTGCCGAAATATTCCTGCGCCTGCGCTTCGTAACGATTGAAGGGAATTTTCTTTTTCGTTCACGGTTTTTAGTGTGTCTCCTTTGGAGGATCGATAGAGAATTTTAGTTGAGGTCATTGCTTTTTCAGAGATGATCCAACGGGAATATTGAACCAGCTGAGAGCTTTTTTTTGGGATAGATAAATCATCAAACGAGTCCTTCCACGCTGGGTGGAGCAAGAGTGTCAGATTCTTCAAGTCAGCCTTTCGTAGTCCACTGTCGGATATAGGCTGCTGATCAGACTCATAAAAACTAAAAATCCAGTCTATTCCTTCGGTTTTCTTTGGCATTCCAGGATGCCCTTTTAGGACAGTCGAACCTCCGATAGATATTTGGCCTTATAAAGGCCCCGTCATGTTTGCTGACAGCTCTTTGAGGCGCAAGTGGAACACGACTCCGAACCTCCCTTCCCTCCATCCACCTTTCATGATTGATTATAAGCCAATCCCTTTCAATAGAGTCCAGCTCCTCCCGAAATCTCTTTTTGGACCTGTCGCATTATCATTTAACGCCAGTTCGGATCTACTAAAATAATAATTAATACTGATAGGCCAGGCCTGGCTGACTTGACAGGCCTGTTGGTCTAGTGGTTAGTGACCCTGACTGCTATGCCGGAGGTCGTGGGTTCGATTCCCACCCAGGACAAATGTTTGTGTGATGAGCACGATCATTTTTTCTGTGTCTGGGTGTAATTTATCTATAATATGTATGTATTTAGAAATATATAAGTATGTTTATCAGTTGTCTAGTACCCATAACACAAGCTCTGCTTAGCTTGGGACTAGATGGCGTTGTGTGATAGTTGTGGAATATTATTATTATATATTATACAAAGAGGTGGTACACACGGCTACGTATCAATATCTACAAAACTAGTTTTTCTTGGCTTCCCTTTATATGATCTTTTTGCACATTGTCGGTCAGCTTATATTGGATTTGCATAGCCGTCTTTTCAGCTCATTCCCCCTTTCATTCCAGTTGGAATCTACTAAAATATACTCAATTAATTAATACTACTACAACCCCAGTTCGGTAGTCGCGCATCGCACAAATATTCTCTTTGCGCCTGCGCACGCCGCCCTTTACCGATTTATCAATCGGATGAAATTTTATCAATCGGTATCGAGATTGAATCGGGTAGATCATTATTTTAGTTAAAATTTTAATTAAGGAATATTTTGGTCCTTAGGTTAGTTATCTCTCGCGGGACCGTCTGTAAAGGTAAGCGTGGCACTGGAACGTAAAGGGCAATTGGGGGAACAAGGTGGATTTTTAGTCAGAGTCTGACGTTCCACGCCAGACGTTCCACTCCACGCAGGGCGAGAGGACTCATGTGATGATTTAACACCCCAATAAAGACAACCGGCCAAGTGCGAGTTGGACTCAACCATGAAGGGTTCCGTAGTAGCAAGCATAGATTAGGGATATAATTATATTGAGATTAGTAAGTAATATACACAAACAATAAAAATAACTTTGTTTTTCATAGTGTTTGTATGAATGGCAAAGTTATATTTGCGGTTTTTGAAAATGTACTATATATCAAAAACTGCTAACTGTATCTCATCCAAACCAATTTTCGTTGGAAGTTTTCGTTGAGGTCTATATTATATTTTTTTTTAGTTTTATCATTCTCTTATTTTAGAAGTTACAGGGGGGGACACTATTTACCACTTTGGAAGTGTCTCTCGTGCAACCTGTTCACTTTAGAAAAAAATGATATGAGTAACCTCAATATCATTTTTAAAGACCTATCCATAGATAGGTACCCCACACGTATGGGTTCGGTGAAAAAAAGATTTTTGAGATTCAATTCAAAACTTGTTTTGTTTTTATTTTTGTGTGAAAATCCTAATGCGGTTCACATAATACATCTTCCCACCAAGTTTCAACAGGATAGCTCTAATACTTTCGACAAAAAGTGGCTGTGACATACGGACGGACATACAGATAGACAATCATGACGAATCTATAAGGGTTCCGTTTTTGCCATTTGGCTACGGAACCCTAAAAGGTTAGTTTTCTCATTTTTAGTATGATCTTTAGAGCTGTTTGAGTTCGCATTATATCTACAAACTTAACGGTTCACAAAACGTGCCGGGGTCGCGGGACTGTCTCATCAGGTAACCGTGACCCTGGCGCGTAAAGGGTTATTGAAGGATCACCGAGGATTTTAGTGAGTAGGTACAAGTCTGACAGTCACTCCCGTCCCGCACATTGGGTGAATTTACCACGAAAAAAAATGAAAGAAAAAAAGGATCAATACTATCACGCGAAACGTGGTCACTGCTGGCCTTTTAGAGAGACTAAGAGTCACTCAACGAGCGATGGAAAGAGCTATGCTCGGAGTTTCTTTGCGGGATAAAATCCGGAACATGGATATTCGGCGAAGAACCAAAGTCACCGACATAGCTCATAAAATTTGCAAGTGGAAGTGGCAATGGGCAGGCCACATCGCTCGTAGAACTGACAACCGATGGGGAAGAAAAGTTCTCGAGTGGCGACCACGGACCGGAAGACGCAGCGTAGGCAGGCCTCCCACTAGGTGGACCGACGACATCGTGAGGGTCGCGGGCAACCGATGGATGCAAGTGGCGAATTGTCGTTCGGCGTGGCGGTCTAAGGGGGAGGCCTATGTTCAGCAGTGGACGTTTTCCGGCTGATGATGATGATGACTATCACGCCTGTAATCCTCGAATGGTTACGCAGAAGTCTATCTACCAATGTGTACTTCGCCAGTATTATAAGACTCACGCAAATAAATAAATTGATTTTGAGCTTATGGGATTATCATTCCTACATATTTCTTTTCTTTTATTTTCATTATAACCCTTTTCCATTATCATTACTTAGGTTTATAACTTAACAATTCAATTGCATTAATAAATACTTACTATTAGGATTCAGTACTTACTATAGGAGAAGCTTACCACGTTTTCCGGTTTTAATCAACTTGTGTGGTAAGTGGAGCAGCTGAAACCAGTTTTATACACTACGCCTGCGTCATTATATTCAACATTTATATTACTGTATTGTAATTGATATCTATTAAGATACCTCCCAACTCTTTTACTACAACTAAAAAAAAAATACTACGAAAATCGATTAAAACTAGTTATAAAATAAAATAACGAATAATTGTACAAAAAGTCAAAAGAATATTAAAATTGAACCAGTTTTTTAAGCACCTGAAGCTTCTAACAGCTTATAAAAATGTTTAGAATGTATCTTTTTTACTGTTATTTTACTGCATAACTAATTACTCGATATTGTTTCTTAATTATTATTAGACATCACTTAATCGACTTTGAAATAAGGATATAAAATGTTTATAATCCTTTCTTGAGTAATTTTAAAAAGCTTTTTTTGCTTGTTCTGTAGAAAAAACACTCGATTGTCCGGTAATAATAGCTTCTAGCTATTATTGTAGGCGATCTCGTAAAAATGTAACAGTTGTCTAATTTAAATTAGAAATTGCTGGAAAAACATTATTTCCTATATCTATTTTTAAGGGCGCATAACCAGAAAGTTACCAACGTCGCAAATAGCTGTCAAATATTTACAAGTTTTAATTAATTTAGTAAATTTACTGTATGAAAATAAGAAATAAGGCTCTGTAGTGCACTAAAACATTGATATAGGAAGACAATTAAAACACTGAATTTGATGTTGTCACAGTTTCAGGTGTATAAAAGGCATTTGGAAGGTTTCCAAATACTATTTTTACATCTAAAACTATTCGTTGTTACGATATTACTTATTGCATTCCCTTATCAATGTTTTAGTGCACTACAGAGCCGTATTTCTTATTTCCATACAGTAACATTGCTAAATTAATTAAAAATTGTTAATATTTGACAACTATTTGCGACGTTGCCAACTTTCAGAATAAGCGCTCTTAAGATAGGATCGAATAGTTATGTTAATGTAAAGTAGGACAGTTTATTCTGCCGACGGCTTCTTTGAACTAACTTAACCAAATGACTAGATTATCTTTTACCAGCAATACTGAGCGGGTGAATATTTGCAAAAAAAAAACTACAAAATATTTATATAAAAGCGTTGACTAACAGGGGTTATTTATTGAAATTAATAGTTGTAGTCTATAAATCGTGTATGGGTAATGCATTGTTACATTTTTTTTGCATAAAACGACCTTTCTATAATTTTTTATAAGTTCCTAGCTTATTCTAATCAGCTGCTTTCAATATGTTCTTTAATGCACCAATAAGCAAACTACTTCACAAATTCACAGCTTACTAATGTAGTACCTACTTACGTCCGTCGTTTTTACAAGCCTTTCATAATAATGCTTTTATTGCGTTATTAGCTTAAAGGTGACGTTTAAAGTATAGCCTACGATACCCGGGGTTATTTTAGCTTACCACTGGAGAAAAAAATTTTGAAATCGGTTCAGTAGTTCCGAAGCATAACAAAAAGAGCTAAAATTACAGACTTTACTTACTCTTTAAAATAAATAATTATTGCCATTAATGAAGATTGAAATAAGTCTTGAAATGCGAGTGAATAATAGCACTATCCACCTTTTCATCTTTAACTCCAAAGACTCAATCTTGTCGATTTTGTTTGATTATTAAAATGAACCCACTAGTAAGAGCTTATAGGATCCTAGTCATTTTACTAAACAATTTACTCTTCCTTATAATTATGTTCCTTTTGAAATACAGGTAGGTACTTACCTACTTAATACTATAAAACAATATCAGGCAACAAATACCTACCTTATCTATCACCCCTTTGCCTGCTGACACACAATAATAACTTGAATAAGACTAAAATAGCCAATAGCCACTCTATTAACCCATATACTGCCATCATAAGTTTTTCTCACCCACAATGCACATAAAAGATAAATTTCACACTCGAAGAGAATCAATTTAAATTCTTTAGAACTATAACTGTGGACATTAGTGCGTTTTGTCGCGCCATTTTAATAGTTAACTGGTTGCCCTATTATGCCCAAAAATGGCGGGTTTTAATATAAAATGGCAGGGTTGCCAGCCTTTTGCATGCCTCGGTCCTAATCAGATGGAATGAGGTAAAATATTATGTGTTTTAATAGTAATTATTATTGGTAGTTTCTGTTTCTGTAATTAGTTCATTTTATTTACTTAATTAATAATTGGCAGGCAGTAAATTTTATTGCAAGTAAAAGTTTAACGATGTTTTTTATCTTGGTGTTTCCGTTCTTATTAGTAAAAAGATCCTTGTTCTTAAAGTTATTTTTGTATCGTTTATATTTTTATTGAATTGCACTTTATTATTAAACTAATTTAGCTGTTTTTATATTTTTTTTTTGTACTCCAATTATTTTACGAACATTTGAAAGACGATAATATGCTCAGTTATATCTTACATTTATTGAAACACTCAGTAATTATCCTATCTCCTTCTTCAACTAAGTCGCCATCCTTCGTCAAATGAATGCACCATTAAGATTCTTTCGACACACTGGAAAGCCAATAAATCAGGCATGAGACAGCGATAGTAGGTAACTATGCAAGCGTTTATCGTGCCATCTAGTCTCACACGTTTCCCTACTTTATCTTCGTGCCCAATTTCAGTTATTTCCTTCATTAGTTGCATTGAGCAGTTTAGGGTTAACGCTAGCAAATCAGCCAGTCACATGATTATTTCAACGTCACTGACCCATATTAAGCCTCCTGCAGACACACGCGATTAATCGCGCTGCGACAACGAGCCAAGCTAATTTCCACTCTAAAAATACTGCGAATGGACCGCGACATGTCGTCCCGCGCGATTAATCGCGTGTGTCTGCAGGAGGCTTTATTTTAAAGTGTTATATTTGCTACAGCACTTAAACGCGGTTCTATGCTGACGGTTGATCGCGATCAACAGTCAATTAGGCGAATATCAACAAAACTGTTGATATTCGCTTAATTTAAAAAGAAGATAATTTAATAAAAAGATTTTCACTAAAACCAAAGTCTAATCGCATTCCTTCAAGTCAAAATAGCAATTCAAGTGAAGCATTTAAGGGTTAAATGGTGGACACTTCAACTGATTACTTAACAGGCTGTAACTACTCTAATTACCTATAACTTACCGTTTTTTATCGTACAGAAATTATCAAATGAGTCAACCTACCCAGGGCGGGGCGTGAGGCACTGTCAGACTTGTACTGACTAAAATCCATCATGGAAATAGACAATGGAACTAGGTACTGGGATATCGCGAAATCCACGGTGATCCTTCAATAGCCCTTTACATTTCAGAGTCACGGTTACCTCATGAGACAGTTCCGCCACCCTTCTTCTACTTCTTCAGCCTCTTTCTACCATCTTGGTGTAGGCCTCCTTCAACTCTTTCCATTCTTCACGACATTGAGCTCTTTGTAACCAATTTGAGCCCGCAACCCTCTTCACATCATCCTTCCAGCGCATTTGTGGTCTTCCTTGAGGGCGTTTTTCTCCCCATGGCTTCCATTCGAGAAGACGTTTGCACCATGAGTGTTCTTTCCGGGCAACATGGCCAGCCCAAGCCCACTTCAGGTGTGCCACTCGTTTCGTGACATCTGTAATTCTGCTCTGTTCCCGGAGCCATTTGTTGGTTTTGCGGTCGATCAATGTCACTCCTACCGGCTTCCTCTCTACTGCCCTCTGGGCCACCCACCAGGACGCCTTTGGCAAGCGGGTGGGTTAACTTGCCTAAACCCTTCAACTACATGAAAAGACGACATAAGCCCGCCACCCACCTATAACTTACTGTGCAGCCAAAATCCCACATGCGCAAGAGCAAGTCCCTACCTCAACTATGCATCTAAAGCATGGAGTCCACGACCCCAGTGACCGGCCGGAGGTCAAATACCCACCTAGCCACCACCGGTAGCAACAATTAAACTTTCATAATGAATGGGACAACGTATACTTAAACAGTAAGTAGTACAACTTTATCTTCTAATTAAATGTTAATAAACAAAAACTGCAGTGTTAGGTTGTGCTTGGTGTAAGGAGGTAGCGGTTAGCGGGTTGAGTTGTGTGCCAATATGGCGGCCATCTGTCACTTTATAGGGTTCCGTAGCCAAATGGCAAAAACGGAACCCTTATAGGTTCGTCATGTCTGTCTGTCTGTCTGTCTGTCCGTCCGTATGTCACAGCCACTTTTTGTCGAAAGTATAAGAGCTATCCTGTTGAAACTTGGTAGGTAGATGTATTATGTGAACCGCATTAGGATTTTTACACAAAAATAAAAACAAAACAAATTTTGGGGGTGCCCCCCATACTTAGAATTGAAACTCAAAAATTTTTTTTCACCAAACCCATACGTGTGGAGTATCTATGGATAGGTCTTTAAAAATTATGTTGAGGTTACGAATATCATTTTTTTCTAAACTGAACAGTTTGCACGAGTGACACTTCCAAAGTGGTGAAATGTGTCCCCCCCCCCTGTAACTTCTAAAATAAGAGAATGATAAAACTAAAAAAATATATGTAATGTAGACCTCAACAAAAACTTCCAACGAAAATTGGTTTGGATGAGATACAGTTAGCAGTTTTTGAGATATAGTACATTTTCAAAAACCGCAAATATGACTTTGCCATGCATACAAACACTATGAAAAACAAAGTTATTTTTATTTTTTGTGTATATTACTCCCTAATCTATGCTTGCTACTACGGAACCCTTCATGGGCGAGTCCAACTCGCACTTGGCCGGTTTTTTTTATTTTTATCGAAGTGATTATTTACGGGCAAAACAGTTTACTGAATACAGTGTTGTTTTCAATGTTCAAAGTAGCTGAGAAAACTATTGATATATTAAAAACACCCAAAAATGCAGCATGCAAGATTTATTGGAAAAGCTGCGAATATGTCAAGTAGATCAGTGGAAGGATCCATTAAAAGTAATTAATAATTCGGTTGTGCTGCATATTTTTACCTTAACATGGACCTCAAAAAAAGCTTTTCAGTTATGGATATTAATTTGATTTGCGATGAACGAGACAGCGGTTACAGCATAGACACAGCAAACGATTCTACAAAAGTAGGGTTCCATCCAACCGATCAATACTTTACATAATTACTAATCAGCTGTTTGTCATGCCACACAACGTTCCCAAACCACAAGCGTACGCGATCAGCGTCCGCTCCGCTCGGCCGCCGCAGACTGACTGCGACAAAAACTGACCGGACCTGTTGTAACGGCCTGCGCCGGCGCATCGCCCTGTACACCTATAGAGCTGTAAATGCGAATTTGCATCGCCTTAGATTCAATTAGAGATTAAATTGAACTCGGTTTTTTAATCGATTGATCTCTTTGGCGTTAATTTGAAAGTATTTTTATGACTTTAAGTTAAGACCTCGTAAGTTATTTTAAAAGGCAGTTGTGGAATTGTATATCATAATGATATGAATTATTATCTTGATACAGGTGGTTGCTTAGGATATAAACTGTAATACTCTTGTAAAAACCTATTAGGGCGGTATATGTCAGTTTAGAGAAAAAATATAGAAGCTGAAGCGTTGATAGGCAAAAAAATATCACAAGTAATTTTGTTGCACAGCCTTTTATTGCATACATAGTTCTTCCATACGTTGGCGGCAATACTTAGTTAGACTTCGAACCGTTCAATGCATTTAGGATTTATAGTACCTAAAAACCAGCTTGAAATGGACGGCATCGCTGAGACTGGCCCAAAAAGACGCAATGAGATGGTTTGGTTGGATGGATTGGTTTGCAATAGCTGTACTCTTCGATCAATAAAAGTTACAGTGGAAAGATAATATGGGAAAGTTTATTTCCCTACGGTGGGACGTCAATCATTCAAGGCCATGTGGCTTATACCTTACTTGGAATTGGGTGTAAAAGGATCATATTTTTTTTAAATATCATAGACATTGGTCTCAATATGCTTTTGCAATTTTGCTAATAGAGTTGCGATAAAATGAGTAAAATGGACTCTTATATTTTATTGTTGGAGCATTGGAGTCGATAATTGATTGGATAAAGAACAATTTCATCGCAATTTTATTAGCAACATTGTTAAAGTGGCGATTTTAGATGGATGGTATTTAAAAGTACTTCAATTTTTTCCCATGTTCCACCAAATATACTGAATGTGCACCAAAATATGTTAATTAAAATATGTCATAACGAGCATCTATTTAACAACTGACACCAATTAATGTCCAATGTAGCTTTATTAGTAAAGTAGCAGGTCGACGGAGCCCCGCTTCGCGGGGCTCCTACTTCTGGGTGGTTTAAAAAAAAATAATCACGACTCTTCTAACCTGAATTGTCCGAGTCGGGGTGCCAGCAAGTCCCGAGCTCGCTTCGCTCGCTCTTAGAACTGCAGTCCATCATCAAATTTTGTGTAACATTCAGGAATAGTTGGTGCACGATCAGTATTTTTGGTGAACACAAAAATATTATCCATTTTAGATCCTCTGTCTTTCAAGGGGTATCTAACATCTCTATACCCTGCCAACAAAACTGTTACACTATAGCGATTTTTATGAAAATCAGTTGCAATTAATTAAATAAGCGTTCGCGAGCTAGCCGCGTATTAATTGCGGTATTGATGAGTTATGATTGTTAATTAGTGATTACACCGAGCTGGTCGCGCGCCACCGAGCGCCCCCACTCATGTGGGTCACTGTGCACTTACAATTCTGTTTGGCGTTGTTTTAGATTGGGAAACAGTGTATAAGACGGGGACACGAGTTATGATGGGAAATCACACACCTAAGGCAACCTTAACACGAAACTAACGTAGCACAAGCGCCAACAGGACGCAATTTGCGTCTGGCCGCTTGCAAATGACGTCCTGATGGCGCTTGCTCTACGTTAGTGTTGTGTTAAGTATGCCTAAAGAGTGTATGTCCCCATTATACCTCGCGATTATTAACGTCCCCGTCTTATACACTGTTCCCCTATTGATACTCAGATTTAGCCATCATCCATCAGTCTACCCTGGGTCGGCAAAGTGGAAATGGTCTTAGCGATGAGCGAAGCGATTGGCGGCTCGAATACGACATTAGTTACTTTGCAAGTACCTACGCGAATTCGCCATGACGGCACTCGTGGCGTGTGTCAAACATTTCTATACATTTGATATTACCGTTCGCCACCCACACTAAGGGCCGAGTTCACCGACTTTTAAAACGGCTGTTTATCATTTGAACAACTGATTAAATCATTTATAATGTTCACCATACGCTAACCAGTGTTTACAGCCCTTAAACAGCCGATTGTTTTAACCGAGCTCAAAAGCATCGTTTAACCGTGTTTAACCATCCATTTGACATCTGATGTGAGTTGACATAACAACAGTTGCAACATTACTTACTCATTTTATTTATTTAATAAAATAATGCAAAATAAAAATAAATACATGCACAGATAAAGAATAATGCAAATAACTCCGCCTCAACGACCCACTAACACTATATGCCTAATACACCACGTGAATAATTGTTGTTGTACATACTAGTATAAATAGCTGTTTCTTCCTGTCGGCTCGGTCTTTTTTGGTCTGCCTTTTAATATTTTCCCAGGAACAGTTTAGGACTGAGTAGGTTCGATGCCAATAAGTACTGACAGTGTTGAACTCTTCTTGTAGATGGATCCACCCTTTCAACTTAGACGAATTCGTGGCGGCATCGGTGCGCTTATTTTCGACCACATCTTGGTATTTTAACACCAACTCCGTTAAAATGCGCTTCTCATTGCTTGAAAAATTGCTTGTTCTCTTCTTCTGAGCCGCAATTTCTCAAGTAGTAGGTAATTTTATAATTAATTATCTTCACAACCTCAGACCAAGTATCCAATAAACACGATATCACAATCACAACACAACAAAATTATGCCCACGAGAATAAAACATGTGCAAATAAACTAACAAAAAATAGTTTGTGAATACAATTGACGTTGACAGTAACAGCGGTGGGATGTTATTATCCATCCAAATTAAACACTACAGGCTAGTATAACATTCCCAATGCATTTTCGAACTTCTCAAGTTGCAAGCATTGTAATTTATGCTATTAAATAAAGATGTCACTAAAACTCGTGTTGACTAAATATAATGACGTGACTTTGCTAATGAGTAGACTTATATCATTCGTTCATTCACTCTGAGCGTATGGTGATTGCCCGATTTATTAATCACGGTTATAATAATCGTGGTGAACTGTGAATACTTAACCGGCTGTTTAAACGATGTTTAAGAATTCATCGGCCGATTACTCAAACATTGGTTAAATGAGAGTCGGCGAACTCGGCCCTAAGTAACCGCTCACAGCGGCAAGGTCTTAAACGGGTCGTTAAGGTTGCGGTTCGCGCCGGAGACCGAGACAGGAGACGGCGACCGGAGACCGCGACACTACTTAACATTAGGAAATGTATGAGCGGCAGTTCGCGAGCGAGACAACGACAGGAGACAGATACGGTAGCAATCTCCGGTCGCGGTGTCCTGTCGCGGTCTCCTGTCTCGGTCTCCTGTCGCGGTCTCCGGCGCGCGAACGGGCACCTTTAGGCAAGCTAAGCCAGACAGTGAGATGGCATGGATTTTAAACCTCCATTCTCCATTGATTCCAACAGTTTCGAACTGCCATATTGGCGCAAGTTACTATAAGAAGAACAGGCATAGTATTCAGCCAGAATAAATATGGGACAGAGGTATGTGGTGCTGTGATATCCAGCTCCTAGATCTAAGCACAATTGCTGATGATAAAGCTATTTGAATTATTATGCTCTACAGTGGATATGACACAATATTTTTGTTATAGAGAAATTGTAAAACGTATCGACAAATTGTGAAAATAAGAAACACGGGAACCCCTATTGAACTTTGAATGAAAATTTGAGCGAGTTTGCACAAAACTATTTGTATATCTGTGTGTATTAAGATTTTAGTTTCAGCAAAACGTACTTCAGTTTGAAATTTTGAACTTTGAAGTTTTTACTATTTGTCGGAAATGAACCAAGTCAGAAAATAAACGTTGTTGGAAAGTGTATTGCTAGGAAAGTACGGGTCGCTTCGCTTCAATACTTATTTGCATATCTTGATTATGAGCAGTTTTTCTTTCCTACTACTGTATTTATTTTTTATTGTGAAATACGACTAGTTTTTTTTTTAAGAAACTTTACTCGGTCTTTGTTTTTCCTGGAAACTAAACAATTATTAATGACGGACAAAACAAGTGGTAATTAAGCAATGTCATGTTACATAATCTAATATATGTACACTGAAAAAATTTTACTTTAGCAAAGTACCTTTTTGGCTCGGTTACAATCATATTGGTAAATTTTAACTAAGACTTGCCTAAAAATCTACAAGTAAACTTGACAAAGAGTAGACTTGTGAATATTGTTAAATATTCTTGGCTAATAACCAATAAGCATGTTGTTGTTACTAAACGAGTATTTCACTCGGTTGTTTTTTCCAAACATATATAGTTAATAATAGATAAGTACAACTCTGTTGATTGTAATCGAGTAATTATTCGGTTGTTTTTTACAAACATCTATAGTTAATAATAGATAAGTAGAACTCTTCTGATTGTAATCGAGTAATTGTTCGGTTGATTTTTACAAACCAACATATTTATCAATACATAAGATTAACCGATTCATTGCCACCTTCATTTTCGTGAATATTTCAGCCAGGCCCCATTCATTGGTCGGTGGATCACCATTTGAGTCATCGGCCTCCCTGAAGGATGACTCAACTGATGAGTCATAAAATATTTTTCATTTAAAGACGTAGGAAATTAATCTCAGCTAAATCAGATGTAGGTATGGGCGGCTGCCATTTTTCTTTACTCGGTTGCTTCTTGCAAACTACCTCTGTTAACGGCAATCGGTTCGTGTCGTTTAATTTTAACCGAGTAGCTAACTCTGTTAAAAATAATCGAATCGTTTGGCTAGCATCAATCAATCCCATCATTCGTTTAGTCTCGGTCGCTAGTTCGCTCGTTCATTTGCTCGTCGATTCTCTTGAAGTAAGCACGCGTGCATGCGCTCCTCGTTCGTGGCTCCGCTGTGAATATTGGGTGTGTGTGATAAGTTTGGACAAGTGACACGTTGTTTGGACAATATTATGGACGATTAATGAATTAAATTTGTATTATCAATAAAAATACTTAGGTCAGTACTTCCAAAGTTTTTATATTTTAAAGTGTATCTACTTTCGAATATAAAAACTTTGGAAGTATTGACCTAAGTATTTTTATTTAATACAAATTTAACTGTCTGGAAGCGCGGGTTATGCTAAATTTTTCTAATTGCTAATTGGCTGTGAACGAAAGACATGGAAATTACGTTCTGCCGGGAACACAAGACAGAATGCAGATCGAAATATAGGAAGGATTGCACAATACCTTAATTCTCCGGGGACGTCCTCGCGGCTGAGGAGCGGCTGTCGAGTGCAGGCAACTGGAGCGCTCTGACGTGAGGTGCGCGTGGTGAGTAACCGATTGGCCACGAGTTTCAACTGCGGCCGCTTTTTATGCGGTCTCTCTCGTACTAAAGCGAGAAGATATGCGCGAGGAAAGGATGGAGATAGGACCTTTCACAGCCAATCAGATTAGTCGTTCAATGACATGAAGTTATAGATAAAAGACCTAACCGTTCTTTCCGCGCAGCGTAACCATTCCCCCCGGGCTTGAAGGGATGCCTTCAAGAGTTGAAGGCGAAATTCGTGAAATTAAACTACAATTTAAACTATTATCTATACGTAAATATCAATGAAATCAAATAATTAATTACTAATGCTAACCTAACCTTGGATGACGAGAGCCGAATTTATTGGTTAGGCAATGGGCAAAGACGAACGACGGGACGCAAGTAGGATCCAGTCAATGTCTTAACTCGGGCGATGCGAGTGACTCCTGTGGAGTCAGGAAAAACTTCTTCCACGACACCCAAAGGCCAGTGAAGTGGGGGCGAATTATCTACTATGAGAATCACAACCGTACCGACAGTGACTGGATCGATCGGCGTGTTCCATTTACGACGCGATTGTAAAGTGTGAAGATATCCGCTTCTCCAGCGCTTCCAAAACGATTGTACTAATTGGTCTAACAATTTATGTCTCGAAACAATTGTTCTCTCGTCTATCTCCTCGGCAGGCAAGTATTTTAAAGGGGTGAGATTCAGAAAGTGCGCTGGAGTCAAAGCTAGTGGTTCTGAAGGATCACTAGAGAGTGTCCTACAAAGAGGTCTAGTATTCATTACTGATTCGACTTGAGTAAGAACGGTATTTAACTCTTCAAACGAAAGGATGGTATCACCTATTACACGGTATAAGTGAATCTTTAAACTTCTAATATTAGCCTCCCAATTACCGCCGAAATGACTAGCAGTCGGGGCATTAAGTGACCAATTTATGCGATTTTCAGCTAACATGTGACCAAATTCGGTGTTGTGATATTTCGAACAAAGGAAGTCGTGAAGTTCCGAAAGTTTACGCTTAGCGCCAATGTAATTTGTCCCGTTGTCCGAGTAAATCCTACTAACCGGGCCGCGCCTTGATAGGAATCGTTTGAAAGCACTCATAAAACTGACTGTACTAAGATCACCGGCTAGTTCGATATGTACCGCGCGTGTAGTCATGCAGACGAACAGACACACGTATGCCTTGGTAGAACGAATGCCTCGGCCGCGAGACATGGTAACCTTGAAGGGACCAGCGTAGTCCGTGCCCGTGTGAACGAACGGTTTAGTTGCTTGAACTACACGACAAGACCGATGATCTGCCATCTCAGGGAAACTTGGCTTGGGACGGAGACGAAAGCAGGGAAGACACTTATGAATCCTATTCCTAATTAAATTGCGTGCAGAAAGTATCCAATATCTTTGACGTAACAGTGACATCAGCAGGTCGGGACCCGCGTGGCAATTCAATTTATGATGGTATTCGACAAGCAAATTCAGAATAGGATCTTTTCTTGGGAGTAGAATTGGATATTTCGCTTCATAACCCAAATCTGAATTTCTTAAACGGCCTCCGACTCTAATGAGTCCGTCTTTGAGGAAAGGTTTCAAGTGCCGAAGAGAATGACTACAATCCTTGCCTTCTCTGAGTCTGGCAATTTCCTTTGAGAAATAGAAGCGTTGAATTTCACGTAGAATGAGTAGTTCAGCGAAATCGTAATCCGATGCTGACATGCGGTTATTAACCGGTAACAACTTAGCAAAACGACAAACGTAAATTACCACTCTAAGTAATTTACTCCAAGACGAGATACGATCGACTAAACAAAGAATAGAAGATCTTTCGTTAGGTGCAGCGACTAACAACGAATTTTTCTTCTCTTCAGGTGCTTCAGACACTGAGGAGGGATTGAAAGGAGCGACAGGCCATTGTGAAATGTCCAAGTGAGCCCACGGGGGTCCCCTGAACCAAAGCGGATGGTCTATAATTTGTGAGGGTGTGAGTCCGCGTGAAAGACAATCTGCTGGATTGTCCGCACCGGACACGTGATATAAATTTTGCGGTGACAAATCGCTTTGTATTTTCGAAACTCTGTTGGCTACAAAGGTATTCCAACGATGGGGCGACGAATGTACCCAACAGAGCGCGACCGTCGAATCCGAAAATGCGAATATGTCACGGAAAACTATTCGGTTTTGACAAGCGACCACGACATTTCTTATTAGCTGGGATAACACAAGAATAGCACAGAGCTCAAGACGAGCGAGAGAAACTACATTTTTGGGAGAGACCTTAGACTTAGCTGTTATCAAATTGACTGTATTGCCATCGCTATTGTGGACGTGGAAATAAATCACTCCCCCGTATGCTTTCTCGCTAGCGTCCGCGAAAGCTAAGAGTGTGACCACACTATCAGCGACAATACCAACGTGGCGTGGGATTTTTATGTTGCAGAGCAAAGGAAGCTCTTCCCTAAAGCGAGTCCACAGCCTGACTATATCTTCAGGTGGTGTCTCATCCCAGTCGCAGTTGCATAGCCAAAGCTTCTTGATAAGAAGCTTGGCATGCAAGACGACAGGCGCGACAAATCCCATGACGTCCCATGTTTTAGCGATGCACGATAATATTGTACGCTTAGTACAAGTCTGAGTGGGAGTGTTTACTCTCATGGCGAAGTGATCTGACGTGGGCGACCAACACAAACCAAGTACTTTATGTTGGTCGGACCCGTCGAACTCCTTGTCAGCTGGCAGACGATGCGAAAGCGGGATAGAATTCAATACTACTTGCGAATTACTGGTCCACTTGACCAACTCGAATTGACCCGCCTTCATGAGACCAATCATCTCTGAAGCGGTAGAAATGCCCTGGGTTTCCGTGAGGACGGAATGGACAAAATCGTCCATGTACAATCCCGTGGCGACAATGGCTTTAGCCTGAGGGTACGAGTCACCCTCATCCTCCGCCAGCTGCTTAATAGTTCGCAGCGCGTGAAAGGGGCTAGATTTGAGTCCAAAAACGACACGATTGAACTCATGAACTTGCAAAGGTTCCTGCGGCGAAAAACGATACAAGATGCGTTGGAAACGCCGATCAGGTTCTCGGACTCCAATGCTGGGAAACATCTGACGAATGTCTGATGAAAGCGCGATCGAAAACAAACGAAAATTAACTATAATGTTAAACAAATTCCCTTGTAGGTTCTGTCCACCATACAAGAGATCATTAAGCGAAACGCGGGTAGTAGTTTTACAACTACCATCGAGAACGACACGAAGTTTGGTTGTGACCTTATCATCTCGGATCACACCATGATGCGGAATGTAGTACGAAGGTTCCGAAGGATCAGGAATTGTAGGTGAAATATAGCCCTTCTCTAAATATTCTAGGATGACGTTGTCGTACGCGGCCTTTAAATTAGGAGAAGCTTGCATCTTCCTTTCCAAGCAGAGAAACCGGCGTTCACTTGCTTGACGTGAGTTGCCCAGGGATTCGACATCACCCTTGAAAGGCAAAGCGACTACGTATCGTCCGTCACTATTTCGAGTGGTAGTGCGGGCATAAAACTCCTCACATAATTTGTCATCTAGGCTGAGTACCGGGGGAACATTTACTTCTTCCAATTCCCAGAATTTTCGTATCGCTACGTCTAACGGCTCCGCGGTGCAACAATACGAAACGGTCGAATTGTCATCGATGAGAATCGGCGCCTTACCGACAATTACATAGCCGAGTACAGTTTGCAAGGCGATTGGAGACGCATGTGTAGGCTGACCTTGAACTCTGTTAGATAAGAGTAAGTGCGGGAAAGTCGAAGCACCGATCAATAATTGAATCGGATTTGAAGAAAAATATGTATCGTCTGCTAACTGTAAGTTTTTAAAATTATGCAAAAGCGAAACGTCAACCGTGGCAGTTGGCAAACGTTCAGTAATTTTATCTATTACGAATGACTCAATATTATAGTTTATATTACGATTGAAACGAGAATAAAATTTAATTTGTACGGAACCCTGTATTTGTTTACTAGCACCTCCTATGCCCCTGACGGTTGAACAGGCAGGTTTATTATTTATGTTCAAACCCAAAAGTTGACAACAATCCCGCGTGATAAAGTTACTTTGAGAAGCGCTGTCTAATATTGCGCGAACAATATGTTCTTTGCCAAAAGAATCTACTACAATAACTTGCGCGGTAGCAATCAATATGGTGGTTGGGCCCCGGTATAAAAAATTAATACGGTTTTCATCAGTCGCGCACAACGATATATCAGTCTGCTTCGTAGGTCTCTCAGCAGAGGGCGTGCGAGCGCCGGTCGACCTTGAACCGTGCGCGTCGCTCAATTTGTTGCCGAAACACAACAAACTATGGTGTTTAGAGCTACATTTTTTACAAGTGGACTTTGACCCACAAGCGGACACACGATGTTTTGGACTTAAGCAATTAATGCATAAATTGTTTGATTTCACAAACTTAAATCTCTGATCGGGTTTATAACTATTAAATACTTTACATTTATATACGTGATCATGTTTCTCCTTACACAAAACACACGCGGTAGGTTCGTTATCCGCTATACAGGTGTATGCATTAGTATGTTTGCGATTTGCAGGTGATTTATTGTTAGAGACTGTTGACGAAGTTCGTTCTAACACCTTTATATGCTCACGAACAAACTCAACTAATTCACTAAAAGATGGAATTTCGGAACTACTTGATTTTAATTGATGATTAGATTCGAATGCCCGTACAGTGTCTATGTCGAGTTTTTTAAGAGCGATATGCAATAAAATAAAATCAGCGTGGTCATGGACCTTTATGTTTTTAAACCCGGCTACCGACGTTGCGAATTTATCGAGAAATGATTCTAAAGTAGCCGGCGAACCTGACGAAATAGATTTAAATTCAAATAATTGATCTAGATATGAAGTTGCCGATTGCCGTTTATCTTCATACCTTTCACAAAGTGAATCGAATATAAGAGGGTAATTATCAGCTGACGGAGTAATTCCTGCACATATCGAACGAGCTTTGCCTGTTAATTTTCCAATTAAATAATATAATTTCTCGCATGCTGTTAGCGAACTATTATTATGCACGGCATTTCGAAAACTGGCGATGAACAGCGGCCAATTTTTAATATCCCCATTAAATTCGGGTATTTCAATCGGGGGCAAGCGAGGAGATTTCTTACATTCACTAGGTGCCTGAACCTGCAATTTCTTCTCTGCCCGCTTCACCCTACCCAGTAAATCTTCGAATGAAGAAAGTGCCTGATAGTCGACGACATAATCAGGATTTAATTTAAGTTCATGAGCGATTATATCGTCCAGCGCACATTCAAAATCAGTACGCAACGAATCTATTGTTTCACAGTCACACAAGAACGATTCTTTATCGAATTCCTCCGAATCAATATTTTTCAATTTATCGCAAATACGTTGCATACGAGAAAATATTCGATCTCTTTTTCCTAACAATCGTTTAAGAGTAATATCTGTAGGCGCCATCTAGCAACCTTCTAATAACGATAATTAAATAAATATGTAACACGCGAAATACGTTGTGAAAGCGATGTGAGCGAATAATTTACCTAAGTGGGTATTTATTTTTACAATAATGCGTCGGTGATTGAGCGCGAAGCGGTAATTCAACGGTAATATTTTAAAATAATGCGGGATTAAGCGAAATAACCAGTTATAGTAACGATTACTAGCTGGTGTTACGAATATACAACGGTTTTACCGAGAATTTAACTATATACCCACACCTGTCGGCGAGACAAGTGTTTGGTACAAAACTAATTAGAATACGAGTATTTTTTCCGACTACGAATGGCGAATGGTTATCACTGATTTCAATAACTATCCAGGCTCGTTAGGACCAAATGGAAGCGCGGGTTATGCTAAATTTTTCTAATTGCTAATTGGCTGTGAACGAAAGACATGGAAATTACGTTCTGCCGGGAACACAAGACAGAATGCAGATCGAAATATAGGAAGGATTGCACAATACCTTAATTCTCCGGGGACGTCCTCGCGGCTGAGGAGCGGCTGTCGAGTGCAGGCAACTGGAGCGCTCTGACGTGAGGTGCGCGTGGTGAGTAACCGATTGGCCACGAGTTTCAACTGCGGCCGCTTTTTATGCGGTCTCTCTCGTACTAAAGCGAGAAGATATGCGCGAGGAAAGGATGGAGATAGGACCTTTCACAGCCAATCAGATTAGTCGTTCAATGACATGAAGTTATAGATAAAAGACCTAACCGTTCTTTCCGCGCAGCGTAACCACTGTCTTTATGCACCGAATTAAATTAATTACGAATACAGAGTAACACTGCTCTAACTACCTAGTAGGCTGGCTGCAGATACTGGATATAGTGGTTAAGTATACTGAGTAACACTGCTCTAACTACCGAGTAGGCTGGCTGCTGTTACTAGATAAATTGGTTAAGTATACTGAGTAACACTGCTCTAACTACCGAGTAGGCTGGCTGTAGATACTGGATAAATTGGTTAAGAATACCGAGTAACACTGATGTTATGTACCGAGTGAGCCGGCTGTAGTTAAGTTAGTAAAACTGGCTAAATGCAGGCAACTTAACTCGGTCGTTACTAACGTAAGATACTGTGTTATTTCTAACCAAGTAAAATTGGCTAAATTCAGCCAACTTGACTCGGTCGTTACTAACTTAAGATACTGTGTTATTTCTTACCAAGTATTTTTAACCAATTTTAACGGTTAATATTTAACAAGTAATGTCAGCAAAGTTGACGTATTTGTTTTTAGCAACAAACTTTGCAGGTGCTATGTTGACAAACATGCTGGGTTATTTTTAACAGTATTTTATTTATTTTTAACCCTTACGTTTTTTGAGTGTATATAAAAGAACAGGGTTTTTTATTAAGACTCGACTACAGCCGAAACCGCTAAACGCAGTAACTTGAATTTTGGACAGCAGTTGCAGTCTACCGTGTAGGGAAGCAATAAGACGGGATTTTGCGAAAATCCTCCTCTAAGGGGGTGAAAAGGGGTGAAAACGTTTGTATGGAAAATCTTATTCCGTGGGTTTATAAATTTGAAACTTGCCACGAATCAGAACAATAGTAAATAAAAAAGATTGGCGCTATTATTTTTTTAAAACTACCCTCCATTGGTAATCTAGGTGTTGTTAAAGTTTGTATGGGAAAATCATAACGCGTGAGTTGATTAATGTGAAAATCAGTATTTATAAACTAGATCAAAAATTATTAAACACGTGTTTTTGGATTTTTCGAAAATCACCCCCCAAGTTAGTGAAAAGGGGTATTCAAGTTTAAAGGGGAGATTCTTTAACCGCTAAACGTGTAACCTGAATTTTGATCGGTAGTTGCAATTTATTATGTAGGTGAACATAAGAAGGGATTTTGCGAAAAAAATCCTCCTCTAAGGGGGTGAAAAGGGGTGAAAATGTTTGCATGAAAAATCTTATTCCTTGGGTTTATAAACTTGAAACTTGGTACGAATATGGGTATAAGTAAATAAAAAAGATGGGCGTTATTCATTTTTAAAAACTACCCTCCATTGGTAATCTAGACGATGTTAAAGTTTGTATAGAAAAATCACCCCCTAAATTGGTGAAAAGGGATGATTAAGTTTTAAGGGAAGTATTTTACTGCTTGCTTCCAAAATCCAATTATCTCTCAATCGAATAAAGGATGCGTATTTATTTATATTTCAATAATCAACCCCTAGCGGGATGAACATCGGAAAATTAGTTTGTCTACACTAATATTTCAAAAAAAGGAAAGATTTGATTGTTTGTTTGTTTGTATTGAATTGGCTCCTAAACTACTAGACCATTTTTAGATTTTCCAAAAGTATTCTTTATGAAGGGTGACCGGGCATTAAATTCACTGAGTTTGAAGTTAGAGACACGCGCAGACGAAGTCGCGGGCGGAGTGCTAGTTTAGATATAAATTGGTGTTTTACGAGTTAGAATTTCATATAAATTGGCAACATTGATTTAGGTATTATTTTATTCGCAACTAATTGTTCAGCCATCTTATCCGTTGAGCTTGAAATTTTGAATGGTGTGTTATGAATAAAAAAACCGGCCAAGTGCGAGTTGGACTCGCGTGAAGAGGGTTCCGTACGACGGTACCTATCACGTTTTTTTAAATCTGACCCAAATTGGTACGCAAAATATTGAGTGATTTACCATGTTATTTTAATATCATGGACTTCTTATAGGTTTTCCTATAATCTATAAGTAGAAAACTAATTTCTGTATTTTTTTTCAAAATTTTAGGTTCAGTAGTTTCGGAGATAGGGGGGGGGGGGGGAATGGTCAAATTTCATCTATTTTTCTTGAATAACTTGGAAACTATTTATTTTAAAATTACAAAAAAATACACTTAAGATTGTCTCAACAAGACCTTTATTTGATATGTCACACGATGCAGTTTTCAATACTTATATTTTTTTTAATTTCCCCTTCCCCCCAAAAATTACCTCCCATATACAGATATGGACTTCTTATAGGTTTTCCTATAATCTATAAGTAGAAAACTAATTTCTGTATTTTTTTCAAAATTTTAGGTTCAGTAGTTTCGGAGATAAGGGGGCAGGGGGGAATGGTCAAATTTCGTCTATTTTCTTGACTAACTTAGAAACTATTTATTTTAAAATTACAAAAAAAAAATACATTTAGATCTTCTCAACAAGGCCTTTTATTTGATAATGTCACACGATGCAATTTTCCTTTCCCACATACAGATTTCATCTATTCACGTCACACTTCTATGCTTGGGTCACAGGAATTGATATGTGTACCAAATTTCAACTCGATCGGTCTAGTAGATTCGGAGATAATTGACTATAAGCGACAGACAGACTGACACACGAGTGATCCTATAAGGGAACCCTAAAAACAGCTATTTAAAGATTTTGACTCGAATTTTCGACAAGGTAGTCAATTAGACCGTATATGTATAAATACTATTATAAATCCTTGTAAAACCTTTGATAGATTTTTCAGCCTTGCCTCTTGCACTGCTTTTACCCAGCCAAAACAAAAGTGTCAAGGGACGCTTTGGGGGACTGTTTTATGTAAAAATTGATTTTCAAAAAGTTTTGATGAATCACCCTGTTTTGATTAAATGATTTTCGGATTTTACATTTGCCAATCTTTAATGAAATTGTATGGTAAAAATCTTGTTTCGTTTCTGTAACATTTAAAGTAACGAGTTCTTAAAAAACTAGTCATTGTTATAAAATGATAAATTGACTTTTGAGACAAATCGGACTGCTCCCTTTAAAAACTTTTTCAAAAAAGTAACCGACTTCAAAAACAACAACAAAACAAAAAAAAAAGGTGTAATAACCTAATTAATAACTTCTTTCGGATGTCGGTGGCTTTATTTTTTTTTATTTATTTATTTCATTGATTTTTAGCCACCGACTTCCGAAAGAAGTTATTAATACGGTTATTTCACCCTTTTTTGTTTTGTTGTTGTTTATGAAGGCGGTTACTTTTTTTTTGAAAAAGTTTTTATTTTACCCTTTTTAGTTTATTAAATATTCAACCCAAATTCTTGTAAAATACAAAATTTTCTTACATATGCACTAATCTTGTAATCCGTCACAACATAAAAAAATCCATATTTCGAAAACTACTGAACCGATTTTGATGAAACTTGCAGTGTACCCTAAGTTGAACAATACCTAGTACAACAAAAAAAGAATTACTTAAATCGAACTTGTAGTTCCGGAGATATGCGTGCACAAACATAAAAACATACATACACTTATGAAATTTGGCACATTTGTTCAGACGCTGATATAGACTAACCACGAAAACTGGGCAGTTCTGATAATATTACATACATACGGGTCGAATTGATAACCTCCTTTTTTTGAAGTCGGTAAAAATACAAGTAAAAGAGTACAACCACTAAAATACTCAATCGCAACAACATGTGACATGTGATCGAGTGATACAAAACAACATGCAATCGATCGCGCACGTTATTGAGATCGGAATCGCATGCGAAATGAAGCGGTCAGACTCTCATCCGCTGCTGCAGCGATTCAAGCAACACATTTACGCTTTAAGACAAACTAGCGGGTCTAAAACGGCCTCTTTGCAATCAAAATCAAAGCATTTATTTCAAGTGGGCCAGTTACAGGCACTTTTGAATTGTCATAGACAAATAAAAGAATATAATTAAACATTAAAGTTAAAAGTTATGGTGCTACAGTCCCAGTCACAAGACATAAAAACTGTGAAAGTACCGTAGATGCCCGTTCCAAGAAGTAGATCTCTATGGAGAAGAACAGGCAAGAAACTCCATGGACACTCTTTTTAGATCGCCAAAATTATTACAGAACCTTTGTTACATCATT
Source organism: Agrotis exclamationis (assembly GCA_950005045.1). Classification (NCBI taxonomy): domain Eukaryota; kingdom Metazoa; phylum Arthropoda; class Insecta; order Lepidoptera; family Noctuidae; genus Agrotis; species Agrotis exclamationis. The sequence continues at coordinate 23,041,732 of OX465427.1, read as the reverse complement.
CATGTTGAGGTGGTACATTATGTGAGAACGATGTAGCAAGTTTTTTAATTAAAAGTGTCCATAGTAACTATTAAAACAAAGACAATTCAAAAACAAAATGATCAATAATTATTAAAATAAACCGTGGCAGCTAAGAGATGACCAGTCCCAACTGACAGCGCCCGTTCACGAACATGACACATGCATCAGCACCATTCAGCTCAACCATTTTGAAGGGAGCTAAATGATCCAACACACGCGCCACCATCAGCGAGACATTTGAGTGAGCATGACACACTCGCAACTGCCAGGGTTATTCAAGTCAACAAGAGACGTAGGTACCCAGTGAATGACAGCTCTAAAGTACATAGTACTCACACAATGTCGGCTATGACACTATATAATACAAGGAAGATTGAATCTATACAATGCAAATACAGTTGTACAATCTGACTGTGAATAGACATAAAGCATGGACCGAGTACCTATTAGTTGATTAAAATTGCTGTACTCTCGTACGACATGACAATCCGATGTAACATTACGGCACGATTGGCGCAGAGGCTAAGCGATCGACTGCAGTGCAAAGTGTCGCGGGTTCGATCCCCGCACGGGACAAATATTTGTATATAATAATAATATAATAATATTCCACAACTATCACACAACGCCATCTAGTCCCAAGCTAAGCAGAGCTTGTGTTATGGGTACTAGACAACTGATAAACATACTTATATATTTCTAAATACATACATATTATAGATAAATTACACCCAGACACAGAACAAATGATCGTGCTCATCACACAAACAATTGTCCTGGGTGGGAATCGAACCCACGACCTCCGGCATAGCAGTCAGGGTCACTAACCACTAGACCAACAGGTGCAAGTAGTTGTTCCGGGTCTGGGTGTTTGTGTATGTGAGTTTATATGTTTGTAAACGCACCCACGATACAGGAAGAAATTCATAGTGCAAGACAAATTCAAAAAAAAAAGAAAAGAAATAAAACATAGATAATATTATAATTTATTGCGATTCTGCTTGTGCCATTTTAATAATATTATAAAAATTGTTAACTGCCGTTCCTTGAAATTCATGACGTGAATCATTAAGAATATTGCAAAGTGGCCGTATTAGACCCGCAGAGATCACAGATTTACAGCCGCTGTAGCAATTGAAGTGAGGTATTAAGTCTTCACGACATACGAGAGATCGATTTAGGTTAGATTCGTATCTCAGTAACTGTAAATACGGACTAATATTATAAAGTGAACAAGCCTGGTTTTTTAAATTTGATTTTTCTGAGCTTGACGTGATATTCTGGAATAGTTTTCATACCGGATAGTACTGAATTCAATTTGCTTAGCGCAAAAAAATCTCCGATCTCCGTTATAATTCCGTAGTATTCCGTAGTATCCGTCATCTCCGTAGTAATTCTAAAGATTCCAATATTTCTCAACCTCTTGTAATACAGAACTGGTGAACCGTGAGCAGCATAATTATTATTTTAATTTTTCTCCCAATTTATTGTCGATGTTTTTTTTTGTCGAAAATAGATAATTTGTGCTTTCTTTCTTTCCTCGGAACCGAAGAAATTACGTTATTCTACAAATATCAATTTTTAATAATCTAGAAAACATCTTTGATTTCCAGGAATCATACTTTACCTCTGAACTTTGTACAAACAAAACGTGTTTGCCACTTTTAATTTCTGTTGACAAAAGATACCGTGGGTGTGAATACAATTTACAGCTAGAGTATTTCTGTAATACCCGGAGTTTCTATTAATAGCGTATTCGTTTGAACATCTTACTTACTTAGGTGCTCGGTAGAAAGGTAGTCGCATGTCCTTTCCAAGATAATTACTTATCCGGCAGCTCCCTCTATGCACACATGAGCATTCTTACAGGATTCCGCATTGTATAGGGTTGTTGCGTCAAGGTGGTTAAAATGTCGGATGTTTTCGACTGTATCAGTCTCGATTTCATTATCATGTTTAGCTGGGTTGTTTTATTCATCTTCTTGCTTTGTAAATACTTCCTTTACGTGGACCTGTCTTGTGTTACCATTCAATATTTTAAATTGTGATGGTATTTGCATTATTGTTGTAAGCTACACTAAAGACTTTGAGCTCTTCATCTCGAGACTTTGTTCTTTCTCATTTAGGGCTTGTTCTAACAGGCACTACACTCATAAGACTTTATTTCTTTTTCTAAAATCTATGTATTGTACCTACTAAAAATTTATACTTAATGAATTAGTTGCTGGTTTTATATTAACGAAATAATTATTGACTGTCTTAAATTCATAACTTCTTAGGTAATTTTTTCATTAGATTGTCTCTAAGAATAGTGTTAATGCAACATCTGACAGTGGTGTTCAAGTAGCAAAATTTTAATTAAACGGTTTATTTAATATTGAATTTGAGTTTTCCTATAGTCTTGGTGTGCCAGCCCTAGTCTACAGACGAGCTCTTTAGTATGGAAACTAGATGACGCTTTTTCCATATCATTTGTACAACTATCCGGCTTGTACTTGTTTTTATTTTGTGCTCAAGCTAATGAATTCTAAAATTGTTGTGTGCTAAATAATGACGTTTCCGCGTCGAATACTTCATGTCAAGATGACTAGATGGTTCGGATAGATATGTTCACTTTCTAATTAGATTTTAATTAAAGAAAATAATTCTGGTGTATTGGTTGTTGAATCTTTTTAAAAGTATCCGGCCAGCTGTGGTTGAAATAAAAACGGTAGCTTGATTTACTTAAATGATAAGACTATTTCTAATTATATTTGACCTCAATTGCTGGGACACCTTAGTTTCTTCGTTAACGTGTGTCACTTTTTAAACCTAGACAAGTATTTTATTGGAGAAAATGCCGTCTAGGAATTTACCATTAATGGATGAACAGTGCGCACTACAGATCTTTACCAACTGATATGGAATGGGAAGCAACCACCTCCTTCTGCGAAGCATCAATGTTAGCGCAAGAGGACTAAGGAAGGGGACATCTTCTACCTGACGCCCCAGCCGCTGTGGAGACGCCCAGGGCAGCATCAGGCATTGCGAGGCGGTTTTCAGCACCCGTAGGCGCGGTCTTGCGGATCGCCGGGTCAAAATAAAAATGAAATCATTTATTTTAACTAGGCCAATTATAGGTACTTTTGGATTGTCAAAAGACATAAAATAAGACTAGTACAAAAATAATTATGGTGCTACAGTCCCAGTCACAAGATATAATAATTGGGTCAAAATCAAAATAATTGCTCATTTCATAAATGTTACTTTTATGTTACAATAACATAAAAATAACATAAAGGAAAACAAGGGCTGCATTCACAGTTGTAAATAAAAACAGTTTTTTTATTCAGACATACAAAGTCGTTTTACGTATTGATCCCAAACTGATATAATTATCTCATATTGATATCAAACTGAAATACTTGTCTTTGCCAACGACACGGCAATGAGGATTTTAGTGTGTATCAGTCAAAACACTGACTACGACCAAAAAAACATGTTTATTTTTTATTAGGTACACTATTTGTTTAATATTTTAAAAGCATGCTGTGGACACGCCTTAACCCAATTTTATGTAACGTAACATAAAAAAATGTTACATAAGTGTGACATAAAGGAAGAAATAAGCATGTTTTTCTACAGACTAACCTCAAATTACAGAACATAATTAACTCGATCGTTGCAGCTAATTAGCGACAGAATAGCACTAACATAATAGTTTCCTGACAATACGAAATAGTTTAAAGTTACTTACCTGACGTATTTTTTCAATTTACCAAAAATAAACTGTTGTATTGTTTTTTTTTCGACACACACTTTACAATCATATTTTTGCCGAGAAGAAAATGGCTGCTGCCCTATGATTGGTCGCCGGAGGTTCAGACAGTGACAGCTAATGTTGTCAGTATTAAAGTTTAAAAAAATACCTTTTTTGCGACTAAATAATGCGTTACATAAATGAAATAACATCGATGAAGTAATTTTGAGACCAGTTTTAGTTTTTATTTAAAACTATAATTTATATTTCAAATGATTTTTTAAGGATTCTACTCATATTTTACAGTGTTATTTAAGAGGATAGCCAATTTTGTTTAATAATAAATATACTACTTTTAATATTTTTTCAAGTTTAAAATATCAGTGCTGGAAGTTGGACACACGTTTTTTGTAGGAAGATCAGAAGACACGCCTTTAAAAATGCCACAATATTTAAAAAACGAGGTATCAACTACCAACAATGACATTTTTATTACAATATAAAGAAGGGCTTCTTTGTAATTTTCAGTATTTTATTAATATTGCCCTGACAGTTTTTTAGTAGAAATTAAGGAAAAGTTATGGACAAATAAATTTTCTGAAATGAGCAATTATTTTGATTTTGACCCAATTGTGAAACTACTGATCTTTATGAAGAAGAATGGCCAAGAAACTCCATGGACATTCTTTTTCAAGGTCGTCATCCGATAAAGGAGCAGGCCCGAGTGCCTACGACTCACGGCTCACGTAGCTATAAGCCAACTGATGGTTCCATGATTGATTACGAATGAACTGAGGCCTTATCATGAGTTTTCAGTTATTCTGCTGGAACTTTTACATTGTCAATTGACAAATTTCAAGGAAAAAATTAGTTCCTTCTTCGCACACCAGAGGCGCTGTTCCATTTTTCCATACAAGAAACTCTGTAAATACTGGGAAGACGCTGTAAAGTAAACTAGTGAAAACTCGTGATAAGTACCCTTAGCTAACCCTTACGAAGAAGGAACTAATTTTTTCCTTGAAAATTGTCAATTTGAAATTGTCAAAGTTCCAGTTTACTTTACGTCTCAAATACTGAAAACTCGTGCTAAGGGTAAAGGGCTCTGTTATTTCTGTTAACTAACTGTCAATTTACTGTTAACGATGCCGAAATATCGGAAACTCAAAATAAATAATAAACGTGGTAATCCCATTTTAAGATATAATAATGACCATGTCAATGTAAAAACTTAGATAAAAACACCGACCGAATTGAGAACCTCCTCCTTTTTTTGAAGTCGGTTAAAAATTAAAACCTGTTTAGCACTTAGTAATACAACTCCCCCTAACGTGCCACTAGATACATAATTAAACATAACAATTATCTACTTATTACTGTAATGCCTGATTGCAATTTGCTCGCACTAATTATATGGCAAACGTGTTTAGTCTAATTTGCTAACAATAAATACGGCTCTGTTTTATATAATTTACTGATTAACTTTACGTTTACATGTTTTTGATGGGTAATGGTGTCTATGGTTTTCCGTTTTTCGTTATGGGATTTTAGGCGGGAAATCGTTTCAATAGAAAGGCGCGCTTTTCAGTTTTAAAATATTTATTTGTTAATTTTGTACAATTTCTTTGTAAAATCTTATTTCAATAGTTAGTTTTAAGTGTTAATATATATTGTAGTGGTTTAGAATGGCGAAAAAGAGAAAGCTGAAGGAGGGGGAGCCGCCACCGCCGGATCCTCAGCAGGTATCAACCGATTCCGACTCGGCGGAATCGGTGGTAACGTGTTCATCCTACAGGGATGTAAATAGGAATAGGGACCCTAAGGATAAATATGCTGTTTATAAAGTAAAGGGTTACAGTCGGCAGTACCCAGAGGAAACAACAAAAAAGGAGCTGGTTGTTTTTTTAAATCATATCGAAGAAAACCGTTTTTTCACCGACAGGGATCGCATGGCGTTGTCGAAAGGCATACGCGAACACGGCGTTTCAGGCGTCTTGCACATGCGATCTATAAATAAATATAAGGTTGGCATCACCTTTGATTTGCCAAATAACGCTAATATGTTCCTAAAAAATAAAAAAATATTAGATCAGTTGTGTCTTAAAGCATCCATCCCTACTGTCGATACAGAGGTTACTGGAGTACTCACTTCAGTTCCTATAGATATGTCTAACGCAGATATATTTTCATTAATAGGCAGCTCTAAAAATGTTGTACAGGTCAGGCGCTTTATGCGCAGGGTAAAGAGTATTGGCAGTGTAGAATTCGCACCTACACAAGCGGTCGCTGTTACCTTTGCATCCACTATTCTCCCAGCTTATATATACTTGGACTCATGGCGCCACGAGGTGAAAACTTATATTCCACCTGTTAAGCAATGTCTTAAGTGTCTACGGTATGGTCATATTGCCAAATTTTGTCGTAATACCGAGGTATGTTCAATCTGCACATTAAACCATAATTTCAAGAAATGTCAAGTTGACCCTAAGGATGCTAAGTGTGCAAACTGCAAGGGTGATCACATAGCTATTTCCTCAGCTTGTCCAATAAAGAAACAAAAAATTGAAGAAAATAAAATAAAGTCAAGAAACGCCACATATTCTGATCTTTTCAATGTAAATGCTTTTCCAGCTATAACTGCAAAAAATTTAGATGTACAAATTAATAATTTAATGAAATCTGATAAATTTATAAATATCTTAGTAGAAACAATAACCAAAATTGTTAGTAATAAAGATGTCCCTATAAACTCGTCTTCAATTAAAGATGTTTTAAAAACAACTCTAAGTAACAAAATTTCCTCACCTCCATAATGGATTTATCAAATTTAAATATAATGCAATGGAATGCACAAAGCCTCAATAGCAACAAACATATATTTATCAATTTCCTCTATACACACAATATTCATATTGCAATAATTAGTGAAACATGGTTCAAACCTGAACAAAACTTTAAAATTAAAAACTACAATATTGAAAGAAATGATTGTGGTAACAAACACAATGGAGTTGCCATTATTATTCATAGAAGTATTAATTACACTAAAATAAACACTTATTTTGACAATTCTTTACAAAATATTTGTGTAAAAGTTCTAATTAATAATAAGGAAATAAGTATAGTCAGCTTTTACAGTCCTTCAATTTCTAATCCAGCTTTCAATAAAGATAATTTTGATTCATTGGTCAAGTCTATTCCTGGTCCTTTTATATTTGCTGGGGACTTCAACGCTCATCACACATCTTGGGGTTGTGGTTCAGATTCTTCACGCGGTCGAAATATTTTAGAAATCATTGATGAAAATAATTTAATTCTTCTTAACAATGGTCAGGCAACAACAGTTGGCTCTTTATCATGGCGTGCGAATGCATTGGACTTGACTTTAGTTTCTCCATCATTGGCACTTAATTGTGAATGGCACATACATGATAGTCCTCTTGGTAGTAGTTACCACATTCCTGCAATTATAAAAGTAATAATGAATAATAGTCAAAACGATTCTTGTAGAGATTGTTCTAATACTGAACATTTGCCTGTCTATCCAAATTACAAAATGGTAGATTGGCAAATGTTTAGCAATAAGGTGGATGAATTATTAGTTGATTTTAAAACAGATAACATTTGTCCTCTTGACTTATATTATAATTTTTGTACAATTTTACGCACAGCTGCTGCAAATTCCATCCCAAATTGTAATGTCAATATGAATACCAGCAATCGCTCATGTCCCACAAATAGGAGTAAAAGACCTTCCCTTCCTTGGTGGAATCAAAAATGTACAGAGGCTGTATCAAATTTCAAAACAGCTTACATCAATTTTAAAAACAATCCATCAGAAGAAACACCTATCTACATTTTAAAAGACTGCGTGCACTTAAAAAATTAATTATAAAAACTGAACGACAAAAAAGTTGGTTGTCTCTATGTGAAACTTTTAATAGATGCACGCCAATATCTGTTATATGGAATTTCATGCGTAAATATAACAAAACGTTTAATTTTAATAACCATGAAAACGACGCCTGGATTTTAGATTTTTTGAAGAAAAGATCTTGGGGCATTAGATACAAAATCTGGTGAATATTCACCAGATTTTGTATCTAATGCCCCAAGATCTTTATTCAATAATACAACCAAATCCAGCCATAGTTTTCTGCTTGATCCTTTTACAATCAGTGAATTAATATCCGCCATTTCATCCCGAAGAGACACTACTTATGGTCTTGATGGCATGCCATACATTCTATTTAAAAAACTCAGCATTACTGGTTTAAAAATATTCATGACAGTTCTGAATTTGCTATGGGAAAACAATATTATACCCCAAGACTGGAAAGTAGATTGCCTTGTACCAATTTTAAAACCCGACAAACCCAAATCATGTCCTGATTCTTATCGTCCCATAGCACTTACTTCTTGTGTTGGTAAACTATTTGAACAATTGTTGAAGCAGCGTTTAGAGTTTTATGTTGAAAAACATCATATTCTACCTTCTAACCAATTTGGTTTTCGTAGAAATCGGTCGGCTAGAGAAAGTGTCTGTCAATTACAGCTTGATATACATTATGCTATATTGGCCAATGAGAATTTGGTTGGAGTTTTCTTTGATGTCGCTGAGGCTTTTAATAGCGTAAATGTAGATATTTTATGTCATGAATTATTACAAATAGGGATCGGTGAAAAATTTATAATTTGGGTCAGAAACTTTTTGTGCAACAGAGAAGTATTCGTTAAATTTAATAGACATCTTTATGGTCCTAGAGTTGCATCAAAAGGAGTTTGTCAAGGAGGTATATTATCACCGTTATTATTTATATTGTATATACGTAGATTAAATTTAATTTTAGGGTCTCAGGTTAAAAATTTACAATTTGCAGATGATTTAGTAGTTTATGCTTCTGGAACCAATTTATCGCAGGTTGTTCAAATAGTCAATGATGCCCTGTCAAATTTGTACAAATATTTCTCTTATCTTGACCTTAATGTCAATCCATCCAAGTCTAAAGTAGTTGTATTTGGTAAACAGTGTCATAATATGCCCCTCGTGCAATATAACAATTGTGCATTGTCTATTTCAAAAGAAGTCAAATTTTTAGGAGTTCTATTTTCCCATAATTTAACATGGAACAATTACATTAAACATATTATTAGTAAAGCAAATAAAGCTTACAATATATTAAAATCTTTAGCTGGTTCATACTGGGGTGCAGACCCAAAAATTTTGCTACTGCTCTACAAATCTTTAGTTCGTAGTCATTTTGAATATGGTTTTTATTGTTTTGCTGCAGATACTAAAATTGTAAATAGTCTAGATGTTCTGCAAAATAAATGTTTGCGTGTTATCACTGGGGCATTCAGAAGTACTCCTATAAATGCAATGCAGATTGAATGTAATGTTCCGCCATTAAAAATTCGATTTCATTACCTGAAAGAAAGATTTATATTAAAACTTTATAGCGTATCCAATAATAGTCTTTTAGTCAATTTGTTGCAATCAAATCCCTGTTTGGGTATAAAACCATTTTATATGTTAGAAGACCTTCATAATTTTATAAATTTTATTAAAAATAAAAATATTTATCAATCACAACATATTCTGCCTTGTTATCAAGGAACATTTGCTGCTAAATTTCCAGAAATAAATATAATAATAAAAAACAAAAAGGACCTCTCTTCAAAGGAGGAAGTTAATGCAGTATTGTCAAAGTGGCCAGATCATAAATTCGTGTACAGTGATGGCTCGAAAAATGATAGAGCAGTGTCTTTCGCTATTTATGAGCCAATCTCAAACATCGGTTTAGGTCGAAAAATTGACAAAAATGCTAGTATTTTTACAGCTGAAGCTGTTGCTATTTTGAACGCTTTAAAACATATTAAAAATTCCAATTCAGGCCACAGCAGGTGGTTTGTAGTAAGTGATAGCATGAGTGTACTAAAAAATCTGGCAAATAATAAACTACATGCTAACACTAATTACATCATTTACTTGATAAAAGATTTATGGATAGAATTGTCTTATTCTAATATCGAAGTTGGATTTGTTTGGGTACCTTCACACATTGGTGTTACAGGAAATGAAAAGGCAGATTATCTGGCCAAAAAAATTGTTGATCTAGATGAATTGATTCCGAATACTGATATGAGTGTACCCATACCACATACAGACGCAGTTAGTCTTATAAGACAGCGAATGTATCGGGCGTGGGGGAGACACTCATACCAGTCCACACAGGTAGAAAATAAAGGCACTTGGTTTGCTACTTTGGATGTACAAATAAACTCCATACCTTGGTTTTGCAAGAATATCAAGTTTATAAATAGAAAATTTTATTCATTTATTTGTCGTATGCGTTTTGGTCACTGTCGTTTAAATTATCATCTTCATCGTCTTAAAATGGTTAACTCGCCATATTGTGAGTATTGTCAATTGGAAAAAGTTCAATCTTTACATCACATCTTCTTTGAGTGTTCGTCTTTCAACATTCAGCGCCTTGTGTTGTCGGATGAACTTTTGAAAATTTATAAAAAACCTGATATGGTCCCGCAACGCATTTAGGAGCTACTTATGAATGCCTCAACCTATATATATTTGTACAAATTTATATTAGAAACTGTAAATGAAATTTAGGTTATGCTTTTATATATTTTATGCATTTATGCTAAACTTTATCTAAACCTTCTAAATTGTTTATGTACATAGTTCATGTATTGGTTTTGTAGGATAAATTTTGTTTTAGGGAGATAAGTAGCAATTTGTTTGCAGCAATTTGACATGTTTGTTCAAGTCATGTTTGACTTGACAATGACGTATAACTTGGATTTGATATAGTTAAAAACTAATTATTAAAACGGACATGAATAATTACATTGCATGGACTTATTACGAACGACGATTTAAAACAAATTACTAAAAAACTATGAGCACACAACAACGAAAGACAATATTAAATAAATATATCACGGAAGAAAATATTGAAACGAAAGACTAGGCAGTAAGGTCGAAAGACTATAGCCTTCCCATATGGGTAAAAAAAAAAAAAAAAAATTTCGTTATGGACGCTTTGACTTATCTGTCTGTTGTGTTATTTACAATTATGATCTCTTTTTTATCACGCGTAGTTTGACATCGTAAGAACGGGTTTTTCGGCAGAAGAATAGATAAAATGACAGAATGTACTTTGTATAGAAATAACTATACAGAAAGACGAAATTAATACTGCTAAGGGTCTATTTGCACCAAGCTGAAAATATTCACGCACTTTTGATGTCACTAAATACAGGATAGTACATAGGTACGAGTACTAGTAAGTACCTGCCTTTTAGGATTTTTAAGAGGTATGTAGTGGTCGCCGGAAGATGCTGGATGCAGGTCGCTTCCAACCGGTATATATGGAGATCTAAAGGGGAGGCCTATGTTCAGCAGTGGACGTCCTATAGCTGAGATGATGATGATGATGTATTGGTGTGACTCGTAATAACATTATTTATGTTTAAGTTGGGTGTTCATTTCAACTGCACCTTTAGCACATTATCACTGAAATTCCTGCAGTCTTCTTGGTTTTTTTTTTCTTTTTTTCTCGTCAATACACAGAAACCCTCATCATATTTCTTTTCTTGACCGCAGTTTACATGTGCTGATCGATTTAAGATATTTAAATCGATCAGCACATGTAAACTCTCAATTGCAAACACGAGTACTTCATTCAACAGAAAATTAGCCAACATTCCACCGAAGGAACTTAATCAAAGACAACAAAACCCATTAATACTGAACCGATTTGTAAAGAAACATAAAACAGTCTAGACAAGTGTTTAATTATCATACGCTTCGCATTTTGGCTGCAACAGTTCTAAATCAAAATAAATTATGGCTAACAACAAACCGAAATAATAACTTTATCGTCCATAAGAGGGAAATTATTGCGGACACTGAAAAAATGTAATATGTAAACCTGGTTTAATAAATCTAACGTGTCTATTTGCATGTCGGTGTACGCGCTAATTCATGCGACCATGTTTTTGTTGCTAGTACATGCACCAGTATTTTGCGTGTTTCATAGACGAATTTTAGTGTTTTTTTTTGCTGTGAAATGTATTTGGCAGGTGGTTGTTGAATTAGTTTTTTGATAATAATATACACCGTGTTCTTCACGTTATCCATAAACTTTAGCAAATACTTCTATGGCTTTTACAAATCAAATCCAACAAAGGAAGTAGTACTTAAAAAGGCTTCGTTACAAAGATATTTGTAATTTCATTTAATGAAATTTAATTGAGCTATGCAGTGAGAAAGTATCTTAATTTGAAATCTATCAAATACTATTTGCATTTCATTTGTTTCAGCCCGCCAAATGTTATGAATGACGTTGCCAATTCGGATAAAGAGGCATGCATATCGGGTTATTTACGTCTAGGTATTTAGTTTGTATGAAAATTAACAAAAAATAAAAAATAAGAATTTATTAATGTGTCCATAATGAAAAATGCTTACTTCCGTGGTTTGAACATCTGGTCGAAGTTTATGTATATCGTCCGGAACACGGTGTATAGGTACAAAGTCGCGGAACGTTTGAGAACGTAATCTAACGATATGATATGGGTTACACATATATTTCATGTCCATGGAGTTTCTTATCTATTCTTCTCCTTAGAGATTTACGATTACAGTACTTGAGTTATGAAGCCTTGTGACTAGGACAATAGGACGTACTATAAGGTAGTTCCATTCTATGTTTTTTTTTGGAAAATTCAAAAGTGCTTGTCAGCAAATTTAAATAAATGGTTTGAGTTTGATTTAATGCAACTTTTCGAACTCATAAATAATTACTGCCCTACTGAGAAACAGGAATGAATTTCTTTTACCTCTAAGCAGCAGCAAAGATATTGTTGTGATTCTTAAACATGAAGAAAGTTGATTTTATTTGGCAATGTAAATGTAGGACCCACATTTTTCCTTTGAACCACAAAACAACATCTGAAGTAAAGGGATAATCAAGAATACATGCTAGCATTAAAATATTAACTCGCCTTAATTTCCTACAGATACTACTCATAGCAACAACTCAAATATTACCGCCAAACAAAAAGCAACCTGATGTCCTTCTGCAAGCAATAACTCTTCCTCATAATATTTCCAGTACTCCAACCACTTCTGGAAGTAATAATTTAAATAAAGATAGTGCTGATCATAAAGTAGTGGTCATGCGTTACGACCGCCGCGTCGTGACCATTTGCATGGATGGTCGTTCATGCGACCACAGTTTTTATGTAAAGAAATTGCCACTATTTTGAAATGTTGCAAGGATTAGAGAATCTTGCTTGGTAAGTTTGCCCGATATTATTTCATTGTTTATTTTATTCCATAGCTTGACTCTTCGCTGCAAGGTTACCTGATTGTTCGTCTTCTATAGACTTCATCCCACCAGCCCCCATCTATCATTGGATATCTAGACGCACTGCCAGTTATTATCCCTACTTTGTTGTCAGCCAATTTGCACTGATCATTTCGAACTTTCATTTTTTTATAATGCGTACAGCAAAGGAGTGGAACTCTCTACCTACGTCTGTATTTCAGAACGCAATCTATTGAAGAAACCTAATCTATTGAAGGATAAGAGTGAACAGGCTTCTTCTGGGTGACCTCGCTCAATCGTCGACTCTTTCTATGTCACCTCTGACCTTGACTAGGGTCAAGAAGAGCGCATCTTAAATAAAAAAATCCTCTTCTTCCACTTTTATTCTTCTTTTATAATAATTTTACTTTTAGTTTGCTGTTTCGACACTCCACCTGTATCCATTCAAATTTTTTGTTTACTGCGAAATCCAGTAAAATATCATATGTATATTTTTTTATTAAACATGGAAACATAATTTAAAGCTCAATTCAACATGCAGCAACATTATTTTTTCCGTCGGATGTCAAACGAAAATAAATAGTCAGAGCATGGTCACCCTGTATCACGGTCGGCATCGCAACATTATAAAGTTAATTATTGCTAGTGTGGCAACACTCGCCGGAATGTCAGGTGTTAATAGACATTTGCATACCATTGTGATAATCAGTGTTAGGAAACTCTTTGAAAGAAACTCGTTAGTTGTTGGCTGGCTGGTTAGAGGCTAATTGTGCTGTCATTATGTAGAGGCCTGCTGGAGTATGTTACTGATCCTTGTTAACCTGGGTTTGCAGAATTCTTCCTTTAAACTCTTCTAGCAGCCTAGAAAAATGTCAATAGACGTTTTTCAATTGCGAGTAGGGGCTTCTAAATCTGAGTCTCTTGATCCCTCTGAGAGTTGTTATATGCCATCTTTGCGTTACTAAACCCCGTAAATCACTTGATCTGCTTAGACATCAAGACTTTCTCCAATAATCTGGTGATCAGCAAATCCCATCCTGTCTGCATATCATTACCATCACCAATCCTTATTTAGATCAGCTTCAAAGACAGGTGCAACCATATCTTCAGTACATTACCCACGCTTTATAAATCTGGCTCCACAAAAGAAATCTCAACATCCATCGATTGAAATTTAAGTCAACCCGTGCTGTAGTAGCGGCCGCTAATTCAAGCGTACCCATTTTATTTATGTCTTCATACGCGCCGCCGATAGGCCCTAATTACGCCGCCGACGCAAAAACGCTAATCGCGCATCGTACACATACGGACGCACCCTTAAAAACGATTTACAGTGTTGCTGCTACATTTCGAACTCGACTTTATACCTTTGCTGTCAAATTCGCATTTCAAATGTAGTTTCTAGCTCTTAAGACGTTGTTGAAGTGTAGTGCTACATGTAAATCGCGGTCGTAAAGCCTTATATGAATTTTCTGAACCCGCTCCGAATTGATCTTTATCATCACCACATAAAGTACAAGTCTCAACTTCGTGCACACCAAAGAGAGTTACAACGTTTTCCTAATTCGAATCGTAAAATCTGGAGCTGTTGGATTATGGTTTCAGCAAAGCAAAGGAGAAGGTTGAGATTTGAACATGCTGATCTTATAGATATAGGCTGATTGCAATACGAGATATAGCGATGCGCAGGAGAAGCGTTAATGAGCGCTGGTACCTTCGGATTCCTCGCCAGCAATGTTAGTATATCGGCTTTTGTCGGCACCATGCGACTTTTTGCGATGTCCAATGATAACAATGACCGGCAAGAACGAAACGAGATAACGAGAAATGTGATAATGTTCTCGTTAATTAATTAATGTTTTGCGCTACATTAAGTTAATGCCTGTGTTGCTGGTTAGATTAGGTGTTAGTATGAGGAATTTTAGGAAAAGGTTGTAACTGGTGATAGCCAATGTCTAACTCCAGACGTATTAAAGCATCCAATCCAGCATAACATTGCATGAACTTAATAAAGTAATTCCTTGATACTGTTCCTCCAAATGTGACTGTGAGTATGGATGCTCCAACTCGACCTACCCGACAGATTTCTCAGAAGCTGATGAAGACCGTTTTAAATCAAAAATTGTAGCAAAAGACCATATCATCCACATAAGATTTTAAAGACTTTGAAGATTTTGAAAATAATAATCGCTTAGATTAACTTACTGAATAAATACTAGAATTCAATAGTTACGGTAATAAATAGTAATAAACAACACGATTATAATAGTTTCAAGAACGAATGCTAATTAGAAAGTGGGTATGCAGATGTGTGTGCGCATGCTAAATTGCGGCGAAGCAATAAATCAACTATTGATTAATGAAGATTGTTTTTTTAGTACCTAGAAGTAGTGGTGAATTGAGTCGTTTCCTAATGGAATGGTTGGTTTATTTTCAGGAGGTAAGCAAGACAGGTCAAAAGTATATCACGGTATTTTTGTTTTGATTTTTGAAAGACTTCTTGGTAGAACAATTCTACCCTCAAATAGTAAATAAAAAGCTTATAACAGTAAACAATATTCGAATGAATGTTGCTGAACTGTCCAAAATTAATAGTTTTATCCTTATTGATGAATTTCCGAAGTTTAAGATATTTACAGACAGAGAGACAGAAGAGAATTACACCCAGCTTTAGGTGGTCAAAGATTGAAGAAGAGTGAGAAAAAATGTTGAAGTGGTTTACCCAGATTCCGCTCTCTTTTAGTACGCGGGTTAATTTATCCAAGCAGTTTTTTAAAATATTCAGATATCCTATTGACAGTAAAATTTGGCGGTGACTGTTTAATTTAAGACGTATTCTTGATTGTAGCAAACAAAAACAATCTAGGATTCTTCGGCACACACATAATAACAATATCAAATGATAGCTTTCAACCAAACCCTATCACAGCAAACATTTATAATTATTTATCGATATCCGTACGATCAGGGTTCAAGTGTGGTGGAATGGAGTCATTACACCGCCGGAACGGGTCCAGAGCACTGCAGACTCGGACCCTTAATTACGGAACATAAGTCAGTCGTGCCGTGTTTGTTTCACTCTTTGCGCTAATTTGTTTTAATGCTATCTGATCCTGTGGTTTTTTCGTAGGGTTGAGTAGTGAAATGTAGAGGATGCAGTTATGAGATGCAGAGGAATGAGAAGCAAAGCGCTAGAAAGAAATGTTCCTGTAGTTTTGAGATAAATATAATAAGTGTGAAAGAGAATGTGTTAAATTATTGAGATGGGAGGAACACAATCTGTTGCGGCAACTCCGTGATAATTATGATGATCAAGGCGTTATTAGAAAAGAAGGAGTAGCAAGAAAAGATGGATGAATTATATGAAACAAGATGCAGCTGTTAATGAAACCTGTAACAGCAGATTAGTCAAATGTTAAAAAGATGACGATGTTACTGTACTGCGACAGCTACGGATTGAGGCACGTTAGAGATGCTAGTTGAATCTTTCATAAGACAATCATTATAAACTAAAAAGAGACTGTTTATTGAGAAATAGGAAGAGGAGGACTTTATTCAAAGCGGGAACGCGGAAATGTGTTTGATGATTTTGACAACCCTATGAAGGTTAAGGCAAAAACAAATCTATATATAGTACCTACAAAAATAAATGTCCCAATCCATTGCTTCTTATCAATAACGGAAGCTATCAATGAACACTTGATAACCAGCAATGAAAGGAAAACATTACTAACAGTAGTACTTAAAACATTAACTTTTATAAATATTCTCCATACATTTTATAATTGACTGTTTATCGAAGATAGTAGAAGATAAATGACTATTATTTTAACTGAATGCAAAGAATACAATTTTAACGTGTCATTTAGTGTGAAAATAATTTATTGATACATAATCATAGTCATTAAAGTTTTATGAGATGAATTCTTAGAATTGAATTTAATTGGCAGTTGTGGCAAGTTTAAATCTCTGCAGAGATTTAAAGTTGCCACAACAAATCACAATATAATTTAAAGTAGTATGGTAATAAACACCGCTCCAGCTCTATGTGCAATTCTACCTACTATATCTTGAAGGACCTGTGCTAAAACCTGTGTTGTCGTATAGTAATAGTTCTTGTCCATGCTCAGTTAAACTTGAATTTTAGAATCAACATCCCGATGAAGGGATCTCATGTTGAGAAAAGCTATTGAGAACCATTTACAAACACCCATAACATAAAGTCGATACGCATATCATCAGAACTCCAGGATTCATTACCACTAGCAACCGCCAACAAGCAACTGACAAACTTTTTTATTTTCCATCCGAAGCAAGGCATCACGCCATACAACCTATATGATCCGACATTAAAATCGTACACGGCACATCCGGAGATATCATAATTAAGTCTTACGGGCCGTGTTCAAATTAAATTATGTACGAATTAAAGGTAACGGCGCAATAAATCGGATGCTGCGCAGGCGCCGCCGTTACGCGCCTTGTGATGTATCGCCCGACACACCTATGCGATACCGGCTGGACCGCTGCGTGGTATAAACTGTAAGGATATTCATGGATCATTAAGCGAATAATTTCCTATCAGTGAACTTTTTAACGTTAGGACATTGATAGACCACTTGCTTTTGTTATTTTTTTTTTTCATTTTGATCTAATCTTTCAAGCTCATGGTTTTCTACAATAATGCTACTGTGTTTGCCTCTTTTCGTGATGATTTCAAACCAAAATTCTGCACATTCATCTTCGGATAAAAGTCTGTTCATTGACCGTTATCGGATTTTAATGTCTTAGGGGGTAAAGGAAGCTCACACTATTTCTTCTTTATGAGATTACTCATTTAACCACTTCAGAGTTGTAATGCTTTAATAGCAATGTTTTTTACTAAATTCTTCAATGGTTTCATCCAGATTGTCAATCGCTTTAAGTTCCTCTCTTATCCCATCCCACAAATGAGAATACAACTTAATCTGCGCACCGCGGCTTCCATTTAGCCGTGTTTGTTTTATTTCCAAGAATCAATAAACAGCTCCGATCATATTGGATGCGGACTATCGCCAAGCTGAAACAGATCCCCGATACGCTCAGCTGCGCGCTTTTTGTTTTAGGTTTGAGTTCATGTTGGAGATTACATGCTTTTTAATGAGGATAATTTAGATTGAGAAGAAGGGGATGATGCAGTTAGTGTGCACGCTAAGGTAGAAGGGACTGAGGTTTCGGCTTTGAATGTTTAGAAAGCTGAAGAGGGTACATTTTATTGTACACCGAAATTATGGCATGGCTATAAATAACTTTGCAATTGTCCAGTTGATGATACCAGATCGTATGTGTATGGTTTTATTGAGTATTACATTTTATAACTGCTGCGGGTCTAAAAAAGCCATTTTAGTAATATTATAGTTTACGAAAAAACGGATTATTCAATTCTACTGCTCAATCTATAGAGTGCATAATTGATATAGAACAATTCAATTGTAATTCTATTACCAAAGTAGCTAAAGTTGCGTTTTTAGATTCCCAGAGCATCTTACGAATTTGAAATTTTTAGCTTTGTTCACTCCATCGCACTCTTGCTGCAAGCATATGACAGGCCTGTTGGTCTAGTGGTTAGTGACCCTGACTGCTATGCCGGAGGTCGTGGGTTCGATTCCCACCCAGGACAAATGTTTGTGTGATGAGCACGATCATTTGTTCTGTGCCTGGGTGTCATTTATCTATAATATTTATGTATTTAGAAATATTTAAGTATGTTTATCAGTTGTCTAGTACCCATACCACAAGCTCTGCTTAGTTTGGGACTAGATGGCGTTGTGTGATAGTTGTGGAATATTATTATTATCTTGTCTAGGTTCTTCTGTGTTGATAACCATGCCATATTTAGTCTGAAAAGAAAGGGTTTGATGTTTTAATAGAATGTAAGTTAACATTTTACGATGTTGATGACTTCTATAAAACACATCTAAACGTAGGCTTATCTGAACGACAGTTTACAACAAAGGTTACCACTTAATGCCTATAATTACCACTTAGCAGACTGATCAGTGATCATATTATGCTGGCATTAATACGCATCAATAGATAATACTGGGTTTACCATACATAATAAAGAATAACTACGGTTAAATAATTCATCGTTTACGAGCAGGCTATTTCCTACAATTAATTCCCAACGATCGGTCAATTAGGTATTAAATTTACTTAGAGAGAAACTTACGAAGAAATGAAAGCCTTTGAACTTGAAGACCTTTTACCGTTATCACAAAACAAAGAATAGATAATCATTCATGTTCAATTCAAAAACTGTAACTTTATAGACTAATTACTCGTAATAGTATTGGTCCTAATAAACACCCTTTAGGAACTCCACTGTTTTGCCGATGATTATATGCGAGTTCTCATGAGTGGCTAGTGGTACTGTGTTGCAAAAAACACGAGAGACGGTATAAAAAGTTAATATTAATTAAATTATGTATTGAATATTTTCTCCAGTCTGCTGTTATATTGACTAGGGGACATGGAGCGAGCTGATAGCGGAAATCAAACGCTAAATACTGATCAATTGATTAGCAAAATTATCTTTGAAAACTCTTTAATGATAAAATGATTCGGTGATTGGAATGAATTCAATAAAAATACAGTAGATAATAAACGTACTCAATTAGCTTAATACATTAAAATACTATTGTGGTTTCGAATGTATGTGCTAGTTTTAAGGCCATCATTCTAAAGGATTAATTACTACTGTCGTTTTTACTAACGGCACCCTAATTAATGCACTTGAATGATTGTTCTACCTCAAAGAATACTCTGTTAATATCAATCTAGTCACAATTATTAAGTATTACTAGCTACAACTTGCACCGCGTACAATCTTGTTCACAGAAGCATGTCGTGGGGTCCACAGTCCGTATCTATCGACACACAGTCAATGGCGGTTACTTTTTACATACACTGTTTTGTTCGCTCATTTATCATCGACGTTTTTGTGAACACATGCATGTGTATATTTTGAAATAAACCCAATGTTTCATATTCGCTTGAATTAAAACTACTTAGTTGTGGATTAATACAATGTTAGAGTATCGATAACATCACGGCATTACCAGTACGATTAGTACTTTTTGTGCCATGAAGTAAATAGTTGGTTTTATTAAATCATTTTCAGGTATTTATATCTGTGTTATGAACGGTTAGTGGGTGATTACTGTCAGCCTGTGTAATTGTTGCACTGTTGGGTTAGGGCCACTTAGGCTTATGCCTATGACTGTCAGTTCTTTCGATCCGGGCATAGTGTGGACCATTTATAGAACAGCTGTATACTCGCCCCCTTTTTGTTTTGTCGAGCTTGTTCCATCGTCTTATCGGGGCTACCGTGTCATCTGGTGTGTCTGGTTCTGGCTATGTCAGGGCTCTACCTAGTTCCTTACTAACTGTGTGCCACAGCTCATTGGGCATGGGACTGTCATAACTTGCCTAGTTCCGCTTTAACTTTATATAATTATACAGATCGGACTAACTTACCTAGTGACGTCCGATCCTTAATTATGTGAAGTAATCTCGTCCTCATTTAAGTACTTGTAGTTTGTACTTTTTGCGAACTAGCTGTCACATTTTTCAAAGATGAATCGATTTCATCAGAACAAAAATGTTATCTGTGGTCCGGTTGTTGGCGCGCTCTTTCTTGACATCTGTCAACTCATTCTTTCAAAGTAAGGTCGGGACTATATGATGACCGATACGGTTATCGTACAGTCCCGAAACATTAGTTATCAACACAACTTTATAAAGGGATGTAGAAGAAAATTAAATATGTCCACACATTTTTTATGCAGGTTGATCTTCTGGGATGGGTTGGGATACAATGAGGACGAGATTACTTCACATAATTAAGGATCGGACGTCACTAGGTAAGTTAGTCCGATCTGTATAATTATGCTTTGTAATCTCGTCCTCATTTAAGTACTTGTAGATGTTCAAAGAAGAAAGTTGTGTTGGTAATATAATCAACATCTTTAATCATTGAACAAATTATTTTAACATAACAGTATGAGTATCATTGCTTAGGTACTAATTACAAATTTCTAATTAAAATTAGTAATACTAATAACAATGTTAGTTTCTAGTATGTAGCAATGTCATAATTGTCTTTGAGGAAATCAATTACTCTTATTATACAGGTATCATTAACCTTTTAAAATATAATCAATTCTCACCCTCCATAGAACACACTGCCTGTGCAAAAGCATTAGGATCACTAACTATAGGTCTCTTATAAAAGCGAGCAAAGGTTGAGGAATTTGTTGTCCAACCAGCTGCTTTTCTTATAACTTCAATATTAACACCCGCTTCAGATGCTTTTGAAGTCGAAGCATGCCTTGTGCTGTGTGATGTGAATTTGGAAGTATCTATTCCACTATTAGTTAAAGTTTGTTTTATCCACCTACTTATAGTAGCAGTAGTGGCAGCATGATATGGTTTTCTTATAGTTATAATTAGTGATTTACAATCTTGTCTTATATTTTTTGTAACTTCCAGATAGTACAAGAGGGTATTAGCAGGACATATAGACAAGTTCTCCTTAAAAAATGGTAGTATCAAATAAGGTTGAGACCTACCAGGAGCAGAGGTTTTAATCATATCAGGAATTTTTATGTTAATATTATCCTCATTATAAGAAATGTTATCTATATTTATGAGAGACAAGGTTTGAATTCTGTGACCAGTTGTAAGGGCTAATATGGTAACTAACTTTTTAGAAATTTGTTCCAAGCTAAGGGTTTCATTAGGAAATAGTTTAGACAAATAATTCAAAACAATACTGGGATCCCATACTATTTCATATTTGGGGTTCTTAGGCCTTAATTTAAATATACCCCTGAAGAACCTTGACAGTCGGTCATCATTGCCAATGTGGGGGCCTAGAACTAAAGAGATAGCTGATCGAATAGTATTAAGTGAGCTATAAGATAGTCCTTCATTAAACTTTTTAGTTAGAAAAGATATTACAGTGGGAACCGAATCTAAAAGAGGGTCAATATTCTGAATCTGACAATAGGAAATCCACTGATTAAGAGCTGATTCATATTGCTTTCTTGTTTTGGTAGACAAGGAAGCTGACACTATATCAAGGGAAGAAAGTGGTATTCCTCTTCTCAGGAAGGCGGTCCTGACAATACTGCAGCGATCAGTGTGAGACTCCTGCACATTGGATGTGGGTCCCTGGAAGGAGACAATAGTAAATCATAACGGGGTTCCATTACAATTTTTTCAGTAACGACCATGGACTCAAATAAGGGAAACCATGGTTGTGAGGGCCACCTTGGTACTACAACAATGCCTGTCGCCCCCTCCCTTTTTATCTTCTGTAACATCTTACTAATAAGAGTAAATGGTGGGAATGCATAAAAAAAGTTCCCAACCCATTTGACAGTGAATGCATCAACGGAGCATGCATATGGATCAGGAAGCCATGATATATACTTCTGACATTTAGTGTTAAGTTTGCTTGCAAACAGGTCAATCTTAGGTTCACCAAGTTTAACAATAATAGCTTTGTAGGCTACATCACATAGTGTCCATTCAATTTCTGTGTTTGGACGTCTAGATTCCCAGTCTGCTATAGTGTTTTCTTTGGAACTGATGTAAGATGCATAGACCCAAATGTGTCTTTCCTCACACCATTGCCACAACTTTCTGGCTAAATTATTAAGGTGGGGGAAGCGAGTGCCACCCATTTTATTGATGTAGGCTATGGCAGTTGTGTTATCTATTCTAAGTAAGACTTCACAATGTCTGTGTGTATTTGCAAATGTTTTGAGCCCTATAAACGCTGCTAATAGTTCAAGATAGTTAATATGGAAATTTTTATCATCTGTAGACCAGTGCCCATGGCTTCTAATGTCATTACATACCAGACCCCAGCCAGTCTGTGAGGCATCAGAAAATATTTCCAGAGCAAAGGCAAATTGCTTTATTTTATTGTGGGTTGTTGGAATGTGTGACCACCACCATTCTAGTTCTAACCTAATTTCTTTGGTGATAGGTATGAGTGCCTTATAATTTTCATTATTGTGCTCTAAGGCCTCTGTTTTGTAACTTTCCATAACTTTGGTGTAAAGCCAACCATATTCTACTGCTGGACATGCAGCAACAAGGATACCTATCAGCTGAGAAAATTCTACTATTTTACATATCCTTTTACATTTGAATTTGTATATTATGTCGAGAATGGAATCTATCTTTTTCTGAGGAAGTGAGATATTAAACTGAACTGAGTCTAACACAAATCCTAAATATTGACAGTGCTGTCTGGGTTCTAAGGCACTCTTTTTAGTGTTTATAATAAACCCTAGATTTTTTAAGACAGTTTGTGTTGTGGACACATTTTTAAAACATTCAGCATATGAATCACCAAGGCACAAAATATCATCAAGATATATAACGGAGAGTAACCCTAATGATCTTAGATAACACAGGACTGGCTTCATAATCTTTGTGAATACATATGGTGCTGTGTTAAGACCAAATGGAAGGCATGTAAATTCAAACAATGTATCTTGAAACTGAAACCGGAGAAATCTTCTATCATATTTTTTTATGGGCAATAAGTAATACGCATTTTTCAAATCTATAGTTGCCATAAAACAACCTGGAGTCATGAGTTTTGTTGCTGTTCTTAAATCCTCCAATTTAAAGTGGTGTGTAGTGATGTATTTATTAAGATTTTTTAGATTTAATATGAATCTCCAAGTGCCGTCCGATTTTGGATGCAAAAATATGCTGGATAAAAATTGGTTATCCACAGGTAAACATTTTTCTATAGCACCTAACTCTAGGAGTTTAGTAATTTCAATAGAGATAAGATTACTTTCTTTCTGACTGAAATTATTATTTTTAGGACTGGAAGTTTGTACTGGAATATCATAAAAGGGTATTTTGTAACCCTTGATCCAATCAAGTACTGTTGGATTATTGGTAATTTTGTTCCAGGCTTCTGAGAAAAACTGTAATCTAGCAGTTTGTACCTGAGCTAGTGGCGTTCCTGACCCCGACATCGCTGCTGGCGCCTCTGCGGTGAGTGCCTCTGGCGTGTTGCTGGTGGTTTGTTCCGCTTCAGCAATATTTTCTGCCCACCCGGACGCGGGAACTGCTGTCTGTGTGGGCCCCTGTAGTTTAAATTTCTTTTTGGTCTTGTTGGAGGTCTTGCAGGCACATTTTTCAGTTCTTGACCTGACTTCTTTACGGCTTTTATTGCATTAAACTTGTCTTGAAGTTTATCTCCAAATAGGTACTCGGATATTGGTGTCTGCTCCATTAGTTCCTTCATTTCCTTATTAAGGCCAGGTAAAATTAAAGAACGTCTTGTAATGCAGTTTTCATGGTATATGTGACATAATAATCTGGCTGCGTCACTTAGAGTCAAAATCTGGTCAGTAGTATCCTGATTTGCAATAAGGGTGTTTAACACTTTACCTATTGATGTTATGGCAGCACCCAGGGTGGTCTGCTGCTCCCTGATACGACTGTCCCTTTTTACTCCACTATCACTGAGAGCAGCAGCCACTTCTTCATTTAGCTTTGGTGGGTTCAGTAAGCTGCAGTTCTTGGGTGTTTCTTGTTTGTTTATTATGTTTTTCTTTGTTTCTTCGTTTAAACCATACACTATTATAGTTGACCACCGCGTGGCTAGGCTGTTGTGAAGTTCTATGGGAGTCTTAACTGGCTGTACCCCTTCATTACCAAGAAGTTCTTCAATGTCTGGAGGGAGGGCATCAGGTAAGGTTGCCGACACCCCTTCCTGGTCTGCTTCTTTGTCAGGGCTCGGTGTTGTGTTGTGGCATGGGGGGCCGTTGTCACGGGGAGTAGAGCTCCGTTCTGCACGTGACCCGCAGCTATGGTCACTGTACTCTTGTCTTCTAGAGCGTGATCTACTGTAATATGACTGCGTGGAGCCTGATCGCCTGGACCGCGATCGCTTGGAGCGCAATCGCTTGGAGCGCGATCGCCTGGAGCGTGAGCCACTGGAGTCTGACCGGCTGGGGTATCGTGCGTAGGCGTCTACGAAGAATAATTAAAATTAGACCTTTGAAATCCACGGCTAGCCTCTCGTGATAGCTCTAGGGATTCAAATTAGACCTCTGAAACCCACGGCTAACCTCCCGTGATAGCTCTAGGGATGCAGTAGGGACTAGATTTGGAGCAACTGAACGCGTAAATACATCATCGGCTGACCTCCCGTGAAAGCTCTTGTGATGTCTTACAAGATGGCACAGTAAGTGTTCTCATGGTTAACCTCTCGTGAAAACTCTAGAGACAAGTGCATCTTATGCCGTCAGGTAATTCCAAGAAGTGGGTACCTACTCATACAAATATGAAGGAAACTTACCGGAGGTTCGATGACGGCTCTTTTTTTGGTTGTTCAGCCGATTTTCCAGCTCTCGTAGACGATCGTTGAGTTCCTTCATCTCTTCTTCTCGTTTTCTTCTGTGTTTTCCCATAATAATAACTTTTGGAAAAAAAAAAAAAAAAATAGCGGAAAACGTGACCGGCGTACTACACAAAAAAGTACAATGAGTTGACAGATGTCAAGAAAGAGCGCGCCAACAACCGGACCACAGATAACATTTTTGTTCTGATGAAATCGATTCATCTTTGAAAAATGTGACAGCTAGTTCGCAAAAAGTACAAACTACAAGTACTTAAATGAGGACGAGATTACAAAGCATAATTATATAATTGAATCAAGTAAACCTGCTGTCTTAGTTCCCCAGATTAATTAAATCAGTTTCAAGTGTGGGTGTGAAGTTAGCATAATTGTATTCATAACGTAACTAGATTGCGGAAATATTGAAATGGAATGTCTGAGCAGTTATTTCAAGACCATATTTATTGTATATTGGCTTTATGATGAGACAGACACAGTGATGATTTGCATTCTGTGATGCTTATTAAGGGCGCATAACCAGAAAGTTGGCAACGTCGCAAATAGCTGTCAAATATTTACAAGTTTTAATTAATTTGGTAAATTTACTGTATGAATATAAGAAAAAAGGCTCTGTAGTGCACTAAAACAATAATAACAATATAGGAATGCAATTAAAACACTAAATTTGATGCTGACACCGTTTTAGGTTTAAAAAAGGCATTTGGAAGGTTTCCAAATACTTTTTTTACATCTAAAACTATTTATTCGTTGTTACGATATTACTTATTGCATACCCTTATCAATGTTTTAGTGCACTACAGAGCCATATTTCTTATTTCCATACAGTAACATTGCTAAATTAATTAAAACTTGTTAATATTTGACAACTATTTGCGACGTTGCCAACTTTCAGAATAAGCGCTCTTAATATTATTATTCATACATTTGTTTTGTTTAGTAAATTATTGTTTTATGATTAATTAGTTGTAATATTATTTACATTTCC
Source organism: Agrotis exclamationis (assembly GCA_950005045.1). NCBI lineage: Eukaryota > Metazoa > Arthropoda > Insecta > Lepidoptera > Noctuidae > Agrotis > Agrotis exclamationis. The sequence continues at coordinate 23,015,192 of OX465427.1, read as the reverse complement.
GTGTTATTATAAATCATATTCATTATTAATCTTTTATTTTCATTCGTATATTCTTCTACCAGTTTCTGCATCTTAATGTGGCTTTAATCGTTCTTCAGTGGTCCACATTATCGCTTCAAGTAGCGTTTCGCTCTCCGCTGTAAGTAGGCCCACAAGTTTTCTCCCAGATTGTATACACCAAGTTTTCGCTATATCGTTCCCAGTTTTTGCTCCACCCACATTATATGCAGATGTCATGAAAGTAACACCGCTAACACTGTTCTCTTGCTTTTTGTGCACTCTTGTTAGTCAATTATGTTGGCAATAGTAATTACAATGTTAGGAAATGTTGCCTCAGTGATAATGCTGCTAGCTATTATAGTTTACAGGGTTTTATTGGAGGTAGGGTGAAGGATTAGGGTGATAGTGAGGTATAGCGTGATCAAATGCATTGATGTTAAGAAAATGAAGTTAAATAATTATGACAATTATGTTAACAACTGTATCGACTAAGGTCTGTTTTGCTGTTGATTTAGTGTTCTACCTACATACGGCGAGTTACAGAATTCCACTTCATCATCAGCCTATAAATGTTCCCACTGTTGGGACACAGGCCTCCTCTCTGTGAGCTGTAAGAGGGATTAGGCCGTAATCTACCATGCGGGCCCAGTGCGGATTGGTAGATGTCACATGTCTTCGAATTTTTGGTTCTAGGACATGCCGGTTTCCTCACGATGTTTTCCTTCACCGTTTTGAGAGCAGTGCTATTGAAATAAATTACACAAAGTAATGCGCCTGACGGGGTTCGAACCCACGACCTACAATTCGTAAGTCGAGGCCGATACCACTGGGCCACCACTGCTCTGCACTGGGCCACCACTGCTCTTATCTCACATGCATCTGGTCATACATGCATACTGTATAACATGCGGTACGGGTTGCAAGTACCGCATGGCCTTTTGAAGAATTTTAACAATACGACCAGTATAATGGAACAAACTACTAAGATATGCAAATACTATGAGGATCTTGTGGATCTTCTTTAAGAGGGTTCTTAATAAAAAGAGAATCTAAAAGACACGATCTTCAATGATTAAAAATCACGCAACACAGCTAGTAATTACGAAAAAAACGCAACCACTCAATTAAAAGACACTATCAATAAATTGGATCACCATCTCAATGCCAACTGTGCATATTCACTTAATATTCCGAGCTCATCACCGAACAAATTGTCGATACTACGAACTTTTTGCCGCTTCCATCGATCGACAGCGATTGAGTCTTCGGCCTGTAATTAAGTGACAAAAAGCGCTGCAAGCAGAACCTGGAGGCGGGACACGATTCATTACGAAATGCGTAAAAACATGCGTCATTACGCTCCAGCGAAATGCGAATCTACTGCTGAATACTAATGCGAAATGATTATAGTCTCTATATGATTAAATTATTTTGTAATTAATTTGTTTGGGAATGGAATTGAGGTGTGGAATGTCTTGCGGTCTTGTGGTAAAGACTGCCCGATTTGTTCTTGCGCAGTCAGAGATTAGGAGGTCACGTTTGCAGATGTTATGTTATGGGTGTGTAGATTTTCCTTCCCATCCTTGGTAGAAGTAGTTTGGCGTTCATCAATATCTTCCTTATGTTGACACGTTTTAATTTTAGTAGATAAAGCATTTTTTTAAAAATCGTCTTTCTTCGTGTTATTTTAACTCTTGACTCTAACTCGTATTACTAAAGATTGGTGAACGTTTTGGAAAATAAATTAATTAATTCAACCTTTAAAAAATCCATAACAAAACCTAAGCAATGCTAAGGTGCTCCACTAGTCTACAATTTATGCACCAATCCTACATCTGAAGATATCAGCAAACGCAGTGCACCATCTGTTCTGTTAGTATTTGTGTCGGTACGGTGGAACTGTTGGAAGGTGCTACAAAGCAAAGATATCAGATGCGACACACTTCCTCGTGAACTGAACGGTTTATGGTCCTAGAATGGACACATAGCTTTAAAGATTGGTTAACAACGTTTATCATTCTCCGTTATTATTTTTCCGTTAGTCTTTAGATGTCTCCAGGAAAATATCATTCTCAAATCAAGCAGTCTTTGTATTGGTGCTCCCTTAATGTATATTACAGCTACCATTCTTGCAACAGACGATAAAGATTATTTGTAATAACAAATGGCAATCTCATTCAAATCATTTCATATCTCCACAATTTCAAGAACGACCTCCGTAGCGTAACGAAGGTTAAGTGCTTTTGTACCCCTCCTCCCCTCCCTATCGTATCTCGGAAACTAAGAGACCCGTGTTTTGTTTGTTTTTGGGATTCGTATAGAGAAGGCTTGGAAAAGTAAAAACCCCTTTTCAAAGTTCCCCCCATGTCCCCCTTCTCCCCCCTTTAGGAGGATCTCGGAAGTTAACAGACTTGCAACATTTTTTTTCAGATTTATATCAAGGGGCACAGGGTTGGTCAAAATCATTTTTCAAGAACTCTTCACTTATCTATTAATGTCATTGCTAATAGAAAGAATGTTACTAACTTGTCTACGCTTGCGGACTAATATGGAGCGACTTTGTATTAAGTATATCTTGTCGTGTATAGCATTTTGGTGTGATTATGGTATGTGATCAAAATTTCATCCGATGACTGTAAATGCGGGTTGAAAGGTTTGATTTTGTATTTGACATGCCCCTTTTGGACAAATTTTCATCTCTATACTATGATGCAAAATTTGCTCCACAAACTACCCAGCCGTATGTCCCACCCAGTAAAGGCTATCGCCTAGTCACGTACGCGGCTAACAATTAACATTTCGAGCTATAGCGATGCCGGCGGAGATGCGAACAGCTAATATGGGTTACCGCTTAATTACGACGGCGCCTTGCAAGGAGTGTTGCGTGTGCGCTTCGCTTTTGGTGTGCAACATGATTTAGATGGCTTTTAGTTGTGAATTTGTCGAGTGGATTGTTAGTTTAGTGGTGGGATTATGGCCTTTGTAAAGATGATTGGTAATTGAAAAGTGTTTTCGAAATATCAAAAAAAGTATAGGGCACATCCTAGTTACTGATATTTTATGAAGTTATGGAAATTTTTTTTTTTTTTTGGGACAAACCCACCACACTATTCCCAAACCACTGCAAGCTCGACGTGTCCCGGAGAATGAATTTACCTGTCTTGGATCCTGCACGAAATTAATCAGAAAAGAATAGTGGAGGAGTAGGAAAAATATGTTTCCACTTCCCTCAATGCAAGCAGGAGACAGAACAAAGCAAGGCCAATAGGCACAAAGGGACATTACAACTGGGAGAAGCCCAGTTGCCTTGCACCACGGGTAAAAATGACTACTAATATTAATGGGTCCTAAATTGTGAGCTGCTAAATTTGATTCCAATAATAAGTATGGCAAAAACGCTTGAACGCACGGAAGTTTGTTCGAGTTTCCACAAGGTCCGTATAATAAATGACTCCAGATGTAGTCTGAACAGTATCCAACATAATATTGCGTTCGTTCTGCCAAAGAATACACTCCCAAAGAATATGATGTGCTGATTGTTCATATTCACAGTCAGGTGACGAACATTGACAAAAAGGCGAGGGAACAAGCTTAAAGGAAAACAATTTACTTTTAAAGTTACCATGTCCCGTGAGAAATTGGGCAACACAGTGATCCACCTCCAACCACGTCCTAGCCAGCCGCTCACGAACGGATGGGAAGAACTGGTGGAGGTGCCGCCCCTTGAGAGAATTATCCCACCTATTTTGCCATTCGGATAAAAGTTCCTCCCAGACGTCGCTCTGGGGTTTAAATAATCTAGATATCTTATCACGGTCACGTTGCGGCAGGAAATCAGCGTCAGTGGTCTCCCGTGCGGAAAAATACATTGCAGCACGTCGCTGCACTTCAAGATCTACTGGAAGAACACCAGCAAGTACCGGTAAAGCTTCAGAAATATCAAACTGGTCAAGTTTTTCAGTTGTGCGGTAAGAAAATCACTCAAAATAACCTTAGCTTTGTCCAAATAACCTTAAATATGGCACCCCGTGGTTCTTAGATTTATCTTGGCCGGTACCGTCCTGTTAGGGTTGATACTCGGACCTTTCTTCAGAAACAATTTTAGATCTGTATCCTGAATGTGAGTAGGATTTCAAAAATAATTAATTACGTATAATTATTTTGATGTGTGTGACTTTACTATCGGTTCTGTGAGAGTGATTTAGTGTAATGTAACGGACGGATAGTGGAACAGCATACGTCGAATTTAATTTGGCCATAAGGAAGAGTGCGTAATTTGAATCGACCAATGAGCTCCGGGTGGTAAAGTTAGCTATCAGATAGTAGCAACTCTTGCCGAGGTATGTGTTTGGATGGGAGAGCATGATTAAGCAACGCTTGTCTTGTTTCTATGATTATAATTTAAAGGAAAGCATAAGCATAGCATAATCTAAACCTACGCTTTTCTCTATTTGAGGTAGTGGTTTCATCACGATGTTAATAAAAAATCGTAGAGGAAAGTAATGTCCGGATTTTCATGTCGTAAAAATATCGTAGATCTGGTAACCCTAAGTCCAGTTCGCCGTCCACCCCAAGCCGTGTGCCTGACATACATCGAATTGACCGTGAAGGGATATTTGCAAAAAAATTAAATCGCTTTAAAGTTAAGGGTGGAAATTTAATGAGACGTTTATGGGGGTGGCCAGTAGATTTGTTTGGGGTGAAAATCAGGGAAAGGAAAATATTATTTAGATTTTTTTCTTGACCCGGGGATATTGGCATGAAAGTCCCTTCTGAAGTTTTATTAGGGAAAATTGTCAAATATATGGACAGGGAAAATAATTCTGCACAGATTTCTTATAGGTAGGTACAACAGTAATTGAAAAGAGACCATAGCTCCAGAAATGACAACATCAAACAAATTGAATTTAAAACTTGTTATAGAATTTGTGTAGGTATAATACCAGTATTCCTTGAAGGTATAGGTAAGGTTCGCGGGATTGTGAACAGAGTAACGCGGCCCAACACAACTGAAGAATTAGGGTAGTTTTAGTTAGTTTAGTACGACTCTTGCAGTCCCGCAGACCAGGGCGAGAGGACTCATTTGATGATTTTACCACCTGAATAAAAAAGGGGAATAGAATCTTTAATAAACACTATTATTTTGCCAGAAAAATCGGAGTTCCATGAATTCTATATTAATTATTTTTGATAGAAGGCTACCTTCCTTTGAGTCCCTGTTTTAAAACCATTCCATCAAAATTCTTTTATTTTATTGCCTATACTGTGTCCCACTTCTAGGTAAAAGCCTTTTCTTTCTCCTTTCAAACCTCTCTGTTTTAAGCAACTTCTACACATGTTTGCTAACAAAACTGATCTCATAAATAATTTTCCACAAGTTTCTTATAAAATGGCGATAATAACCGTCAACAGTTATATCAATGTTTCCAATTCACCATTGTGGCTGTCCGTACCGTGGGACTCGTTCTTGTGCACTAATTGTTAAGATTAGCACTTTGTGTTGTTCTCTGTACGCGTTTACTAATGTTATACATGTTTAAAGATACTGTGATTATGTTTGTATGTTTTTCATTACTTAAACAAAATGGCTTTCTTAAACCTAATCAGAAAGTCTCCATGGAGTTTCTTTCCTATTAGCCTCCATGAAGATCTACTTTTTGGATTGGGTAACAACTACAGTAGTTTTATTAATATTTTTACTATTCATAAAGTACTTTTAAACATAGACAAATTATGTCATCATCACAAAAGTACAATAGAGAAAATGTCAAAAAAAAGTCTGACAGCCAAAGTTCGACTTTCTACTATGAAATTGTGTTCCAAATCCTGAATGTTGATGTTTTGAATTGATATAATATTGTATTACCAAGTCAGCTGAACATGATAACACTGAAAGTCAACAAAAGACATTTGGGAAAATGTCAAGCCGTTGACAAAAAATTATTCAGGTAAACCCAGGTGAAAAATCTAGTGTGACATATTTCCCGTTATAAGAGTAGGTATCTGTGACATGGAGACGACAATAGCTTTTCTTATGTATCATTTGATTTACTGCTCAATTTCCTACAAGCAGACTGATCTGCTGGGAAAGATTGCACAAACAATCAATTTCTACTATTCGCTCCGTCGTAAAAGGAATTAAATCATAATTAGTTAATTGTTAATTGGAGTTAGAGGAAGAAAGAAAATGACCTTATAAGTGGATAATAGTAGGTTGAATGAGACAGATGCAGTGATTTTTTTATGGTTTAATTAATTGGGTTGCATAGACAGACGGTTTTTTTTGGTTAAGTACTAGAACAAAGTTTAGGTCTAGACAAATTGTAAGACAAAAGACTGGCTTACAAAAGTAGTTAGTCAGTAAGAAATTAAGATAAACCTAGTATCTTGCAATGGAACTATATTGTGAGATTTGTGGCTAATTCTGTAATCACCAGCAGACGAATTTGCAAACATAAAAAAGTAGTACGAATTTCCGTCATTATGATGGAAAGTGTTATAAAGTAAGGAATGAGTTTATAAGGGGAAGTTTGAAAGTGGCGCCTGTTACAGAAAAAATGAAAGGGAATCGTCTATCTTGGTATGGACATGTGATGAGGAGCGATGACACCCATGTGACTAAGAAAGTGATGAGTATGAATGTTGATGGATGGAGAGGACGAGGAAGGCCAAAGAAAAGATGGATGGATTGTCTAAGGAATGATATGAAAGAAAAAGGAGTAAATGATACTGTGACGTCTGATAGGGGAGAATGGAAGAAGAAAACGTGTTGCGCCAACCCCAAGTAGAATGGGATAAGGGCAGGAAGAAGAAGAAGAAGATGATGGAAAGTGTTAAACAATGCTAATAAAACAGCACCTGTAACCTTTATGCAATATTTTAGATGTCAAACCATTTGAATTTTACGATGACAATAATTCGTATTATTTTTAAAGACCTGCCCCCCTAGCCAAGTCACAACAAGTCGCAAACGATAATCGTAAAAGCTCGATACTCCCCAATAGATTTTCTACTTTATAGCCTAGAGCCTAAAGTTGAAAATCTATTTAAGATTTCTGCACGCGTAGCATGGCGATTCTATCTCTATTCTACGAAGAAAAGACAAAGTTATTTCATCGTTATTTCCAAACAAATCGACTGTTTTTTTGCACAAATATGACACCATTCGTACACTATTGAAGAATAGAACGTTTCTTTTCTATATTTTTTACATTACCATCCTTAAAACGATAAAATTATTTCTACGTTCTGTCATTTTGTCTATTCTTCCGTCGACAAAACCCCTTTCTACGGCGCCATGCTACGCCTGCTGAGCGTTAGCGAATGAAAAAATCGAAAACGATAAGCAATCTTCACTAGATCTTCAACGTTATACACAAGCACATAAAGTTGAAAATCTATTAAAGCCCAGCGTTTGCGTTTATAGTTAGTTACATGGCTACAGGGCCAGTTCTGCATTCATATTTTACTTAAAATAAATATATCTTGAATTTTGTCTGTAACAAAAAGTTTAATTATAATGATGTTCTTAAGATACAAATTAGAAATTAAGTAAGACTTTTGTCACATAAACTATTGACATATATATTCGTCACTGTGAAACGTTTCCCATGGTAATAAGAACTTGTAGGTAACACAAACGCTTGATAATTTCCAGCCATTGTCATCTGCATGATAATGATAAAGTTTTCATTCTAAAATTCTTAGTTGTATTTAAAATGGTAAGAACAGGAACAGATTCGGCTTTATTACAAAACGTGGTTTAACTAAGACCAAGGTTTAAATCAAAAATCAATTTTTGAATTTCGAACTTTATTCCAACTGCTATAAAATTCTAAAATGCACATTGACAACTTAGACCGGGATCTAAACTCGGTTTTTGTATTAATAACTTTACGACAGTAGAAATAAAGTTCGAAATTCAAAAATTGATTTTTGATTTAAACCTTGGTCTAAGTTAAACCACGTTTTGTAATAAAGCCGATTAGGTTTTTCGTCAACTACCACTATTTGTTTACAACCATATTCGTTAACTGGAAATGCTGGACATTACTCTCTCAGTTAATTTACTAGAAATTTTACGCCATTGACAATAATTGCTGCTAAAAAATGGATATACTACTGAATTGTCGGTAAAACAATGAATATCGTTAGAATTTGGTTGCTGTCCTCAGAGGTTCAATATCTGTGACAAAAGATTGTAGAACCTTCACAGGTCTGTTCAGTTCCTAAACATAATGACATTGTGGGCCCCCTTTGCAGGACACGTCATCCCAAAAGGGCTGAGGGTCAGGGCAAGGGGCCCACAATCAAATCATATGCACCTTTTATGATCTAAAATTCTAAACGAATGCTGGAGTTGTACAGGTGACTAACTATTGTTAACGCGCAAAAAAAAAGTTTAGATAAATTGTACCTAAGCGTTTAGGCGCAGAATGTCCAATTCGCAAAATGTCCAGTTGGTAGAATGAACTAGACACTGCAACCGCTAGTCAGTCTAAGTAGTGGATTATTTTGGTGGTTGGTAGTTCCGAACCAAAACGAAGGAATATAATGTTCCTGTAGAAAGCCACCAAATTATAAATAACAATAAAATTTCCATAATCTTCCTAGCTCTAAGTTAAGCCCATTTCAATTGTCCATCCTTAAAAACCCGGACCAAAGTGGGTGTCCTATAAAACCACATCAGTAGAGAGGAGATGAAAAGTGAATGTCTGTCAGTGTGTTAGAGTGAAATTTAATTTACGACAACTCACGGGAGGGATCGCGCGGCTTAAGTCCGGCAGTGACCCATTACGTGTTTGTATTGCTATCAGGACTATGGACATGGGCTAGCCAAGGAATAAGAGAGAAGACTTTGGGGAGAATGTGTGATTTTGTATGTTATCAATCATTTACAAACCGTTGACAACGATGTGGATTCTTTGACGCCCGTTGAAGTTTTTTTTGGAACGAAGTTCCTTATCGCGCGTTGCGAAAGGGCTAAGGGCTAGACGGAAAAAATTCAGACGAAAAGTTGTAACGACACTTTTTGCTATAGTAAGCCGTGCGGCGTGCGTATGTTTTTCTGTCTGTCTCTCTCTCTCTCTCTCTCTTATAGAAAGCAAGCCAGATATTTTCGTTACGTCTTTCTATTTCGCATTGAACAGTGTGGTGTCGCGACGATTATTTTTGTTGAGTGTATACAGTAACTTCGTTCCATCCGGGTGTCCCTTGACACCTCTCAAGTTTTTTCTTTACCTTTTTATGTAGACATTACTAGTTAGTTTTCATTAATTGTTTTTATATAATTTTTGTATTGTAGTGTAATATAGTACGCTGTAAATATACTGATGATATCATTAACTAGTTTCTAAACGATAGAGTTTTTTTGCGCCAACAGCAGATTGGCACTAGCAACTTTATCATAATTCCGATATAAAATTTTAAAATCCTATAAAAATGCTCTCCATTGTATAAGATCGGTATTTGTGAACGGTAATTATGGTTTTTTTTTGGGATAATTAACTAATCAATTAGAAGGCTGCACATATTTTTAATGAGAACTTGCATTGGCCTATTAGGATGCAAAGATACGGAAAAATACACATTATCTTCTAATCCTATGACAAGTAGAACTGCATCAAACCCCCGTTAATCACTTACAAAAAGAAGTGCAATACAACTGCGAACTAATTAATTATGTGCACAATACAATGTGCTATTATATCTCATGTTCTGTTTCTTTTGTTGGAGTATCGTTTAATTGATGGCCAGCAATTACTTTTCATTGTGAAAATCGCCTTGTTAATGGTGTTACGTAGAGGATATTAATTTGATTGTTAAATGAGTAATCTGCCTAAGTTTTATAAGAAGTAAGAAAGAAATAAAATGGATTTAAAAATAGATATTGGGCCTAGAGATAAATCACGATAGAATTGTATAGAGAGATTTTTACTCTTGACATTTTCAATTTCCTTCATAAGCAATAGCATACAGACACGTAATAATGTCCGGGCTAGTAAGTCCATCAGAGGGAGTATAACAGTGATTTTTGCAACACCTCACTGAATATTCAATTTTGTTTACAAAGACCCTGTGTATAACAAACTGACATACATACAATTTTCATGGGAAGCCTCTTTAGACATCGCACCTCTTTGTCACACCTACGTAAACCTACACAAGTGTAAGCGGGATGGAAAGAGGATGAAGCGTCAAAGAAATCCCGGTTTTATCCCGGGATTCAGAGGGGCAGTTGAGTGGACAGCTACTGTGAACAGTTAATTCGTTGATATTGCGGGATTTGAGCTCTCTGTTAAATAATTGATGGACTCTGAGAACGCTAATTGCGATGAAATTTTCAGAAGACGTAATTAAATCCTTGTGATGGATTTAAAACGTTAATTGTGCGAAAATACTCAAGTAGTTTTGTTAACGCTGTGGGAATTAGATAAAACAGACTGTACAAGTGTACAGTCATGAGCACCTTGTTCTAGTAGTCCTTGTTTTTACCCGACTACGGCAAAGCCAAAAGGAGGGTTATGATTTTGACCGGTATGTATGTATGTACCTATGTATGTTTGTCTGTTCCCTCATAACTTCTAAACCACTTATCACCACAATACAAATGAGGTGTCGTTAGAAGCGTCTCAGTTGTCCGCTAGTTATAGGGTAGGTGACGTGTCACCAAATGCAATATGGCTCCCTCTAGGGATGTAAAGTCGTAACCGGAAAAAAAAAATTTCGCACAGTATCGACATGGGTATCAAATTAAAGGACTTGATGAGCACATTTGAAATATATATACATTATAGCTTTTACTAGCTACTTAGCCCGTTTCTAACAGTGTCAACATGGGTATCAACAATGAAAAGGCTTAATGAGTACATTTGAAATTCACTCGCTACTTTGATTTTATTATTATTTCAAATATTATTAATAATATAACCCCAAAATGGTGTAAATAAAAAATATGTTCCGAAAGCCGTGGTCGTATGCCACCTGCGGTTGTATCACACAATCTTTATTGGTTAGGTGGCATACGACCACGGCTAGCACAATATCGGTCAAATGAATATTGTTCTTGTTTTATACTTTTCAGTGCGCGTTTTTTTCGTAGTCGGGTTTTGGTTATTTTAACATATTTTTTATTTACACCATTTTTTAACTATGTATTGATGGACTTTTCTCGGTGTCACCAACTTATTATTTTATTATTAATCTAGCTTTTCCCAGCGGCTTCGCTCGCCCCCCCCCCCCCCCATTGCCTATGTCACTCAGGACCAAAGCAGTTTTCAACTGGTGAAATAATTTTTTAAATTGGTCCAGTAGTTTTTGAGCCTATTCATTACAAACAAACAAAGAATTCCTCTTTAAAATATTAGTATCCCACCAAAAAAATTTCATGTAAAATGTTGCTAAAACGACCACATAAGGTTTGCCCTGTGAAAAAGCTATCAGATCTCATGTAGAACCAAGCTTCTGAATCTAAACGGCCTAACTCTACCAACCCTAACTTCACAAATTATACACATCAGTAAAAATGTATAGCTTCGCTGTTTCGCTACCGTCGTGGCGGTGATGCTAATATTTAGTTTCTGAAGTAAGTAACGAAACAGCCAAGCCATACATTTTTGCTGATGTGTAAAATTTGTGAAGTTTGGGTTGGTAGAGTTAGGCCGTGTGGATTTAGAAGCTTGGTTCTACATGAGATCTGATTTTTTTTTTTGTAGGGCAAACCTTATGTGGTCGTTTTGGCAACATTTTACATGAAATGTTTTTGGTGGGATTTCAGTTCTTTTTGTAAGTTGCTAGCATCTTGGATTATTAATCCCTTTGACTGTACTATCATGGCTTATCTTGCTGTACTTGTTTAGGAACGTAAGTAATGTGGTATTGTATTTATGCGTTGATGAGAATGTAATTTTGTCAACATAAGAAAAAAAGTGTAGGTAGCATTACTTTTGAAATTAATTTTGAAATCTCATTTCGATTCTTCAGATAGACAAAAAGTACATACCATGGTACTAGAACTATCGTGGAAGAATCGTACACATTGCGATGTCAACATCTAGTACTTATAAGCTTTTAGATTCATACCTAGTGTAGTGGGTGGGATCCACTTTTTGGCGGTTTGCCCCGGGAAACGGCACTGCAGGCCGAGTGATCCTATAGGCCCCACTATCAAATAAGTAATAGTTTGTAACATATTTCTTATTGCTGATAATGACCTCTGCGATGTCAACCACAAGTACCACCAGTGGATGGGGCCATATTTTAGGCCAATCAAATTAAATTATCTATTTTTCGCGCCTTTCTGGCAGTGCGTATTTAGCAGGACATTCGAAGACACGGACTCCTCCGTCACAATCATATATACAAGCTAGCTGCATAGCTACTAGATCAAAAAAAGAAGAACATGAACGCAATAGTGTTAATAAACACCTGTGCCTACTCAATACAATTAATAACAGCCAACTATATCAATCAATCAATCAAAGCATTTATTTCAAATAAGCCAGTTACAGGCACTTTTGAATTGTCAAAGACAAATAAAATATATTAAACACTACAAAATTATGGTGCTACAGTCCCAGTCACAAGACATAAAAACTGTGAAAGTACCGTAGATGCCCATTCCAAGAAGTAGATCTCTATGGAGAAGAACGGGCAAGAAACTCCATGGACACTCTTTTTAGATCGCCAAAATTATTACAGAATCTTTGTTACATCATTCATTCTTAGATGGTACATTATGTGAGAACGATGTAGCAAGTTAAAAGTGTCCATAGTAATAATTAAAACAAAGACAATTCAGAAAAAAATATATCAATAATTAAAATAAACCGTGGCAGCTAAGAGATGACCAGTCCCAACTGACGGCGCCCGTTCACGAACATGACACATGTATCAGCACCATTCAGCTCAACCATTTTGAAGGGAGCTAAATGATCCGACACACACGCCGCCATCAGCGAGACATTTGAGTGAGCATGACACACTCTCAACCGCCAGGGTCATTCAAGTCAATAAGAGACGTAGGTGCCCAGTGAATCACAGCTCTGAAGTACACAGTACTCACACAATGTCGGGTATGAAACTATATAATACAAGGAAGATTGAATCTATACAATGCAAATACAGTTGTACAATCTTCAGCAGCTCCAACAATGGTATTAGGTATACTTTTACTATCAATTTATTTATATATGTCTCATGGAGCAGGACCAGCATGGAGCCAAGCATTATTATCAGCGATATAGTCGCCCAGTTTGTAATATGCCTGCTTACACAGTGTGCGTTTAATGCATGTTTTGAATTTCGTTTCATTCAGTTCGAGAACGTTTTGTGGTAGCTTATTATAGCATTTTAAACAGTACCCCATGAAGGAAGAGTCTACTTTGGCGAGTCTGAAGCCCGGCTGAACTAATTGGTCCCTATTTCTAGTATGATAATTATGTCTGTCACCTCTTTTAGAGAAAAGATGCAGATTTTTCCTAACGTACATTATATTTTCATAGATATATTGACAAGGTACCGTCATGATGTTTATTTCCTTAAACAGTTCTCTTAGAGAATCACGCCTACGGAGATTATATATGGCTCGAACCGCTCTCTTTTGGAGAATAAAGATAGACTCGATGTCAGCCGCCCGTCCCCACAATAAAATGCCATACGACATTATACTGTGGAAGTAACTAAAATAAACAATTCTCGCGGTATCAACATCAGTGAATTGACGAATCTTCCAAACAGCATATGCTGCTGAACTTAATCGCCCCGCAAGAGTTGTTATATGAGGGCCCCATTGTAGCCTTGAATCAAGTGTTATCCCCAGGAAAACCGTTTTATCGACGAATTCTAGTATCTCTTCATTCAACACTATGTCATAATTACTATTTTTAACATTTGGTAAGGCAAATCTAATGCATTTAGTCTTGTTTCCATTTAATACTAAATTGTTTGCTGTGAACCAACTATGGATCTGACGCAGGGCATTATTGACGTCGTCTAGATTCTGGGCTCGCCTATTTATTTTAAAAATAAGGGAAGTGTCATCAGCAAATAACACCATATTGTGTAGTTGGTTCTTAAGTAAATAGGGTAGATCATTTATATATACAAGAAAGAGGAAAGGACCCAATATTGAGCCTTGTGGAACTCCCATTTTAACTGTTAAACCCTGTGAATTTACACCATTTATTTGGACTTGTTGTTGCCTGTCACACAAATAAGATTTTACTAAACTAAGCGCAAGTTTACCTAGTCCGTAATGTTCAAGTTTCAAAAGTAATGTATCGTGATTAACGCAATCAAATGCTTTGGAGAGGTCACAAAAGATTCCTATGGCATCTTGGGCTTCCTCCCACGCAGTAAATATGTGCTTTAATAAGGTGACACCGGCGTCAGTCGTACAACGTCCCTTGGTGAAACCAAACTGCTGATCGTGTAAGATTTTGTTGGTGTTAAAGTGATTGAGCATCTGATCAAGCATTACTTTTTCAAATACCTTGCTAAAGACTGGCAACACGGATACTGGTCTATAATTATTAGTATCTTTACAGTCCCCAGATTTAAAAAGAGGTACGACTTTACTGAACTTCATCAAATCAGGAAAAACACCTTGATCCACACACAAGTTAAAAATTAAAGCCAAATATGGCGCTACAGTTTCCACTATTGCTGTACAAACTTTGATAGACAGTCCCCATAAATCTTCGGTCACTTTAATTTTTATTTGCCGGAAAGCTTTAATAACTGTCATTGGGTTTATATGTTTAAACTTAAAATCAGCCGGGCTGCCAGATACGTTCGCCTTTAATAAATTCATTGAAATATCAGATGAGGAATTCAAAGCCTCCGTAGTCCTAACCGGTACATCAGTAAAGAAATTAACAAATTCTTCAGCTACTTCCAGATTTGTGCTTATAGGACCACATGATGTCTGCAAAGTATAGTTAGTGTTAAGCTTTTTTTTCCTGCCAGTCTCGTTATTTATAACTTTCCAAACCGTTTTTATTTTATTTTCTGATGATTTGATCTTATTGCTAATATGCATGGCTTTAGCAGCCTTGCATACTTTTCTGAAAATTTTTGAATAGGCAGAAACATACTTATTATAAGTTTCAGTGTTAATGTATGGCTTAAGGCCATACAGTTCAAATAGTCTTTCTCTACTTTTCCTGATACCTCTAGTCGCCCAGTCACTAAATACAAATTGAGGGTAAATATTTTTTGTTTTCTTTTCAAAAGTTTTATTAAATTCAGTATAAACTATTGAAAAAAAAGTATCATAGAACTTATTAACATTAATGTCGTCCATATTCATTACACTTAACTTGTTCTGCAGGGAATTATTAAAGCTATTTAATTTGGTAGCCGTTATTGGTCTAAATTTAATCTCAAGTTGTTGCTTTATTTTGTTACATCTAAAAGTTACCGTCTGCCCACTATGATCAGACGGCAAACAACTAACTATGGCCTTATCCAAATAATCACAATTGCAGAAAACATTATCAATACAAGTAGCAGAAGATGGAGTAACTCTAGTTGGTTCTGTAAAAATGTTAGTCAAATCAAATGACTTAAAAAGATTTAATAACCTACTGCTATTTGAATTTTCTTCCAAAATATTTATATTAAAATCACCACAAATTATTACAGATTTATTCCTGACTGCAAGCTTTGCCAGAACATCTTCCATTATAGATTCAAATAAGGAAAAATTTTGATAGTTAGGGGGTCTGTACACACACACTATTACATGCTTATCTAGCTCAACACAAGACAGTTCGATACAATGTTCAACTGAGAGACCTACTATGTCATTACGTTGGTGAAATTTTAAAGAGTTTTTAACTAATATTAGGGAACCTCCACGCAGCAAATTTTTACGATTAAAACAACTGCCTACAGTATAGTTTTCATAATTAAATAGCATTTGGTAGTCCTTTAACCAATGTTCAGTAAAACAGATAGTATCAAACATGGTTTTTTCTAAAAACATTTCAACTTCTAATAATTTCGAAGAGATACCTTGAATGTTCTGATGGAACAATTTCAAGGTATTCTGCTGAGGCCCTTTTTTAAAACTAAATGGTTGGTTGCAAGAAGATACATCATTGCTAGTAGATGTTATATTGCGAATGGTACCTTCTGTTGTCCTACTGACTAGTTTAAACAAATATTATCAGGAGTGAGCCCCGAGACTCCCATGCCATCACCAGGCAAAAATATCCTACCACCAGTAGTCTCACCTTGCGATTGAGAATCTTCCATGGTGACACATGGATCCTCCTTCGTACTACTAACACTACTACTAAAACTACTATTATAAATATGTACACAATAAGACGAAGACATACTATTTATGTCTGAGTGAATATTAAAACTTAATAGACTAGCTATTATATGTCTATATCTAATAGGCAGATATACTGAATACTGAGTCGACCTAAGTTTCTCAACAAAAATGTTGGTGTCTAAACTTAAAAGCTTATGGCTGTAGTGATTAGCTAGGAAAATATATAACAATTAATAACCGCTATATTAGGCAATAACAACAAAAACACATCCAACGATTATTTTAACGCGTCGTATCAACCCTAAGGCGTCATCTTCACGAGCGAGGAAAACGCTGCGAGTCCGTCCTTCTATTGTCGGAGAATCTCCACGACGAGCGTTTATTCCGCCAGCGTATCGTCACGGAAACGCCGCGCGCGCGCGACGACTCTGTTTTGTTTCGCTACTGGTAACGCGCTCGTCGCGGGCGCGCGGCGATTCCGTTGCGAGTCGTCGCGCGCCCGCCGCGCGGCCATACCACATGATACGCCCGACTAATGTCACACATTGCCACTCGGCGTATCGCCGCGATAATATCGCCGTGTGGATACGAGTTCATAGAGAGTGTATGGAAATACGTGGCACGACGATAATATCGCCGCGATTCTCTCGCTCGTGGAGATGGCGCCAAAGTAGAGACAATTTTTTTTTGTTTTAAACGTTGCCCCACACTAGGAATTTCTCCTGTATCGTGGGTGCGTTTACAAACATATAAGCTCACATACACAAACACCCAGACCCGGAAAAACTACTTGTAGATCATACAAATATTTGACCCGTGCGGGAATCGAACCCGCGGTACGCTGCGTAGCAGTCCAATCGCTCAGCCACTGTGCTAACTGTGCCATCAAATACAAAATTTGAGACAAACGGTCGATTGTGTGGCGTACTAATGCGCCATTGTTTAACAAATAGTTCACGACGTCACCGAACACTGCAAAAAGTCAAGACAGTTACAGAATGTCAACATGCTTACGAGCGAGGGTGCGTAAGGGTGCTGTTTGATTTACGCGAACATTTTTAATACAGGCGTCGACAATAATGGTGTAGTTTCAACGTGGGTTCACCACGAGGGACCTTAAAATCCAGCTTCACATTTTATTTGATCGAAATGATGGAGCCTCCTGCAGACACACGCGATTAATCGCGCGGGGCGACATGTCGCGGTCCATTCGCAGTATTTTTAGAGTGGAAATTAGCTTGGCTCGTTGTCGCAGCGCGATTAATCGCGTGTGTTTGCAGGAGGCTTGGTAAATTTATGTTAATTTTATTGTAGAGTTTGGAATTTAAATAAATGCTTATATTTTATTATAGAGTTCAGAATGGAGGCGTGCTAGAGCTGCAGGTTCAATATTGCATACGCGGTCAGAAATTCGTGCACATATTATCTACATTTATTTTTTTGGATCATAATTTAGATTGGAATGCATAGACATATTATTTTTACTAATAATATTAATAAAAACGTATTATTGTAAGTTTTTAAGCTGTCTAAATGAATATCACGTTTAGAATTACAGATTTACCTCGCTGTTTCTGTGTTTTAAAAGAGAAAGTCAAGATTAGAAGAATCTGGAAAATAAATCTATCAATTTTTTTCACGTACCTATTTAGAGTATTTTCGAAAAAAATATCTTTAAATCCAAATCACAATAAATTCTCCTCACTTGCTGGCGTAAAAGGATCAATTCCTTACATTGCACAAACAGGGGAACACCTCTAGGGGTACCATTGTCTTACACGAACACTTCACTAAATGGAGTGCGTACGTTTTAATGCACCGATGTGCACTTCACAGCCTTTGGGAATTCGACGGTTTTGTACCGTGAGTGGTTTGTAAATAAATATGGGTCTATTAATTAATACGGCTTTAAATTGGGGAAAATAAATACTAGAGAAGATAAGGGAACAGCTATGACCGACTACTCAAGAAAATATATGCATTTATGAGTAAGTACCTATGTAAAGCTCTTTTTTCAGTTTGAATGAAAGTCTAAAAAATTAAAAAAAAAATCGTGTAGTAGCTAATTCCTACCTTAGAAAGAAACAATAGAATACATTTCGATACAAGTGGAGACCGCCGAAGTTTTTCGGCTCCTTACGAACCTTGCTTACGCTTCGGCTACACCTATTCCACCTCGAATTCAATAACAAACTTTACCAACTTGTATCGAAGTGTACTATTATTAAGTCTTTAGTATGTACTCCGTCTTCTTAATTAAAATTATCTATCTGTCAGAGTAATTAAAAAAATCTAACACCATTTAAAAAAATTCGTCATCACCGAAAAAAGATCCCACGACTTCGCACCTAACACCAATATAGTTTAAGAGTCAACAAACACAGATTCAATCAGCCGTTCAAATTGCACGCCCGCGCTAATCCTTAATCTTGTGTAGTTCCTGATGCTTCAATAGAGGGCGCCACCCCTGTGTGTACTCAATGGACTGAACGGAACGCTTTCAAATAAACTCTTGATTGGAGGATGTGTGGAACGGTTTTTAACTGTCAGTGTTGGTTTTAGAATGGTGTTCAAAATTATATCAAAGTGTAGACCATTTAATTCACTACTATTTTTTTTTTTGTTGGGGTGACAAAATCATCAAATGAGTCCTCCCGCCCTGGGTGGGGCGGAAAAGACTGTCAGACTCTTACTGACCACCCGTGTTCCTTCGGATGCCCTTTACGTTCCGGGGCCACGGTATCCTGGATTAAGAAAAATCCGCGACCCCAGCAGGCATTTGGCCCCATAAGGGGCCCCGTCAGTGACGCGTGAAACACGACGCGCCACCGACCCAGGCTTGGTCCTTGGTCGGACGGGAGCATACCCATTACTCACCGTCTGCAAGCCCGCTCCGCCGCTGTGCCCTCTGCTATTCAGAGGGACACGCGTTGGAGCGTCCACCCGACAGGCTATTCGCATACGGGCAAAGAGACCCCTTAGGCACACAGTGCCCAAGGAAGAGTTTTTGCCCGCATCCCAGGGTGCACCGTCCCGAAAAACTGGTCTTCCCCCCGGACGTATCCGAGAGGGAACTCCAGTCCACGGGCGCACGTGGAGGTTTCCTGTCTTAGCACCCCTAATTCACTACTATTACGATTAGATAAGAAGTAGCCTATGTAGTATGCCAATTTATAAACTATGTGTCTACCAAATTTTATTCGAATTCATCATCATCATCTGTGTAGCCCAGTCGAATCAGATGCAGCTAAATATCAGTATTTTACACGGAGCGACTGACTATCAGACCTCTACAATCTAATAACTGGCTATTATGATACCCCATGGTAAGACTGGTTGTCAGACTTTAGATCTTCTGACTAACAGTAACGACTGTCAAAGATCTACAAATGACAGCCGGGACCAACGGCTTTACGTGTTTTCCGAGGCACGGAGGTATTTTAAGACACGGAGGTTTATTCAAATTAATTTAGTAGTTTTTTCTGAGAAAAAGTAACATAATTATAATCTATACATCCGTCCATCCCCTAAAACTTTCCCAGTTATAATAGTAGTAATAAGGTAGAGGAAAATCATAAAACCTCTTTTGGAAAAGGTTTTATAAGGTTGATGGAATGTTAAAATTGTAGATTAGCTCTTTGCTTATAGGTAGGGTGAAATTATGTCATTTTATAGGAAACTCGTAGATCTTAATGTGTCTGCCTGTCCGCGAAAGTTTAATACGAAATCTGTCGAATGATCGGAGGCATTTTGAAATCGAACGGCAAAATCTATTGGAGCACGGATGAATTAAAATTGATAAAGATAAAATTATTACAAGAAACTTCCAATTTTTACTTAAACATGTAATAATTTGGCGAGCAGTGGTGGCCCAGTGGTATCGGCCTCGACTTACGTGGGTTCGAACCCCGTCAGGTGCATTACTTTGTGTAATTTATTTCAACACCACTGCTCTCAAAACGGCATGTCCTAGAACCAAAAATTCGAAGACATGTAACATCTACCAATCCGCACTGGGCCCGCGTGGTAGATTATGGCCCACTCCCTCTCACAGAGAGGAGGCCTGTGTCCCAGCAGTGGGAACATTTATAGGCTGATGATGATGATGATGTAATAATTTCTAAACACTCTTTCTTTTTTAACGTGGTAAAATCAACCAGTGAGAGAATGGATCAATAGCCCTTTACGTTCCAGGGTCACGGTCTCACGATCTGATGAGACAGTCCCGGGAATCTAAACACTCTAAAAGTAGAAACCGTTCATCAATTCCTTAATCCGCGAAGGTACTTCCTGATGTCCAAACAGAGGGTGCCTCCCTTGATGGGTACTCGATAGAAGCCTGTTTAAACGTTCAATGGGATGAGATTTTAAAAATAAAACAGTGTGTTAAAATCGGTATTGAATTGAGGAATCAGTTGATTGATGAAAATCTTAGATTCAAAACTTTTTGAAAAAAAGGGAACCGACTTCAAAACCAAACACAAAAAAAGTGTAAAATAACTTTTCTTTCGGAAGTCGGTGGCTTTGTTTTTTATTTCATTGACTATGGCCACCGACTTCCGAAAGGAAAGTTATTTTACACTTTTTTTGTGTTTGGTTTTGAAGTCGGTTCCCTTTTTTTCAAAAAGTTTTTTATTTTACCCTTTTTAGTTTAGATATTCAAGAAAAATCTTCATAATAATCGGCGTCTTTGAAAATCTACAATCCTAGTAAGCAACAAAAACGGATCTATGCGAGCAACTTCACAAGATATCTATTATTGTTATATACTAAAACCTTCCCCAGAATGTAACAAATACTTTCCTGAAAACCGCATCAAAATCGGTTCAGCCAAACGCGAGATAATCGCGGACAAACATACATACATACATACATACAGGTCGAACTGAGAACCTACTTTTTTTTTGAAGTCGGTTAAAAATAAAAATAGACTTCTGTAATGAAGCCTAAATTTACAATGACGATCAAGCATTAATAAAACGGTGAGATAACCGGACGAATCTGGATGTTCTCTTACATCTTTGCGGACAGAATGGTTGGAACGTTTTCCGTAGTAGACGTTCCAACCATTCTGTACTACTAACTGATACAAAGAAATTTTTCTGCTCCTCCACTATTCTTTTCTGATTAATTTCGTTGCAGGGTTCAAGGCAGGTGAATTCATTCTCCGGGTCACGTCGAGTTTCAATGTCTCGGCGCTTTTCTGGCCACTGTTGATTCTGGCTTTCAAGACTTACAGGGTTCGGGAATAGTATGGTGTTTCTCCCAAAAAAGAAATAAAAAAAAATACATGTGGCACTCGGAAAGGCCGCGGTGAAGCTATTGCATAACATTTTTTTTTTTTTTTTAAAGGAAGAAAAATCGCTTACCGCGTATATTTAACGAGAATATAATTTATGTAAAATGTGTACTACTGCACTACTGCAATAAAGAACTTCTTTGTTGTAGGAGAATTTTATAAAGGTTTCATTGTGAAAACTCCTTTTGTAGCCGGCCGTTTAGAATCAGTAAGAAAAAGTAAATCCCTCTTCGTACCTTTATGAGCACGTCTGTCCGTACCTTTACCTTGATTGCCGAAGTCTCTCGATCTGAAACGAAGTGCTGTCAAATGTGGTCAGGTTTTTTCGTTAGGTTTTTCGCGCCCGCCGCGCTCAGAGCCTGCGATAAAAGCTATGCAATAGCTTAAAAATCGATACAATAATAGTTACTATCTTTATTACCTCTTATCAAAATGGCATTCCTCTATTTCTACCACTTATCAAAATGACTAAAGCTTAACATTAAACCCTCGATTGTTGTTATTTCAAGGTTCAGCAGTGAAAATCTGAGTGACTAGTAAGTCGCTTCCGAGTCGATATGACTTCACAGCAGACGACCAAAGGTTGACTGTCGCTGAGATGAGCATTCATCTCTTGAATACGGTACAATACATGTGCTGAAGCGAGATTATAAGTACAATACATACCTCCTTATAAGACATCGATGTCTTATGAGTCTTCATAAAAGTTCGACGGGAAATTCTGTCAAATTTTACCAATCGAACAATAACCTTCCACTATTGTGATAAGGTTGAAAATCTATTAAAGTTTACCAAGATTAAGTTATGTTGATGTGTTGGCGTCTGTCACCTTAGGTGAGCTTTATCCAGAATTAGGTAACCTATAGCGATTAGTTTTTAAATAGGACATAAAAATACAGCTTATTTTTCAAAAGAACAGCTATTTATAACTTTTATGTGTATGGATTTGTTAGCGAAGAACCGAAGAAAGCCGTAGAACGGTAAAGTTGTTTACGCCATCCGTTAATCTTATCATGAATATAAATGAATCGATATGATTTTTATTTTTATAATTACTATCACATAGCAAAAGCATCTTATAAAACCCTCGACTGATCAACAAGCCGACCAACCAACACCGAGAGCAGTGGTGGCCCAGTGGTATCGGCCTCGACTTACGAGTTGTAGGTCGTGGGTTCGAACCCCATCAGGCGCATTACTTTGTGTAATATTTTAATAATATTTCAAAACCACTGCTCTCAAAACGGTGAAGGAAAACATCGTGAGGAAACCGGCATGTCCTAGCTAGAACCAAAAATTCGAAGACATGTGACATCTACCAATCCGCACTGGGCCCGCGTGGTAGATTACGGCCCACTTCCTCTCACAGAGAGGAGGCCTGTGTCCCAGCAGTGGGAACATTTATAGGCTGATGATGATGATGATCAACAAAATCAAACAAAATCTTCCCCGCTATCTCTCAGAACTTGGAACCTCACACGATATTAACTGTCACTGCAAGAATCGCCCGTTTGATTAATCGCAGCGACAGACAGACACAGGTGAGCTCATTCCGAACTAATTGCAAACACCAGACTCCTTTGTTCAAGTGATTGTTGCCTTTTGTGCCAAGATTACATTCTGTGAAATCATTCGCCAATGGCAATGGCACTAGCAGTTCATTTGTCAAAATCAGATCGAGCTGTCATTGAGAACGTGTTCAGACGTCATTGCGAGTGAAATTGGAGTATATTGAGATGATTGTATTATGTTAATTATTGTCAGTTCGATTGCAACTTGTGAGGTATATGATTTGACAGACGTATTTACGCTTTTACAGAAAGTATTCAGTGATAGCCCAATTCAATTTTCAGTAACTAAAACGAGTATGTAACTAAATCTAAATAAAAAACAAATTACTTAGTTAAACGAATTAATTAAAAATTTATAAGAAAAACATAGTGATAAACCCACATGTCCTAAAATATTCGAAGACCAATCACCTGACAGGACCAAGGCAGTGTTTATTTCTTTCTATAAACCATGCTGTTGCATATACAAACATTTACATACAAACAACCACAATTGCAGCTTACTCCACACAGGCTCGGGACTCTGTATCCCAGAAGTGGGAACGAAGGCTGAATAAGCCATAAATTATGAGGTTTCATGATCTACTCAACAAACATAATGGTGTGTTACCTATCCTAACATAGCAGTTAAGTATGCAAGCAATACATGCTTACATTTCTTACTTAAACCAGAATTCCTATACAAACAACATTTTAATGCCCAATTACCGAACCATGATTATAATCAAAATAAGCCCAGCTTACGTTCAGATCAAAATAGACTATTATTATTCATATAAAAGTGATTCGCAGCTTCCCAAATATGTCCGTATAATCAGCATCATTTTATTCTCGTTTCTGAATGATATTTGATAGTGGTTAGACCCTGTTAACGAAAAATACGTGCTCTTCAAATATCAATTATACTTTGATCCTCTTGTGTTTGGTGTAAATGGGTTAAGTGAAGCGTAGGAATTAGATTCACATTCATATTGGTTATTCGTTAATATAATATTAGAAATAAAACTGGAAGACATGGTTTTCAACTTTATCTAGCTGTATCGCTCTAAAAACTGTGGGCATGCAAGCTGTTACTTCACACTATTGCTGTTCACCGTAGGCGCAGTCATGCGATCGAACGGCGAGTAATGGGTAACTCACCGTTCGATCATGGACCATGCCCGGGTCGACGGCGCGTCGTGTCCGACGCGCGCCTCAAAGAGCTTTCAGCAATAAGACGGGGCCCCACTTAGAGGGCCAAAGTCTGCCGGTGCCGCGGGGACTTTCTCATCAGATCACCGTGACAAACCGCCCTGGGAAAAATCATTAGATGATTTTACGACGTAAAAAAAAAATCCTATTGCTGTCCACTGCAGGTAAGCTACCCCCAAAGAAGCCAACCGTTCCTTTCCCGTTCCTAGGCAGTACGCATACATCCACTGTCAGCCACATTTTGAAATCATCGACCCATTGTGTTACAGGGCGTCCTATACTGCGTTTGTCCATACGCGGTTTCATATAAACCATAAAAATAAGTCATAATTATGTACACTTGTTAAAACAACCCGCTAGTTTCCATAAACTTCGACCACACCCCACAAATAATTCCTATTCAAACATAATTTTATTGTGGGTAACACTAAACGCTCAACACTCGTACTAATTATTTTGTTTGTTCCTACCACCTTTATACCAGCTTCAATAGCTTGAAAAGGCACAGCATAATGCAAGCTAATGTGGTCAGATATTCGTATTTAAGCTGTAATGTGAGATGCTGCTATAGTGTGCCAATTCCTTTTTAATATTCCATTTTGTTTTAAGAATGCTTTCGTTAAGAATTTGCGTGAAATGAGACACGGGTATGGATAAATATATACCGAGTATTTCTGATTGCTTATTATAATTCTAAACCGTTTGTTTTGTTAGTAGTTTTTTGGCTATCGACTATGATCCCGCATAGTGTTGCCAGGCGTTCGTTAGGCTTTGTATATTTCATAATTTTTTTTTATTAAGTAGTTACGATTTGGTTTCCTCTCCGCACACCTTACCTTATATAGCTAGCGCAAGCGAGTAGACTAGCACGCTAGTCGCGCTCGCTGTCGTCTTTGCACGGCAAGAGGAACCCTTTAGTTCAACGACCATTTATATCTAGACTCCTAATCACAGGCGACCGATGTCTGTCAACACATTAGGCACAAAAGTCTTAAGTTCGTATAAGTTTCGACCACTCCTGTTAGTCCCCCCGTCGCACTGACCTTGAGTTAGCCAATCAGAACGCAGTACCCCGTCCCCCTCGCTTACGTCGTACCTCAGTTACTAGTCTGACTTGGCAGAAAATTTTCGTTAGTCAGATCGTGCATGAGGCGTCTAGATATAAATGGTCGTTGCTTTAGTTGAACCGAACCTTCCTTTAGTTTTTAAAAATTGTTCGTAAAAAGTTAAAAGTTGTCCGGTCTTTTCACCTAAATGTCCGGCTAAACTGTCGGGTCTGTCCGGATTTTCGGTTTAAGACCTGGCAACCCTAATCCCGCAGGCACATTTCGACTTGATCCAGTTGATTTGCTCAAAGGCGTACGTCATCATCATCATCATCAGCCGGAAAACGTCCACTGCTGAACATAGGCCTCCCCCTTAGACCGCCACGCTGAACGACAATTCGCCACTTGCATCCATCGGTTGCCCGCGACCCTCACGATGTCGTCGGTCCACCTAGTGGGAGGCCTACCTACGCTGCGTCTTCAGGTCCGTGGTCGCCACTCGAGAACTTTTCTTCCCCATCGGTTGTCAGTTCTACGAGCGATGTGGCCTGCCCATTGCCATTTCAACTTGCAAACGTCATCACCATCCCCATTTTCTTGCCCTTGACTAACTTATTTGAGGACGACGTAGCTTTCTTTTTCCATAATTCTGTATTTGTCGCTATTTCTATAGTCATCCTTTTCCTATGATATTGACTATTGTTATCTATCAGGGCATTATGGCATCTCAAAGAAAAGTGTCTGTTCCTTCACTACAACATTTAAAATGGCTGAGGTTAGTTACCGAAAGTCTGTTTTACAAGAACCAAACTTATAAATCTACCCTAGTATCTACATTAAGGAAGGTCACTGTTTAGTAAACACTCCCTTGAAGAATTTTCCGAAAACTGCTCGCAAGAAAATAATTACACAGATCCTTCAACAGGACGAAAACACCACCACGCATGTATCTAATAAAGAACAAAGTATTAACGACAAACAATACCAACAATACCTCAGAGCTGTCATAGAAAAATACCTCAATATTAGAAGCACGAAAACGTACCAATTAATGAGCTCCTATTCATCATACGTTGTCACCTCCATCGGTCAAACACAATACACCAGTTTGTCCGACAGTCCGACACAGAAGGTGATTCACACGGACAGTAATAAGCCTCCCACTGTTTGCTAAGAAAACTCTATGAATTTCCACGTTCAAAGGAATTTGAAGCTTAAATCTAGAACTTTAAGGTCCATTTAGGGTGATGTGAGCTTAAGAAACTCTTTAAATTTTCCCCATGTAAGGGATATTGAAGCTTATTTAAAGAGTTGTATGGTTGGTTTTTGAATAGTGATAGTCTGTTGATTATGTTGTGAGTTTGTTTGTAGAATAAGTATGGAATTATGGTTTGAATTTAGAACAAAGTTGTTCCAGTACAAAGTGTGTCTGTGGACAGTTTGTCATAACTAAAGAGCAAGACAGACTTTATACTCATAGTAAAATTAGCCCACAAAGTTTCCACTATTAGTACGCAGGCCTCATTTCTGTGAGAGTGAATGAGCACGCGGGGTTGATAATGCAGTGTTCGATTATTCGGTTAAACGGCGTACAGGTTACATCAGGCATTTTTCTGTGCTGATATTGTGCTGAATTCTTTTTTAAAATAAGCACGGATTAAAAATCTGTTGCACTAAAAAGAAACATTAATTTCATGCAAGGATGATGAATGTTTGTTATCAAATAACTTTAAAAGCTTAGAAATTGATTTATTTTATATTTCTATTCCTCTATTTATCTTTCTAGCGCGATACTAGCTTTAAAGTTTTTGATATTCCAATTTGTTTTACTAAAACAAAAATTCTTCAAAGACTTAATTTATCACTTCAAATACGAATAATTCCAAAATCAACAAGACTACATAGCCTTATCACTCAAAATAACACTCTGCTTACCCCAAAATAGTAATAATACGTCATTGTCTGTCTGTGTGGTAATCGCCCGCTGTTTTTCTAGTTAATTGGACAAGAAATCAAAAGAATGAAAGAAATGAGAGACGTGTCAAAGAAATGTTTTTCTTTTTCGTACACGATAACGCTATTAATATTATTGATTTGTTTTTCTGTAAGGGTGGCAAAGAAAACAGAATCAGATGATAATGTTCTCAAGTTTTTGGATAGAATTTGTACACATTTGGGTCGATGCAGCGTGGGACCAAACAAGCGTAATTTCAGAATTTCAGTCGCAGAATTTCGGTCGCTTTCATAGAAAAAAATTGCGTCGCAAAGAGTCGTCTTTTATTTTGTATGAAAGCGAACGAAATTCTGCGACTCACGACTCAAAAAGTACGCTCGTTTGGCCTCACCTGTGTTGAAGCATCGCGGCACCGTCTTTAAACACCGTGACACGTGAAACTCAAAAGGCAATTAAGGCTACAGGGTGGATTTTTAGTCAGTAAGAGTCTGACAGTCCCTTTAGCTCCAACTAGGACGAGAGGACTCTTTTTTTTAAACATTGCCCTACACTAGGAATTAAAATTTGATGACTATACCAACAAAAAACAAGGCACAACCTTGTACCTACGAGAACATCTTATTATTTTATCAAGACAGCGACCAGCTGTGGCTTCGCTCTGGTACAATTTCGATATAAAATAAAGCCTATGATACAGAATTTTTGACTAATCGGTATTTGACTTATGAATTTG
This sequence comes from Agrotis exclamationis, assembly GCA_950005045.1. Lineage (NCBI taxonomy): Eukaryota > Metazoa > Arthropoda > Insecta > Lepidoptera > Noctuidae > Agrotis > Agrotis exclamationis. Next base: position 22,987,113 of record OX465427.1, on the reverse strand, counting down.
TTCATTACGAGCAAATATAAAAATCTTTCCTCTGTGTATTAGTGTAGATAGATTCACATTCACTTCTTATTTCTGGCCTGGACTGGCCTGTTGGTCTAGTGGTTAGTGACCCTGACTGCTATGCCGGAGGTCGTGGGTTCGATTCCCACCCAGGACAAATGTTTGTGTGATGAGCACGATCATTTGTTCTGTGTCTGGGTGTAATTTATCTATAATAATATATTATGTATGTATTTAGAAATATATAAGTATGTTTATCAGTTGTCTAGTACCCATAACACAAGCTCTGCTTAGCTTGGGACTAGATGGCGTTGTGTGATAGTTGTGGAATATTATTATTATATTATTATTTCGAAACCAGCGTTTAACTTATTTCCAGTCAATTCATAAAATTACCGTAGTGGTTTACGTCTGTTTAGTACTTATTAAGAACTTTATTATAAGTACTAAATATGTACTATTTAGTTCTATGGAACCACAACTCTGATTTCAGATATATAATAAATAATTATAGATACCCCATCGTAAAGAAAACTTAAACCATGAAAAAATACAGATCTAGCGACATCTTTCAAAAATACCGCCAATGTTGAGAGCCTCATAAAAAAATATCACATAAAAATAAATTGCAGGTTTCAATTTTGAAATGACGAACGCCAGAGTCAATTCTAGATTTCTAAACGGGAAAACATCTTTTTTATGATATTTTAAACTGAGAACAAAAGTTGTAAAGTTTACGATAATACACTGTTTCTTTTATGTTATTGGCAATAAGGCACATGCTCCACAGAAAGCGATCAGCTTTCGACTATTTTCTCGCTTTTAATAAGTACAACAGGTTCCGAGCGACGCCCTGTGATGTAAGCATACTGACCTTTTTGGTGGGTTTCCTCAGAACGGTCCCGTCCGGTGAATAGTATTCTCAACCGGCTTGCTTGCATGACTAAATGTATGAACGTGGACGAGACGAAAGGAGTCTGTCAGAATTGTAGCAGGTGGCATTCTGCCTAGCCCCATAGGAATGAACTGTGAGTTAATCTATCTGTATTATATTGAAAGTTGATTAATGGTTGCTTACACAGCTATCGAAAACTCTGCCAAATAAACTAAGTTATCGGTATAGTTGACAAATCGCTAATCGCTAGCGGTGGTGAATGTCCCCTATGCTAGTATAGTTTTGTAATATTCACTGTAGTGCTAGCCTTGTCTATGGAGTACTAACCCACCAATGATCACGTGCACTTATGGCCTATGTCGACATCAAACGATGCCGCCCTTTACAAAGCCGCGGCGACTTCAAATAAGAGGTATATCTGCAAGTTTGTTATTACTGTTGCATGTGAATACAGATTAGAATTCCTATTTTTTTTTTTAAGTTTAGAGCCTTTTTGTAGAAGTATCCTGTAGGGAAATGTTTATACCACGATTGACCAAATGATAAGCCGTATTAAAATGTACTCGTAGTACTTAGTAGCTTATCTCTAATTTAAAAAGTAAAAAGTACACTGGCAAACACGCATCATTACGTTTTCCGAACTTTTAAGAGCAGATTACATCAATAAAGTAAACACAATCAGCTTGAAACGTCAACTGATCAGCGGTCAAAAGCTTTCTGCGACAATTTTTACACATCTGTACACGGTTTTTTTTTAATCATTTCCCCACACTAGGAATTTCTTCTATGTCGTGGGTGCGTATGTGTTTACAAACATAGAAACTCACATACACAAACACCCAGACCCGGAATAACTACTTGAAATTGATAGAAAAGTTCTAGTACAAAGTCGGCGAGCTTCTAAAATCTAATTTACGCAAAAAATTCACGGCAAAAGTTAAACCTCTGTCGGCTGTACCACACGCGCGGCACCCACTACGTCGTAACGAAACGCGGCGTTTTTTCTCAGCGTAGTGCGTGTTACCAACGAGCGTCCAATAAATCATCCGGCGGCCGCCCCTTGATTTAATATTGTCATAATAATAAAAACGCGCGTTAACGCACTGAGGAGAACATCAGCTGATGGTGAATAGATGCGATGCATATTGAGTAGGTAGAATAGTTAATAGATAAGTAGGTATTTATTATTCATTCAGCCTATTTAGCACCATACCTATCTCTTTTGTTGTTTTCCATTGTATGCAGTTATGGCGATTTTCACACTGCCCCGCATCATGCTGCATATTGCGTGTCGACGCACCTACGTGCGTTCCGGCGGGAGTGGATCTGCATCATCGTGCGGGTTTTTTGCGCACTCACGCGCGTAGGTGCGTTTTGTAGATTCACGCACGGCGGCTCTCATTTATTCGCCGTTCTCTGTGGTCACACACAAACACACGTCACGCCCATTCAAAATCACGCGCGGCACTGCGGGATTCGGTGTGCCATACCTTGCGTCTCGCCCCGCACCTACGCGCGGGGGTGCATGTTTCTCCGCGTGTTTGCGCGTGATCCGCATGAACGCGCGTGGATGCATTTTCTGTGTGTTAGACTGTGCGTGTTTTCCATACAAACGGAGATACTTACAAGCAACGGAAGAATACGCATCCACGCGCTACGCTGCATCATGCGGGGCAGTGTGAGAATCGCCATAGGAGAAGGTAAAGAATCGACAGATACTTCAATGCATTCTAACCTATCTATCTCCTGTACCTATCTGGAGAAGATGTCCGATGTTATGATGAATTTTAAGTAAAGTTAGTAATTTTGATGTTGGTATAGCTAGCATAGTTAATTATTTAAAAAAAAATGCTTTAATTTGTACTGTTTTTTTTTTCTGTAGTAATTATTTCTGTAATAAATCAAAGTGGGAGACTTTTATTTGCTTTATTTAGTTTTTTTTTATAGCCTACTCTGTGTCCCACTTCTGGGCAAAGGCCTCCCCTTTCTCCTTCCAAACCTCTCTATTTTATTTAGTAAGAGAAAAACACATCCGGACGGATACACACACTACATATTAAGTGTCTCATCTACATCTCAGTCTTTGCCTGCAATCCGTCTCCGCGTTTTATAGCTGATGACCTTTTTTGCCCCACTTCGGCAAAGCTTTTGACACCTGCGCGATAGCTACTTTAATTTTCCCCGGGTCGGTTAATGTGGTAGAAACATCAATAACACTTAACACCGCGGAGGTCTTGCAGACCGCAGCCCGTAATTAGGGGTTAAAATTGACACGTTAGCAAAGTGATAGGATATGAGGCATAATATTATACTTTATTTTGAATTTTTAATATAATTTTTTGATGGTTTCATTTTGAGGGTTAACTTTAGTTAATTATGGAGGTTAAAATGTTTTGATATTGATGCTGTTTGAGATGAAGAGAGAAATTATGTATTTAATTTATATTTATATGACGGGTCTTCTCAATCGGTCAACGTTCATTCAAAATCTTAAATCGTCAGTTCGAAAGATTTTTTTTGCACTAAATTTTATAAGCAGTTTTTTGTTTACTTTCAATTACACGCAAAGAAATGTCTGGCTACCTTTATGAGAACTTCTGGTTGCAATCGTGACAGCAAGACTCACTAGTTGACTTTACAACATTTCTCGTAATAAATACTAAGTAAGTAGTAGAGATTACAAGGACTTAATATCTATTACTAGAAATGTTGTAAAGTCAACTAGTGAGTCTTGCTGTCACGGTTGCAACCAGAAGTTCTCGTATACATTTCTCTGCGTGTACATCTTTGAAAACCTTCTCCATAGGTGCAGGCTTCATTTGCTTAAGGCGTTGCCTTATTACTTTTGAATATTGTGCTTATCAGTAGGTACCCTGGCAGTGTCGATAACATCGTATCGCGATCATTAATCTACCTGGATCCTGAGAATGTCTCCCTGCAGTAATTAAACGCACCACCTGCATGTGTTTGCGACACCTTCTTATGCCTTTAATGTAGGTCTAAAAGCCAGAAGGCATCGAATATTAGCAAATATGTATTTGTTGAAAAACGCGCTTTGAAGTAAAGTCAAATCATTTATTTAAATTAGGCCATCAAAGGCACTTTTAAACGTCAAATATTAAAATTCCTTTAGGAAATATGTTGGGATGGGATTGATTCTACACCCATTCGCAAGGGTGGGTTTGTATGGAGAAGAATGGGCAAGAAACTCCATACTTACTCTTTTTATAAGCAAACTCGATTATTTATGAACACATAGGTAGTAGAAACACCAATACAGATAAAAGAGCACAAAGTTACTGCTTAGGTATTTGATAATTTGATTAAGATATCTCTTCCAGCCGACCGACGACAGAAGAGGACAGAACTTATAGGATTTTAATTTAGCTTGTTTTGCTCAAAAAGATTTAAAATTCCACCGAATTTCGTAAGATGACTTTGATTTTTCAGAAGTACTGGATTTTAATGAAAAATAAAGGTGTTATACTGGTTCAGCCGACTTCAGCCCAATTTTCTCCACAATATTCCCCCGGGGGCTATTCTCAAACATCTTTTTACACACTTCACAATCCGCACATGAATTTACAACTTCTTGCCGATCAAAATGACAAAAACAGCCAAAAATATAAGCAACAAACGAGTCCCACAAATGAAAAGTAATAATTTAAGATTCCCGTTGGCAACATCAATCAGTGGGTAAAAAACACAAGATATCATCTATAAAAATTATCCGTGGTACATTTAGCTGCGGCCGCGCACCGGTATGGCCGGAATGTCCACCGCGCATGCGTCGAATTTGTTACACGCCCTTGTTATACGCTGAACCTGACGGATTTTTGGGGATTGGGGCAAAGGAAAAGCGGATTTCCTGGTACAATTAGTCAAGCTATCAGTGCTTGTATTGCAAGAAAGGAAAAACATTACAGTCGCAGCTTAACTCAAACACAAACTCAACTCTCAACTTGCTTGTGGACATGTTGAATCCCGAAACCATTTATCGAAATAGAAACTTGCTATAACAGTAATTCACATTTTGTTCAAATCGACCGATTCCAACTACAAGTGAAAATCAACCTTACCACTACGATTTAAGACATAAAACACGTTGTTATCTATTATGGGTAGATGAAAAACAAAACACGATCGCCACGACGACGTCAAGTCAATCGAATTGCATCATTATTTCTTAGTGGCAAGGTTGATTTTCACTTGTAGTTGGAATCGGTCGCATCGCGCCAAGGGGTAAAGTCCCTAAGCTTACAGACGGCGGGAAGAGAGATTCTTTTTAGTTGATTTGTGCATTTTTAAACAGGTTTCTAAACATTTCTAAACTTTTCCAGTTTTTAAATCTTTTTGCATTTCTAAACGTAACAATGTCTTATCTACAAATCGCTGTATATTTGAAACTTGCACCAAACGTTCTCACTAATGACGAGTTTGGGAAAAACGTTTAAGTCGGAGGTTGCGCAGGAGTCATTCGTTACGGCGCGCGGCGACACTCACGGATAATGATCTAACACCATATTTACGTATGCTGTGTCTAGTTAGTTTTGATATTTGGAGGTGGTGCAAAAGATGGAGCCACTTGGCAGTAGAATACTGATAAATCTTTTGTGCCACATTGTGGAAATAATTGTTGCCGTCATTGTAAAAGTAGGCTGATTGGCTGATTGCGACTTATCTAACTTGACTAGACTTGCCCCTATAGAATAATGTAAAAATTGATTATAATAATAATCTTACCTTTTCATTGAATACTTGTTGTTTTAGTTTGATAAAATTTCTTTGCTGTCATAATTTTATCACTCCTGTATTTGGGGTTTTTCAAACTATTCAATGAGTCCTCCCACCCTGTGTGGAGCGAAAGAAAAAAAAACATTGCAATATTTTTACACTGACTTCACAATTTAGTGTCCATATTTTTCTTTCGTAATACTACGATAAAAACATATGGACATTCAGGTGAACCACGGGCAAAAATAATTTTCCGTGGTACACCTAGGTGAACCAAGCGGGTGGACCACGGGCAATAAACGAATTATTAGACTCCTGCTGACTAAGAACCTTTGGGTTTCATGGCCCGATACCTTTTTAAGACAGTCCTGTGACCCCGGTCATTTTATTTGTCTTGAGATTTCAACATACTTGTCTCCGGGTAGATTTAAATTGAACATCAAAAAACATGAAAGCTTGTGTCTTTACTCCGCAGCTTAGTAGACTAGACTGAACCTACTCTTGCACCAACAGCTTACACACTGTGTCTTTAGCTGGAAAACTTATACGGCTTTATTACAAAACGTGGTTTAACTTAGACCAAGCTTTAATCAAAAATTAATTTTTGAATTTCGAACTTTATTTCTACTGTCGTAAAGTTATTATTACAAAAACCGAGTTTAGATCCCGGTCTAAGTTGTCAATGTGCATTTTAGAATTTTATAGCAGTTGGAATAAAGTTCGAAATTCAAAAATTGATTTAAATCTTGGTCTAAGTTAAACCACGTTTTGTAATAAAGCCGTGTATCACATAGAATATAATGACGCAATCGTTAATGGGTTCTAAATGTGCAGGAGATGACGAATAACATGGCCTCGCTATTAGCGGTCAGCTGAATATCTGGGATTATCTCCACATTATGACTAATTCATTCAAAGGTACTTGTATCTTTGTGTGTACCTTTATTTTATTTGTCTGAAAAACTTCAGACGGATGTTTTCATTGTTCGATATTATATTATTTTGAATTGCTTTGTAATTATTTGTTATTTTTTTTGTACTCAATATTTTACTTTTTTATTTTTCTTTGAAGAGTTCTTTATCAGTGCTAGCCATAATACAAAAAAAGGCATAACACATAAGAATAAGAACATGAGAATTATAAGCACAGCAAGCTGTAGCAATAGTCATGGAAGTCACACTTTCAATAAGTAGATACCACGACGGTGATGAGTTTTTAGGGTTCCGTAGCCAAATGGTAAAAACGGAACCCTTATAGATTCGTCATGTCCGTCTGTCTGTCTGTCTGTCCGTTCGTATGTCACAGCCACTTTTTGTCGAAAGTATAAGAGCTATCCTGTTGAAACTTGGTAAGTAGATGTATCATGTGAACCGCATTAGGATTTTCACACAAAAACAAAACAAATTTTGGGGTTGCCCCCCATACTAAGAATTGAAACTAAATTTTTTTTTTCACCAAACCCATACGTGTGGGGTATCTATGGATAGGTCTTTAAAAATGATATTGAGGTTACTAATATAATTTTTTTCTAAACTGAACAGTTTGCGCGAGAGACACTTCCAAAGTGGTAAAATGTGTGTCCCCCCCCTGTGACTTCTAAAATAAGAGAATGATAATACTAAAAAAAAAATATATAATGTAGACCTCAACAAAAACTTCCAACGAAAATTGGTTTGGAAGAGATATAGTTAGCAGTTTTTGAGATATAGTACATTTTCAAAAACCGCAAATATAACTTTGCCATTCATACAAACACTATGAAAAACAAAGTTATTTTAATTGTTTGTGTATATTACTTACTAATCTCAATATAATTATATCCCTAATCTATGCTTGCTACTACGGAACCCTTCATGGGCGAGTCCAACTCGCACTTGGCCGGTTTTTGTTACTATAGGTACCTACTGCCATGCCCAGGTCCATACAGGTTGTATGGCTTCCATGTTAGTTTTTGTTATACACCTACTTCAAACAGTTTTCTCATGGCCTCCTGATCACTCAAAAAGTAATGACTGGTCATTAATATCTCTGCTACCATCAAAACTGTGAGGTTAACATGGGATTAATTACTCACAAACGTAATGCTACAAGTTACGTTTATTAATTACTTAACATTTGTTTAGTTTTTACATCTGTATGTCTAATGACTGGGAACTTCTTACTGTTAAAGTAGTCGTTGCATAGCTTTTATCGCAGGCTCTGAGCGCGGCGGGCGCGAAAAACGTAACGAAAAAACCTGACCACATATCACCACATATGAATAATAATAATAATAATTATTATATCATAAAAATATCCGTCATAAAAACAATTTACTTTTTCTTATTGATTCTAAACGGCCAGCTACAAAAGGAGTTTTCACAATGAAACCTACTTATAAAATTCTCGTAGTGCACCACAAACATTTTAAATAAATTATATTCTCGTTAAATATACGCGGTAGGCGATTTTATTATTTTAAAATAAAAAAAAAATGTTATGCAATAGCTTCATCGCGGCAGTCACCGAGTGCCACATGTATTTTTTATTGATACCTATTTCAAATGAGAGTATTTTGTTCAGTTTACACACCTAACCAATGTATTTATACCACCTTACATATTCTACTCCTTTCACAAATTATTTTGTGTAATTTATTTATTAAATATGCTTCTCAATAAAGAGTACACTGTTACTTTACAATTTGTACAATGCAAACATTCATTACTTACAGAAAAGCATTATTAATTAGGTGCGTCCCCACAGAGCGCGCAGCCTCGCGAGGCATTTTCCGCGCGAAGCAGCTCGGTTGGTGTGGACGTGTCTCGCGGGCGAGGCAAGTGACAGCGCTGCCGCGGTCGAGCAACCGAGCACCCGAGCCATCCAGTGTCGGCTTTTGTTTTGCTCGCGTATTATTGTTTCGTGCCTCGGTCGAAAAACAATAGACGCGTCCACACAGAGTGAGCAGCTTACAATAAAGTAATGGTAATACTCATTTGTAATTAGAAGATCACGAATCTATATATATATAAACAGGCATAGTTCACCGACCGACCTCACCTAATTACAAATATTTGTTTACAATCAAACAATCATAGAGATAATTAAACTTAATTATATTCTTTCTCTCAGAAGCCACACACCACCGGGTGTTGTCTCGTCACAGCATAAATTGGTACAGAAGACTAACCTCATACTAAGAATGGAACAATCATGCACATACTTAACCGCGTAAAAAAATCCACAAGTAGGTAATATCTACAACTTTTATTGATGAATAAAGTTTAAGTTACCAAGCAATACACTTTCATGTAGGAGAGGAGCTTGTAGCTATTTTTTTTTAGTTTTTCAAGGTAACGGTGTTTGACGAGGTTGGTCAGTGGACAAGTAAACATCTATAGCGAGTTTCCTCCGTGCCTTGGAAAACACATGAAGTTGGTTGTACTTCAGAGAAAAGTCATCCCGTTTGGTGTGAAATCAATACCAAGGGGGGTACTTTGGGGTGCTAAGACAGGAAACCTCCACGTGCGCCCGTGGACTGGAGTTCCCTCTCGGATACGTCCGGGGGGAAGACCAGTTTTTCGGGCCGGTGCACCCTGGGATGCGGGCAAAAACTCTCTCTATGCAAATAGCCTGTCGGGTGGACGCTCCAACGCGTGTCCCTCTGAACAGCAGAGGGCACAGCGGCGGAGCGGGCTTGCGGACGGTGAGTAATGGGTATGCTCGCCGTCCGACCAAGGACCAAGCCCGGGTCGGTGACGCGTCGTGTTTCACGCGTCACCGACGGGGCCCCTTAGGGGGCCAAATGCCTGCCGGGGTCGCGGATTTTTCTTAATCCAGGATACCGTGGCCCCGGAACGTAAAGGGCATCCGACGGAACACGGGTGGATTTTAGTCAGTAAGAGTCTGACAGTCTCATTTGATGATTTTGCCACCCTAAAAAAAAAAAAAAAAAAAAGGGGGGTACTTTTCTCTAAAGCTACCGGCTTTAGTACCGGCTGTCTGTATATCTTTGACAGTCGTTACTGTTGGTCGGACGCTTGTACCGAATCTCGTATAATAGCGATTCAAGGTCAATTTTTAGCGCGTTTTATATACCTAACAACAATTCAAACAAAACTCGGTCGCATAACAAAAGACCTCACTTTTCGTGAAGTATGTAAGACTTTATGCTGCCATCTTGCATAATGCTGAGCTGAGGTCCTATTTAGCATTAAGAGATATGTTTATTTATTTTATTCCTAAGAAGCTTAAATTTAAATAAACATTTTTTTTTCTTTCTATTATTTGTTCTTAGTAAAGAGCTAACACTCTGTACCTACTTACTCCGCGTCCTCGCGACGGGCGCCCGCTTCATTAATTAAGAGATGTCTTCATCGCGGCGGCGCGGGCGCACACAGGGTTCCTCCTAACAATGCTATCCGGTTACCGCGTGTAAGATGTGGTGCACAATGGTCGGACAATTTGTTTTTATCTTGGCGATGTTTCTGATGTTTCGATAAAGATAGGTCTTTTGAAGTTAGTTACTCTATGGCCGCGGTGGTGCTAGTATTTCCGTGTTACTTATATTTTTGGTTAAATGTGACAACAGATGCTGAACTGACGATCACAGATGTATAATGACCAGTGGCGTAGCTAAGGCAGGGGCGAAGCGGACCCTAGCCCCCGGACTCTCACCTGAAGGGGCCTCGTGCTCAGAGAAAATACAGAAAAAAACTTGGCAACGGCGATCACAAGTTTGCAACCAGTTAGCAAAGCAGCACAACTTAACTTCTACTAAGAAATTGAGGCCTCGCAATGCTGACGTGGGCCACGTCACGTGGCTGACAATCACATTATTTTGGTATAGATGACTTAGGGGAACCAAGTCATCTTATAACATAGGCAAAAAAAAATCACCTAAGTCGCCTATATTAGACACTAGCTGACACTTTACTGTCTGTTTGTTTGTCTGCATGCTTACACTTATGTACTATCGCACAATGTAATCTCTGCTCATTTTTAAAACAAAATCGCGTGCGCAGTATCCCACATCTGTGAACTGGCCACCTCTTTTATGAAATGGATGACCCTTTTTTATGAATAGGATGAATGGTCAAAACAAAGGGCCTAGGAAGTGAAAGTTATAACTCTGCAAGCAGAAATAGTCTTTACGGTGGTAAGTATATACATTGGGCGATAGTACCTAATAATATAGCCGAAATTTTTCAGGAAAGATTCCGCAGAATGGTAGCATATGTCTCAAGTCGCATTTAAAAGTAAGACGAATGTTTTGCTATCACTCGGGTTCAAAAGTGTGGCAAAATCAAGAAATATATCTCGTGAATTGGTTCCGTATCGGCAATTTCTTTTTTAATCAAACTTTATGTTACCAGAGCTATAAACTTATTATACTAGCATGTTTATGAATTAGCGAATTCGTTGGTATTTGCCACCTGCATACTTTACGAGAAAATTAAATATTGACGACAAAGTTATCGTTATATTCTAACTTTTGCCGTGTAAGAATGGCGTTATCATAAAAATATTTTAATAACATAATCGTATATTTTCTTTAACCATAATTAGTTTGATAGGCAAGTATTTTACTTCAACTAAACGTATTTTTTATAAACTATCAGAAAATAACATTGTTTAATAGAATTTACATAAAAAAAACCATATCAAATGCCTGTAATTATTAAGTCCATTTACTAAAGAACTTTTAATTAAACCGAAGTCTACACTGTAGTTTTCGCGTCGACTGTCAATTGTCAATCATGTGTCCTAAGCTTTATAACAAAACCGTCGGCGGTCTGTATTAGACCGATGGATCTCAAAATTAAGGCCGACCATAGAATAAAGATGTATTAATTTATTCAGTGAATTAGACTAATTTTGCGGGTTATTTATCTTGTGGTCTACCTACTTACAATGATCAGTAATTCCGTTTCTGAACGTATAAAATTAGGAGGATTATTATGAGGTCTATTCGTCTTTCTTACAAATAAAAAAAAAATATAATATATTTTAGATGTGAAAGTTTGTGAGAATGGACATTTGTTAATTTTTCACGAAACTACTGAAAGGATTTGAAAGTTTGGCACACTGCTCGGTTATTTCCTGAATTAAAACATAGAATACTTATAATATTAAGTAGTTTAGATTCCCTCCTATTTTTTTTAACTGTTACAAGCATTTTATTAAAAGTGACGGTCTATAAACTTTGAGACACATCACAAAACGAGACATAATCTATTAAACCCTATAATTCCGAACATTCGAGTAATTTCGCTTTATTTTTAATTATTAATTATCAGCATTACTATAATTACACATTACTTCCACCTGTTCGAATGAAATATCATAACGATGCCGGTGTTGCCATAAACTCTATTGTTCGTTTATAGGTAGGAGCCACGCGAAACTGCTGGCTTTTTTTTAAATCATCAAATGATCATCATCCTCCCTCTCTTAGCTGGAGTGGAATGGACTGTCAGATTAGTACTGACAAAAATCCACATAGTTCCTTCAAGTGCCCTTTACGTTCCAGGGTCACAGTTATCTATTTAGACATCCCACGACCCCCATGCAGGCCCTCTAAGGGGGGCCCCGTGGGGTGCTAAGACAGGAAAGGGGTGCTAAGACAGGAAACCTCCACGTGCGCCCGTGGACTGGAGTTCCCTCTCGGATACGTCCGGGGGGAAGACCAGTTTTTCGGGCCGGTGCACCCTGGGATGCGGGCAAAAACTCTCCTTAGGCACTGTGTGCCTAAGGGGTTTCTTTGCCCGTATGCAAATAGCCTGTCGGGTGGACGCTCCAACGCGTGTCCCTCTGAACAGCAGAGGGCACAGCGGCGGAGCGGGATTGCGGACGGTGAGTAATGGGTATGCTCGCCGTCCGACCAAGGACCAAGCCCGGGTCGGTGGCGCGTCGTGTTTCACGCGTCACCGACGGGGCCCCTTATGGGGCCAAATGCCTGCCGGGGTCGCGGATTTTTCTTAATCCAGGATACCGTGGCCCCGGAACGTAAAGGGCATCCGACGGAACACGGGTGGATTTTAGTCAGTAAGAGTCTGACAGTCCCTCTCGCCGCACCCAGGGCGGGAGGACTCATTTGATGATTTTGCCACCCTAAAAAAAAAAAAAAAAAGGTGGAGGCCCCCCTTTTTTTTTTTTTTCATATTGCTGACACCTCTTTGAGGCGCGCGTGAACTTGACGCGCCGTCGACCCGGGCATGGTTCATGATCGGACAGCGAGCCGCCCATTACTAGCTGTCCATATGCCCGCGCCTACTACGATGGTCAGAAATCGTCCCGCGAAGTCCGTTGCCGGGGGCGTCCCCCGAGGCGGCTGGGTCGTGAGATGGACGCTGTCCTCTCCCTCACGCGTCCCGCCTCCTCCTTCGCTAGCATGACTTCTTCACAGAAGGAAAGAAGGAGGACCGCTTCACATTCAATCTCGCAACGCAGCATAACCTAGACCAACCGTGGCCCCGGAACATAAAGGGCTATTGAAGGACATCGTGGATTTTAGTCAGTACAAGTCTGACAGTCCGCCCATCCTGCTCTGACTGGGAGGACTTATTTTTATGATTTTACCAAGAAAAAAAACAGGTTCTTGTTTGCTTACTAATCAAGTAAACAGATAGTTAATATTATACACCGTGTTCCGGACGATATACATAAACTTCGACCAGATGTTCAAACCACGGAAGTAAGCATTTTTCATTATGGACACATTAATAAATTCTTATTTTTTATTTTTTGTTAATTTTCATACAAACTAAATACCTAGACGTAAATAACCCGATATGCATGCCTCTTTATCCGAATTGGCAACGTCATTCATAACATTTGGCGGGCTGAAACAAATGAAATGCAAATAGTATTTGATAGATTTCAAATTAAGATACTTTCTCACTGCATAGCTCAATTAAATTTCATTAAATGAAATTACAAATATCTTTGTAACGAAGCCTTTTTAAGTACTACTTCCTTTGCTGGATTTGATTTGTAAAAGCCATAGAAGTATTTGCTAAAGTTTATGGATAACGTGAAGAACACGGTGTATAGACGGAGAATGAAAGTTACCTTATCATACATAATGCAATCATTTTAGATTCCTACAATGTTGTGTGACATTTTATATAATTAGATGCAAGGTGTTTCCACTATAGAATCGTAAAAATACATCGTGACGCTAGATATTTTTATAACAAAACTATCGCTTTAATTGTTTTAGAATTGTACTTTTTTAAATGTTTATTTTTCTATGGATCATTAAAAAGTGGGAAAGAAAGGATACATTTAGCATTAAAATGTTATTAATTTTATTTTATGTCGATTTATTGTTTTAATTTATATTGATAAGTACCTACCTATCAGTTAATGCATTTATTGAATATGAGTCTATTCAAAGTTATTCCTTTTCAGATTAACAGTCAAGTAAGTAAACACTAGTTTTTACCGTGTCCGTTTTGCATGCATATTAGCAAGAGAATTAAAAAAAAAAAAAAAACAAGATAAGAGAATAACAATATTGTCTGTCAATGAAAAATCTGGACGATGGACCGACGACATCGTGAGGGTCGCGGGCAACCGATGGATGCAAGTGGCGAATTGTCGTTCGGCGTGGCGGTCTAGGGGGAGGCCTATGTTCAGCAGTGGACGTTTTCCGGCTGATGATGATGATGATGAATGAAAAATCAGGAATGTATTTGTCGCCATAAATAAAAAAAACCGGCCAAGTGCGTGTCGGGCCACGCTCAGTGTAGGGTTCCGTAGTTGCCCATCAAAATACTTACCTATTCAAACTAACTGATTCGCTGAATTTAATTTTAATTTAATTTACGTACATTAACATTTATTAGGTACCTACAATAATATCCAGCACCAAAGTCTATGTAAAGACGAATCAAATGAGCCCAAACTCGATGGGATTGTGTTATTGTATTACAAAGATCCCATGGCTACCTTCCAGCTCCATCATAAGAGCCTGGAAAACATCCAGTACAAAAGAACATGTAAAGACGAATCAAATGACCCTAAGCTCAGTAGGATTGAGTTGTTGTATAAGAAAGTGTTAGAATGTGTAGAATGTTTACGAACGCAGCTATTGTATTAAAAACGTCATAACGTCATCTGTCAGTTGTCAATGCCTATTCTCCCTCCAAAAATGTAAAGTGGCTCACGTAAAAATAAAACTATTATAATTAACGAAGATGTATAGTGTTATTTCATGCATCGGCCTCTGATATTAAAAAAGGAATTTATAACAGCAGAGCGTGGTTGATCGAAGAAAACAATAATAATGACGTCGCAGGGGACATCATGTAACTTCCCAAAACTGAATGACAATGTAGCATTCTCGAACTGGAAATTTCGAGTGAAAATTCTGCTAGAAGAAAGGAATCTGGCTCATATACTGGGCGAATATGACGTCAAGCTCAAGGAAAACATCCAAGATGATGCAAAAGCAAGATCAATCATAGTGCAGTGTGTTACTGACCGGTACCTCAACATAATTAAAAAATGTACATCCGCGGCAGAAATGTTAACTTCTCTGGAAGAAGTCTTTGAAAGAAAAAGTGTATTCAATAAGCTCTTCTTAAGAAAGAAGCTGATTGCGATGAAGTGCGCTAGTGGACAAAGCTTGCAAGATCATTTTTTACAATTTGATAATTTGATCACTCAGTTGGAAACAGCAGGTACTGTAATGGAAGATAGCGACAAATTGACACATTTATTTCTCACACTACCTGATGACTATAATACAGTCATAACAACCTTAGAAACTATGAGTATTGAAAATGAACTCACCGTTGATTTTGTCAAATCAAGGTTACTTGACGCAGAGTTAAAAATAAAAGAAAAGAAAGTTGAAGAAGTTGAAAGTGGTTTCTTTACTTGTTATAAATGCGGAAAAGAAGGACATATGTCATACCAGTGTGATAAAAAGACTGAAAACACCTATCCAACAAATAGAGGTAGAGGACAGTATAGAATGACAAATAGAGGGCGTTCAAGATTAAGAGGTAAATCCCGAGGACGTGGACAAACAGTATACATAAAGGCAAGTGAAAATTCTAATAATGATGAGATGTTTGTTGCTTCAAGCACAGAATGTAATCTTCAAATGGAATCAACAGAGACAATTTTTATAGTGGATTCAGGAGCCACTCATAACTTTATACAAGAAAAATATGAAAAATTTATGACAAATATTACAGAAGTAAAGCCGCCAATCGAAATTAAAATTGCCAATGGCGAAATATTAAATGCAAATAAAAAAGGCTACTTGAAAACTTATTATAAAAATAAGCCAATCACAATTGAAGGCTTAATAGTAGATGGAATTGCACACAACCTTCTATCAGTAAACGAACTTATGAACAAAGGAAAAAGAATAATATTTGAAAATGGAAAGCTATTAATAATGTCTAAAAATGGAATTTACCATGGTGAAAGGAGAGGAAAATTACATATATTGAAATTACAACTACCTATACAAGAGAAAGAGTGCTACAATACCAAGGAAGACTTTAGTAATGATAACCTGTGGCATGTTAAACTTGGACATGTCAATCGTAAAGCATTAAAATTAATGAATCTACCTTGCAGTAACAGAATATGTGATGTTTGCATGAAGAATAAGAGTACTAGATTACCTTTCAAGACAATTACAAAGCCACAGTCAAAATATATAGGAGAACTAATACACTCAGATGTGGCTGGACCTATGAAAATTTCGACAAAAGAGGGCTTCAGGTACTATCAAACAATATTGGATGACTACTCACATTTTACTCAAACTTATCTACTTGTTAACAAATCTGAAGCTGCAAATAACTTAATAAAGTATGTAAGAGAAATAGAGACAGAAAAAGGAATAAAAATTAAGAGGATCAGATGTGATAATGGAGGAGAGTATTCATCAAATGATTTTAAAAGATTTTGTGAAGAAAAAGGAATAAAAATTGAGTATACCATACCTTACAGTCCACAAATGAATGGAAAAAGTGAGAGAATGAACAGATCAATATATGAAAAAGCCAGGACCATTCTCGATGAATCACAACTACCCAGACACTTGTGGGGTCATGCTATATTAACTGCTACATTCTTGATTAACCGATGTCCATCAAGTGCAATAGATTTTGAGATACCAGCAATAATATTTGAGAGAGAATTCCAACTGAATAAATTGAAGCCATTTGGTTGCAAAGGATGGATGATCATACTACCAAGAAAAGATAAACTAGATCCAAGAGCGAAAGAGATCAGAATGATTGGCTATGCCAAAAATGGATATAAAGTATGGGATCCAGTTACAGATACCGTTATTGTAACAAGGGATGTAAGATTTAATGAAAGAGATATAAAATACCAGCCAGCCCAGAACAAAGAGCAAGAAGATAGCAATTACTACTATGAAAATAATGAAGAGAGAAATGATGATCAAAAGAAAGAAAAGAGAAAGAAAAATGAAGTAGAGAGACAGAGCAATGAAGAAAATTATAGGAAAAATGAAGAAGAGAGACACAGGAATGAAGAAGAAGAAAAGAAAAATGAAGAAGAGAAACAGATTAATGAAGAAATAGAAAGAAACTCAGAAAATACTAACAATACAAGAAGCGGAAGAGTAATAAGCATGCCAAAACATTTCAATGAATATGAAATGTATGAATCATACTGCCTGTTGAACAGTGAAGAAGATCCACAAGAATATAAAGAAGCAATGAAAAATGGTTGGGAAGATGCAATCAAAACAGAAATACAAGGATTACAGAAAATGAACACATGGGATGAAGTAGACTTACCAGAAAACAGAAAGGCCATAGATACTAAATGGGTATTTAAAACAAAAGAAAATAATTTGAAAAAGGCTCGGCTAGTGGTAAAAGGATTTCAGATGAAGGAAGAATCTGATTTTGGGAAAAATTATGCACCCGTAGCGAGAATATCTTCAGTAAGAACACTTCTAGCACATGCAATACAAAAGGGATGGAATATCAGACAACTTGACGTGCCTACAGCTTTTTTAAATGGGATGCTTGAATCTGAGGTTTATATCAAACCGCCTGATGGAGTGATAGTAAAAGAAAACAAAGTTTTGAAGTTAAAAAGAGGCCTGTATGGATTAAGAGAGAGTCCTAAGTGCTGGAACCAAAGATTTAATAGCTTTGCTGAAGAAAAAGGTTTCAAAAGATCTCAACATGATGTTTGCCTATATATAGGAAAATCTATTAACATATGGATGTTAATATATGTCGATGACATTATCCTGACTGGACTTGAAGAAAGTATAGAGACGGTGGTAAAGTATCTGAAACAAGAATTTCAAGCAAAAGATTTTGGTTTTCCCAGGTCATTTCTTGGAATGGAAATAGAGAAGAAGGGAGATGGTTTAAAGATAACACAGAAAAGACAAATAGAAAACATGCTAATAAAATTTAATATGAAAGAATGCAAAACTTCATCCACACCACTAACAAAAGGATATGAAATAGATCAAAATGAAACAGTTGTGACTGATGTACCTTATCGCCAGTTAATCGGCAGTCTCATGTTTGTGTCAACCGTCTCACGCCCAGATATAGCCTATGCAACTTCATTTTTAAGCCAATACTTGGATAGACCCACAAAAAGTCTTTGGACACAAGGAAAAAGAGTACTAAGATACCTCAAAGGCACACAAGATACTGGCTTATACTACAGCAAATCTGATATGACTACTATAACTATAGAAACATACTCTGATGCAGACTGGGCAGGTTCCAATGAAGACAGGAAAAGTGTGTCTGGATCTGTGACATTATATAATGGATGTGCTGTTGCCTGGTTTTCTAGAAAGCAAGCCTGCGTTACCCTATCAACTGTAGAAGCAGAGTATGTCGCAGCTGCAACCAGTGCATGTGATTTACTCTATATAAAAGGATTGTTCAGTGACCTAAATGTAAATGGACAAAATAGTGATGTGTTGTGTTTATTATATGTGGACAATAGAGGTGCAATTCAAATTGCCAATTCATTTGAGAACAGCAAACGTGCTAAGCATATCGATATCAAATATCATTTCATAAAAGACATTTTAATTAGAAAACTAATTTATATTGAATATGTGTCAACAAATAATAACATCGCAGATATGCTCACTAAGACTTTGTCAATTGAAAAACTGTCTTTTATGAAACAATTAATTAACATTGTGTAGTATTTTTGTTATGTAACGATTTCAATCTGTAAGATTTTCAATCGAGGGGGGGTGTTAGAATGTGTAGAATGTTTACGAACGCAGCTATTGTATTAAAAACGTCATAACGTCATCTGTCAGTTGTCAATGCCTATTCTCCCTCCAAAAATGTAAAGTGGCTCACGTAAAAATAAAACTATTATAATTAACGAAGATGTATAGTGTTATTTCATGCATCGGCCTCTGATATTAAAAAAGGAATTTATAACAGAAAGAACTCATGGTTACCTTCCAGCTCTATCATCAGACCATGGACATCATCCAGCATCAATGTCTATGTAATAAAGACGACTCTAACGAGCCGAAACCCGACGGGATTGAGTTGTTATCAAATCGCTTCAAGAATGATTTAAAATTTAAAGAGTTCCCACGATTTCTCCAGGATTCCATCATCAGATCCTGACTTGATGATCATGGGACCAATTGGAAGGTGTACTCTTTCAATCAAAATAAGAATTTTCAAAATCGGTCAAGGCGTCTTTGAGAAATCGGGGAAAATACATTAAAAAAAAAGATTGCGACGAATTGAGAACCTCCTCCTTTTTTTGAAGTTAGTTAAAAATAGTTGGAAATAAAAACCTACCTATCCTACCTATCCCCAAAACATACCCACCTATTATAGCTGTAAAAATAAAGTTGACAAACTTACATTTGCAGTTGAAGAACATGTTCTCCGATACATTTTGTTTAGGAAAATATGTTATCCAAGTACATTTTACAAGTTGATCGACTAGTACTCGTAAACTTGTAAAGCCTACTTAGTCATGATAATTTTCTTTAAACTTCGTTATATATAAAAATATTACAACAAAAAACCAAAACGGCTACATTTAAGTAACTCAACACTAGTCTTTCTACCGACCCCCGTAAAAGATAGCGCAAATATAACTTCTCAGAAACGGTAGACTTTCATAGCCAGGTGGTCGGGCATGCCCTGCGAGGCGTAAGTGCAAAATATTGTGTTACATTTACCTGCGCATGCGACGGCCTATAGACCTATATCGAACTGGATCATGTTTAGACCAGTAGCTGAACAAGATCGGTAGAGATGCAGTTCATAGATGGGCAGATGATCGGTCTATTAAAAAATGTTGATCCACTTTGGATTGAGAATTTCAAGACGCCAAATTCAACTTTATAGCACTTCTTGAGATGAATCTATAAATGTTGGAAATTAACGAACTAGGTAAATACCTAGTCCGTTAATTTTTTTTTTATAAAAAATGTTTTTTTTTATTATTATATTTTTTTAATGAATTATAAATCTATTGAAATTGTACAATTTGTAAACCAAACATTGAGGCTTCAAAATTTTTTTGGAGATCTTTCTACGTCCAATTATAACAAAGCCTCAATCATTTCAGGTGAGTGGCACAAGACCAAGTAATTCACTCCAAAATTTCTCGTCCATTCATTAATAAAATTCTTGATATTCGCTATCCGGTTTCAGGTTAATTCCAAGTACTTGGAGGTGGCTATCGGCATTCATCCAATTGATCGGATTATAAAACGGCGAGGGAGCGGGCGGTGTCGCGTTTCCGAATCTGTATGCGACCACAATGAGCATACCGTTTCGCGGTAAAACGTGTTAATAATGTGGTGGAGTTACAAGTGATAAGAGAAGTGCGGGTGTGAACGACAAAGACAACCGTTTGCATATACGACATCTGGGGGGGTATTACAACGTCTTAAAACCAGGCTTATTCCTGCAGCGGCGGTCTCTCATAGTATTGATTTAGGCCAAGCCTACCCTACCACAAAAACGCATAATTAAAACAAACACATTTATCGTAACCTTATAATAATATTAAACAAAATTATAAAATAAACCATAACGCCTGGCATAATGCATTAGCAACTTTCCGCGCCGTGTGACGTCATCACGTTTACTATAATACGAAGCTGAGGCCCACTATTTTCTTGCCTCAATTTTAGTCAATTTCATTCAAGAATGTATGATTTTTTGTTTCATTTTTTAACCGACTTCAAAAAGGAGGAGGTTATCAATTCGACGGTATGTTTTTTTTTTTTTTTTTTTTTTTGTATATTTGTTACGCGATTACTCCGCCAATTGTGGACCGATTTTCAAAATTCTTTTTGTGTTCGAAAGGAGGTACTTCTGAGGTGGTCCCATAGTCACCAAGTTGGGATCTGATGATTGGATCCTGGAGAAATCGAGGGCAACCCTCAAATTTTATAGGCCGACACACCGTTTTTCGCAAATTTTATGAAGTAATTTAAGTACTTGCGTATGGTAATCATAATTTCATGTAGCTGAGCTGATGATGGAAGGTAGAACTCCTTAATAGTAAGGAGTAGGCATCGACTGATTTAGTTTGAGTTCGCATATCTCTGGAACTACAAGTCCGATTTAAGTCATTCTTTTTTTGTTGTACTAGGTATCATTCAACTAAGGGAATACTGCAAGTTTCATCAAAATCGGTTCAGTAGTTTTTGAGATAGGGAATTTTATTAGCTTATTGTGTACATGAGCGATGTTATTATCGGTGTTATGGATTACAAAATTCTAGTGCACATGCTGCATTTGACAAGAATTCGGGTTGAATATTTAAACTAAAAAGAGTAAAATAAAAACTTTTTCAAAAAAAAATGTAACCGCCTTCAAAAACAACCATAAAAAAACCTACAAAATAACTTTTCTTTCGGAAGTCGGTGGCAAAAAAAGGACAATGAAATAAAGAAAACAAAGACACCGACTTCCGAAAGAAAAGTTATTTTGTAGGTTTTTTTATGGTTGTTTTTGAAGGCGGTTACATTTTTTTTTGAAAAAGTTTTTCGTGTGTATGAACGGCACAGATGTATAAATAATGGGCGGTTCTTAGGCTCGCTGTAGCTGGCGGTAACCAATCAGTAAAGACTAGCGTTTTTAATGAATGAAAACCTTAGTGGAATTTTGTTTTTTTTTTAAATGTTTTTTGGCATGGCTTCGAGGCCTTTACGCCAACCTTAGTGGAAACGCTCTGAACGGGGTTGCCAGTTCAAGAAACAAACTTCACACAGAAACGACACTAATAGAAACAATTAAAAATACGGGGTAGTAATGTCAAATCTATACATTCCAAAAGAAATGTATAATTTTAAAGAATAGCAAAAGCGCTTTAGAAATAATTATAAACTGTAGAACTTTAATTTTTCTCCTCTTTGAGAATTTGGTTTTTGGGAACTTGGGAAAATAAGGCAACCCCGTATGTTACTGTCAGTTTATTCCGGCAAAAGTTATTGTTTTGTAGTTATTGTTTATTAAATCATATTCAGCTTTAAGTAATACGTTTTGAAACAAAAAGGTGTGTAAATACTAAAGAATATTCGTTTGTTTACTTAAAATGGCCCTAGTTTGTGTGATTTGTGCTGACAATGTTTGTTTATTACTGAATCTGATTACGATTGTTGTGAAAACTTACTTTTCACAACTATCATAAAAATAACTACTAATATTATCGTACAAGATTCAAGTTGTGTCTAAAAATTACGAGAATTAACCCAGAAATATGATAATTCATCTCGTACTCGTCATTTCAATCTTCGAGACTTACTTTTGCAAGTGACGTGTTTTGTAACTAAGTTTAGTAAAGAGAAATTTGAGGTGGCCGAATCTTCTATTTGACTATTTGATTGTCAGAATATCGTGATTATTAATCTTACGTGAAGAATGCGGTGAGTGTTTTAAATTATACGTTTTGAATTGGGCCGAAGCTTTCTTCTATTCGCATCGTCAGTATCGAATAATAGTTAGTTTTTTTATCGTTGGCTGGCCTAGCCTTACTCAGAAACCAGTGCACGCTGCTGTATTCCTGTGAGTGAACGAGATGGCGCTAGACGACTTGTATAGTTCTGTCACTTTCACAAGCCTTGGTTTTAAGACGTTGTAATACCCCCCCTGACTTGTAAAGGTGGCGGTTCGCGCCGGAAACTGCGACAGGAGACAGCGACAGGAGACTGCGACAGTACTTAACACAAGGCAATGTATGAGCGGCAGTTCGCGAGCGAGACACAGACAGGAGATAGATACGGTATCTATCTCCTGTTGCGGTCTCCGGTCGCTGTCTCCTGTCGCGGTCTCCGGCGCGCACCGCCACCTTTAAGCCCTTCGTACACAACGCGACACAAGTCTTCGAACCCTTAAGACTTTGGTATCCACTGATGCGAGCCTGTATACGAACTTCTGTGGATTTGTATTTCAATAGTCGCCTGGATACCAAAGTCGTAATGGTATCGGAGACTTGCGTCGCATTGTGTACCAAGGGGCTAAGAATTCAATCGAGTTTATTAATTTGTAAACGTTTTTAACCGACTTCAAAAAAAAAGTAGGTTCTCAGTTCGACCTGTATGTATGTATGTATGTTTGTCCGCGATTATTTTTGATGCGGTTTTCAGGAAAGTGTTCATTACATTTTGGAGAAGGTATTAGTATATATAACACTTATAGATATCCTGTGACGTTGCCCGCGTGGATCTATTTTGGTTACTTGGATTGTAGATTTTCAGAGACGATTGCATGTTTGTCCGCGATTATCTCGCGTTTGACTGGACCGATTTTGATGCGGTTTTCAGAAAAGTGTTTGTGATGTTCTGGGGAACGTTTTAGTATATAACAATAATGGATATCTCGTGAAGTTGCCCGCATAGATCCGTTTTTGTTGCTAACTAGGATTGTAGATTTTCAAAGACGTCGATTATATGAAGATTTTGTTGAATATCTAAACTAAAAAGGGAAAAATAAAAAACTTGTTGATAAAAAGGGAACTGAATTCAAAACCAAACACATAAAACTGTAAAATAACTTTTCTTCCGGAAGTCGGTGGCAATAGTCATATGAAATAAAAAACAAAAAGCCACTGACTTCGGAAAGAAAAGTTATTTTACAGTTTTTTTTGTGTTTGGTTTTGAAGTCGGTTCTCTTTTTTTCAAAAAGTTTTTTATTCATCTAAAAGAAATTTTCTCCATTACATTCACGATAAAAACTAAGTTAATCGCAAATATCATATATAATAACACTAACTTAAAAAAATTCAAAATGTGTCAAACTATCAAAATGACCTGGCTAGTTGCTACGCCGTAGCCGTCATTACCGCTACGCATGTCCACTACGCTGTCGTAGACAATAACCGCGATATTATTTTATAACGTCTGATTCAATTTAGGCCTACGGCAAGAACAATCGCTACCGCTTATGGCTTGTACAGTAGTAATACGATACTAGTTCCCGTGGCTTTACATCCCGACCCTAATTTTATGGCTCATTAGCAGTTTTGCTCATCCTTTTTTGCAATAACCCGATGTGTCGTGGAGCATCGCTGATTTTTCGTGTGGCAAGGCCTTTATTTTCTTTCTTTCTTTCTTTAGGACTGAACCACCGTATACCTTGGGTATCAGTTACGAGTAATTATAAAAGCATTGAGCTGTTTAAGCGAGCTATTATTTAGTATGTATTGGATGTCAGAAAATTGTTGTATTATTAAAGCTGTTGTCATTTACTGAGCCGGAAGATTTTTAACTGTCTTGCTTGTTCTTTTAATTTTTCGTGAAGTATTGTTTACTGAGGTCTTGTTGCTGGTTTTACTTTTATATATTTAATTACAATCTGACAAATCAAACTGCTACTCGCACTGCACATCACCTGCAGTGCAGTGCGAGTGGCACTGCGTAGCATTGATGATGATCTCATCATCATCTTAGGCTTTTCGATTATCATGATGGGTTTGACTTCCGATTTATCACCGTCTGAACTTATTACTGTAGTGTACAGAAAAATTAAGGACATCGCTATGAAATTCATTCAAAAGATGATGATTGAGTATCGCGTATTGCCAACGACGCTTTTTGAAATTTCTTACTCAGAAACAGGCTAAAGGAAGTAAATTGAAAGAGGTCAGGTACTCACAGGATGTTAGGAGCCAGGAGATCACCACACTGTATCACTGGCAGTTGTATTTCACGATATTTTGGTGTTTTTTCACCGCGCGCGCGGATTTGTTGCCGGCCGGCACGTTGATTGAGTTCGAACTAGTTCTTCTTCTGCCCGCCGTCAGATGGCGCGAGAGATGCGTTGTCTAGTCGCATTTCCACCGAGAGGCGCGTGTGAGTGGCGGCGAATTTAAAACAGTGAGGGAAAGATAAGGACTAGGAATGCATCCCGAAGCCTGTTCATATCCCCCCACTTGAAATCACCCAGGGATTTCATAAGATAAGATAGATAAAGTTCGAGACTTACGGCCTATGCAGATTCATTTGTCACCATGCTGATAAGATTCTGAGTTTAAAGTTAAGCTGATAAGAACAAAATAAGTTTAAAAGTAATTATGATTTTGATATACATAATTATACTAGATACTTGAAAATGTTTAAGTGTTATAAGTGCGTTAAATTATAAGTATGGAAATATTGTAGATAAATTAATTATTTTGTTCAATTGGAAGAGGACAAATTTTGACAGCAGGTCTTACAAGTAAGCCTTTAGATGTTTTGACTGTCACAACTCGAGTAATGTCATCTTTGCCCGGATGGAGCTGTACAACGCGACCCAACCTCCATTCGTTAGCAGGTAAGTTAGGTTCATAAATGGTTACAAGATCGTTCAGTTTTGGCTGACGGTTGCCGTGTTTAAACCATTTCATTCGCTGTTGTAAGGTATGCAAATAGTCTCTTTGCCAAGTGCGCCAGAAGCTCTGTGATAGGCGCTGTAATAGCTGCCAGCGAGTACGTAATGTCTCGTTTTCGGCATACCTCGGTTCAGGTAGATATACTAAAGGTCGACCGATGAGGAAGTGACCAGCTGTAAGAGCGTCAACCTCGCCGGGGTCGGAAGATAGTTCCACTAAGGGTCTAGAGTTTAACATGGCTTCCACCTTCGTTAGGATAGTATAAAATTCTTCAAAGGTAAGAATCTGGGATCCGATAATACGTTTGAGATGGTATTTTGTTGATTTTATACCGCTCTCGAAAATGCCTCCAAAGTGAGGACCGGAAGGAGGATTGAGCTTCCACGTGATTCCTCGAGAAGCGAGGTGACTGGAAATACTATCGCTGTTGCGGTTGAGCATTTCGCTAACTTCCGACAAGTAACGCCTGGCACCCACGAAGTTAGTGCCACCATCTGTGACTATGGAGTGACAAAGTCCTCTCCGCGATACAAAACGATCTAAGGCCGCAATGAATGCTTCAGATGTGAGCTCCGTAACCAACTCGAGATGAACGGCCTTGGTCGCGTGGCAGACTATGAGGCAAAGATACGCTTTATAAGATTTAGCGTTACGACGTCTACTTTCTTTAATCATAAAAGGACCTCCGAAATCGATGCCGATTGTTTGAAAACAATAACCTGGTTGTAGTCGGGAAGATGGAAGATCACCTTGTAAAGGTTGAAGTGGAATAGGTTTGATTTTAAAACAGGTCACGCATTTAGCTAACCGTGATCTGATAAGATTTCTAATACCAAGTATCCAAAATCGACGCATAATTAAAGATTGAAGTAGGCGAGGCCCACAATGAAGATAAGTTGTATGATAGTGATCAATAAGAAGAGTACTCAATCGTGAAATCTTAGGTAAGAGGTATGGATGTTTGACGCGACCTGGTAATGACGCGTGCTTGAGACGTCCCCCCACTCGCAAGATTCCGCGAGTGTCAAGAAAAGGAGAGAGTTTAGATAAATGTTTGGGTAAAGGTTTCTTGGATGCTATTAGAGATATGACATCAGTAAAACTTTGATGTTGAACATATTTTGTTAAATGATCTAAAGAATGGCTTAACTCAGTGGCTGTCAGATAAGGTAATAAGTTACGTTCAGAACATTTAGCTCTTGCGTTGTTGATGAAACGGTAGATCCATGCAACCACTCTTTCCACTCGGGAAAGAGAGGAGTGGCGTTCCATGATGGAATTAATCAAGTCAGCTTCACCTGTCACACCAGTGTGACACGTGCGTGCGGCGGGTTTACGTTCTGGTACGTTATCGGACATTTCAACTGCTGAAACAGGCCAGTTGCAGGGTTCGTTGGACATCCAGTGAGGACCAGACCACCAGATTTGAGAAGTAGATAAAGATGAGCATGATAAGCCACGACTACAGATGTCGGCTGGGTTGTCATGGGTGGACACATGTCGCCACTCAGTTGGCACAGGACTGTCATTAATGAGGACCACTCTGTGGGCAACGAAGGTCTTAAGTTTGTGAGGCTCAGTATTCAACCATGACAATACAGTCGAGCTGTCTGTGAACAAGATAGATTTATTCAATATGATTTTTGAACTAAGCAAGGAATGAATGCGATTTATTACTTTGGACAGTAATACAGCACTGCAAAGCTCTAAGCGGTTGACAGTCAACACTTTTAGAGGTGCTACTTTGGACTTAGCAATTAAAAGATAAACGTGTACGTTGTCAGAGGTAACGACACGAAGATAAACACAGCATCCATATGCTTTAGTGGACCCGTCACAGAATCCGATGAGTTGAAATTCCTTAGACTGAGAAGGTATAATCCTGCGAGGGATTTCTATTAGTTTTAAGTTATGAAGATCCGCTATAAAATCTTGCCATTCTAGAGCTATGTCTCTGGGCACAGGTTCGTCCCATGAAAGATTAAGACGCCATAAATCTTGAAGGAGCAATTTGGCTTTTAAGATAAAAGGTGTGAGCCACCCAAGAGGATCGAAAATACGCGCGATGCTAGATAAGATGGAACGCTTGGTACATTCATTGTCCTCGACTGGGGACTGTGAGTAACTGAAATTGTCACTCACAGGATCATATTGGACTCCTAAGATTTTTAACGTTGATTTATCACTTTCTTCAGAGAAAAGTTTAGGTATTTGACAATGATCGGCAGGCAAGGTTTTAAGAAAGGATTGTGAATTGCTACTCCATTTTCGGAGCTCAAGTTGAGCACAACCTAATAAACTGATAAGTTGATCTTTTAGTTCTATGGCTTCGCGTACAGAGGGCGCGCCGGTCGTAATATCATCGACATATGTCTCGTGAAGAAGAGCTTCAGCAGCGCGTGGATACGCGGCGCCATGATCGGCTGCTAATTGGTGGAGGGTGCGGATGGCCAGATACGGTGAACTACTAACTCCGTAGGTGACAGTCGCAAGTTCGTACTCTTTAACTGGATCACTAGGAGATTCTCGCCATAGTATGTGTTGAAAGTTCCGATCCTCCGGTCTAATCAAGATTCCTCTATACATCTTTGAGATGTCACAAGTTAAAACTACTGTGTGTAATCTGAAACCGGTTATGATATCTACAATATCCACTTGAAGCTTAGGGCCAGTGAATACTATATCATTTAAAGATAGACCGTTAGTAGTTTTAGAGCTAGCATCGAAAACTACTCTCAATTTAGTGGTCGTGCTCTCTGGGCGAACGACGCAACTGTGAGGGATAAGATAACGATTGAGAGTAGGTACCGCAGGGTTAGGTACGGGATACATATGATTTAAATTCTCGTACTCGCGCATAAAATTAACATAGGTAATCGGATTTAAGTTCAGTCTGACGATTAAGTCTCTTTTCAAGATGAGTCAAACGCGACAACGTACTATTGTAAGATTCCCCCAAGGAACGATCGCCATTCTTTAAGAGGATAGGTACGACGTATCGTCCATTAGGTTCGCGATAGGTTAAATTAGTGTACATGCGTTCACAGGTATCATTCTCAGGTACGGTGATAACAGCTCGCGGTGGTTCCTCCACTTCCCAAAATTTTTGAATTTGCTCATCTAATTTAAATGTGGTGGCCACTAAAGAGCACGCGGTGTTTAAAGGTGCAGAATTAGAGTTTACTGTCCCTGACAGAATCCACCCGAAAACGCTATGCAGAGCGGTAGGTAAACCGGGCCCCAGATTGATACGTTGGCCGTCATAGATTTCGTGGAATAGCTCCGCCCCAATTAATAAATCGATTTTGGCGGGAACATCGTAGTCGCGATCGGCTAACACTAGATGGTTGCAACGTTCTCGAACGACTGATGGTACTTTCACGCTAGGTATTAGAGCAGTGATGTTATCTAACACGACTGGGTTGATATTAAAGTGTGGAGCATCACCATGTATAGGTCGTATAGTGCAATTCGTCACCCCCTTTACTTGTGTCACTGAGTTTTGTCCTAGTCCGGCTATGCTAAGATTACACCGGCGGAGTTTTAACCCGAGTGTTCGCGCGCAAGCAGCGGTGATAAAACAATCCTGCGCCCCACTGTCCACGAGTGCACGCACGGTACATTGAGTTCCGGCGGCGGTATTGCACGCGCGCGCCTGACATGTCCCTAGTAAAACCATATCGCGGTTGGGAACGGCGGCGTGCGAATGAGCTGTAACGTTCGCTCCAGTGGTTGCGCCGGCGCTGGATGGCGCTGGGTCAATATGCAATAAGGTATGATGACGTAATCCACACACCGTACAAGTAATTTTAGATACGCATTTTTCTATGACGTGATTTGTACGTAAACAATTTGTACACATATTGTTTTTACCTTGTACTAATGCGAGTCTAGCACGAGAATCTAAAGATTGAAAGGTAGGGCACCGATAAATCAAGTGCGCCTCATTGCAATGAGCACAAGCCACATTTGCAGATGGGATAGATTTTGCGAGATAAGATGAGCGTTTAGATCCGCTGCTATTTTGCCTACTAGTCGCGGGCGAGGGTTTTTTCCCTTCAAGGTTACGAGGGTTAGGATTGTTAATGATATTAGATTTAGAAGATAAATTACTAGTTTCTAAGATTTTAACATAATCTTGAAGAAACTTTAACAATTCACAAAAAGTAGGCATTTGTGAAATGTTTTTCTGAGATTCGAAACGATTACGCGTGTCCGGGTCCAGCGCGCGTGAAGTTAAACAAAACAAGATAAAATCACCTAAATTTTCAATTTTTAAAGCTTGGAGAGCATGGTATGCCTCATAAATTACGTTTGTTAAAGTTTGTAGATCTTGGAAGTTACCCGATTTTAAAACTGGCTGGTTAAAAAATTTGTCTAGATATGTTAAAGCTATAATACGCTTGTTTTGATAGCGCTCGATCAAGCTATTAAAAACTACTTCGTAATTATCGGCAGTCATCGGAACCCCTTTGACAATAGACAAAGCCGGTCCTTGTAAACAAGACGCTAAATAATGGAATTTTTCGATTTGCGAAATCGAAATATTATCGTGAATTAAAGTTTTGTAAATATCATAAAATGTTTGCCAGTTTTCTATTTTACTATCGAATTTAGGTAACTCAAGTTTAGGTAACCGTGCGTTACGATTACGACCCGTTTGCAAGGAGTCGGACGCCCCTGACCGCGCGGGCGGCGCCGTCGCCTGCGACGTCCCGTCGCTATCAGCGATCTGCAAGTCAGCCGCTGCACTGATTACGGCATAATACAAATCATCAAACGAACTCAAAGACTTTTGACACACTTGTGCATCAGGTTTCATGGCTATCTCCAAAGTTTGTATTTTACTACATACCGCAACGAATTCTTCGCGAATTGAATGTATTCGTGTGTATCTCGCCTTGAACGACGATACCTTTGAACGATCTTGAATCATAGATTTTGATAAGTCGTAAAGGATTTGGATATCACGATAAATATATTCGCGTTGAGATTGAAGAAGTTTAAGTTTACCCTCCTCCATTTTGATTCGAACGTAAAATAATGTAGGTATGTAAGTAGGTATAAAATACGAACCTAAGTTGAGATTTATTAGGTGTAAATCAATACCTTTAGGTGAAATAGTTGTGTAATAATGTTTGTTAGTGTATAAATACCGTGAATAGTTATAGATATTATGATTACAAACGATAAATTGCGTAAATTACGTGAATTATTGTGATATAACCCGACTAAAATTAAGATGACCTCTGAATCCGCATAAGTTACACTGCGAGTATGACCAACACAATTTTGTAGGATAATACTTTTAAAATGCGAAAATCTAGCAAATCTCAGAGTTTTCTATTGAAATTGAACCTGAGAATGCCTGAAAAAACTGTAATCTACAGGTATTCGCGCTCGAAATGGACCACAATTATGATTGAGTATCGCGTATTGCCAACGACGCTTTTTGAAATTTCTTACTCAGAAACAGGCTAAAGGAAGTAAATTGAAAGAGGTCAGGTACTCACAGGATGTTAGGAGCCAGGAGATCACCACACTGTATCACTGGCAGTTGTATTTCACGATATTTTGGTGTTTTTTGCCGGCCGGCACGTTGATTGAGTTCGAACTAGTTCTTCTTCTGCCCGCCGTCAGATGGCGCGAGAGATGCGTTGTCTAGTCGCATTTCCACCGAGAGGCGCGTGTGAGTGGCGGCGAATTTAAAACAGTGAGGGAAAGATAAGGACTAGGAATGCATCCCGAAGCCTGTTCAGATGATACAGTTTTTTTTTTTTCCCCTGTGGCAACACTACAGCTAACAGCTGATTTTAAATTGTCCTATAATTTTTTATTTTAAAAATTGTATTTATTAGTTTTCTAAAGGATTTTTCCAATTTCTCATCAAGAATATTGCTTATTAATGCATTTTCTGTGTTAGATTTACTTATTGAACGTAAATTTTGTGTGTAATTTCAATGTGATTATGTGACAGTTACCGGCCTAAGGGAAACTTACATTGTCATCCTAATCCAGGTACAATACTACTTAAATTATTTGTTGTTATATTGTTTACGTACCGTAATTACGTCTGCTATTACTTTATGTACATTTTCATTTGGTTATTTAGCGATACTTATGAGCTTCTTTAACGTAAACATAACCTTACTTAACTAGGTGGCAGAACTCGCTTTTGATCTTAATTTCGTGTTTTCCCTATATACTATTCTGTTTTACCCTCCTACTATAGCTACCTACTCTCGCTCAATTTCTTTCTTTTCGATTTCCTTACTGTAATCATGACTATGACACGTAGTGCCCGCGCTCGCCAAGAAGAACTCACTCTGGCTTTGAGCGAATTGAAGGCATCAAAGCAGTCCTGTGACCAGTTAAGTAGGGAAATAGATGAGAATGAAAGGGTTCTCTTGGAGGTCCATGAAAAGAATAGAACGTTAAAAAGAGAAATGGCTCAGTTATACACTCAATACACTGATGTCATTGAGGACCGGGATAGGCTCCAACTTATTGTGGACGGATTCAGCCAATGTAGCACAGAGTATGAACAAGCTCTTAATGACAAACACTTTTTACAACAGCAGCTACATGAGGCTAGAAGTCAAATAACAGATCTGGAGACTACAAACATTAACATCACTGCCTCGCTGAATCAAAGTCTTTTCAGTGAATTGGTCCCTATTGCCCCGTCAATGGTTTCTGCCCTACATCCCATTTGTACCATAGATTTGACAAATGAGGATGATTCAAAGTCATGTAATTCAGTGAGGGTAGTCACCAGTAAAAATAAATTAAAAAAATATATAAAAATCAATAAATACATTGTAAAAACGCAAAGACTAGTTAAAAGGCAAAAGTTTTTCATTAAAAATGTGAAATTAAATAGAGAAAGACTAAACTTACTCAAACAATTGGATTTATATTCATTTAATTTGGAGCAAAGCACCAAGAAGTACAAAATTGACACAGAAGATCTGCAATCTAAACTAGACTACCTACAAGACAAGCTAAGTTCAATGACTAGTAAATACAATACCTCTGAACATCTTATGAGGGAATATGTGTTGGCAATGAATGATCTGGTGAATTCTCAAAATAACAACTGTGAGTACTGTCAAGCAACTTCCAATGTACATACACCGGACCATTCGTTGACAACATGTAATACCACCTTACTGCAGCCATGTGTTGATTTACATGCACCGGTGAACAGTTCCAAAGTAAAATGCAAACAAAATTATAAGGATATAGTTATTTTTTGTGATGAGATTGGAAAAGATCTAGGTCCTTTAATAACAGATGAATATCCAGGAAATAAAATAATAAACCACTGTATGCCTGGATGTTCTTTAAATGATATTATGAAAAAAATCATTAAATTAAATTTTAATCAGGACACTATTTTACTAATTATAATAGGGAATAGAGGAAACTTAAATAAAGGGGAATTGCTCCATTA
The DNA here is from genome assembly GCA_950005045.1 of Agrotis exclamationis. Taxonomy (NCBI): domain Eukaryota; kingdom Metazoa; phylum Arthropoda; class Insecta; order Lepidoptera; family Noctuidae; genus Agrotis; species Agrotis exclamationis. The sequence goes on along the minus strand of OX465427.1, from coordinate 22,954,194 downwards.
CTATAGAACACTGAATAACTTAAAATTAAGAAAGATTGTGTTGTTTACTTTCCCCTACAGTAACAGTTTGCCACAGGAGGAAAATAACTTTAGATTTAATATTAATATGACATTGCACAACTTGACATGTAATAATGATGTATTTCAGTTAATTGACATTAATAATTATGTGGGTAAAAACTTTTATTTGACAGAAGATAGATATTTTGTAGAAAAGTACTATCTTACAAATTATTGTAAAAGACAGATAGCTGTGTCTTTAGCCTATTTTTTTTCTATCACAGCTCAGAACTTATATAAACAAGATGCTTCTATTGAGCAATGCAATATTGAATTAAATAACTCTTACAATAATTTGATTACATTGACCGAACCTGATCATCATTTAAATTACACCTTGAGACAATAGAGGCAATCTCTTGCAATTATGTAACAATGTCAGATGTTTCAAATCAGAGTGTTGGAAATATTAATAGTATCAACCTGGTGCATCAAAACATTCAAGGATTTTTAAACAAGGAATTAGAAGTAGAACTTTTTTTGAATTGTAATAAAATAGATATTCTTTGTGTAACGGAGCACTGGCTCAAAAGTCACCAGTTCATGTTTAATTTTAGCAATCACCAGGTTGGTAGTTCTTTCAGCAGAGTGAATGCTATACATGGCGGCGCATTAATCCTAGTAAATAATCAGCTCAAATTTAAAGACCGTAAGGATATTGTTAGCCTCTCCGTTGAACGGACAGTTGAAATAGCCTGTATAGAATTGGAGCAGTTTATTATATTAAGCGTGTACAGACCTCCCTCAGGGTTGTATGACTGTTTTGAGAGGGTCATGGATGAAGTGCTGCACAGAATTAGTAATTCAAAAAAGGCTATTATAACTTGTGGTGATTTTAATATTAATTTGTTAGAAAATTCTGTGCTAAGTACTAAAATCTTAAGCCTGTTCCGGTCATACAATCTTGAAAATAAATTTTTGGAGCCCACTAGAATAACCCCTACTAGTTCAACTTGCCTAGATAATATATATACTGATGTCAAAGAAATTCATAAAGCAATTATTAACTTAGTAGATTCTGATCATTGCGGGCAACTTATTACTATTGAAAATGTTAACAAAAAAGTAATTAAACAAGATATCATAGTTAACCCAAAAACCAAAAGTAGATTGGAAACTTTTAAAAATAAACTTTTGCATAAATTATCTCTTTTGTCAACTAATGATGACCCGAATCAACATTTTAACGATTTTTTCAGTATGTACTGCAAACAATTTGATACTACATTTGTTCCCAAAACAATCTCTGTTAATAGTAAAGCTTCGTTTAATGACTGGGCAACCATTGGTATTCATAGAAGTAGAAAACGACTTTATGAGCTGTATGAAGAGAGGGCCCATATTAATACTGTGGAATTTAATTCATATGTTAAAAAATATTCTAAATTGTTTAAAAAAGTATGTTGTGTAGCAAAGGCTCGATACCTGAGTTCTAAAATTAAAAACAGTAGTAATGTAATTAGAACGACATGGAAAATTATAAATAGCGAAACGGGAAAGTCGTGCAGGACAGATAGTGAGTTCAGCCTTGCCATTGGTGATAGTATTTTAAATTCAGACACTCAAGTTGCCACAGCCTTTGAGAGATTTTTCGCCGACATTCCTATATCGACTACTAAATCATTAAACTCGTCACCTGCTGCTGCAGAGTCTTTACTAAAGGATAATGTTCCTGCTTGCGATTCCGATTTTCATTTTCAATATGTTACTTGTAAAGATGTAATCAAAATTTTTCACACCTTAAATATTAAGAAGACCGCTGACCTATGGGGTCACTCAGTAGACGTTGCTAAGTCAATTATATATATTGTAGCTCCTACCCTCGCTTCTATTTTTAATGATTGTATTGACAGTGGAGAGTTTCCTGATCTAATGAAATATAGTAAAATAATACCACTATTCAAATCTGGTAGTACATCAGACCCTACTAATTACAGACCTATTTCAGTACTACCTACTTTTAGTAAAATTTTTGAAAAGCTTATTTTAGTTCAACTGCAGAGTTTTTTTGACAAACATAAATTATTGCATAATAAACAGTTCGGTTTTACAAGGGGTCGTTCAACAACTGATGCCGGTGTTGAACTTTTAGGACACATTTATGATGCATGGGAAGACAAATGCGATGCTTTGGGTATTTTTTGCGATTTGTCCAAGGCTTTCGATTGCGTTCTTCACGAAACATTGATCAGGAAACTGCACCACTACGGTATCCGGAACGCCTCTTTGGATCTTCTTACCTCTTATTTGAGTGATAGGATTCAAAGAGTGGACGTCAACGGAAAAAGATCCCCCGGATCTGCTGTAAAAATGGGGGTACCCCAGGGCTCAATTCTTGGCCCATTTTTGTTTCTCATTTATATAAATGATTTGCCTTACTTAATAAAAGACAATCATAACATAGTGTTGTTTGCAGACGATACTTCACTTTTATTTAAACTCAAACGTCAGCAGATCGTTACTGATGATGTTAATAGAGCTCTTGCAAAAATAGTGAATTGGTTCGAATGTAATAATCTTCTTCTAAATGAGAAAAAAACGAAATGTATTAAATTTACGATACCTCATGTTAAACAAGTAGAAACTGTTATACGGATAAAGGATCAAGAATTAAAACCGGAAGATACCTCAGTCTTTTTAGGCATAACTTTAGATAATAAACTTCAGTGGGGCCCCCATATAGAAAAATTGGCAAAAAAACTTAGTTCTGCAGCATTCGCCGTTAGAAAAATCCGCGACTTAACTGATTTACACATTATTGTCACTTTTCACGTAAAGGTTAGCTTATTGCCTTTACAATGTAGATGTTAAAACATAAGTATTAACACTAAGCCTGTCCTATAGGCCTAATCGTCCCCTCACCAGGCCGGGGTCACATAGGTCAGTCCTCGTTAACATTACTGCGCACAATTACCGACGCGGCGCACGCGCAGGCCCCGTTACAAACATGCCCTGATTTCTGTTCGTGTTAACTTCGTTAGATTAACTTATGTGTTAAGTGGTGAGTTTTTGTTCTGGAAATGTTGACAAAACCCTTACCTTGCCATTATACTTGTATTTTAGACTAGCAGTCCGTCCTGACTTCGCACACGCGGTCATGTTCATCAAAGGTGAGAAACATTTTGAAATCGGCACAGCAGTTTTTGAGTTTATTCATTACAAATAGGGATGCATCGATACGCCTTTTCGCCGATACGATACCGATACCGATACTTTTATAAAAATATCGGCGATACCGATACCGATTCCGGTACGCTTATTGTGAATAAAAAAAATAAGATAAATAAATCACAAATCAGATTATTTTTAATTACTAGCTGACCGGGCAAACTTCGTACCGCCTCACCTTTTAAACCTTCCCTGGACTTCCAGAAATAATTCAAGACCAAACATTTTTGTTTAAAAAACAAAGTAATCTCAATTTTTTTGGAGAAAGGCGATTTCGCAAGTCTGTTTGAATAAGACCTGAGCTGGAAAATAGTCTCTCAGATCCGACAGAACTCATTTGGAAACTAAAGTACTTCTGCGAATTTTTTTCAAGTTGGGTGTAATACGTCATTGCGCCAGAAAACGAATGGATCTGCATCTCTCGATATATTGGGAGACCTTAGGTATCTCCCGACTTCTTCTTTCACACTACATTTTTTTATTAAAAAGTATCGTTGAATCGGTCATAAAATATCGTCGATACCGATATATCGGCTAACCCGAAGTATCGCCGATATATCGGAATCGGTATCGGTATCGGATACATCGCTAATTACAAACATACACACACACAAAAATACAAGGTTTTCTTCTTTATAATATTATATAACTTTTACAACAGACGTTTAGATACAGGTTTCCCCAAAATCTGTCAGGAATAGATATCTAAAGTACCATTTTCCCACTTTTTTTTTTATATACACTCACTTTTCTTGTCGACGCCCCCCGCGAATAATCCGGTAATCGTAAAAGTGTAAATGTTCAGGAAAAATAAAAAACCATTTTTTTTCCATACTAACTCCATTAAACAACAAATATCAGAGACTTTTTATATCGCATATGGAAGCTATTTTTTTCAGCTATCTGGTTATTTCAACAAAATTTAAGTAGTCCCAAGGGTTTCGTTATAATTTAGCTGGATGCATTTTACTATATTATATTAGTGTAAGGTCAAGCTCTGGTCAGTAATGTCACTTACGATATTGTTCGTGTAAATTTATATTTTTGACGGCAACAGTAAAATCTTGTTGCGATATTATTCGTGTAAATTAATATTTTGGACGGCAACGGTAAAATCGTGTTGCGCTATTATTCATGTAATTTGTTTTGTATATTGAACATGTTTGTTTGTCGTTCCGGTTGGACTTTTGCAACTCAATTTTGAGGCACTTCCCGATAAGCTAGCAGGCTGAAATTTTGTACACGCTTTGAGTTCTGATGACAATACATGACTAGCTAAGAAACGTCATAACAAATCCAATATGGCGGCCTCCCCAAGATGGCGGACTGGCTGTTTGAAACCCACCCCCATGATATGGGTATCAAATGAAAGGGTTTACTCTCAGGAATACGAAAAAAATAGTCACGTTACTTAAATCCAATATGGCGGACGTCCAAGATGGCGGACGGGCTTTGAGGCACTTCCCGATAAGCTAGCAGGCTGAAATTTTCAGGGTAGCTTCAAACCCGATGAACAATGATAAAAATAATAAAATAATTAATAGATTTAAAAAATCTAAAAATTCACTTTTTAAATGTCCTAAAAATAAGAAAATAACCCTACGGGGCTGAGAGAGGGGCCACTCAAAACGTGGGGGCGTATCTTTGCAAGTAACACCCACGATCTATACACGTCATGTAAATATATCCCATAAATAATCCCTTAAATAATATACGCCCCCACATTTTGAGTGGCCCCTCTCTCAGCCCTGTAGGGTTATTTTCTTATTTTTAGGACATTTAAAAACGTGGGTTTTTAGATTTTTTAAATCTATTCATTTTAAATTTTAAATCTTAGCGCTTTTTCTCCAGAATTTATAAAAAAGAGATAAATAAGTAAAACATTTTTACAAATTGAGACCAAAATTAAAATACAAAAATCATTTAAAAATATATGGAAATGTGTCATCAATATTCCTTTTTCTTCAACTGCACTGTGGTCCTCAAAAGTGAAAGTAAAAATTGGGGTATTATTTGCTTGGTTGCAGGTTGCCAGATTGCGGGCTGGTCCAGGTGGGCCGAAGACGTAGTGGGGCGGCGACGCATTGGGGCGGAACAAGACGCCACTGATATCTGACACCCAGTATTGATCGCTTGTACTGTCACCGACGATCATGGTAGGCTGTGACAATTTTGGAGAGTTTTTGTTATTTTTGAATGTACTCCTATGTAGGATAAAGACACTTAAATGGCTTTGCTTGATTAATTGCTTGTTGAATTTTTGCCGTTCTCTTCCATCGCTTGTTGCACATATACAGCTATGTTTATAAGCTTCATTATTATAGTGTCCGTGTAACAGACACGATAGCTAAAATATCATGAACTTCTTATAGGTTTTCTTATAATCTATAATTAGAAAACTAATTTCTGTACTTTTTTTCAAAATTTTAGGTTCAGTAGTTTCGGAGATAAGGGGGGGAATGGTCAATTTTCGTCTACTTTCTTGAATAACTTGGAAACTATTTATTTTAAAATTACAAAAAAAAACGTTTAAGATCTTCTCAACAAGGACTTTTATTTGATATGTCACACGATGCAGTTTTCAATTTTTATTTTTTTATTTTCCCCTCCCCCCCAAAAATTACCTCCCTCATACAGATTTCATCTATTCATGTCACACCTCTGTGCTTGGGTCACAGGAATTGATATGTGTACCAAATTTCAACTCAATCGGTCTAGTAGATTCGGAGATAATTGACTGTAAGCGACAGACAGACGGACACACGAGTGATCCTATAAGGGTTCCGTTTTTGTATTCGGACGTACGGAACCCTAAAAATCACCCTGAACAACATTATCATCATCAGTAAGACGTCCACTATTGAAAAACGGCCTCCCCCTTAGACCACAACGCCGAACGACAATCCGCCACTTGCATCCATCAGTTGCCCGCAACTCCCACAATGTCGACAGTCAACCTAATGTGAGGCCTGCCTAAACGACATCGTGGATTTTAGTCAGTACGAGTCTGACAGTTCCTCCCTTCCTTTCCTTGATTTTAACACGATAAAAAATGGTTAAAACTATGTTTTAGCAGAAACATGTTAAAATGGTGAATTTTATTATCAATTTTAACTTCCCGCCATTTTGCCACAGACTGTACTTTGCCACAGATAACGTAGAATAAAAAGTGCCCAAATCCCCGTGAATACGTGCGTAGCCGGATCGCGTTACACGCTAATGGAGCGTGCACGCGATCCAGCTCGCGCTCGTATGCCTAGCTCAAGTTAGTATCGATGCTGTTTTTTGGAAATTAAAAAAAAAAACCTTTGATGTAAGTAGATACGCTTGGTAGGTGATCTGCAAAGGCATAAATAGCTTTAAGTAAGTAACCGGTACAAACGTATTTTGTGTTTTTCTACAAAGTTTACATTAACCGAACTTTACCATACTTTTATGGTTTTTTTTTTCTATGAGTTTTTTATTGCTTTCATTTCTCCGCCTTTGCAATCCTTATACAACTGCAAGATAGGGAGATTCTTAAAAATGAAAAAATCCTTTATCAGTACCTGTAGAGAATTAAAACTATCTAGAGTATTTTATTTAATATTTTTATTATAAGAAAACCATTAAAAAAAATAGGTACTTCTTTAAAACATGATAGAGCTTAGAGGAATGATGACTTACTTTTAATAGCTAAGTGTATAAAACAAAAGAGTATTTACGTCACAATAAAATTGTGTGTTGTATCGCAATGATTTTAAGTCAGGTATATTTTTTTTTTGTATTTGGTTATTTCACACAATTTCCACCTTACCAATTGAATCGAATTTTAAACGGGACAATATACCATGTTTATTATTTGTTTTGAGTTTCCATGTTTTAGCACTATTACAAGAGCCAATGGCCATGATGAAGTATGTTGCGGGTGGATGTTTAAGAGTTTTTTTTTTTTTTTTTTTTTTTCGTGGCAAAATCATCAAATGAGTCCTCCTAGCCCGGGCAGGGCGGGAGGGACTGTCAGACTTGTACTGACTAAAATCCACGGTGTCCTTCAATAGCCCTTTATGTTCCGGGGTCACGGTAATGGTATAAGTCCCGCGACCCCGGCAGGCTTTGGCCCTCTAGAGAGGGGGCCCCGTCATCATGCTGACGCTCTTTGAGGCGCGCGTGGAACACAACGCGCCGTCGACCCGGGCATGGTCCATGGTCGGGCTGCGAGTTGCCCTTTACTCGCCGCCCGCATGCCCGCGCCTACGGTGGCCGGAGATCGTCTTGCGACGTCCGACGCCGTGGGCGCCAACTCTCTCTCTCGCGGCTCGCCTCCTCCTTCACGAGCATAACTGCTTCGCAGAAGGAGGCGACCGCTTCCCACTCCGTCTCGCCCCGCAGCATGGCCTCGACCAATGCCGGGCGCGAGAGGTCTCCGCCTATCGCCGCCGAGAGGACACGGCGGTGCTCCGCCCAAGCGGGGCAGTCCTGCACCGTATGCTCCACCGTGTCCTCCGGGCGATCTTCGCAGTGGTGACACCCGGGCGTCTCTTCCCTCCTTATCAGACACAGGAACCTCCCGAAACTTCCGTGTCCGGTGAGGACCTGCGTCATGCGGTAAGTCAGGACGCCGTGACGTCTTTCCAGCCACTCCTCAAAGAGGGGTCTTACCGCCGCGATTGCGGCGTGCCCGGACCTCGGTTGCGACAGTCGTCCCCTCCATACTGCCCTGAGATCGCACCGGAGCTCTTCCCGCCGCGCCTCGACTTCTCGGGGCAGCGGGGTTACACCCCGGCGCTGCGCCTCCACGCGCCACTCATAGACGCGCTGGAGGGCAGTCGCCTCCAGATCCCAGGGCAGTAATCCGGCAAGGAGGTTGGCTGATTCGCCGGCTATCGTGCGGTATCCCCGGATCATCCGGATAGCCATGACCCTCTGGCATGCGACCAACTTTAGTGGTCGCGTCCGGATGCTCAAGGCCCACACGGGGGCCCCGTAGAGGGCCATGGACCGCACGATACCGGCGTACAGCCTACGGCAGGAGGCGTTTGGCCCGCCGAGATTGGGCAGGAGTCGCCTGAGGGCGCCTGCTGCCCGGTTCAGCCTTGGGGCCAAACTCAGGAAATGCTCCCTGAAGTTCCACCGGCTGTCGAGGACGAGTCCCAGGTACTTCATCGTCCTCCCGACGCCGATGCGAACCCCCTCCACCGTTATGTGGGACTCGGACCGTGGCGCGTTCAGACGACCATGAAAAGACATGGCCTCTGTTTTGTGCAGCGCCACTTCGAGTCCCAGCTGCCGGATCCTTTCAACGACTGTCGCAACCGCTTGCGTCGCCTTGTCGGCCGCCGCCTGATGCGACTCTCCCTCCGCCAGGACGAGCGTGTCGTCAGCGTAACATATTACGCTGACGCCGTCAGGGAAGTCGCCGCGCAGCACCCAGTCGTATCCGATGTTCCACAGTGGCGGCCCCAAGACCGATCCCTGTGGAACACCGCACGACATCTCTCGCCGGTTCCACACTCCCCGGTGACCGGGGTAGATGATAGCCCTGTCCGTCAGGTAGTCCTCGACGGAGGTAGGTCGGCACCCGGTGATACCGGAGTGCCTCCCTGATGCAACTCCAGGGCAGGGTGTTGAAGGCATTGGAGATGTCCAAAGACACCGCCAAGACGACCCTGCCCCGGGCAACAGCATCCCCCGTCGTGAGGGCTCTCACGCGCATGATGGCGTCCACCGTCGAGCGCCCCCTGCGGAAGCCAAACTGGCTCTCCGCAAGATCCGGACCCACCCGATTCAGGTGCCCGACAAGGCGGTCTGCAATTACTCTTTCAAAGAGCTTGCCCACCTTGTCGAGCAGCACGATGGGCCGGAATGCGGACGGAGAGTCCGCAGGGCGCCCGGGCTTCTGGATCAGGACCAGTTTCCCCGTCTTCCAACGAAGCGGGAACTGGCCCCTCTCCAGGCATGCGCTGAAGAGCCCCCCCAGTCGAGGACCGAGAGTCCCTGAGGCCCGGACCCAGGCTTTCCCTGGCAGGCCGTCGGGTCCTGGGGCGGTATTTTTGGCCTTGAGCCGTTGTACCGCCACTCTCATGTCTACCTCGGTCACCTCTGGAGCGTCGTAGACGTTGTCGTCGCTGTGGTCCGCGTTTGCGTCAGCTTCATCGTCAGATTCCGTCGGAGACGGAGCCATAGGCGGGGGAGTATGCTCCCCTCGCGATGGGAACAGGGCGCTCACCACGTCCTCCACGAACTGAGGCCGGAGACTCTGCGTCAACGGGGGAGCCCAGGGGCGGAGCTTTTCGCGCACCCATTTGTAGGGGCGGCCCCATGGGTCCCCGTCCAGAGTCCCCAGCATCTCCGCGCGGGCCAATTCCTTGGCCCGCCAGATTTCGTCGCGGAGGACGGTCTTCGCTGCCCTGTAGCCCTCGTACAGCTCCGCCTCCACAGCCGCCGCATCCAGAGGTCGGGTGCGACGCCTGCGGAACCTGGTGTACCGGCGTCGCGCGGCAACGCACGCCTCGCGCAGCGCTGCTAGCTCGCGCGACCACCAGTACAGCTGACGCCGGGCGCGTCTTTGCCGGACCCGGGGCATGGCCATGTCGCAGATCTCCGACATGGCCTCCCGGAGCCACTCCGCCTCGTCGTTTATGTCGGCAGGCCTGTCCGGTGGTGACACCCAGGCCTGCACGATCGAGGCTTCCAGGAAAAGCTCCCGGTCCAGCTGTTTCAGCGCCCATCGCGGATCACTTGGGTTCCGTCGGACCGGCGCGTCTGGGGTCTGGGCGGAGACGTCAAACCGGATATACCGGTGGTCCGAGTAAGTCTCCACCTCCTCCACAACGCGCCAGTCAGTGACGCGTGGCGACAGGGCGGCGCTGGCGAACGTGACGTCCACCACCGACTCGCCCGTCCACCGCACGCACGTGGGGACAGAACCCCGGTTCTCAATGACCAAGCCCTGTGCCAGGGCCCAGTGCTCGAGCCTTCGGCCCCGCGCAACGTCCGTGTACCGGGAACCCCAAGCCACATTCTTGGCGTTGAAGTCCCCGAGGACGAGCACGGGGAGAGAACCGAATGCAACGACGACGTCACCCAGCTCCAACAGGGAGTCTTCGAACTCGGCGAGAGTTCGGTTCGGGGAGAAATAAACGCCTACCACGGCGATCTCCCCGAACCGGGCTGCGGCGATCCCGCGCCCTCTCTTGACACAATCGAGGGGCGGGGTACCGGCGGCAGTCAGGTATATTTTTTTTTGTATTTGGTTATTTCACACAATTTCCACATTACCAATTGAATCGAATTTTAAACGGGACATTTATACCATGTTTATTATTTGTTTTGAGTTTCCATGTTTTAGCACTATTACAAGAGCCAATGGCCATGATGAAGTATGTTGCGGGTGGATGTTTAAGAGTAGCCAAAATAACCCAGTTGTAAAAATTATAATTTCCACAATACAATCCGATCTAATACACCTGTCCTAAATCCAACTCCCTCAAATCAAACGCAACTTAACAAAGCTTCCAATTCTATCAGCGCCATGATTAGTAAAACGTGTGTCGTATGTAAACAGACAGTGTTTGTGCTGATGAGCCCTGCCGAGTGGCGACGCCGCGCGCAATTACTTGTCAATTGAACTGTAGGCGCGGGCACGCGACTGTCATAGACAAGGAGGGACAGAAGGACAAGAACATCTTACTAGTAAGTTGAGAAGTTGTCAAAACTAGTAACCCAGTTCTGGACTGCATCTATTTAAATTGCCTTCAGCACGCTCAGAAATGGGCGACTCGCTGTCCGACCATGGACCATGCCCGGATGCGTAATGCCAAACTGTATACTGACCCAGACACCCATAGTCTGTACTGAACTACGTCGTGCTCGTTGAAATCACAAACAAATTGGAGCAAAGTACATACGAGCTCAGAGCATTCTGAGATAGTATGCAGTTTGCTCGCTTGTATGTAAAGCAAACTGTGACACGCGAATATCGCGAGTATCGATTGATTATTATTTTTTACGGCCCCGGAAAAATATTTTTCGAGACATTAAATGAAGAAAAATGGCTCGACTGAGACCTGCTTCGCGGGGCCGCCACCTTGATAAGTAGTAATTAGTTATTTGACCTAGGAATGCAAGAGCGAGCGAAGCGAGCTCGGGACTTTGGGGCACCCCGACACGGACAGGTTAAGTTAGAAGGGGATGGCGGGGTCTGAAAGACGGTTAGGTTAGAAGGAATCCCCTTCGTGACTGCTGCTGGACGTCTGGACTCGTATGTATTTTGCTCTAGTATTTTAAAGCAAAATGTATTTTGATTCAGACACTCTCTGAATAGATATACAGTTTGCTCTTCAACTACAAAGGCAAACTGCGATCGAACTCAGAGCAACCCCGGTCTGGGTCAGCATACAGTTTGGCAATACGCTGCCCGGATAGACGGCGCGTTGTGTTCCACTGTAAAGTCTGACAGTCCCTCTTGCCCTGCCCTGGGGGGGAGGGACTCATTTGATGATTTTACCACGATAAAAAAAGCACGTTCTGAATAAAGAGTAGTAGTCAAGTGACACCAACATGAAAGCTGTTCCACTAATAAATTTTTCCAACAACAGTCGGAAAAATAGGTAAGTTGATTTTTTCGGTCAACATACAGCTATAGTTGCCAACTAGCAACCAGATATTGCTGAATTCCAATGACGCGTTTGCTTAAATTTGATAAAATAAGTAGAACTGACTGGAAACAGATTTCTTGTTTTAAGCAGTGGGTTTTTTGACATTTAGCAACCGCCATATTGAATTTTCCAAATCTATTAAAATTGTAGAGGTTCCACTGAATTTAGTTTTTTTTTTTGTTTTACATTTTCTTTGTTATTAGAAAGAGGAAAAAAAATTAGGAAACATTAGTGCGACAGTCAGATCAATTTATGGATTTTATTTTTTTTAAAGACTGAGAAGCGTTTATAAATGTAGAAAGGCACGCTAAGTTTCACTAATGATTATGAATGAAGACGTATAATGAGTTCATTTGCTGTATATGGTGTCATTCTTTAAGCACAAAGTAATTTGCGGTCAACTATACATTTATACAAGTGTCGAATCATACTTCTTAGAACTTAACTCAGCGTCAGCTTCCTGTTAAAGAATCTTTAACTCTTTAACAGGAAGCTGACACATTCTTAAAATCAAAGCTGACCAAACATTAATGAATCAGACAAATCCATTCAGACTTTAGCTGGTAGACATGTAATTAAGAAAGTCATCCCACTTTTTATTCCTAAGTGACAATTAAAACAGTCTCAATGACATGACATGACATGTTGTGTCACTTGTTTTGACTTGGAAGAATATTTTGTTTAGCAGTGATAATTTAATTTTTAACCTTTTAAGCGCTTGACTATAAATATCAATTGCCGAGCCCCTAACGCGCGGCTATACGAATCGGTGAAATAACAGCTCCTTCTTTCTGCTCCTCTTAAGCTCCGACTTGTAAAATATCATGGTCTACAATAAAAATATTCTATCTGTCTATCTACATAAAAAGAGAGATATAGAGTAGATGCAATAAAAACTTTTTTTTTAAAAGAATCGACTTCAAATCAAACACAAAAAAGTTTAAAATAACTTTTCTTTCGGCAGTCGGTGGCTAAACTTTTTCGTGTTTGATTTGAAGTCGGTTCTTTTTAAAAAGAAGTTTTTATTTTACCCGTCTTTAGTTCAGATATTCAACAAAAATCTTCGTATAATCGGCGTCTTTAGAAATCTTTAATTCAAGTCAGCAACAAAAACGGATATATAATATAACAATCATGGATATCTCGTGACGTTGACCGCATCAGCGTCACGAGATATCCATGATTGTTATTATTTTATTATACTAAAACCTTCCCTGGAATGTAACAAATACTTTTGTGAAAACCGCATCAAACTGCGGTTCAGCCAAACGCGAGATAATCGCGACCAAACATTCAATCGACTTTGAAAATCTACAACCCAAGTAGGCAAAAAAACAACAACAAAACAAAAAAGGGTGAAATAACCTAATTAATAACTTCTTTCGGATGTCGGTGGCTTTATTTTTTATATTTCATTGATTTTTAGCCACCGACTTCAGAAAGAAATTAATAATTAGATTATTTCACCCTTTTTTGTTGTGTTGTTGTTTTTGAAGTCGGTTACTTTTTTGAAAAAGTTTTTATTTTACCCTTTTTAGTTTATTTATTAAATAGTCAACCCAAATTCTTGTAAAATACAAAATTTTCTTACTTACATTATGCACTAATCTTGTAATCCCTCACAACATAAAAAATCCATATCTCTAAAACTACTGAACCGATTTTGATGAAACTTGCAGTGTACCCTAAGTTGGACAATACCTAGTACAACAAAAAAAGAATTACTTAAATCGAACTTGTAATTCCGGAGATATGCGAACACAAACATAAAAACATACATACACACATACACTTTTGAAATTTGGCATATTTGTTCAGACGCTGATATAGACTAACATATATAAAAACTGGGGAGTTCTGGAAATATTACATAATAACCTCAATTTTTTAGAAGTCGGTAAAAACGTACAAAATAACAAAAATCGTGAATATTCTCCGACGCATACATACGACTCGCGCGGCTAAAAGGTTTATAAAACTCGTTCAAAACTAAACTACTGCGTTTTCTCCACTCAAAGCACAGTCGCTGTCGTCTCGGACAAACTAATTAAACGTCAAGCATTGGGAGCCGAAACACAAACAAGCATGTTTGCCCACAGATCGAGACGACTTTGTTGTTAATATTTTAAACTAGCAACATTTAGCGCGCCCTCATTGGTCGGTAGAGGCGGGAAGCGCTCGTCATTTATTTTAATTTGTCATTTGATTTATCAGTGACAGCTGATGTCAATGTCAACTTGATGTAAATTGAAGTTAGAGATTACTAAGGGGCGCTGACCAATTGCCGCTGGTTGCACTGATTGGAAGCAGTAGCTCATAGAATAGAGCAGTTAGAAGTGGGTATGTCAACATTTATTTGTTGATGATTGGTTGTTTTTTTGTTTTTGTTTTGGTTAGATACAAGAGGCACGGTAGCTGGACGTTGCTTGACTTTTATATGACTTAATGGACCTCTAAAACACGTGATTGAAAGATTTTTGAGATAGGACCATCGTCAAAAACTAATTAAGTATTATTTAATACTAGTATCCAAATAATTAAATAACGTATTGAAGTTCGTAAGAACATTGCAAAGTGACAAGCAGCTGACAAAAAAAAATATCGCATCATTCTTACACCCTTTACAAACCAAACCTTATGATTTCAAGCGTAACTTTAGCAAAAGCACAATAGGCTGGAACCCAACACTACTGGCGGTCAAAATGGCGTGAACAGCTAAAAGCCTGCTTTACCCCGTACTGGGACGCGCAACCGTCGCCGTCGGTACGACTTACTTACGGATGGGTGCGCGTATGAGGGCTCATAGTATTTGTTTATGGTCGGTAATGGTTTTAATTCGATGTGCTTTTTGATGGGTTTGTGATCTGTATTAATGTTTGAAGAGGTTGTTTTAGGACGATAGAGTTTTTGGAAATGTAAAGCAATATTCATAAATCTCATGAAATTGGAGACTTTAAAACGCAGGAGTGAGAATCACAGTTAAAAAGTTACTTGTTCTATGGCATGCTAGACATATTAAATAAATAAATAAGCCTTTTATTATTTCTCATTTTTTAAAAAAATGGATTTTACAATATAATAGATTTACATGCAACTAGTTGTTATATAATTCTTATATAATTCATTATTAAAAAACGTAAAACTAGAACGTTACCGCCAATTTTTCTGCCAAGCAGAACCAATTTGAAAATCGAACAAAAACACTCCGCTGCTGCGTTCTATAACATTACTTTATCAATCTCATATTGTAAGACGTTGAATGCACTATGTTTAGTTATTCTCCACATCATAAATCAATGAAAAGCGCGGAATATGAGAGAAATGACTCAGTTGGCATAAAAAGCCACCGTCTTTTATCCCTTTGTACCTTACGGAGGTTCAAGAGGATCTCAAAGGGTTCGAGTACTTAATGACTGCGTTCACAATGAACCAAAACATATTGATGTGATTCATTCTGTATTTTGTTACAAAATATAATAATGTTTTATATCAATATAAGTTGTTTTTATATCTTTTGCGGTCCAAAATATTTTTGTAATGTGAAGTAGCGTATTCTATTCATATGATTTTTTGAAGGGTTTTTCAAGGAGTATTTTTGAGTTGAAGGATCTTACAGTTCAGTTGGTAATGATTGAGAAGAAAATTAAATGATGTTGTTGAGGATATCAAAGAATCTTAAGAGCGGCTTATATTAATATTCATCATACAAAAAAGTTTAGGTAGCCCTTTTCATCTAAGTATCTTTCAATAATATGCAGTGAGTTGTGTTTGATACAATGTTTTTAATTAATATTGAAGTGTGAAGTAATAATTAATCATAGTTTAGCCTCAGGGCGAGCTGTGCAAGCTTGTATGCCGACGACTTTATAGATCACCTGCTTGACACAATTTATGAAGCGTCTAGTTTTAAATCATAAATGGTACTTACTAACACCTGTAGAGTAACAGAACTTTCTTACAGCCATACATTTTAGATGTTGGTAGACCAAACGCACACCAACTGTTCTACACTTGGTCGCGGCACAACCGAATTACCGTGACCCCGGAACGAAAAGGGCTATTGGAGGACACCGCGGATTTCAGTCAGTACAAGTCTGACAGTCCCTCCCACTCTGCCCTGGGTGGGAGGACTCATTTGATGATTTTGCCACGATAAAAAAAAACTGTTCTACACTTTCAGCTGATTGTGCACCTTTATGTTTATTGGCACTATTTACTTTTTACAGATGTACAACATAATGGCTAAGTGATATTAAATGAAATGTTTCTAACTTGTTATTTATTTAAATGATCACTGAAGACCGTTACACTAGGTGATAATTAAAACTAGTGTCTACCGCGTTGAACATAAGAAAGACGCATTCTATATTATTTTAGTCATTTGCCAACACCTGACTAGCACTATACAAGTCAACATTTAAGAATAAAGCATAACGATATACATTTAGTGAATATTCAAACGCCATGCATAAATTAAGAACTTAACACGTTCGCGTGAGCAACGTCTTACAACGTCGTGTTCCTATAATTTTGAAATGGCGCAACGTCATACGACGTCCTCTAGATTGTCATGTTTATTTTGACGGAACGTCTTTGGACGTCGATTTTATGAGCAAATTCCTATGGCGCATCTACTTAGCGCCGCAACACGTTCGATTTTCCAAGCCAAAACCGCCGCATGACCGAAAAAGTAAACATCTTTCTAGCTATGTACCCAGTCATGCAAAGGTAGTGCACACAAACTCACAACGTCTTATGACGTCCTCCCTTGTACCGCTATCCCCACTGTCATTTGACCTGCGCGCAGTGAGACGACCTAACGTGTGTGTATTATGAACGCCATCCAACTTTTCTGGATTACGTAATATTTTATCATAAAGGTTAGTAAATATTATATATTTCTTTATTACACTTACTTGGTATAAGTATCCGCATGTTTTTAAGGAATAAATAGTGTCATATCTAACATGAATTAGATATAATTTCAAATCAGAAGTTCGTAACGGTTTTTCTGTTTTTTTTTTGCATTTGCTTATTTTGAACAGTGAGAATATGGTAATAAGCATAAAATAAATGGTGTTATGGTTTTTATAATAACGTAACATAATTATAGTCACATTGCTATTTGTTTTAGTAAAGGTGTAATATTGCATTGTTATAGATGGATAAGGAAGAAGAACGTATCATGAAACTTCGAAGAAGCGTCATCGACGGGAAGCACGATAACAGAAGATCCATTTAGTGTTAGTGGTGATGATGAATATGGATCTGACGGAGACTATAATCCTTGTAATGATGAAGTTAGTAGTGACAGCAATACTTCTGTAAAAGGAAGCAGATTATGTCGTCGTAATCGTTCTTCTTATAGATCTCAACCCATAAGTACAGCTCCAATGCATAATCGTACGTCTAGTTCAAGCTCATCGTCATCATCTGATGTGAACCAAACCGAATCTCTACAGACGGATTCTGACGAATGTCAAGATGTGACAATCATTGAAAATGTTCCACGAAATCGCGATTATTCTATTACTTCGTGTGAATCTGTGCAATCGGAATCAATCCTCCGGTGTAATACTACGCAAACGGTCGAAGAGCAACAGGAGCGTGAGCGAGTTTTTGATTAAACTTTTGTTTCTATAAATCCAGTTGTATCATTTCAATTTCCTTAATTTAAGTTGACGCCTATGAACGTTGTTGTGTCGTTTAGCATGGTATGTCGGACCTACGTGGTGGCGGCAGCGTATATAGACGTCGGACGTCAAATAACGTTGCGCCACGTAACATACTTCTAAGACGTACGTATTACGGCGCGACGTCTTTAGACGTTGCTTAACTTTGTATGGGAAAATGGTGCGCCTGAGTACTAACATTCAGAAATGAGGTTGCTCACGCGAACGTGTTAACACGGCCATGCATCGACCATAGATTATATAGAGTGCGATAACGATCGCACATTCAAAGGCAGCTTTATGGTCTATTTGCGTATTACACTATGACAAATGAGATGGTAGGCGTATAGATAAATTATCATAAAAACTTATGCAAATTATTGACTATTTTTGTTTGGCTTTTTCCTGTATTCACAGTATATAAAATAAATGGCTTAATATTTTTAATCTAGGCATTAAAGCGGGGAATTTACTTACATTGTTAAAGGTAAAGATAGATCATTTGTGGAACATGTTCGTAGTTTAATCAAACCGAACGGATCGTACACTGGTCTGGCTCAGAACTCCGGATTCACTTCGGAGGACGCTTCCATCAATACACCTTATGTTTTTAAACTGGCTTGGTCACTAACATAATGATAAATTGAAACATAAAACGGGATATTTAAGATCTTTATTATTTGATTTAAGTTCGGATATTTCGGCACTGTTGTCATGATGATCTTAATACTTACATTATTTGTCAGAATCCGGTATTCGAAATCTGGTCCGTAATATAGAGCTTAAAGAGGCTTTGACAATAAACAAGTTAAATAGCTTGCTTGCAAGTTTATAAAAAAAAATATCAACGTAGTGTATTTAAGTACATCCATCCATTTCAGCACACAATATTAACAGTTTCATAAATTAAAGACAATCGACGCGATATATTTTTTTCGAATTTTGTTCTTACAAAACGACAGCATGGTTAGTTCATAAGAACAAAATGGACTCTAGAACAATCAAGCACTAAAAACTTTCACGCTACACTAAACAAGAAAACAAGAGTAATAAATAAAACAAACATTGAATAAATAACACATTACATGCAGTTTGTCTTTTGAACGACAAGTGTAAACAAATGGAGGAATTATTGCTATATTTGAACAATGTAGCCATAGTTTTTGTGATCTGCTCACCCTTCTGATGCGTTTAAAGATAGCAAGGAAATCTATAAATAATTAATGGCGAAGAAAATATTTAAATTTAAGTACTTGCCTACTTATTTGTTCAACGGTAAGAGTTTAGATTTAATTTTTTTTATAAGCTTTTCTAAGAAAATGACACATTGCTGGCTGAACTGGACAAGCTTGTCGACAAAAATATCAAAATCCGCATCAAACTTCACCCATTACTAAGTATTTTTACTCCTGGCACACCAATCAGACATCAATTTAAACATTTGAAATTATGAAGCCATTAGAGTTATCATATTACTTATAAAATATAAACAACATCTCAACCTGTCGAAAGGAAACCATTTTATTCTATTTAGTTTTAAAATAATCGTCCCGACGCGACGGATGGTCGAAAGCTTTCGATCCGAATCCTGCAAGTCACTGCCGACATGTGGCGACTTTAAAATTGGAACGCACCTCGCGAGCGCGCATATTTACTTTTTAATTCTTTTTTTTTATTAATCGAAGGAGTCATTAGATTGTAACTCATAACGGTCAGCGTTTTTTTTATCGTCTGACCCAAACACTTGTCAGGTGCCTTTTTAATATTTCGATGTAACTTATTTGGTGCAAAAACTTCAGAGACATTAAGGACTGCAACTGTCTGTCTTTTACTTTAATCGTTTGCACGAAAAAGGCTACATTAACGTTATATATTATTGTCTAGAACTGTCGAGTGTTGCCAACTTTGCAACATGAATTTATAGATTCAAATCGATAATTTTCATAATAATATTTTAAATTATCAGTGGTAAGAAAATGATACAAATAGTAACCAGTTAAAATTGTCCTTTGTCTATTTTATTAACAGGTGGATTTATTTAGAAAAAGAAAAATTAAATAAACTTCCTTTTAAAAAATAACCATTGAGCCAATAGATAGGAATTAAAACTTTAATTAACATGTAAAGCCTTGTCGATGGTTACGTTCCAAAAAAACGATATCTCATTTTAAAAAGAACATTAGCTTGAGTTCAGCCTACAAATAAAGCTTAAGTTACAAGGCAATAAGTGCTCAACTTGAGGCTTTAATCGTTAAGTAACACAGATTTAGCTGCTGCACTTAAAACTATTTTAACGCAAAGTCTATTTCATCAGCTATACATCACGTATTAGTGTAATAAAACTGCTAGCAGAATTAATTTAGCACAAACTATTATAGTCACTTTAAAAATCAGAGATGATTGATCACAACGATCACAATAAAATTGATCATCGAAACAAAAGAATCGATCGAGCGGAAGATCCCACAAGTCGCGCCAAAAATCCGCGTTCAATTTTATTAATTCAAAAATCGTACCGTCAGTTTTTAATATCAGATCAGATCAAGGCGCTCGAATCTATCGGCCTAATATTTCATAACAAATTACAAAAACGTCTCAATACATGACACGGATTCATCGGGCGCCCGCCGCGTCCGTCCGTCCGATAAACAAAAACAAGCCGTCATCTCACAATGGACCAACAAAAAAAGCCAGTATATCGGTAACACAATCTATACATATTAAACATACAATACAAACAATGCGATGCTGATTGAAACGTCAAGCAAATGACGTCCCGATTGATTCAGATCGCTGCATTGTACTTATTAACAACGTAATTACGGCACGCTGAGATATAACTATTTATTTTGTGTCCAAATTTATTATTGAGACGTCGAAAAAAACAGATCACGATGCAATGATTCGTGATTTTTGTCCGTCCGTCCCTTTCTATCGATTTTTATATCGATTTCCATATTGAGATCAGTGATGTATCGACAAAAAAGTTGTTTGTTCTTTTTTTAAATCGAAATTGTTTTATGATGTTGGCATTTTGTGCGTAGCTTTTTAAATGCGTTGTAACAAAAGTTGCCAGTGCGTGAGGTTTTAACGGGTCTATGGACAATGAGTTTGTAATAGAGAATTTGATACGTTGTTACATGATAGAGTATTGTAATACTTTTTTTTAAACACAATGAATATCATACGGTATCGGAAACAGTTTAATTTTTTCCACACTATAGATATAACATTAAGTCATATGGCCACTAGAAACAACTTTTTATCCACCTACTTTACTAAATCACCCTCTAGTATCATAGACTTTAATATAACGGAATGTGAAAATTCTATAGACTATACCCCACTGTCTAACCTTTTTGGGATCACATGCATGATGTTATTATATTATTTAATCGCTTGCTATAAAGCTGTCCACTCAAACTCCGAAGAACATTGAGATGCCGATCTTTCTCGTCATCTGCAAATCGACATGGGCGTGTTTCGCGTGTCACAACTGACGTTGTCGATGTACTTGTAATGCTGATCGAACGATACGTTTAGAAATCAAGCTCGCCCCGTGAGATTTACTGTAGTGATGTGGACATGGGTTACACTATCATGTTTTTTTTTATTTAGCCTATATTGAACCAATACCTAATTACAGATCTTCCGGGTTAAGCCGCACTTACCGAGGTTGGTCTGTGGATGACCATCTGTCATAGCGAGTTTCCTCCGTGCCTCGGAAAGCACGTAAAGCAGTTGATCCCGGCTGTCATTTGTATATCTTTGACAGTCGTTACTATTAGTCAGAAGTTCTAAAGTCTGACAACCAGTCTTACCATGGGGTATCGTATTACCCAGTTACTGGGTTGTGGAGGTGCGATAGGCAGTTGCTCCATGTTAAATACTGATATTCAGCTGCATCTGGTTCGACTGGAGGCCGACCCCAATATAGTTGGGAAAAAGTTAGGCAGATGAGATTGACCCTATGCCATGCATAGGCTTTCCATTCCACTATTCTCGATAATGTGCTTGTTCTTTCACGAGAAAGCCATCCAAAGCGTCCCACCGTCTTTTAGATTTGTTGCAACCCCGTCTAGCTGTATCTGGACTCCTTTTTTGCTACATATACTTATGTATTCAAATCAAGAGTGAATCTGTCATGGGTGCGTTTACAGACATTCAGATTAACATACACAAAGAGCCACACCCGAAACAACTATTTGTACGCCATGTCTACAAACATTTGTCACATGCGGGAATCGCACCCCTGATACTCAGTGCAACAACTAATCGTTCAGCCACTGCACCAACTCTGCAGGCTAATATAGGAAGGTAACTTATACTTTAGTTTAGAAAACATACACTTTAAGCCTAAAGGTAAATATGAAACATAAATTCTGTACGATATCTCGACTTCCCAGTAATACCCAGTCCCACGCTGGGCACAGCATTTGTACTGGCAACGCGAATATATCGACAGATCTGATCTTATCGGCAGCGTCGCCGTCGCTTGCGCACACCAACTGACAGCATTTTAATTAGCGCACAGATTTCAAACCATTTTGAGAACCAATAAACTTGGTAAAGAGGAAACGAAGAGAGGGAATCTGAATTTATCTTTTGCTGGACTAGGATTGTCTTAAAATTACATCGTGGCCCTGTAATGCAAATCGGTAGGATGGACTTTTAGTCAGAAAGAGAATCTATAAGGGTTCCGTTTTTTGCCATTTGGCTACGGAACCCTAAAAATGATATCTATACTATCATATAACGTCAAGTTGTAGTAAAAATTATCTCTAAAGTTTAAAAGCCTTATTTTTCTTCCAAAGTAGTTAATCGTTTGTCCCTTCCACAATTCAATTAAGTCATAATAAAAAATCGCTGTCATCCATCTTTTATAAGTTCATGTCGTACTAGTGCGCAGGCGTCGTGTAATGGGACCGTTTACCAAGGTACGACACATCTCTAGTGACGGCTGACATGACTTCATCGAGTTTTCAATTAACAGGTGCCTGTTAGGGTTATCATATGTAAAGTAGAAATAAAAATAATATAAAGAGAAAATTCTTCTTTTGCTTGTCTTGGTTGTTGGTTCGCCGAAATATTGATGGCATGACTACAAAATCAAATACTAGAGGAAAATCATGAAGACAAAGATTTGAAATGATAGATGTGACCTGTACCCTGAGCACGAGTTTTCAGTATTTGAGACGTAAAGTAAACTGGAACTTTGAGAACTTCAAATTGACAATTTTCAAGGAAAAAATTAGTTCCTTCTTCGCACACCAGAGGCGCTGTTCCATTTTTTCATACAAGAAACGCTGTAAATACTGAAAACACGCTGTAAAGTAAAATAGTGAAAACTCGTGCTAAGGGTACTGGTCTTACTCAGGTCAGACGAGAAGAAAGAGTCACTTCAAGTTTTGGTGACCCCCAAAGAACGTGAATACGATTTTTAGTCTGAGTAAATGTAATTCATAGAAACTTAAACAACAAAAAATGGATGATACTTCTTCCATTTTCTAAGTGAACAGTTCGAAAAACAAAAAATTTTAAAGATTCTAGAATTAAACTTAAAACAAATACCTAGTTTCATTAATAGCCCTAAATAACTCTGGATGAGTGATCGGTCTCGAAAAGAATATTAATAAGTAACCCTCATGTCTGCCGCATGCCGAACGAGATGTGGGCACGCAAAGCTCATGATTGGTGCCCTGAAATAGCGACGCGGGGCCGCGGTAGACCTCGAAGGAGATGGCGGGACGAACTGGATGTCTTCCTTGAGAATTGGAAAGAGGTGGCGCAAAGTCGTGAAAGTTGGAAGGAATGGAGGGAGGCCTTTGCCCAGCAGTGGGACAGTTCAGGCTAATAATAATAATAATAACCCTCACTTATTCTGTTAGAACCACTTCCTAATTTGGTAGCCCTATCGTGTGGCGCCAACAATTTTGTTGTTCTCATTTCTCATAACATACAAACTTTATATAAAACAAATAATAGGAAAGTTACTTCAGAAACAGGGCAAACGATCTCGAGTCTTCCGTCATAAGGTTCAAAGTTGAAAAGCAAATAAGTTAGGAAAGCGTCTTGAGAAATACTCGTAAACTAAAGTGCTGCAGTACATGAAGGTTCTGTTGTAATAGCAAAACGTGTCATCATCATCATCATCAGCCTGTATTCGTCCACTGCTGGACATAGGGCTCTCCCTGATGCCACTGAGCCCCGTCGTGAGCGCCGTTTTCTCGTGGTCCTACTATTTTGTCCTACTAGTAGGACCACGAGGGAGACCAGTTTCTGTTCGTCCTACTATGACATATTGGAGCAGTAATCATTTATTTATACCACCTTTACATTATTTTTACCTTTGACACTTTTTTATCGTGGTAAAATCATCAAATGAGTCCTCCCACCCATTACTGTCAGACTCGTACTGACTATAATCCATGGTGTCCTTCAGTAGCCCTTTACGTGCCAGGGTCACGGTAATGGGATAAGTCCCGCGACCCCGGCAGGCATTGGCCCTCTAGAGGCGCCCCGTCATCATGCTGACACTCTTTGAGGCACACATGGAACACAACGAGCCGTCGACCCGGGCATGGTCCATGGTCGGACAGCGAGTCGCCCACTACTCGCCGCCCGCATGCCCGCGCCTACGGTGGCCGGGGGTCTACCACTGCGGCTGGGGTGGAAGGAGGACGCTATCCTCTCCCTCACGCGTCCCGCCTCCTCCCTTTCGCGAGCATGACTGCTTCGCAGAAGGAGGCGACCGCTTCCCACTCCATCTCACCCCGCAGCATGGCCTCGACCAATGCCGAGCGTGAGGGGTCTCCGCCTATCGCCGCGGAGAGGACACGGCGGTGCTCTGCCCAAGCGGGGCAGCCCTGCACCGTGTCCTCCGGGCGATCCTCGCAGTGGTGACACCCAGGCATTTCTTCCCTCCTTATCAGACACAGGTACCTTCCGAAACTTCCGTGTCCGGTGAGGACCTGCGTCATGCGGGAGGTCAGGACGCCGTGACGCCTAGCCACTCCTCAAAGAGGGGTCTGACTGCCGCGATTGCGGCGTGCCCAGACCTCGTTTGCGACAGTCGTCCCCTCCTTACTGCCCTGAGATCGCGCCGGAGCTCTTCCCGCCGCGCCTCGACTTCTCGAGGCAGCAGAGATTCGCCCCGCGGCGCCTCCACGCGCCACTCATAGACGCAGACGAAAAGAAGACTTGGATCGAGATAACTTTGTTATGAAAAACCAGCTACAATTAATTCACGCTGACATACCAATAGGCCATTTCTTAGAGAAAATGAGATAATAGGAGCATATTTATAATAGAATTATATTTTTAGTTTGTTACAAAATGATTGTTTTTTTTTCTTCCTTTTATTACTAGTGTCAAAGGTATAAATTATGTAAAGGTGGTATAAATAAATGATTACTGCTCCAATATGTCATAGTAGGACGAACAGAAACTGGTCTCCCTCGTGGTCCTACTAGTAGGACAAAATAGTAGGACCACGAGAAAACGGCGGTCGTGAGCTTTCCTCATCCAGTCTCTGCCGGCCGCCTTTCGTAGGTCGTCACTCCACCTGACCGGCGGGCGGCGGCGGGCGTCCCACACTACGTTTGCCAAGTCGCGGTCTCCACTCAAGCAAAACTTGTAAAGAGACAGAAATAAGTTTCTAGTAGTAAATAAATTTCCCATTGCTATGCATCTCAAAAGTGTTGTTTCTACCTCCACAACAGATATTTGTATGGCCTACAAATAATTAATCCGGGTCTGAGTGTTTGTGTAGTAAACGTATGTATGTATGTAATATATGTTTCTATCTTTGTAAACGCAATTTTCTATGTTTGCAATGTAGCCACGATACAGGAGAAATTGCTGAAGTCCGCAACGTTAAAAATTTAAGAAATAAAAGGAAAATTTACAAATGTAACAGAAAAGCGTACAGATAATTTGCAATCTTGCAAAAAGCAATACTAATTTATTTAGGGAAAATGGTGACCCAATACACAGACTGGCAGCTTTGCCTCGTAGTATGGCAATTCTCAGCCTCAGGCCAAGGTAAAAGTTAACACTTGAGTCACTGCCGGGCCTCAGATGGCCAAAGCCCGCCGGGGTCGCGGGACTGCCTCATCGGGTAACTGTGACCTAGAAAGTAAAGGGCTATTGAAGGATCACCGTGGATTTTAGTCAGTACAAGTATAACAGTCCCTCCCGTTCTGCCCTGGGCGGGAGGATTCATTTGTTGATATAAAGCCTCCTACAGACACACGCGATTAATTGCGCTGGGCGACATGTCGTGGTCCATTCGCAGTATTTTTAAAGTGGAAATTAGCTTGGCTCGTTGTCGCAGCGCGATTAATCGCGTGTGTCTGCAGGAGGCTTTACCACTGTAAAAATAAAACCCTTGGATCACGAGAGGCTGTGAGTACTAGGGCCCCGTAGGCCCGTAGTAGTAGAAATACTACGCCTTCATGGTTATTTTGGCAATATTTATTGAACTTCTAATCTTTGCTTTATAAGTTCATTTGCAGCTTTGAAAAACCTCTAGATACCAGTTTCTCACCAAAGATATCAGCATACGCTGTAGTACCAATTTGTATGATACTTAGTGTCTCGTCCAAATAAGTTGAATAAAATTCCTCGTCGGCCGCTTATACTGCCGGGTCTCGTCTGGTCGTCGTAATGACGTCGAGCGGGCGGCGCCGGCGCAGACTGCACAGTCACTGTCTCGTATTGTGGCTGGTCAGCAGTAGGGACAGTTGGATGGATAACGAGGATGGGCCCTGGGAATGTTTAGTTTTTTTGAAATAAATCGCACTTGACTTTGAGAACCAAGGAAGTTTGTAAAGAGGAAACGAAAAGATGTAAAATAGAATTTATCTTTTGCGAAACTAGGACTGTCTTAAAAGTACAGACGCCTGCACATCAAGCTACCACAATCTGACAAATTTCTTCAATAGATTTTCAACCTTATCACAATAGAGGAAGGTTAATATTCGATTGGTAAAATCTGACAGTTTCGGGTAGGTTTACCTGCTGGTGTCTGTACATCGTGGCCCTGTAACGCAAAAAACTACCGAAGGAATAGGTAGGATGGATTTTGAATGTTCCGTTTTTAAAACAAATCGCACTTTACTCTAAAATTTTTTGTTCGTGTTTTTCTTTTCGTTGGCGAAGCCATTGCTCTGAACTCTAGTCTATGTCAAAGTTGACAAAAACAAAGCCTACGATGGTGTGAGCTTACCCAAAAGAAGCCTGTTCATGCTAACTATGAAGAGATTCGGGTTACAAGACGCAGGTAGAGTTCCACGATGCAAAATTCACTAATAATCAACATCAGCGTCCACGGCAGTATAAGCCGGAACAATGAAGAAAGGATTCTAAAATGGCGGCTTGTACTTGCGTTGACAGATAGCACAGTCATCATAAAAGATTTCAAGTTAAAGTTTTTTTCAAATTAAAAATAATAAAAACAAGACTGGGTCACAATCATTTCTCAAACTTAACCTAACAATAAAACAAAATTCAACAACAAT
Organism: Agrotis exclamationis; assembly: GCA_950005045.1. Classification (NCBI taxonomy): domain Eukaryota; kingdom Metazoa; phylum Arthropoda; class Insecta; order Lepidoptera; family Noctuidae; genus Agrotis; species Agrotis exclamationis. Next base: position 22,927,134 of record OX465427.1, on the reverse strand, counting down.
AACAAACAGGTAACAACGAAAAAAATAACAGAAAATTATAGCAAATATTCGTAAAAAGGATCACTGAGCGCGTCAAGACATCAAGACTAATTTTTTTTCTGCTTACGCTACGCGCGTGAGTATAGACGGCACTAGTGCGCGAGCGAGAGAACACGATAAGCGTCGCCATTTTAGAATCCTTTCTTCAATGCTCCAGGTTATACAAATCACACTCAATCCATCTCGATTCTCTGAAATTTCAGTTACTACCAGTCTGGTACGAAAATCCCTACTCATTCAAATAACTGAAATGATACGTTTTCATGACATTTCAGATTTCACTTATATAATTAAGTATCATAGACTAGAGCTTTCTAAAGCCGAATTCTTTGATCATGATGTCAAACTAACAATTACTTACAATTCTATAAATTTTAAACCACTTCTTAAAAACATTTTCAAAAAAGTAACCGACTTCAAAAACAACAACAAAACAAAAAGGGTGAAATAACCTAATTAATAACTTCTTTAGGATGTCGGTGGCTTTATTTTTACCGACTTAAAAAAAAGGAGGTTATCAATTCGACCCGTATGTATGTAATATTATCAGCTACCCAGTTTTCATATATATATATATGTAGTATGTATTATGTAGTATAGTTAGATGTAAGTAGTAGTTTTAATATTTCGTATTGTACTGTTGCACCTAATCCAGCTGTTTCTCCATTTGACCCAAAGGTTGACTGGTAGATAATGCCTTGCGGCATTAAGTCCGCCTTATGTACCACAATTGTACATGAAAGTTTAAATAAATAAATAAATATGTTAGTCTATATCAGCGTCTAAACAAATGTGCCAAATTTCATAAGTGTATGTATGTATGTTTTTATGTTTGTGCACGCATATCTCCGGAACTATAAGTTCGATTTAAGTAATTATTTTTTTGTTGTACTAGGTATTGTTCAACTTAGGGTACACTGCAAGTTTCATCAAAATCGGTTCAGTAGTTTTAGAGATATGGATTTTTTTATGTTGTGACGGATTACAAGATTAGTGCATATGTAGGAAAATTTTGTATTTTACAAGAATTTGGGTTGACTATTTAATAAATAAACTAAAAAGGGTATAATAAAAACTTTTTCAACAAAATTAACCGACTTCAAAAAGTACCGACTTCAAAACAAATACTTACAAAAAAGGTTAAAATAACTTTTCTTTCGGAAGTCGGTGGCAATAGTCAATGACACAACAAAACAAAGCCACCGACTTCCGAAAGAAAAGTTATTTTAACCTTTTTTGTAAGTATTTGTTTTGAAGTCGGTACTTTTTTAAAAAAAGTTTTTATTTTACCCTTTTTACCGACTTCTTAGTTTATTTATTACATATTCAACCCAAATTCTTGTAAAATACCAAATTTTCTTACATAATTATGCACTAATCTTGTAATCCGTCACAACATAAAAAAATCCATATCTCTAAAACTACTGAACCGATTTTGATGAAACTTGCAGTGTACCCTAAGTTGAACAATACCTAGTACAACAAAAAAAGAATTACTTAAATCGAACTTGTAGTTCCGGAGATATGCGTGCACAAACATAAAAACATACATACATACATACACTTATGAAATTTGGCACATTTGTACAGACGCTGATATAGACTAACATATATGAAAACTGGGCAGTTCTGATAATATTACATACATACGGGTCGAATTGATAACCTCCTTTTTTTTGAAGTCGGTAAAAACAAAGCCACCGACTTCGGAAAGAAAAGTTATTTTAAACTTTTTTATGTTTGATTTGAAGTCGGTTCTTTTTTTTAAAAGTTTTAACAAATAGTTTGCTTAACTACTGACGAAACAACTCGCCCTAACTTGTACTACTGCACTCTATTATGCTATGGCGTTACCCTCGATAACTCACGTACACCATGTCGGTTGTTTCCCACATGCCACGGTTTGACAGCCCCAAAATATGACGTCACGACGTGCCAGGCGCCACCTCGGTGCCCAAGGAAATGCCCTTCCAACCTGGGATAAGTGTGACCAGAGATAACAAGGTGTAATTGGAATCTCTGGAATCCTTTCAAGTACTTGATATAAAAACTTTATTATATCAAGTACCTACTTTAGAGATGTCTTAGGAATGATTTTATTATGGTACCAAATCTCAAATTGCAAAAAAATCTGATACGGGTTTACGCTTATGGTCGCGGGACTGTCTCATTAGGTAACCGCGACACTGAAGCGTAAAGGGCTGTTTCGTGAATTATAGTCAGTACAAGTCTGACAACCCTCCCGTCACACACAATTATCTACATGTACGATTTACATTGTAATTAATCAATTTCATTTTGGAGTTATTTTTGTTTATTTATAACTTTTTTTGCAAATAAATAATTAATGTTGTAGACAATTTTTCTTTTATGGCCAGTTCTAAAGTATTGTCCACGTTCGTCGAAATTAATGTATGAAACTGATGCTTATGATGAAAGTATGTTAGTACGTCTTTCAGAACGAGATTAATATAACCGACTTCCCACAAAAAAGTTCAAAATAACCTACAAAAAAACTTTTCTTTCGAAAGTCGGTGACTTTATTTTTTATTTCATTGACTTTTTGTCACCGACTTTCGAAAGAAAAGTTTTTTTGTAGGTTATTTTGAACTTTTTTGTGGGAAGTCGGTTACATTTTTTTTTTTAAAGTTTTTTATTTTATCCTTTTTAGTTTCAATATTCAACCCAAATTATGGTCAATTAGATAATTTTCTTACACGTACACTAAAATATTGTAATCCGTAGCACCGGTAATAACATCGTCCATGTATGTACTCTTACACATTGAGCTAAAAATGAAAACTCTTGCACCAAACTAAATAAAAATTTTATGGGACCAAATGGCAGATATACTGTATCGAACAAAAAAAGAATCATCGAAATCGGACTAGAAACCTCGGAGTAATCGGTGTAGACAATGTTGAAAACTTTTTAGGTTTTTGTTGATTTTTCAAAAAGTGCTAGTCCGATTTCGATAAAATTTTAATGGGACCATTTGGGAAGTATCGAACAAACATAAAAAAAATATATATAAACATCCGAATTGAGAACCTCCTCCTTTTGGAAGTCGGTTAAAAATGTACGCTGCTGCTCTGTCAGAGAATTATTGTACTCGTATTTCTAAAATTAAATATTCCGCATGTCATGTAAAGATTAACAGTTTATCAGGCAAGTAAATGAAAATACTTCACATCAAATAGAACAACTTTGAATTTTGCAAAGTAGACAAAAAATTAAAAACAGTAGTAGTTTCTTTAGAAGTAACTACATTGTATTAATTTATATTATTTTAATTGCAAAAAAATGTCTGCTATTCCTCTCGAAGTCTAACCGCCATGAGAGGGCCTTATTTTTTCTGACCGTCCAGATGAAAAAAGTGAATTGAAAATGTTCGTCAATTCACAACATCTACTAAACATAAGTTACTTCACTTGTAATTCCTGGGGTAAGCAATGACAGGCAGCTGATAGAACTTTTGTTTTTCTTCCATTAAAAAGATTAGCATAGATTAAAGTTACATTGTAACATTCAAAATTATTGTAAAAGCTCTTTATACTTGCTACAAATTGACAAGAACCTTTATTGTCGCTACCAGCGGTTTCGTCTGCGTGTAAATAAACTATGTACCAAATTACATCTAAATTTGTTCAGTAGTTTTTGTGAGTCAGAGTAACAATCATCCATTCATGTATTCTTGCAAAATTTCGCTTTTATTATTTGTAAATTAAGTTAGATTTTTTTTTCGTGGCTATATCATCAAGTGAGTCCCCCCACCCAGGCCGGGACGGGAGGAACTCTCATACTTATACTGACTGAAATCCACGGTGATCCTTCAATAGCCCTTTACGTTCCAGAGTCCCGGTTACCTGATAACATCACACCTGTAATTCCCGAGAGCTTAGACAGAGGAGTGCAAAACTGTTTAATATGTTGCCAGTTAAGGTTAAAAATAATAAGGCGACTCTATCGTCAAATTGGACAGGTGCATAATTATTTATTTATTTTTGGTAACATTAATAAAAACTGACAAGTAATAATGCATATTTTTTTATTATTTCAATACCTAATTGATGGTTTAGGATTTATTGAATGTAGATGCTGCTTTGAAACCTTATTCAATAATTCGATATTAATCTAAACTGCAATTTAATCATAATAATTATGTACTTATTTAAATAAAAACTTTGACATTGATCAATCATGTCAATGACAAGCTATTTTTTTTCTAATTCATACGTAAATAGTAGTAGTATATGTATTTATACGCCAATTAAATATACAGTGTACAGTATCTTTACAATTTTAGATGCACTTGAATTAGCGTGTGTGGGTTATTCTCTTGGTCAAGAAATTTTAAATTTATTTTTCTTAAGTTTTTTTTTTTACTTAACGAAAGGCTAGCGTTTTGCCAGTATCCGACCTTATGGTAAGCAATGATGTTAATAAATCTACCAATAATATTGTTAATTTATGAATTTACCACGCTCAGTGTACGTTTATTATTTCAGACTTATTAGTCACATTTCATCATATCTCACAGAGTGTCAGCACAATGAGGCCTCCCCTTAGAGGGCCAAAGCCTGCCGGGGTCGCGGGACTAACGAATACCGTGATCCTGGAACGTAAAGGGCTATTGAAGGACACCGTGGCTTTTAGTCAGTACAAGTCTGACAGTCCCTCCTACCAGGGTAGGAGGGACTGTCAGACTTATTACTATATACTTATATTGATATTCATCAATATAAGTATATAGCACGCTAAAAAAAAAGATGCTCACTAAGACGCGACTTTGTTCTTGATAGTTAGGAGTCTCAAATTTTGCTTATGGGTTTGTTTTAGGACGTAGGTGCTACCTCAGGCGGGATTTTGCGAAATTTGAACCCCTGAGGGGTTGTTTTTGGGTTGATAGAATTTTTATTGGATATTGATTTAGATTTTCTAAAAGTATCCCATAAGGAGGGTGGCCGGGAGTAGAAATTCACAGAGGCAAAGTTCGAAATACGCGCGGACGAAATCGCGGGCGAAGTGCTAGTTGAATATACCTAAGTTTAGAAGAATGGTCTTGTATAGCTAGCAAAATACAAATCTTATGTAGGGTGACATGGTAAACAGTGAACCACTAAAAGTTTAAGCATTTATAAAACCAATGTACGTGAATTTAATTAAGAGCTATTGACATTAGACGAAAGGAAATTTATTAAACTTGTGTTTGGCATATCAATTTCAGTTCCAATTGTTATAGTTTATTGGTAATATTGTTTTTTTTAAAAGATGGCGATTGGTTCACTGTGTACCAGTATAAGTACACTGTGAACCGGGGGGTGCGTCGACAGTGGACCAATGAGTACACAGTGAACCATCACATTAATTACATCCCTTTATCGCATTATTTTAAAATATTTATTGTTAGAAATGGCGTTAAATGAAACTGTATTAATGTAAAATTAAATAATTTGTATTCGTCAGCAACGATCACAGTTAACCATCAGTCTAAAAAAGAACTAGTAGGTACTATTTTAACTTAAAAATCTAAACATTGAACATTGGAACATTGTTATTATTCTACATAACAATTAACAGTCAATGTATTACTAAATAATTTGTATTCGACAGCAACAATCACAGTTAACAATCAGTCCAAAAAAGAACTAGTACTAATTTAACTTAAAAATCTAATTAGGAACATTATTATTATTCTACATAACAATTAACAGTCTTTTAATAACATTTTACGAAATAGTTTACGCTTCTTAGAACAGTTTGCATCATGACCGCCAATTTTTCGGTTTTCTGTTTTAGTTCGACCCATTCTGAAACAAAAAGATCACTTGATTATTTGTTTTTTACAATCACAGTTGAAAAGTATAAGCACAAATTGTATCGGACATAATTAACAAAGTGATTGGTCCACAGTGAATCACTGTTCACTGTGTACCTTACGATTTTGAGCCACTGTGTACAAACACCACTTTTTAACCTATAAGGTGACATAACTATTAAATAAACCAAATTCAAGGGATACTTATACATCAAAATTATTAAGGAATACTTGCTTTACACACGAAAATAATGCAATCTAATGTAACTAAATAAACAACGATTCTAGAAAGAAAATAAATAAAAACACGTGTACTTACTTTTTTTGGCGCCAAGGACAAAATCATGCACTGTGCGACCGTTACGGGCGAGAGCGCGATGTCGACTGGGGAGTGCGAGAGGTGGTAAAAGACAAGTTGTTTCACGTTTGCAGCACGGTTTGGCAACGTCGCGTTTTTGGGATATGAGTGCTGGTGCACTGTGTACTACTGGGCCACTGTTTACCACTTGACCCTATACCTTATTCATATAGTAATTTAAAAATAAATAAATGTTTTACTCTCACACAAATGCAATTTGTTTGTGTGAGAGTTAGGCATGCATAAGATACAATCTAAACACAAAATTAATAATAATAATATTTCACAACTATCACACAACGTCATCTAGTCCCAAGGTAAGCAGAGCTTGTGTTATGGGTACTAGACAACTGATAAACATACTTATATATTTCTAAATACATACATATTATAGATAAATTACACCCAGACACGGAACAAATGATCGTGCTCATCACACAAACATTTGTCCTGGGTGGGAATCGAACCCACGACCTCCGGCATAGCAGAACCCAACAGAATCCAGATACTGCTTAAAAGATTTCCCCACTACACAAACAACTTTAACATCCCTCAAATCTCCAAAAATCCGATATTAAAACAAAACACACCACCAACTGTCATTTCACACAGTTTTTACAATCCTGAAGGGGGAACGTTGCAAAAACTAAGGGAGCCTGATTACAAACATTATATTATAAAATGACATTGGATTAATCGGGGGCCACCTTGCGGCATTCATTAACACAAATGGATTCACGACTCGTTCGCGGACAATAAAAATCGCATTTACACACAAAAAAACGAATTGATTAATGACATCAGTAACTTTACTATAATATACGTTGGAGCTGCCGTGATACACGGCCCGCGCGGGCGACACGCGAATCACGAAGCATTATACATTTTTATTGCCAAAAAATATGTTTGCAAGTGAATAATAGGTGCGTGTTTCATGTTTACATAATTCACTGAAGATCGCCACTTAGTTTAAAATTTCAATAACTGATTTGAATTTCGTTAGGGAATTTGTGTCTATGAGTTATTGATGACAGCTTTATTGCCGTAAAATTTGCTTTAATGTTCATCCTGTTAAATGTTGCGTTAAAGACGATGGTCAAAATATTGGTCTACCGATTTAATTCATAATAAATAGCTGCTGGAAAGCATGACCGATTCGCATGATAGTGAAAACGTACGCCGTTTAGATCGTTATCTTAGATGTAAGAAATGAAAAAGTTAGGTTAATTTTGTGTGTTATTGCATTGCACACGAATCCCGGGTTATATTACACTCTCATCTGTTTAATGAATAAATCTTTACATTAACATGATGATTAGTTTTAATAACATAATACTGAAACTCTTTCTGTGTGACAAGCATTAACAAAGTTTAAACAATCTATTTACTTTGTCATTACATCTGTTTTATCATTATGAGTATGTTGGGTTACGTTTTGGGATATTCTCTACATTTTATCGTTACTGAATAGCACTACACAGTTCCAATTTATAATCACTGAAACATTTTAATTAACTTGATCCATAAAGAATCTCCTCTCTTCATTTCTAGTCCAGTCACTTAATCTGCACCAGCCAATAAACAACTCAACTCTAAACGATAAATAAAACCAATCATCACAACGACATTAAACAGAATACATTAGCCATTTATTACGTGACTTGCTCGTCACTCTCCAGGCTCGTGTGTCACGCGACAATCAGTCACACGGCCGGTCACAAATGCATCGTACATTTTGTACTAGCAACTCGTTTTTGATATAACTACTGCGATAAATATGTATTTTGCTGCTTCCGATATATAAAAAAAAACTATGTTTTGTTGTAGTGTACCTAACCTAAATTGCTCGAGTTACTACTAGCTCTCGATTTACGATGTCGTGAGCTGTATAATATATAGAGGTTCTTTTTTTTGATAGTTTTTGTGTCATCATACGTTGTGAAGTCGTTTGAGTTATTCTACAATTATTTTTACTGCATTTTGAGTGCTGTCAGTGTATATTTTATTATCTTGAGCTAGTCTACAAAACGTATAAGTTAATATAGTTTTCTTAGGCCCGTCGGCAATAAGTGGGTGGCCTGAATTAATTTCATCTTTAGCCAACTTTTCTTTAATGAGTTCACTGGCTGACAATCGGTTAGACTGCTTACTTATTGCCCTTTTATTTATATTTTTATTAAAGAACATTATGTACGTCAGCAAGTTTTAAACAGTTTTCTTGTATACTATATTCACGCTGTATATATTTACTTTTTGCCTGTATGCTACATGTTGCCAAAGAATTACAAAACACGCAGACACTTACAGAAGCAGGTGTAGTTCAGATAAGCAGTAGTTCAGTAGTAGTTTCATATAAAACACTGATTCAGCTGAATCCGGTTAGAAGTGAAGTCCAAAATTGTTGGTGATTATAACTAATAAGATATACCCAATCACTCTAGATTTAATTTAGAATATGTGAAACTCCAAAGAGAAAGTTAAACTAATTTACTTTCTATCTAATCACTAGAAAAAAAAGCATAAGGTACTTACTCAAAAATAAACAACATTGATATAGTAAATCATCTTTAAAAAACTACTTCAGTTATTTTAAGACTTTTTGCGATGAATACAAAAAAAAATACCTATGCTACCTGTTCGGTAGCTTATCTTATAATCTGCTCTCTTAACACAAAGTAGCAATGTACATACGTAGTATCACTTAGGTATAATAAAACTAAGTCTAGATTTAAACATTGACTTACCTTTACATACCTCACCCGTCAGGAGATTGTTTGTAGTGTAAAAGATCGTTGTAAAAGAGTCTGTTCTTTTAAAAGATTTAAATCACGTTCTCGGCTCACGATTAATATTGGATTGCCTTATTCTTTTGCAGATATTTATATGAATTTATACAAACATAGTACCTATTGTTTGATTACCATGTCAAGGGAGTTTAATTTTAGACACATAGCTCATTTCATCTCTCCTTGCCAGCCTTTTTTTTCTTGGTAAAAGCAAATGCGTCCTTCCATCCAAGGCGGGATGGGAGGGAGACCGCCAAATTTGTTCGGACTAAAATCCACGGTGATCCTTAAATAGCCCTTTACGCCTCAGGGTCACGGTTACCTGACACACTCCCGCGACCTTGTTTCGATATCAGGGTTACACGATCTTCGTGACTCATTTCATGTCATTTCACACTATAGGTTGTAAAATACCGAGGGGAATGGGAATCAGTCACCTTCTCAAGCAATTACTGCTAGCATTTTTTAGTAGCCTCTTCTGTGTCCTGCTGGGGAAAAGGCGCGACCCTCTCGCCTTTCAAACCTCTCTATTTTGAGCAAGTTTTGGCCATGATATGCCTCAGTAACATGATCAGATCGTCACACCACCTCCGCCGCAGTCGACCTCGACGCGACGGTCTTTTATTTTTTTTTTATAATCTAGTTAGACCTGTGGTTAGGCCAAAGCTTTTATTTTTTAACGACTTCAAAAAAAGAAGTAGGTTCTCAGTTCGACCTGTATGTATGTATGTATGTATGTTTGTCCGTGATTGTCTCGCGTTTGGCTGAACCGATTTTGATGCGGTTTTCAGGAAAGTGTTCATTACATTCTGGAGAAGATTTCAGTATATAACACTAATGGATATCCCGTGACGTTGCCCGCGTGGATCCGTTTTTGCTTTCTTGGATTGTAGATTTTCAGTGACCATTGCATGTTTGTCCGCGATTATCTCGCGTTTGGCTGAACCGATTTTGATGCGGTTTTCAGAAAAGTATTTGTTACATTCTGGGAAAGGTTTCAGTATATAACAATAATAGATACCTCGTGAAGTTGCCCGTACAGATCCGTTTTTGTTGCTTACTAGGATTTTAGATTTTCAAAGACGCCGATTATATGAAGTATTTTGTTGAATTTATAAACTAAAAAGCGAAAAACAAAATTTTTTTTTGATGAAAAAAAAGGGAACCGACTTCAAAACCAAACACAAAAAAAATGTAAAATAACTTTTCTTTCGGAAGTCGGTGGCCATAGTCAATGAAAATAAAAAATAAAGCCACCGACTTCCGAAAGAAAAGTTATTTTACAGTTTTTTTGTGTTTGGTTTTGAAGTCGGTTCCCTTTTTTTTCAAAAAGTTTTTGCAAATAGATCTCATTATCACTCTTGAATAGTGACATAAAACCATTCGTTCAAGAAAAAGACCCATTCCAAACCTGAATAATATTTTAATTCTACTGCAGGCTTTTAAACTAAACCATGTTCAAAAAAAGAACCTCTTAACTTAACTTTAACTCGTTAGTGGGAGGATACAGGCTCATCCGCATCTCAACAAGATAATGATTCTCACCCAACTTCCGTATAATGGGTGCTTTTTGTTCTAAACCGCAACGTCTTATTATCCTTTGAGTCCTGACCTTTATATTTGTAAAATCGGCGAAAAACTACACTATAATTACTTAATAAGCAAATATTGCTGATCTATGACGCGTTAAGTGCAATTGAAGAGCATGACACTGTAATTATTATTATTAGGAATACCCAAAAGAAACCTTGTGGATACGGAATGTCATCTTCTTAGAGTATTTATGGCAAAAAGTTCAAATAATGTTTCACCTAATATTTACCACGAGCGCTATAACAGTCAAGGGATCTGTAAGTTAACATTAATAAAATTGGATTTAAAACATCTACTTACACAAACTACGTTTTACTACAAAAAGTTGAAATACTATTGAACAATTGGCTGAAAAAAGTATAACTGCCAAACGACCCAGTCAACGTCAAATTCCGTTTTGCGATTGACAGTTTTATAGACAAGTGTTCAATCGATGTATATTTTTTTGTACTGTTAGATTCTGCGATATTGATGAAAATAGGAACCGCAAATGACGCTAGACTGAGCTACCACGAACTCTTAACATGAAGGCAAAGAAGAAGGCCCGATTTGAAAATGTTAAGCTTGTGATGACGTTCTATTTTAGTTATTTTGGTATAACAAAACATCTGAAAGAAGAAAAATCTCTATTTAATCGATTTTCCAGACGATTTGCTTGGTGACTAGTCACCAGTCGCATTTCTTGCAAAAATTAAGTAGTCCCTAGTAAAAAAGAATTATTATTCGCGTTGTTGTTGTAATCGATTCGTTCGAATCCGATCTTCGTTAAAATCACCAAAAATAGCAAACACCACATTTCATTTAATCTCCGAGTCAGTTATCAGAAAAAAAACAGCGAGAAATAAAAGAATTTGATAAGCAAATAACCATCAATTCTGATACAATATAACATCTACATTGAATTCGCTAAATCCAATCAATATACTGTTGAGGGTTGTGTATGACCGCAGGCGGGCAGCGTTTTTTGAAATTGTTTCAGAAAGACGCCTATATAGAATATCTCATTGTAAACACGACTAGCCGAAGACTGAAATCAAAATCAAATATTTTTATTTCACATAGGCCCATGAGGGCCACTTATAAAACGTCGACAACAGGTGCTCCGTTGGGGTTGGCGGCAAGAAACGGCTGGTCGCTGGTTACTCTTTTAAGGGACTGTCCATTAATCACTTGAGGTTCGAAATGGGGGGGAGGGGGTCTATATAAAATCACGAAATATCACAGGGCCCCGGCGGGGGGTTGTAGTAATATATCACGTGTATTTATTTTTTTGGGATACTTAACCGAAAAGCAGCGTTACGGGTACATTACACTTTTCTTGTTCACAAGCCACTGGGTAATTTCTTCCTATAATAAAATTTGATTATACCCAAACCTGCATTTTATGAATATTTAAAAAAAAAAGATACATTTTTTTGGACTAGAAATACACGTGATATAGGAAGGGGTGTGGGGGGGTAGTCTTAAACCTCACCATGTATCACCAAGGGGATGGGGGGGTACAAAAAAGCCAAAAAAACATCACGTAATTAATGGACGACCCCTAATGTAGTGAATAATTATACGTCTCCAAAATTACAAGAAAAGGAAATGTTACAGCAAATTCAAAAAACAATATTCAAATGGGTAAAAGGGGGTTAATACTTATAAAGATAATCCACCCGCTAAGCGCTCCTACTGTGACCGTGTCCTAGGGGCGCAAGACGCGTACCTCCCTCGGGACGTCACTCCTCAGCCCTCAGCCCCTGTTATTGTTTCAATCTCTCCCAAACTCCCCGTGAAATGAAAAAGTTACAACCGTCAAACATCGGTGAATATTTATACTTTACCAACCACGCTCTTTCGATAAGTTTTGATCGAAAAGTTGAAAAGTATGTGAAACGAGGAGTGTTTTCTTTTGATTTCACGATTTTCTTTTGTTTTTCGTAATCGTAACTTTTGGTTTAGATTATAATATAAAGAGTGAGTGAATCGATTCCAATAGGTGCGTCCACACAGAGCGCGCAGCCTCGCGAGGCATTTGCTGCGCGAGGAAACTGACAAGCGAGGCTGCTCACTCTGTGTGGACGCGTCTATTGTTTTTCGACCGAGGCACGAAACAATGTACGCGAGAAAAACAAAAGCCGACACTGGATGGCTCGGGCGCTCGGTCGCTCGACAGCGGCAGCGTTGTCACTTGCCTCGCCCGAGACACGTCCACACCAACCGAGCTGCTTCACGCGGAAAATGCCTCGCGAGGCTGCGCGCTCTGTGGGGACGCACCTATTTAATATTCTGAAAATTAAGTACAGATTAGAGTTTTGATAAGCTAGGTAAAAGCAAGCCAGTAGTGCAAACAAATTCTCGTAGCTAAATAATTACAATCGCACAGGCAGAACTACCAGGTTAAGCCGCTTTTTCCGAGATTGGTCTGTAGATGGGTGACCATATATCATATGACTCAAAAATACGTAAGCTTAACCAAAAGGTTCCGATTTATTATTTGTAGATCTTTGACAGTCGTTACTGAAATCATTTCTTAGTCGAATACCTCTGTTAGAAACTCGAAAGTTTGACAACCAGTCTTACCAAGGTAGGTAGGTAGGTATATCGTTTTACTTGATTTCTGGCGATGGCTATAAAACATGGCGCCATCCTGGTTTCATTCCTATCGTGGTATAGGTAGGGGAATAGCGTATAAGACGGGGACGTTAATAATCGCGAGGTATACTGGGGACATACACTCTTTAGGCATACTTAACACAACACTAACGCAGAGCAAGCGCCATCAGGACGTCATTTGCAAGCGGCCAGACGCAAATGGCGTCCTGTTGGCGCTTGTGCTACGTTAGTTTTGTGTTAAGTTTGCCTTAGGTGTGTGATTTCCCATCATACCTCGTGTCCCCGTCTTAAACACTGTTCCCCTACTTGATAAATCACCTCAAACCAATTCAAGAACAAATTCCCATAATTTAATATCACTTTACTTCCAAAACCTTGACATAATTGCAGTCTAAACTACTCGCGCATCGAACTAAACGTTTCTTTATTACTTATGTGCTAATATCTAAAAATATGATCATCATCATACCTACCTAATGTTACCACTAATATTCGTAGGTACTCATTATTTTTGACCTTGTCTACCTACCTCCTGTAACCGTTTTTATATTAAGCCTCCTGCAGACACACGCGATTAATCGCGCTGCGACAACGAGCCAAGCTAATTTCCACTCTAAAAATACTGTGAATGGACCGCGACATGTCGCCACGCGCTATTAATCGCGTGTGTCTGCAGGAGGCTTTAGACTAGCTTCTGCCCGTGACTTCGTACGCGAATCCTGTTGCTTATGCCAGCGACAACGGAGTCGTCAAAATCGAAGATCTGAAACGTCTGATGTCCAATAGAGCCCGGATAAATAATAAATGGGAGTTCTGGCCAGTAGAGTCAGATTTTTAATGATATACCATCGTCATCGAAAATCAGCCCTAAGGTCTTACCGCCTTCACCGCGTGGAGGTACTCCCAGTTTATGTTATTTTATAATTAATTATACAGGGTGAATTTTTCAAGTGGGCGTGGATGGCTGTTTCCGAAACTATGAGGAATATCAAAAAACGTTGAAAGGAGTCTCGAGGCCGATTTTGACGAAAACTAAAACTGCATCATTGGATTTTAGAAAAATTAATAATCCTGGCCAGGAATCGAACCCGCTGATTTTGGAAAAAAAATCACATCCTGTATTATTACACTATTCGATAGTGTTGCTAATAAGGAGCAAATTTTGCTATGGCACCATTTTGTATCTCTTATAGTTTAGCAGGTCTGTTGCGGTTCTGCATAGTTCAAGTATCCAAGATAAATTATAGCCTATATGTTAATCGGACTTAATACCTATACAACAAAAAAAAATCATTAAAATCCGTCTAGTAGTTCCGAAGATAACCTACAAATTAACTTTTCTTTTAGAAGTCGGTGCCTTTATTTTTTTTTTCATTTCATTGTCTTTTTTGCCACCGACTTCTGAAAGAAAAGTTAATTTGTAGGTTATTTTACCCTTTTTTGTGGTTGTTTTTGAAGGCGGTTACATTTTTTTGAAAAGTTTTTTATTTTACTCTTTTTAGTTTAAATATTCAACCCAAATTCTTGTCAAATAAATCATTCTCTTACATGTGCACAACATCGCTCAAGTGCACAATAAGCTAATAGAATTCCCTATCTCAAAAAGTACTGAACCGATATTGATGAAACTTGCATACTCCGTAAGTTAAACAATACTTAGTACAACAAAAAAAGACCAGGTGTCTTCGAGAAATCGGGGAACATACATAAAAAAAGATTCCGACGAAATGAGAACCTCTTCCTTTTTTGAAGTCGGTTAAAAAATTTAATTACAATTTCAGGTTCGGCATCGATAAAATAACAACCCCTGCTACTTTTTTTTATATATTTACATTGTACAGACACCACTTTTCTACAAATTTATTATATGTATAGACTAGCTAATGTCAACGGCTTCGCTCGCTACAACTCGAAAACTATCCAATAGAAACATAAATTCGGGATAAAAACTATCCTATGTGTTAATCCAGTTTATAAACTATGTGTATACCAAATTTCATCCAAATCCGTTGGACCATGCCCGGGTCGACGGCGCGTTGTGTTCCACGCGCGCCTCAAAGAGTGTCAGCATGATGACGGGGATAATCTAGAGGGCCAAAGCCTGCCGGGTTCGCGGGACTTATCTCATTACCGTGACCCCGGAACATAAAGGGCTATTGAAGGACACCGTGGATGTTAGTCAGTACGAGTCTGACAGTCCCTCCCGCCCTGCCCTGGGTGGGAGGACTCATTTGATGATGTTACCACGAAAAACCCCGTCATCGTGCTGACGCTCTTTGAGGCGCGCGTGGAACACAACGCGCCGTCGACCCGGGCATGGTCCATGGTCGGGCGGCGAGTTGCCCTTTACTCGCCGCCCGCATGCCCGCGCCTACGGTGGCCGGAGATCGTCTTGCGACGTCCGACGCCGTGGGCGCCAACCACCGCGGGTGGGGCGGAGGGAGGACTCTGTCCTCTCTCTCTCGTGGCGCGCCTCCTCCTTCGCGAGCATTACTGCTTCGCAGAAGGAGGCGACCGCTTCCCACTCCGTCTCGCCCCGCAGCATGGCCGCAACCAATGCCGGGCGCGAGAGGTCTCCGCCTATCGCCGCCGTGAGGACACGTCGGTGCTCTGCCCAAGCGGGGCAGTCTTGCACCGTATGCTCTACTGTGTCCTCCGGGTGATCTTCGCAGTGGTGACACCCAGGCGTTTCCTCCTTTTTCCTTAGACACAGGTACCTCCCGAAACATCCGTGTCCGGTGAGGACCTGCGTCATGCGGAAGGTCAGGACGCCGTGACTCCTATCCAGCCACTCCTCAAAGAGGGGTCTTACCGCCGCGATTGCGGCGTGCCCGGCCGTCGGTAGCGACAGTCGTCCCCTCCATACTGCCCTGAGATCGCACCGGAGCTCTTCCCGCCGCGCCTCGACTTCTCGAGGCAGCGGCGATACACCCCGGCGCTGCGCCTCCACGCGCCACTCATAGACGCGCTGGAGGGCAGTCGCCTCCAGATCCCAGGGCAGTAATCCGGCAAGCAGGTTGGCCGATTCGCCGGCGATCGTGCGGTATCCCCGGATCATCCGGATAGCCATGACCCTCTGGCATGCGACCAACTTTAGTGGTCGCGTCCGGATGCTCAGGGCCCACACGGGGGCCCCGTAGAGGGCCACGGACGGACGGACATGGCGAAACTATAAGGGTTCCTTGTTGACTACGGAACCCTAAAAAATATGTATTTAAGAGATTTGAAAAATTTAATAATAAATCTTTAATTGGTTATTATGACACAAGGCGTAGTTAGAAACGCCCTTGTCTCATAGTAAATGGAAATAGAATGATCTACCCGACTATTGCGCTGGGTAGGTATACTCTACAGCTTGATACATATACATTTTAACAGGGTGTTTCAGATTTCTAATGTACCTATTTATTAAAAATAAAAATTATTATTAACGATTTAAAAAAAATTAAACTCGCCTAGAGGTATTTAAGGTCGGATACATTAAGTGGACGACTTTTGTAAGACGACTAAAAAGTCACGGTGTATACATGCAGTTAGGAAGCTTTTATCCATGAAATCTATTAATATTTTAAAGCTGAAGAGCTTAGAGTAAAAAATGTCATTTGATTGAACATGCTAATCTCAGGAACTACTGGTTCAAATTGAGAAATTATTTTTGTTGGAGCTGAGCTGAGCTAGCGGGGGCTGGAACCTTGGGAACAACAAGGAAATAATAAAAGAATTATGTACTTGTTCTTCACAACATTTCATTTGCAGACGACGATCAAATCCATTCATCGATCTATTCAACACCACACCACAAATCTCCTACAACTTTAAAAACCGGCCAAGTGCGAGTTGGACTCGCCCATGAAGGGTTCCGTAGTAGCAAGCATAGATTAAGGATATATGTAATTATATTTAGATTAGTAAGTAATATACACAAACAATAAAAATAACTTTGTTTTTCATAGTGTTTGTATGAATGGCAAAGTTATATTTGCGGTTTTTTAAAATGTACTATATCTCAAAAACTGCTAACTGTATCTCATCCAAACCAATTTTCGTTGGAAGTTTTTGTTGAGGTTTACATTAGGTATATATTTTTTTAAGTTTTATCATTCTCTTATTTTAGAAGTTACAGGGGGGGGACACATTTTACCACTTTGGAAGTGTCTCTCGTGCAAACTGTTCAGATTAGAAAAAAATTATATTAGTAACCTCAATATAATTTTTAAAGACCTATCCATAAATACCATTATTACCATACCACACGTACGGGTTTGGTGAAAAAAAAATTTTTGAGTTTCAATTCTAAGTACGGGGGGCACCCCCAAAATTTGTTTTGTTTTTATATTTGTGTGAAAAACCTAATGCGGTTTACATAATACACCTACCTACCAAGTTTCAACAGGATAGCTCTTATACTTTCGACAAAAAGTGGCTGTGACATACGGACGGACGGACAGACAAACATGACGATTCTATAAGGGTTCCGTTTTTGCCATTTGGCTAAGGAACCCTAAAAAGGAAATCACTAACATTCTTGTTGCTCCAACATGTTGGCGAACATATCCGGCGTGTCGGCTCGTTTCCGCGCCACCGGAAGTCGAGTGCCGTCGCCGGAAATCCATGAGATTGGACAAAAATTGCCAGCGCTCGCGCCTCAGTGATCGAATAACACGCTATGATTGGTTGACGGCAACTTGTTAACGATATTCTGGGACTGGTGACTTTTATGCCTATTTCCTCTGGGGAGATAGTGCGTGTGGGCGGAAATGGATCAGTAGAGTTGTTATTTTTATATAGATAGATGATCTTATGATATATGTATCTGTTAAATAAGTAATACTGATGATATAATATGAAAACTATCATCATCATCATCATCATCTCAGCCATAGGACGTCCACTGCTGAACATAGGCCTCCCCTTTAGATCTCCACATATACCGGTTGGAAGCGACCTGCATCCAGCGTCTTCCGAACACTATGTTACATGCAAAATATAAAGTTTACGCTTAGTGAAAAAAATTTTAGTTCCTAAAGTGAACTATTCCTCGTACAACAAAACAAGAATTTTGAAAATCGGTCCATAATTGGCGGAGTAATCGCGTAACAAACACTCTACAAAGTATAGATCATCACATCATCCATCAATAAAAATGCTCACAAAATAAAAAGTACTGAACCAAATTGGATGAAATTTTTATGGGACCAGTGGGAAAGTATACTGCATCGAACAAAAAGAATTACACTAATCGGACTAGAAACCTCGGAGTAATCGGTATATATACATAAAAAAAAACATACCGACCGAATTGAGAACCTCCTCCTTTTTGAAGTCGGTTAAAAACAGCAATGATCTAATGGACAAAAACATTAAAAAATTACCCCATTGACCACTAACATGAACACCAAATACGGTACACTTTCTTCAAAAACCCCTTAGGATGTAAAAACTGAGACAATCCCTTTAAAAACCATAAGAATGCTTTGTCACATAAATGGTGGCAGTTTTTATCAACACCATAATGATGTTTTATGGCGAAATTATACAATAAAAGGTCTCAAATAGGGCCAGAATACCAACAGGCCAGTTCATTCAATTTATGTAATATACTTTTTAGGGTTCCCTACTTCAAGGAACCCTTTATTAGATCAGTATGTTCGTCTGCCTGTCTGTCTGTCTAAACTGGACTTATTTTCAGGAAGGCTTAGTAAAAGTATTACGAGAAATGAAAATATCAGATTCAGCTGTGAAAAATTCAAACGTATGCATAATTATAATTAAGTCAACGCGATCAAAAGTAATTCGCATCTTTTATAATTTCAAGAAATAATGAAAAACCTATAGGAAACATTTCGTTGGCCAAGAATGATGAAATTTTTGTTGGAACGAAGTTCCTTATCGCGCGTTGCGAAAGGGGGCTAGACGGAAATAAATAAGACGAAAAGTTGTAACGACACTTTTTGCTATAGTAAGCTATTGTAAGCCGTGCGGCGTGCGCATGTTTCTCTGTCTGTCTCTCACTCTCTCTTATAGAAAGCAAGCCAGGTATTTTCGTTTCGTCTTTCTATTTCGCATTGTACAGTGTGGTGTCGCGACGATTATTTTTGTTGAGTGTATACAGTAACTTCATTCCATCCGGGTGTCTCTTGACACCTCTCAAGTTTTTTATTTTTATTGTTTGCTCAATGTCTGAAGAAACAGCTTCTTATAAAGGTACGAATCTGAAAAACTTTAATGTGTAGGAACCCTTAGTGTGTGTGTCCTGCTCGCACTTGGCTGTTCTTTTTTTTACTTCGAAAGGAAAAGCATTTATTTATGAAGTGTACAATAATTTAGGTAATTATCATAAATGTCAAGTTAGTGGACAGTTTGTTGCTGATTAGTGTTGGTTTATTGCTTCATCTACTTTGTATTGCCACATTGGCAATATTGGTGGATGAATGGGAGCAATAACTCGAACTGGTTACCCTAGTGCGAAGATGTAGTGACCAGGGTATTTATAATATTACCGTGAAAAAAATGTATTATGGAATCTATAAGTTAACAGACAAATGCCACAACTACATTTTTTTAGCGATAAGCTCACGTTTGACCAGCGATCCTATACAGGGTGTTAGGGACATCGACGCACACACGGATACCATGGGTTGCCATTTGGCTACAGAACCCTAAAAAAACAAACTTACAAAAAAAATAGAAAAATCCGACGAAAAATTCCAACACGGGGGATCCAGAATCATGTCCTGGACCCATGGTATCCGTTTGTGCGTCGATGTCCCTAACACCCTGTAGAAGGCCAAACGCCTGTCGCAGAGCTGTCTAAATAGGTACCTAACCGTAACCCTGAAAGGTAAAAGGGCTATTGGAGGAACTCCTTGGACTTTAGTCAGTACGAATATGACAGACTCTATCGCTCCATCCTGTGATCCCTCACATCATTATCAGCCTATTAATGTTCCCACTGCTGGGACACAGGCCTCCTCTCTGTGAAAGGGAGTGGCCTGTAATCCACCACGCAGGCCCAGTGCGGATTGGTAGATGTCACATGTCTTCGAATTTTTTGGTTCTAGGACATGCCGGTTTCTTCACGATGTTTTCCTTCACCGTTTTGAGAGCAGTGGTGATGAAATAAATTACACAAAGTAATGCGCCTGGCGGGGTTCGAACCCACGACCTACAAATCGTAAGTCGGTACCGATACCACTGCACTCTCAGGACGGGATACTTTTACAAATAAGATATTATTTATGTTGCTGTACCTCTTCATCATCAGTCGGGAGACGTCAACTGGCCTCCCCTTAGACGACCACGCCGAACGACAATCCGCCACTTGCACCCATTGTGCATCGGATGCCCGCAACTCTCACGATGGCGTCGGTCCACCTCTAGGTCTAGTGGGAGACCTGCTTACGCTGCTTTGCTACAGCAAAGCAAAATTTAATCAAAATTAGGTACATTTTAAGCCTCCTGCAGACACACGCGATTAATCGCGCTGCGACAACGAGCCAACCTAATTTCCACTCTAAAAATACTGTGAATGGACCGCGACATGTCGCCCCGCGCGATTAATCGCGTGTGTCTGTAGGAGGCTTTATTCTGATTAAATCCCTGGATACATTATGAAGGAAGGATTGTTCTGCGTTATCTATAATAACAAAAAGATTACTTACATAATTATCTTCACGTAAAGATTGGGGATTTTTATGAAATAGTCCTCTTCCCTCATTCGGGTAAGGATGTTGAATTGTGGACACCTGTTCCGGATTAACCCATAAGCAGATTAAGAAATTGCTAAGGACATCACGCCTCAGGAGGTACCAATAATCTGACCGAAAATATACTTATCTATTAGCTATACGAACTGTGGGATTTGGGGTACAAACCGTACAAACCCTCCCGAAATCTCTAACACCTATAAAGAAACCAAACATTCCTGAGGCAAAATATTTAAATTTTCTAGCTCGCTACGCTCGCTATTGCACCATTGGATTAGCCATTTCTGTATAAGTTACAGAGTTTCTCTTATTCTCTTTTTGTATGATTAAATGAAAAACCTTATTCATTGGGTGTGCGAGCGCGACCTTCTAATGCCTGACCTGAGAATTGTACCCACGACCTGCGGCCGCTAGACCAACGAAGCAGTCGTGTAAGATAGCATCTAAATTATATTATACCTGTGTAAACTCTAAGAGAATTAATTCCACAGTATGTTCAGCTAAGTTAAACAACCCACAACAATAAATTATTTAGACCAGAAATAGTTTCAACGATTTGTCAAACGTTTTATAGTAAGCATTTAGTAATTTCTAAAGACACGTACAGACGTTACTTCTAAATGTAACGCGATAAAAAGTTTACATTACAAACTTAATAAATTAAACCCTTATCGCACTACATGATCTTGTTGGATTATAATTAAATAATATTTTAAATAAGTAAACTACTAAGTTGCGTGCTTATAAATATGTATAATAATAATAATACGAACTTTTGAACCTCAGGAATATAGCATTTTATCAAGGTAGATATCACGAAATGACTAAACCCTTTTTAACCGAGTTCAAAAAAGGAGGAGGTTCTCAATTCGTCGGAATCTTTTTTTTATGTATGTTCCCCGATTTCTCGAAGACGCCTGGTCTTTTTTTGTTGTAATAAGTATTGTTTAACTTACGGAATACTGCAAGTTTCATCAAAATCTGTTCAGTACTTTTTGAGATAGGGAATTCTATTAGCTTATTGTGCACTTGAGCGATGTTGTTACCGGTGCTACGGATTACAAAATTTTAGTGCACATGTAAGAGAATGATTTATTTGACAAGAATTTGGGTTGAATTTTTAAACTAAAGAGAGTAAAATAAAAAACTTTTTCAAAAAAATGTAACCGCCTCCAAAAACAACCACAAAAAAGGTTTGAATAACCTACAAAATAACTTTTCTTTCAGAAGTTTTTGGCAAAAATGACAATGAAATGAAAAAAAATAAAGGCACCGACTTCTGAAAGAAAAGTTATTTTGTAGGGTATTTTACCCTTTTTTGTGGTTGTTTTTGAAGGCGGTTACATTTTCAAAGGTAAACATCACGTTTATTTTTCTCGATGGGTTCGACACAGGTTTACAAACTTATAGCTTTACTTTTTATTACTCATATTAATATTCTCAGCTGTAACTGAGAAAACCACAAAATAAAAGTACTTTTTTTCTGAACTGGGATATGAAACTCAGAATTATTAGCAATTCCGCTTGACTCCAACCGTCCACTAGGTTGACTATAGGCTTTCTTGCCCTATGGGACTGGGCTGTCAACCTATTTCAGAACAGGTGTAAACATCGATTGAAAATCTTTGAGAACCAAATCTCCGCATAAAGAAAATCTCATCAAGCTTTATCTTAAATCAAAGTACTTCACAACTTACCACCAAATTGTCGTCGTGTCGCCCATCAGTAAACAGTCGCAGCGTCTGCGCCCGCACTTACCAATCAACTTTTTATGTCGCACCTCAATAAACGAATATGATTGCATTAACAAAGACATGCCATCAATTCACTGAATTATTGGACCAATAAAATTTGAACGACTCGATATTTTTGCATTGTTTTTGTTTAACACAATTTAGTGGGTGTAGAATGGTTTTGTTATGGTTTAATGATACATTGTAGAAATGTGCAAAGGCAAATGGGGCTAGTGTCTGTCGTATTCATATGTATTACATGAGTTCTACACATATCCTAGCCACTCCATACTTTCGTAGGAGTTTTAGACAAAATCCTGAGATTTTGTCTAAAAGTTTGGAAAGGGTTTCATGTCAAAAACGTAAATGATAGCTTCGCCATTTTGTTTTGCATGAATAGCTTCCCCTTCGAAGATAAATCTCATGATAATCTTCTGATCGATGTCATATAAGGCAATACAGCATATAAAAGGTCCTATCTTTAGTCATTTTAGCATTTTCCACTTTATCTTTTTACTCTCAACGATTTCATCATCATCATCGTATGAGCCGCAGAATACCCACTGCTGAACATAGATCTCCCCAATATATTGCCAATAGGACCGGTTGGAAGCGGCTTGCATCCAACGCGATCCTGTGGTCTCCATCAGATAGAATGTCCACATTGTGGGTGGACGTCTTGTGACGCTGCGCTTGCCGGTGCGTGGTCTCCGTTCGAGAACCTTACTGCCCCATTGGCCATCAGTTCTGCGCGCTATGTGGCCATACCACTGCCACTCCAACTGGTACCTAGATGATATTTGCACTTTTTTTATTCTCATTGTTGTGAGGACTATGCTTAGGAATTACATTTCATTGTGACATTTCGTCAGTGTCACATCTACAGTGACATTATATGTCTTTGAATGATGTACTACTAGGAACACAAAGTAATAGCAGCTCAATATTTCTTTTTAGATTATAGAAGTATTATGGCAAATTTATGAATGTTCATCCCAATAGCCATTGATGTTAACATGCCCTCCGTGAGTTGGATTACTAATGTCAAATGTATCAGCTGAAATATTGACTCCTGTGATACAAAAGGACACACATACATTATCTTTACTTAAGGATTTTGACTTTATTAAGGATTTTGCCAACAAACAAAACAGTTAAACCCAAAGCCTGGCGTCCCTGTGAGTATCAACGGCATCAACAAACCAAAAGACATTGCCGATTTGTTTAGATGTCACTTTCAAGTGGAGTCTCCGCTTAAAGGTGAGCAGATCAGCGATGCTGAGGTCGTCGTGTCTGCGGTGCCTGCTGTGACAACAGCAAAACAAGTTGCTCTAATAATAAAAGACATGACTCGAGCGAAGTCGCCCGGACACGACGGCCTCAGTATCGACCATTTTCAACATGCAGGGTCACACCTCCCGAGGCTTTTGGGACTGTTGTTTACGCTCTATGTAATAGCGGCCATACACCATACTGCCTATCGTACAATCGGCATGACGCTGCCGATTTGATCAGTTAGATTTGACCGTGTGTGGGCGTGGAATCCATCAAATTGGCATGATCATGCCGATTTGATCAAATCGATTTGATCAAATCGATTTGATCAAATCGATTTGATCAAATCGGAATGATCAAACTTCAAATCGGCAGCAGTGATACCAACTTAGCAACTTTATAGCTAGATCTAGCTAATATTCGGTAGCTACTTTTTAACCGACGTAAAAAAAAGGAGGAGGTTCTCAATTCGAAACGTTTATTTTTTTTGGAACGAAGTTCCTTATGGCGCGTTGCGAAAGGGGGCTAGGCGGAAAAAATTGTCACGACACTTTTTACAGTGGAGTGGAGTGGAAAAAACTGGTTCAAGCGATTTTCGACCTTATTGTTCCTTCATTAAAATCCGGTGTTTGCATAAATGTCAATAAGGTCGAAAATCGCTTGAAGGTCGGAAAACATTTGCTTAACGATAAGCAAATGTTTTCCGACCTTCACTTGTATTACCAACTGATTCCCACCAGTGGGATAGACCGGTAAAAAAACAAGTCGGTAAAACAGTAGCTAAAAAGTTAAGCCACAACTTTTATAAAATTGTAGCTGTCGGTCACCGAATAATAGCTAGATCTAGCTATAAAGTTGCTAAGCTGGCATCACTGCTGCCGATTTGAAGTTTGATCAAATCGATCGTCATGCCGATTGGACGATAGGCAGTATGGTGTATGGTGTATATGGACGAACTGCCAATTTGATCAAATCGATCGTCATGCCGATTGTACGATAGGCAGTATGGTGTATGGCCGCTATTAGGCATTCCTACCTACCAAATCAGCTGATGAAGACGGTGGTAGTGCCTATTATTAAAAACAAGACGGGAGATAATTCCGATAAGTGCAACTACCGCCCGATATCTTTAGCTACAACCACAGCTAAAATACTTGACGGCCTGCTTGAGAGACAGCTTAAAAAACACCTAAATTTAAATGACGCACAGTTCGGTTTTAGACTAGGACTGTCTACAGAATGTGCGGTTATGTCTCTCAAGCGGACTGTCAAGTATTACACAGATAGGAGCACGCCTGTTTACGCAGCCTTTCTTGATCTCTCCAGGGCATTTGACCTGGTTAGGTATAATATTCTCTGGCGTAAATTGAACAATACTGGTGTGCCGGGTGAGTTAATCAATATTTTTAAATATTGGTATGACCACCAAACTAACCAGGTCAAATGGCTTGGTGAATTTTCTGATGAGTACGGTTTGGAGTGTGGAGTGAGACAGGGGAGTTAACATCCCCTTCACTCTTCAACTTGTACGTCATCGGAGTGGGATGCTCGATTGATAGTCACTGTATCAACAGTATTAGCTATGCAGATGATATGGTGTTGCTCAGCCCATCAATGACCGCACTCAGGAAGCTGATAGGATAGGCGTGTGTGAGGAGTATGCAAGGATACACGGTCTCTTGTACAATGCTCAGAAAAGCGAACTCCTGGTATTCAAAGCCAGGGTTCGTAAACTGGGAGATGTGGCACCTGTGCTGCTTAACGCTGTCGGTCTTCGAAGAGTGTCTGAGTTTAAATACCTTGGCCATGTAGTCACCGAGGACTTAAAAGATGATAGAGATATTGAGAGAGAAAGGAGGGCGATGGCGGTCCGCTGTAACATGCTGGCACGTAGATTTGCGAGGTGTAGTTTAGAGGTAAAGATCACTCTGTTTAAAGCATTCTGTCAAACTCTCTACACTTGCAATCTGTGGGTCAGCTACACTCAGCGGGTCATCAACGCCCTCCGAATCCAGTATAATAACGCGTTCAGGGTGCTGGTGGGGCTCCCACGCTATTGTAGTGCGTCTGCCATGTTTGCGCACGCGCACACAGACAGCTTTCACACGGTGCTGCGGCGCCGAATCGCTTCACACCATCCAAGCCCCAACACCATCCTGAAGGTGCTCAGTGACAAGTTTGACAGCCCCCTTCTGGGGCACTGGGTTCAAGCACAAGTGCGTGTGCCCGGGGCCCCAGAGGGCGGTAAATACCTAAATTAAGTTCATTTCTTTTTTTTAATGTCTTTTTTATAATTTTAATTTCAAATTGTTTTTATATTATTTCTAATTATGTGTTATATTGTTTTATTAGATTTGAATTGATTTCTTTTATTTTATTTGTATTTAATTGTTGTTTTACTATTAATTTTGCGAATCGATAATTTTTACTTTTATTTTATTTATTTAATTTTCTGGTATATTATATTGCCTGAAATATATTTTTTTAAAATTTTATTTATTTCAAGAGAAATATCATCACCACAAGTTTTTCTTACGAGTAGCATGTTCCCCTTTTTCAAGTCGGCTACTAAAACTCTGTAGTTGATGACAAGACAAGACACCATTAATCGCTTTCAAAGTGTTTCCTATTTCTACAATGGTTTTCAATGGTAGGAATAACGTAAGCTTTCTTCATAATGGAAAGTCACTTTCTCGAGGCTTTCTGACGTTCTAGCACGTTTTTATACGTTTATGTGACGTAAAATGGTCCTTTGACGTTCTTTCTTTTTCGTGTAAGGATATGGCCACCCTTTAAGGACGCGTTTACGAATCTGACAAAAATAAGCAGTTTTTCGGTGCATTTTGCGGCAAAATGATACAAAACCAAATGTAACTAATAATTACCACAGATAGATTACTCCTTAATCTTCAAATGGTAGCAATTTTTTATTCGAAAATTTTGGTTTATAATATTGTAAAAAGTAATTTCCGTTACCTCTTCACACAAATTTGACGAAATCGTACTGACTTTAGGGACATTTTTCTTTTATTTAATAACATAAATTTATGTATTTAAAAATATTTTATGTAAGCAGACATGTTCAACTCAAAAAGGTAGCAAAAAAAAAACTAACAAAATGTTACAATACGCTCAGAAAACAAAAAAATTGAGTCTTATTTTTTCACATATTTAGCGGTAACACGTGATTCTTATAGGATTGAAATAAGGGTTATTTTACTGGTCACTGTCTTGATTTATTGCACAAAAATTTGTAATGAAATATTAGTCTGCGCTCGGCCGCCGTCGTGAGTGGACACTGTGACGCTTGTAAGCAGCTCCTCGTATAGGAAAAGATCGCTGTACGAATACAAAATATTTGACCTAACAAACTTGATCCTTCACGCATTCTGCACGGACTACGGACAACCAAGGTAAGATTTTATTCACAGTTTCTTATATGTACTTATAAATTTCTTATTTAGTTTCGGACTTGATGGAGTGACCTCGGGCACGCCGCAATCGCGGCGGTAAGACCCCTCTTTGAGGAGTGGCTGGAGAGGCGTCACGGCGTCCTCACCTTCCGCCTGACGCAGGTCCTCACCGGACACGGATGTTTCGGGAGGTTCCTGTGTCGTATAGGCAAGGAAGAAACGCCTGGGTGTCACCACTGCGAGGATCGCCCGGAGGACACGGTGGAGCATACGGTGCAGGACTGCCCCGCTTGGGCAGAGCACCGCCGTGTTCTCACGGAGGCGATAGGCGGCGACCTCTCGCGCCCAGCATTGGTCGAGGCCATGCTGCGGGGCGAGACGGAATGGGAAGCGGTCGCCTCCTTCTGCGAAGCAGTAATGCTAGCAAAGGAGGAGGCGGAACGCGTGAGGGAGAGGACAGCGTCCACCTCACGACCCAGCCGCCGCGGGAGACGCCCACGGCAACGGACGTCGCAAGACGATCTCCGGCCACCGTAGGCGCGGGCATGCGGGCGGCGAGTAATGGGTGACTCGCCGTCCGATCATGGACCATGCCCGGGTCGACGGCGCGTTGTGTTCCACGCGCGCCTCAAAGAGCTGTCAGCAAACTGACGGGGCCCCCTAAGAGGGCCGGAGCCTGCCGGGGTCGCGGGATTGTCTCACTCGGTAACCGTGACCCTGGTACATAAAGGGCTATTGAAGGAACACCGTGGATTTTAGTCAGTACAAGTCTGACAGTCCCTCCCGCCCCACCCTGGGCGGGAGGACTCATTTGATGATTTTACCACGCAAAAAAAAAAAAAAAAAAAAAAAAAAAAATGGAGTGACCTGAAATGTACTTCGAAGACTGCTACTGGAACTAATAGACGAGTAGAGCTAGGTGTGTCGAGTTTGGGCTCGTTTTGTTAGTTATGTTGAGACCTTACCTCCGGACTTGATGGAGAAACCTGCTGGTGTACTTCGAAGACTGCTACTGGAACTAATAGACGAGTAGAGCAAGGTGTGTCGAGTTTGGGCTCGTTTTGTTAGTTATGTTGAGACCTTACCTCCAGACTTGATGGACATACCTGCAGGTGTACTTCGAAGACTGCTACTAGAACTAATAGACGAGTAGAGCTAGATGTGTCATGTTTGGGCTCGTTTTGTTAGTTATGATGAGATCTTACCTCCGGACTTGAGGGACTGACCTGAAGGTCTACTTCTGTGACTCCGACTGGAACTCCTCGACGGATCGAACTAGATGTGTCGTGTTTGGGCTCGTTTTGTTAGTTATGATGAGACCTTACCTCCTGTCTTGATGGAGTGACCTGAAGGTCTACTTCTGTGACTCCTACTGGAACTCCTCGACGGATCGAACTAGATGTGTCTTGTTTGGGCTCGTTTTGTTAGTTATGATGAGATCTTACCTCCTGCCTTGATGGAGTGACCTGAAGGTCTACTTCTGTGACTCCTACTGGAACTCCTCGACGGATCAAAGTAGATGTGTCGTGTTTGGGCTCGTTTTGTTAGTTATGATGAGATCTTACCTCCGGACTTCAGGGACTGACCTGAAGGTCTACTTCTGTGACTCCTACTGGAACTCCTCGATGGATCGAAATAGATGTGTCGTGTTTGGGCTCGTTTTGTTAGTTATGATGAGATCTTACCTCCGGACTTGAGGGACTGACCTGAAGGTCTACTTCTGTGACTCCTACTGGAACTCCTCGACGGATCGAACTAGATGTGTCGTGTTTGGGCTCGTTTTGTTAGTTATGATGAGATCTTACCTCCGGACTTGAGGGACTGACCTGAAGGTCTACTTCTGTGACTCCTACTGGAACTCCTCGACGGATCGAACTAGATGTGTCGTGTTTGGGCTCGTTTTGTTAGTTATGATGAGATCTTACCTCCAGACTTGATGGAGTGACCTGCTGGTGTACTTCGAAGACTGCTACTGGAACTAATAGACGAGTAGAGCTAGGTGTGTCGAGTTTGGGCTCGTTTTGTTAGTTATGTTGAGACCTTACCTCCGGACTTGATCACGTGACCTGAAGGTCTACTTCTGTGACTCCTACTGGAACTCCTCGATGGATCGAAATAGATGTGTCTTGTTTGGGCTCGTTTTGTTAGTTATGATGAGATCTTACCTCCTGCCTTGATGGAGTGACCTGAAGGTCTACTTCTGTGACTCCTACTGGAACTCCTCGACGGATCAAACTAGATGTGTCGTGTTTGGGCTCGTTTTGTTAGTTATGATGAGATCTTACCTCCGGACTTGAGGGACTGACCTGAAGGTCCACTTCTGTGACTCCTACTGGAACTCCTCGATGGATCGAAATAGATGTGTCGTGTTTGGGCTCGTTTTGTTAGTTATGATGAGATCTTACCTCCGGACTTGAGGGACTGACCTGAAGGTCTACTTCTGTGACTCCTACTGGAACTCCTCGACGGATCGAACTAGATGTGTCGTGTTTGGGCTCGTTTTGTTAGTTATGATGAGATCTTACCTCCGGACTTGAGGGACTGACCTGAAGGTCTACTTCTGTGACTCCTACTGGAACTCCTCGACGGATCGAACTAGATGTGTCGTGTTTGGGCTCGTTTTGTTAGTTATGATGAGATCTTACCTCCAGACTTGATGGAGTGACCTGCTGGTGTACTTCGAAGACTGCTACTGGAACTAATAGACGAGTAGAGCTAGGTGTGTCGAGTTTGGGCTCGTTTTGTTAGTTATGTTGAGACCTTACCTCCGGACTTGATCACGTGACCTGAAGGTCTACTTCTGTGACTCCTACTGGAACTCCTCGATGGATCGAAATAGATGTGTCGTGTTTGGGCTCGTTTTGTTAGTTATGATGAGATCTTACCTCCGGACTTGAGGGACTGACCTGAAGGTCTACTTCTGTGACTCCTACTGGAACTCCTCGACGGATCGAACTAGATGTGTCGTGTTTGGGCTCGTTTTGTTAGTTATGATGAGATCTTACCTCCAGAATTGATGGAGTGACCTGAAGGTCTACTTCTGTGACTCCTACTGGAACTCCTCGATGGATCGAAATAGATGTGTCGTGTTTGGGCTCGTTTTGTTTGTTATGATGTGATCTTACCTCCTGCCTTGATGGAGTGACCTGAAGGTCTACTTCTGTGACTCCTACTGGAACTCCTCGACGGATCGAACTAGATGTGTCGTGTTTGGGCTCGTTTTGTTAGTTATGATGAGATCTTACCTCCGGACTTGATGGAGTGACCTGAACGTCTACTTCGGTGATTGTAACTGGAACTCGGCGACAGATCGAACTAGATGTGTCGTGTTTGGGCTGGTTTTGTTAGTTATGATGAGATCTTACCTCCGGACTTGAGAGACTGACCTGAAGGTCTACTTCTGTGACTCCTACTGGAACTCCTCGATGGATCGAACTACATGTGTCGAGTTTGGGCTCGTTTTGTTAGTTATGTTGAGACCTTACCTCCGGACTTGATGGAGAGACCTGCTGGTGTACTTCGAAGACTGCTACTGGAACTAATAGACGAGTAGAGCTAGGTGTGTCGAGTTTGGGCTCGTTTTGTTAGTTATGTTGAGACCTTACCTCCGGACTTGATCACGTGACCTGAAGGGCTACTTCTGTGACTCCTACTGGAACTCCTCGATCGATAAAACTAGATGTGTCGTGTTTGGGCTCGTTTTGTTAGTTATGATGAGATCTTACCTCCGGACTTGATGGAGTGACCTGAAGGTGTACTTCGGTGATTGTTACTGGAACTCGGTGAGATCTTAACGCCGGAATTGATGAGCTGATCTGAACGTATACTGTTTTATATACACACATCAAAAGTGTCTAGGGATCAAGCATTTTTAAGCGGATTTCTTGAGATTGAGATGTGGCTTTGTAATAAATTTATGATTTTATAAATTTATATGGATCCTTTTTGGTGCATTTCATAATTTGAATCAGGAACTGTGAATCAAATTCGAGTAAAAGATGAAAATCAGCTGTCAATATTTTCCCTATAAAAACATACAACGCATTGAAGACATTATTAGTGCTACTGTTTCCCTACTACTGATTAAAACCAACGTTATTATGGAGCGGCGACGTCATTTAAGCAGGGAAGAAATGCTCAGAGCCGTGGGAATGATAGAAGCTGGTTCCCGGCAACGTACTGTGGCTTTAGCTCTGAATACAAGTCAGAGTGTTATCAGTCGACTTTGGACACGTTACCGACGCACTGGTACCGTGGCTGAGCGCCATGGAGGACGGTATCGCTGCACCACACGGAGACAAGACCGATACATTCAAATCTTAACTCGAAGAGCTCCAACAATAACCGCCATGATGTTAGCCGTGAGGCTTCATCACTCTTCAGGGAACTTAATTAGCGACCAAACAGTCAGAAACCGCTTGCATGAAGTGAACCTTCATTCCCGAAGACCGCTACGGGTACCACCTATAGCAATGCACAATCGTAGGATTCGATATCAATGGGCTCTTGAACACAGAAATTGGGCAGAAGAACAATGGCGTTTCGTGTGCTTTTCTGATGAGTCTCGTTTCGGTATGAGACCGGATACAAGACGTATACGACACTGGAGAACCCCTGGACGCCAACAGCGATTAAAATCCTGCCAGGAAGTCCATCCTTATAGTGGTGGAACCATCATGGTATGGGCGGGTATTTGGATCGGCGGAAGAACTGAGTTGATTTGGATCAGAGGCAACCTCAACGCTCAAATTTATGCTGAGACGATTGTATCAGACGTCATCGTTCCTCTACAAGTGCAAATCGGTCCCTTATTTCAGTTAATGCATGATAATGCACGACCGCACACCGCAAGAGTTGTAAGACAGACTCTCGCCGCAGCTATCATCAATGTCCTGCCCTGGCCTGCTCAGTCGCCAGACTTGAATCCGATTGAGCATGCATGGGATATGCTACAGAGAAGAGCTCTGCCGAATATGGAGGGTATCCAGTCGAAAGAAGACCTTTTTTTGTTGTTGCAACGAACATGGGCGGCCATTCCACAGCGTGATTTGGATGAACTCATTTTGAGTATGCCAAATCGATGTTCTTGTGTTGTTAGTGTTCGCGGTAGAAACACGGATTATTAATTGTTTAAGTTACCCAATAAAATTTTAAAGAAAACTGTTATTTCAGTCTTTTTTTCGAACTTTTGTGTTAGTGGTTCAAATGTCAAAAATCCCTTTATTAGGAAAATGGCAAATTTCTTTATAAATGCAAAGGTGACTTGGTTTATCGTTACTGTGACAAACGAAAACACTTTATTTGATGAATCCTTAAAGAAAATTTTAATTAATATCAATCAGGAGAAAAGTTATTGCAAAAATATATGTTGATCCCTAGACACTTTTGATGTGTGTACTTTTGATAATTAGTATGAATTCCCTTCGTCAATATTATTTGTGCATAGTTCCAGTGGCATAACTTTCAGAGCTAACGAGCTCAAACTCGACACATCTAGTTCGATCCGTCGCCGAGTTCCAGTTACAATCACCGAAGTAGACGTTTAGGTCACCCCATCAAGGCAAGAGGTAAGGTCACCTCATAACTACCAAAACGAGCCCAAACACGACACATCTATTTCGATCCATCGAGGAGTTCCAGTAGGAGTCACAGGAGTAGACCTTCAGGTCAGTCCCTCAAGTCCGGAGGTAAGATCTCATCATAACTAACAAAACGAGCCCAAACACGACACATCTAGTTCGATCCGTCGAGGAGTTCCAGTAGGAGTCACAGAAATAGACCTTCAGGTCACTCCATCAAGACAGGAGGTAAGGTCTCATCATAACTAACAAAACGAGCCCAAACACGACACATCTAGTTCGATCCGTCGCCGAGTTCCAGTTACAATCACCGAAGTAGACGTTCAGGTCACTCCATCAAGTCTGGAGGTAAGATCTCATCATAACTAACAAAACGAGCCCAAACACGACACATCTAGTTCGATCCGTCGAGGAGTTCCAGTAGGAGTCACAGAAGTAGACCTTCAGGTCAGTCCCTCAAGTCCGGAGGTATGATCTCATCATAACTAACAAAACGAGCCCAAACACGACACATCTAGTTCGATCCGTCGCCGAGTTCCAGTTACAATCACCGAAGTAGACGTTCAGGTCATTCCATCAAGTCTGGAGGTAAGATCTCATCATAACTAAGAAAACGAGCCCAAACACGACACATCTAGTTCGATCCGTCGAGGAGTTCCAGTAGGAGTCACAGAAGTAGACCTTCAGGTCAGTCCCTCAAGTCCGGAGGTAAGATCTCATCATAACTAACAAAACGAGCCCAAACACGACACATCTAGTTCGATCCATCGAGGAGTTCCAGTAGGAGTCACAGAAGTAGCCCTTCAGGTCACGTCATCAAGGCAGGAGGTAAGGTCACCTCATAACTAACAAAACGAGCCCAAACTCGACACATGTAGTTTGATCCGTCGTGGAGTTCCAGTAGGAAGTAGATCTTCAGGTCACTCCATCAAATTTGCAGGTGAGGTTTCATCTTAGCCAACAAGTACATATTACTTAAAAAAAAATTACAATTTTCATCGTATCAAAATTAGTTCACTTGACTATTTATTCCCGCAGCTAACACGCTAACGTTTGTGTGTGTGACTTGTGTCTATGTAGTAGTTCAATTCTCAACTTGTCATTTTTGCATATACGTCCTTAACTGTCCAAATTAAAATCAATTTAGACAGTTTTTTTAGCACTCGAAAACGAGCTTTTCCTTTAAACGAATCTCCTGAGTAGTTTTAGTACGTCAATAATAATAATTATAATCAAATATGTAGTTCATTCGCTAGATCTGTCTTACCTAACAACATAGGGAAAAACCGGCCAAGTGCGAGTTGGATTCGCCCATGAAGGGTTCCGTAGTAGCAAGCATAGATTAGGGATATAATTATATTGAGACTAGTAAGTAATATACACAAACAATAAAAATAACTTTGTTTTTCATAGTGTATATATGAATGGAAAAGTTATATTTGCGGTTTTTGAAACTGTACTATATCTCAAAAACTGCTAACTGTATCTCATCCAAACCAATTTTCGTTGGAAGTTTTTGTTGAGGTCTACATTACATATTTTTTTTAGTTTTATCATTCTCTTATTTTAGAAGTTACAGGGGGGGGACACACATTTTACCACTTTGGAAGTGTCTCTCGCGCAAACTGTTCAGTTTAGAAAAAAATGGTATTAGTAACCTCAATATCATTTTTAAAGACCTATCCATAGATACCACACAAGTATGGGTTTGGTGAAAAAAGTTTTGGTAATTATGGGCCCCCAAAATATTTTTATTTTTATTTTTTGTGAAAATCCTAATGCGGTTCACATAATACATCTACCTACCAAGTTTCAATAGGATAGCTCTTATACTTTCGACAAAAAGTGGCTGTGACATACGGACGGACGGACAGACAGACAGACATGACGAATCTATAAGGGTTCCGTTTTTGCCATTTGGCTACGGAACCCTAAAAACACCGCTCTATTTGCTACGCTATGAGCACACTATCAGACTCAAATATCCGCAATATAATGAGAATGGCGAATTAATACGTTATCATCGACATCGGGTTGTCGCGTCGCAATATCCTACCCCCGGGGAGTAGGCCACTAGGGGAACAACCCCCCAGATGAAAACCAACCTTCGATCTTTAAAATAGAGTTGCTTTTTTATTGGTAGAACATATCAATTAAGTCGTACCAAAAAGGTTCTTATAGGTAGCATGATTGGATACTTTTCAAATTAAGAAGGCTATGTTTTTTGTTGAATTGTTATGTAGTTTTTGAGTTGTAAAAATAGTAATTTAAATACTAATTGAAATGTATGAGATGATGGGAATGGTGATGTAGGATGGGTTGAAATAAGAATCTTCGAGAAACAAGTGATCAAGCTTGTTTTAAACATTATACGCAATAATGCGTGCATCGCATTTTCGTAAAGATAACGTGTGAAACGTTCAAATAAGGGAATGAAAGATTCAAACGAGTGTGTTGCGATAGCCTAATTGGTAAGGCGTCTGGAGTACTCATTCAAAAGACGCGGGTTCGAGTCCCACTCGCACCTTAATTTTTCTATCTTCAAAGATTAAGCTTGTGTTTGTCAAACTGTCAAACTGGTGGACCAGTGGGAAAACAAACGCAGCATGCGAGTGGTCGGTCATGGATTCTAACCCAGCTTTACATTCGAAATTCCGTTGCGTGAGTCCGAATCGCACTTGACCGGTTTTTTAGAATTGTGCGATATAATTGCGGAATATAATTGGCGGAACAAATATTTTTATGGTCTACAGGTTGAGATTTGGTTTCTGGGTATTTTTGAATTTCAATGTTTGTAAGCGCAACCACGACACAGGTAAGGGAGGAAAATCCTAGAAAGGGGCAAAGTATTAAAAAAATAATTCTTATCGGAGTCCTAAATCATGAAATATTTATAAACATTATTTACCTTATTTTATTCCACATAAGGGTGTACGTTACTCCAGCAAGAAAGTATCTCCTAGAGTTATATGAGTAGAACGTATAGTTGGTGCCTTATCTGCTGTAAATGTGCCCCCACATAAAAAATGTGTGCCCCCTGTCGTTTTGAAAAAAAAGCGGAAAAACGATTCTTGCTGGGGTAACGTTTTGCTAGCAGGAAAATTCTAAACGAGTGATCGGAGAGAGAAAAAATGTGCATGGCCAGAGAGCTTATATGTGTGCCAAAATGTGCCCCCAAAAATAAAATCTGTGCCCCTTCAGATTTCCGAGATATTGCGTTTCCTGCTGGAGTAACGTTTTGATGAATCGTATATCTCTAAAACCATAGCATGTGCCCCTGTAGAATAAACATACACGAGTAGCTCTTAATGTGTGCCCCTTTGTGCCCCAATTAGATTTAAGAAAATATTTATAGTTTTCAAGTTATCGCGGTTTTATGAAAACCCGAAAAAACATCGCAGCGCCTAAATGAGACAAGGCATAAGTTCGCTGAAAACTGTATTCGGTCCTTCTTGACGCTAATAATAACCATACAAAGATTCAAAACTGTTCATGCATGCGTTTTTGAATAATCTTGCTAAAAGTCAAAACGATGGTGTCATAACTTTGACGGCAAAATACAAGGAACTGGCTCAATCTCAGATGTGTAGGTGTAAACCAAAATCATGTGCCTTCAGTCAAAAATATATGGTGAAAATATTGAGCTTGAAATGTTTTGCATTAAGTAAATATAAACAAAAAACCAAAATATGTAAACAACGGCTGGTTATCCGACCAAATTTGAATGACTACTAAAAAGCGACGGATTCATACATATCGATGACCTTCTTTAATGGACGTATTATACCTAAGCTGTTGTCAGTACAGTTGCGTTCAAAAGTTTTGGGGGCTAATTAAAAAATATATTAAATGCTCCTTGTGACTATATTAATGAAACAGCTTGTTGATGTGTAAATTATTATTTTTCTTCCCTTAATTTTAATTCTTAAAGTACACTAAGTTTCTTAAAGGCCTAGGAACAAAAAAATAACATAAAAAGTCATTCCTAGAGCTTTATGAACTTAGAGCGTTGTATTGATGATTTTGTTGATTATAATTCTGTAACTGCATACAGCTTGGCAAAAAAACAGTAGAAAAACATTCATGAACAATTTTTTTTTAACATTGGGACCAATCAAATTTTGGGTCAAAGACCTGGCGAATGGCAAGTATCTGGATGTATTTCTTTCGTTCACACATAAATTACTGGATGTATTTTAATTAAATTTAGAATGGAGAAGATTGCTTGGAATAGCACTTAGGCTACTATTTATAATGTACTTAATCGTGTATAAAGTCATAGAAACAGCTAATAGAACATAATCCAATAACAACTTTAT
This sequence comes from Agrotis exclamationis, assembly GCA_950005045.1. Taxonomy (NCBI): domain Eukaryota; kingdom Metazoa; phylum Arthropoda; class Insecta; order Lepidoptera; family Noctuidae; genus Agrotis; species Agrotis exclamationis. The sequence goes on along the minus strand of OX465427.1, from coordinate 22,889,914 downwards.
TTTATTATTTATTACTTTTCTACTTCAGTGTACTCAGGCACAACACGTGTGAACCGGTTAGTGAGTAAAGTAAAGAAGGTCATCGATATCTATGAATCCGTCGCTTTTTAGTAGTCATTCAAATTTGGTCGGATAACCAGCCGTTGTTTACATATTTTGGTTTTTTGTTTATATTTACTTAATGCAAAACATTTCAAGCTCAATATTTTCACCATATATTTTTGACTGAAGGCACATGATTTTGGTTTACACCTACACATCTGAGATTGAGCCAGTTCCTTGTATTTTGCCGTCAAAGTTATGACACCATCGTTTTGACTTTTAGCAAGATTATTCAAAAACGCATGCATGAACAGTTTTGAATCTTTGTATGGTTATTATTAGCGTCAAGAAGGACCGAATACAGTTTTCAGCGAACTTATGCCTTGTCTCATTTAGGCGCTGCGATGTTTTTTCGGGTTTTCATAAAACCGCGATAACTTGAAAACTATAAATATTTTCTTAAATCTAATTGGGGCACAAAGGGGCACACATTAAGAGCTACTCGTGTATGTTTATTCTACAGGGGCACATGCTATGGTTTTAGAGATATACGATTCATCAAAACGTTACTCCAGCAGGAAACGCAATATCTCGGAAATCTGAAGGGGCACAGATTTTATTTTTGGGGGCACATTTTGGCACACATATAAGCTCTCTGGCCATGCACATTTTTTCTCTCTCCGATCACTCGTTTAGAATTTTCCTGCTAGCAAAACGTTACCCCAGCAAGAATCGTTTTTCCGCTTTTTTTTCAAAACGACAGGGGGCACACATTTTTTATGTGGGGGCACATTTACAGCAGATAAGGCACCAACTATACGTTCTACTCATATAACTCTAGGAGATACTTTCTTGCTGGAGTAACGTACACCACATAAGGGCACCCGCTGACAATGGCACCTGACCTACTGGCACCTTATCTATTCCACATAATCGGTATCGGTATTCGGTGTCCTGTCGCGGGACTTACCTAATTACCGTGACCCTGGCATGTAAAGGGCTGTTGAAGGACACCGTGAATTTTAGTCAGTACGAGTCTGACAGTCCCTACCGCTCTGCCCTGGGTGGGAGGGCTCATTTGATGATTTTACCACACTAAAAAAAGGTGCCAGGTGTCATATGTAAACATCTATTAGCGTAAACAATTTAAAACATACTCCTTCCCAGTTCTTCTCCGTCCAAATTTCAAACAAAGAAATCTGAATTGTCATTAAAATAAAGCTCAGCTCCTCGTATCTTCAAGTCTATCGGCGGAGGGTGGACAGCAATCAAGTTTATTGAGTTTGGACGCCAACCCTGCAAATCATTTTACTATAATGCGATATGAGGGTGAGTGGGGGTCTCTGAATGAGACACAAAATGTTTTTTTAGGGACACAACGCTTTTTGAAATATGATTTGTTGAGTTTTAAAGTAAGATAAGACAATGTTCTTTTTTTCTTGATAGATTTTTGTTTTACCTACTTCTCCGCTATTATTTTCTGATTAATTTCGTTGCAGGATCCAATACGGTTAAACTAATTCTTCCTTAGTGTTTTTTCTGGTGGACACCACTGTTGATTCTGGCTTTCAGAAGTTGCAGTTATTTGGGATAAAAGAGGCGGGTTTGCTCCGGAAATAAGGGTAATTTTAGACAACAGAGGGCGGAATTCTCATCAGTATATAAGTTTTTCGGTACCTTGTGTAGCGGTTATAGATCTTGGCCCCAGGATTAAATAAATGAAAAATGCTGGAAGAAGAAAACCAACCACAAACTTAAATCTCGAAAAAAATTAACAATGTTTTTCTCTGCTTTTGCTTTCGTCAAACGATCTCATAAACATTATAACATTATTAGCTATTTCCCGCGGTTTCAACCGCTACTCGGTTCGTAGCGTGATGTTCTACCTATAGCTTTCCTGCAGGATAAACGGACTATCCAACATAAAAATAATTGTTCAATTCAAACAAGAGTTTTTTGAGAATAGCGCGTCAAACAAAAAACTCTTTAACTTTATAATACGAGTATTAACAGATTAATTGATAAGCAATCACACTCCATACCTCTCAAACCTAACTATTCTGACGTCCACACCACAAAAACTTCAACACCTTGACAGCCATCCACCAATATTGACCGATAATAACCCTCATAATAATTCCCTCCACCACAAATATGCCATAGAACAAGAAAGCAATAACCAGGACAAATCCCCCAGTCCCCGAGGTGCAGGAGTGTCGACACTAAACGTCGGTGTCTGACACTCGTGACACTCACCGGGACAAATAACGGGTAATTGAAAATGGACCCCTGACTGTGGTGCAAGGGAGGAACTGATTGATGTTGAGGGCGGAGAGAGGACAGGCTGTTTTACAAAGAAAACTGGGAACAAAATAAACCTTTTGCAAAAAACTGGCCAAGTGCGAGTTGGACTCGCGTGAAGAGGGTTCCGTACGATGATACCTATCACGTTTTTTTAAATCTGACCCAAATTGGTACGCAAAATATTGAGTGATTTACCATGTTATTTTAATGTCATGGACTTCTTATAGGTTTTCCTATAATCTATAAGTAGAAAACTAATTACTGTATTTTTTTCAATATTTTAGGTTCAGTAGTTTCGGAGATAAGGGGGGGGGGGTGGTCAAATTTCGTCTATTTTCTTGAATAACTTGGAAACTATTTATTTTAAAATTACAAAAAAAATACACTCAAGATTGTCTCAACAAGATCTTTCATTTGACAGTTTCAATTATTTTTTTTAATTTTCGCCTTCCCCCACAAAAATTGCCTCCCATATACAGATATGGACTTCTTATAGGTTTTTCTATAATCTATAAGTAGAAAACTAATTTATGTATTTTTTTCAAAATTTTAGGCTCAGTAGTTTCGGAGATAAGGGGGCGGGGGGAATGGTCAAACTTCGTCTATTTTTCTTTAATAACTTGGAAACTATTTAATTTAAAATTATAAAAAAATACATTTAAGATCTCCTCAACAAGGCCTTTTATTTGATATGTCACACGATGCAGTATTCAATTAATTAATTTTCCCCTTCCCCCCCCCCCCCCCCAAAAATTACCTCCCACATACAGATTTCATCTATTCACGTCACACCTCTGTGCTTGGGTCACAGGAATTGATATGTGTACCAAATTTCAACTCAATCGGTCTAGTAGATTCGGAGATAAATTGACTGTAAGCGACAGACAGACGGACACACGAGTGATCCTATAAGGGTTCCGTTTTTGTATTCGGACGTACGGAACCCTAAAAAAGGGGCCTCGAGAAAGCTTTAACTTTTATTCTAATCTGTAAGCTACCCGATCTCAATGCTACAGTGATAACTTTAGAATTTTAGAGTAAATAGAATCTTTTAACTCATTTTCTTTCATAGCATAACATTACAAAACTTTTAGCTGTATACACTACAAAAACAGGTATAAAAATATTACCAATTACAACAAGTAGGCAATTAAAGGAGAAAATTCTTGAATTTTATTGGATCAACTTCACTAACGTTTACCCATTTATTTTCACTCTATCCTGATTTCAATAGCGGTGCTGGCCTCATCAGGGCCGCCTGCTGTCGAAGTCCGGCGCCAAGCAGTTTATTCTGTGTTCCGTCGGTGCGCAGGAGTTTCAGTTGAGCTCGCTCCCATCTTAGGTCTCATCTTTGCCTCTGGTGGCCTACCATAACCAGTGTGTGAAAGAGACAGAACTATACAAGTCGTCTAGCGCCACCTTGTTTCCACACTTAAATTACGCTTGAAGACGTCAATTTAGGCCAACTGAGCTAGATGGAGGCTCAAAACAAAACCCGTTTAATTTAAAAAAATACTGCAAGAATCACTTTCATATTACCCCGCTTCCTCTTCTACCTTGCCCCACACCTCATCAGCCAAGACCGAGCTTCATGAGTGTTGCCAGAAACAACAATATTACGATGGCAACCCCGCTTTACAACCTTAGCCTTTTACAAGCACAGCTAAATAGCCCTCCGTTATGTTGTTGTTCGGGGGACTCACGCCTGGCTAAACAAATGACGAGCATTTGCCCATTTTAATGTACCCCTGCTAATGGGAGCAAGGTTTAGAGAATTAAATCTATGGAGATGTTGCTTAATGCGTCGGTGGTTAAGAGGTCAAGAATGGAGTTAAATTCTCTGTTGTTTTAGGCGCTTTTTTCCCTCTGTAAAATATGCTGATTTTAAACCAAAAATTTTAAACAGTTATTTAAGATAATGTTAATTCTATGAATTTTATCATGGCTTTTTGACAGTCATGGTTTTCAGCGCAAATTTTTCTAGTCGACAGACGCGACATATCCAATTTTTTCATTATAATGCTCTTTTTTATGATGAAGATTCTTCAAAACTTAACTACAGCTAGTATCAAGTGAGTATTGGAGTTTACAACTATAAGACATCTTTTTCCGTTTCTTTGTAATTTTTTATCAAAATTTGAATATTATGGTCAATGCAAATATCGAACTTGCCAATTTACATACTGCTTAATTAATTGAATTCGGTCGAACTGTTTTGTACTTTTTGAGTACCTAACACACATCCAAGACTGGACGTACAAGCTCGCTTTATACGCCGTGTCCCTAATAGGGCAATTTAAACTCCTGGTATTGTCCATATCGGAAACCGTCGGTATTCTACAAAGGCATTTAATTGCAATTTCCTTTTATTTTAGGCCCTTGTAATTATTTGCAAACTATAAATCTTAGTAGGTTTGCGAAGTCGGAGATTAGATTCGTGTGAAATCAAACTGAGCTTATTTTCAAAGGATATTTATATATTATATTCTTAGTAAGTAGTAGAGATAACAAGGACTTAGTATTTATTACTAGAAATGTTGTAAAGTCAACTAGTGAGTCTTGCTGTCACGGTTGCAACCAGAAGTTCTCGTACCTATACATTTCTCTGCGTGAAGTACAAAACTTTAGCACTGTGCCCGGCTTCTTACGGGCACTTTCTATCGAAGATCGAAAGGGCCCGTAAGAAGCACTTTTTTTTTTTTTTTTTTTTTTGCGTGGTAAAATCATCAAATGAGTCCTCCCACCCCGGGCAGGGCGGGAGGGACTGTCAGACTTGTACTGACTAAAATCCACGGTGTCCTTCAATAGCCCTTTATGTTCCGGGGTCACGGTAATGGTATAAGTCCCGCGACCCCGGCAGGCTTTGGCCCTCTAGAGAGGGGGCCCCGTCATTATGCTGACGCTCTTTGAGGCGCGCGTGGAACACAACGCGCCGTCGACCCGGGCATGGTCCATGGTCGGGCAGCGAGTTGCCCTTTACTCGCCGCCCGCATGCCCGCGCCGTAAGAAGCACTTAACAAAAAACTTTTTTTAAAAAAAGTACCGACTTCAAAACAAATACAAAAAAGTTTAAAATAACTTTTCATTCGGAAGTCGGTGGCAATAGCCAATGACACAACAAAACAAAGCCACCGACTTCCGAAAGAAAAGTTATTTTAAACTTTTTTGTATTTGTTTTGAAGTCGGTACTTTTTTTTAAAAAGTTTTTATTTTTCCCTTTTTTTAGTTTATTTATTACATATTCAACCCAAATTCTTGTAAAATACAAAATTTTCTTACATATGCACTAATCTTGTAATCCGTCACAACATAAAAAATTCATATCTCTAAAACTACTGAACCGATTTTGATGAAACTTGCAGTGTACCCTAAGTTGAACAATACCTAGTACAACAAAAAAAGAATTACTTAAATCGAACTTATAGTTCCGGAGATATGCGTGCACAAACATAAAAACATACATACATACATACATACATACATACATACACTTATGAAATTTGGCACATTTGTTCAGACGCTGATATAGACTAACATATATGAAAACTGGGCAGTTCTGATAATATTACATACATACGGGTCGAATTGATAACCTCCTTTTTTTTGAAGTCGGTAAAAAAACAACCGCTATATTGTCGCCGTCCTTGTCATTTGTCATGATGCTACATCAGACATCTGGCAATTGTTTTTTATTTATTATCAAAGTAAGTGCACATATTTTATCTGGATCCATCTTCACCAATGACCACGCATCATAAACACACTATTTAGTTGGCAGCATGACAGGTCGACGCGATTTATGCGTGTCGTGACCACCGGGACGGGACGTGTGTCAGGTGTCGTCTTGTGGTCTTGGCAGACATCTTTTATGAGTGAAGCTAACTGAAGTTCATTAGGGTTGTGGATTAGTAAGGTTCAAAAACTTTACAGTGGTATTCCACCAATTCGCACTAAACGTTTCCAAACGTCTTTTATAATTCGAACAGCAAGAAGTGAAAATCTCTGCCTGCATCTGTGTTTCCGAACGCATACAATCTAAATCTCTTCAAAGTTAAAACAAGGCCAAGAGGAAATCCATCATACACAAAAAAGAACTTTGACAAACTGAAGCGCTGGCTTACGAACGTTGAGTCATGAATAGCTCGCCGTCCGATCAAGGAAAAAGCCTAATAGGGTCGCGGGACTGTTTTAATAGAACCGTGGCCCTGAAAGTCAAAGAAGGAACAACAAAAGTAGTGATAGTGGCCATTCATCAGTGTCTAAATCATTATGGCTGTAGGTATTTTACGAAGTTAACATCATTCACAATGTATTATGCAAAAGTCGCCCACATAATGAATCATGACTAATACCATTCCCACATTCCGCTAGTTATGTTTACCTAAGTCTCATTTTACAGAGGGCGAGCCTATTGCCATTCATCCAAATACTTCGTGACTGTTATAATATTAAATAAAATTTCTAATAAAATAAGTACTGATACTGCCAGCATACTTTATCCCACTGCTGGGCAAAGGCCTCTCCCATGACCTCCAGTTTTCGAAAGTGGACCACTGATCGTTGGTATAAAATAATTCTACATAATCTTGTCAAACCCGAGTATCATGCTCAACAATCGCGGTTGCCACCAACAGACCTCTTAAAGCCTCCTGCAGACACACGCGATTAATCGCGCGGGGCGACATGTCGCGGTCCATTCGCAGTATTTTTAGAGTGGAAATTAGCTTGGCTCGTTGTCACAGCGCGATTAATCGTGTGTCTGCAGGAGGCTTAACATTAGTCGCAAACTCGCAACTGCCGGTTTTCAATTGTAAGGAATTACACTCTAAATCACACACAAACCACAACACTTCCCGACTATGCCTGCTAATTTATTAATTGTTTAATAAAGAAGCAAATGAGCATATTACACGTTATGCTCATTTTCCATGCTCGTCACGTGTTACAACTAATTCGCGTGACACGGACGGACGGACAAACATATTAATCTTAACTCCGCCCCTGGGGTTATTACAGACAGGGTGTAACGCATTTTGTGTTTTTTACTATCATTGCTGATTGCTACCACTCAATATAAGGCTTTTTATTTAATATTTAATGTGGTTTGTGTTGGCATTACTTGGATTAGTTCGGTTACTGTTGTTAAAGCATTTTTTTTATTATATTTAACTAGGAAATATAGGAAACAAAAATTGCCGTTATAATGACAAATTCTAGGCCCACATGCACTACAAATTAATCATAAGTTTATTATGCGTTAAATATACATATATTTTAAAAGCATCGTTCTAGACTTCATATTTACCTACTTTTAAAATTGGAAAATTAGCGCACGCCGCAATCGCGGCGGTAAGACTCCTCTTTGAGGAGTGGCTGGAAAGGCGTCACGGCGTCCTGACCTACCGCATGACGCAGGTCCTCACCGGACACGGAAGTTTCGGGAGGTTCCTGTGTCGGATAGGGAGGGAAGAAACGCCTGGGTGTCACCACTGCGAGGATCGCCCGGAGGACACGGTGGAGCATACGGTGCAGGACTGCCCCGCTTGGGCAGAGCACCGCCGTGTCCTCGCGGCAGCGATAGGCGGAGACCTCTCGCGCCCGGCATTTGTCGAGGCCATGCTGCGGGGCGAGACGGAGTGGGAAACGGTCGCCTCCTTCTGCGAAGCAGTTATGCTCGTGAAGGAGGAGGCGAGCCGCGAGAGAGAGAGGACAGCGTCCTCCCTCCGCCCCAGCCGCAGTGGTAGACGCCCACGGCGTCGGACGTCGCGGCGGGCGGCGGGTAATGGGCAACTCGCCACCCGACCATGGACCATGCCCGGGTCGACGGCGCGTTGTGTTCCACGCGCGCCTCAAGGAGTGTCAGCACGATGACGGGGCCCCCCTCTATAGGGCCAAAGCCTGCCGGGGTCGCGGGACTTATCTCATTACCGTGACCCCGGGACATAACGGGCTATTGAAGGACACCGTGGATTTTAGTCAGTACAAGTCTGACAGTCCCTCCCGCCCTGCCCGGGGTGGGAGGACTCATTTGATGATTTTACCACGCAAAAAAAAAAAGCAAAAATAATAAAAATCTTGTAAGAATATTTTTATCACCTAAAATGAAAAAGGAGTAAGTTAGGCTAGAACTTAACCACGCGCAGGTGTAATTTTAATATTGAATAATATTTATTAGGTCATGTTTTTAATAAAATTTTCTAATTTGTATTTTCGTTTTATATCGTTACTACCTCCACATCAAGGAATATAAAATTATTATTCAAATTTCAATCTAATTAAGATTCCTTTAGAAGGCTTGAGATCTTATTTACTTATTTAAAAAAAAACATTGAATTCTATTTCAATGCTTTTCCAAATAAGTAATAACTCAAAGTAGATATTAGGTACTTATAACCAACGCCATTGCTAGCATCATCTGCATCATGTAAAACCGCCATCTTGATTTTAATGCTCGCCATTATGCATGAAGTGACAGTCGCTCCATTGTCTATGGCCACCACAATATGACATTTCCGTCGGCTAAGGTTTACAACTTTGAGGATCACACAATCGATCTATGCAGGTATATTTTACAGACAATAATAGATTTTACATCTGTCTTTTATTACAGGCGGTGGTAAAACAAAGGTGTGGCTTTTCCGGCAATTTCTATATGTTTGATTTTATGTTTTGAAGAATAAGATTGCGGCAGACGTAGAAATTATTTCAGAGAAAGTTTTGTGCTTAAAGCTCGGCATTATGTTTGCTTCAATCTTGTAATTTGTCTATCAGATGTTATCCTGTTTCCTTCAGTTAAGTACGATAAGTTTATACCAACTCTCTAAAAAGTGTTATAAATAACTTATTTTTATTCAAAAGCTAATATTGCGTTGAATAAAAAAAATTTTTAGAGAGGTATGTCAAGTGCGCAAAATTTCATTCGAATTTATTGAAAAAGCTTCTGACAAGGCTACCATCGGCTTCAAACGCAACTTTAATCAGCCTAACTTGTAATGTTTGTACCCAAAATAAAAATAGCGATTACATTATAAAATTTACTAATATCTCGCATTACATCTCACTTATAAAAACTGTACACAAATAAAACAATTCAGCCATTCAATTCCAAATAAAACTTTGTAAACATAAACCTTTTAATCACTCATCTTTGAACCGTTAAAATCCTAATGACGCCAGAACACAACATTAGAAAGAACAACTTAACACCAGACATCTGAATAAATCCCAAATCAACATACAAATCTCTAAAATGTTTTGTCACCAAATAAAAATAAAACCTTGGCTGAATAGAGTTGTGTCTGGTTGTGTCTAAAGCCAAAAGTAAAAAAGTTACGAGCTGTCAGTTTGACACCGCCGGCGCCGGGAATTCGATACGTCCGACACGTCAGTAGGCCTAGTCAGTAAATAAATAAATCAATTCATCTAAACGGTGTTTAATTTGAAGGGAAACATCTTTTTGTTACTAATTGCTTGATGATTAATGAGTTTGAGTTCAAGAAATCGATAGTGGCTGAAAAACTACTGTTAGGTGCGTGCATTATTCGATGTTTTTTACGATGTAACCTATGCTTACTGAAAGATTTTGATTTAACGCAGAAGTACGCGCTTAAGGCACTCACCCTTATGACTTAGTAAAGTATATACGAATACAGTTAGTCTTCATGAAGAAAGGTACTGTAAGTATGTTACTTATTCAGAAAAATCTGTGAAGAGTTTGACAAGACGTTTTGAGAGATAATTTGTTTAAATTTGCATTCATCAAAAAAAATATTTATTTGATTTCTTATTTCGACAGTCATACAATACAAGTATTTAAAAATAGTGTAGTTATCTTATTATTTGCAATAGACAGCTTACAAACTACACTTAAAAAACCAAGTGGCGAAATATTTGCATTGATAGACAGACGCGAGACACTTCGTACAATGCGCTGGCTTAGAATACCTGCCTATCAACTATTTAAACATTACTCGACTGTTTCATTAGCTAACGATATGTCCGTTAATTTGTTTGAGTTGCAATTAACATGTCGGGTCGACGGCCGGCTTTACATTTTGTTGACTAAGCCTTAGAAAAAAAAAACATTAAAAAAAACCTTAACGGCTGCGTTCATATTTGACAGCTCCTCCGCTTACTGATTCGTTCTTAAGAACAGACCATAAACAAAGATTAATAAAACCAATCACTGTATTTCAATGTAATAAGGTTGAATTTTGAATTAGAAGCTGTTAAATGGCGCTTAATTTAAATTTGTAGGTGAGCGTTAATCGGTTGGGCAACGTCAATACAAGTTGTTTAATCCATTGTTACGATAATGTTACAATTAATCAGTTGTGAGCTGTTTATAGTTTGTTTATGTATCACGACTGATGACTGGTTGTGAAATGAAGCCTGTTGCTTAATATATTAAACGAACATTAGGTGCTATGTGTTTGACATTGAAAAACGTTAAAATGAGAGGCTGTATTTGTTCTGAGGAAAAACAAACGGTTTGTTTTATAAAATTCGCATTTGTCACAAAGTTTGATGAAAATATTGACGAACTTGGCGAGCTTACCTATGTACTTATCTTGATTATTTATTTGAAGTCATCAGAATATAAATGACCGACGGTGGCAGAAATGGAGGCCTTTGCCCAGCAGGCCTAATACCCTAAGAATACCTACAGCCTTGTGGAACTAAGAATTTAGGCCCACCTAAAGAATGACTCAGTTTCTATCGACTTCTCATGTTGGCAGGAACGAACGACGATGACATTTTAAATTCGTCTTCTTCATTATCATTTTCTTTCCCTAATCGGGTCAGCCATATCTCTTCCTCCATCATCATCATCATCATCTCAGCCATAGGACGTCCACTGCTGAACATAGGCCTCCCCTTTAGATCTCCACATATACCGGTTGGAAGCGACCTGCATCCAGCGTCTTCCGGCGACCTTTATAAGGTCGTCTGTCCATCTCGTTGGTGGACGTCCTACGCTGCGCTTGCTAGTCCATGGTTTCCACTCTAGTACTTTTCGACCCCATCGGCCATCTGCTCTGCGAGTAATATGGCCTGCCCATTGCCACTTCAGCTTACCAATCCGGTGGGCTATACCTATCGGTGACTTTAGTTCGTCTACGGATCTCCTCATTTCGGATTCGACCACGTAGAGAAACACCGAGCATAGCCCTCTCCATAGCTCGTTGAGCGACTTTGAGCTTTTAGATGAAGCCGATAGTGATGGACCACGTTTCGGTGCCGTACGTCATCACTGGAAACACACATTGGTTGAAGACTTTCGTCTTGAGGCACTGAGGTATGTCGGACGAAAAGACATTGCGTAATAGTTTCCCGAACGCTGCCCAACCGAGTTGGATTCGGCGGTTGACCTCTTTCTCGAAGTTGGAATACCTAATTGGACTACTTGTCCTAAGTAGATATATGAGTCAACATTGTTACTTCCTCCATACTGCTCTATTATTCGTCATCTCAGCTTCTTTCTAGTGTTCTGGGTAATCTTGCTCCATCCTAGGCTTTGTCCTTGTCACTCGGACCTAAAATAGAGTCAAGAACAAACGTCGTCCTTCACCCACAATCTCATCTACCGTTTTGTGACTCTTAACAAATTATAGTGTCCGCCGAGCACAGATAATATACCTAATGCCCGAGTGATCAAACGTATGTTCACTAAGTACTATTTAATTCAAATGGAACTCTACGTTAGATTTTTTCTTAAACTGGCATTTGCAATTCACACTAATCTCATAAATTCTAATCATCAAGTACTAGATAGCAGGCACAGTTACAACCAGCGGCAATAAATTACATGTAAATTACCAACAGTTTTATGCAACTGACACACTTAGATACCATAGACACCAATAAATAATAAGCTGAACTTATTAAACAAGTGAATGTTGGACACAAGCCCGCGAATGCAAGAAAAGGCGCCGCAAAAGACCGAATGTAACTAAATTAATACCACCCTTTAATTAACGACAAATAAATATGTTCTGCTCTTTAAAATATGGCCGTCCCACTTAATTACGTAATTATTTCATCTAATTAAGTGCTAACTGAACGACGCTTACGAACATTCAACCGCCGGCTCAGCCTAAGCGTTGCAAAAAATATCTTTAATTCAATTTCACCATATATAACTCAAATGACATTGAAAAAACCCGGAAATTTTTACACACTTAATTTAATTTCTAATTTTCTATCGAGTGTTGTCATTCATGAAATTTTATATTGCCTTATAAAAGTTATCACTGATTAAGTAATTAAAACATTCTCATGCGATAATTGATCGCTCAGTGTTGCCATTTATTGAGCCGTTGTCTATGAATTGTGGAAGGAATTCGAGGTTAATGAATGCCCGCGGCGTGTGTGCATAGTTACTCTTAGGAGGGGTTGCCATAAATGTCGTTAGACGGATAGGGAAACTTGGAAAAAAAATGTATGGCGGGTTTTGTTTCTCATGGTTGATGGTTACGGGTCTGTATAAACAAATGTTGCAAGCATGCGGACTTCTAGACTAGACCATAGTTCCTAGATTAACACCTCTTACTGATAACTTAGAAGAACATCTTTGAAGTTAATTAGTACTATGGACAGTAGGGAAGTATAATGAACTAAGTTCACATCTTCGTTCATTATCAAGACGAAATTATTAGCCTTATTAGGACCTGCTGTTGCACCAGGTGCCCTAAGCCACGATAAAAGAATAACTGACATCTAATTGCAAAGTTAGGTTAGGTACCATAAACAATATGAACGTCTGCAGAAATTGTTATTGAAAATATCTTATTTTTGATTTTATATTTGGACAGTTAGAAATTGTGACATAAATTTATTTTCGTCCCAAAATGTATATAGGTAAGTTTTTACAAACACGGAACTCTAAAAAATAAAACAAAGCAAGCTATAAGGCGTAATATTCCGTGTCCTTTAGATACTTATAAATATAAGATTTACTGATAAGCCTGTTCTTTCCATTAAGTGAGTGGACTTAACGAAGTTTGTCATAAGACATGTGTCGCTTAAAAGGTTAAATATCTTTACCATATCTGGAGAACAATATCTACATATAACTAAGAACTGTCCGTTTGTAAAACTACTTACTTTGAAATTAAATAACTAGGACACAAATTCTCAAATTACTTCTTCATCAGACAAATCAGCCTAGAAGTCGATCTAAAAATTGCTGCAATATTTTTTTTGTTTAACATTACTACGTAACCTTTAGTCTAATATATTTTCTAATTTATATTTAATAAGTGTCCTAGGTGTCACTTCATACAAGTAAATAATGGCTAACACACAAGGGATTACTAGAAAAATTAAAAGGACGATGCCAGGCACGCAGTCGCGTCCCTAGATCCAAATGCACCTGCGTTTTGTCCTTCAGAACATTCAATTACAGTGAAATACGCGGCGCACTATAATATAAAGTTAATTAGTAACAATATAAATTGAGTCGCTCGTAACGAATTACTAAAAATTACACATTATTAATCTATGGTATGAAATTAAACACTAACTTTTTTGTCGGGTGCGATCCTTTTCCCACTAATGGTTTTGCGTTTTGCTACAGGTTTGATATTCAAATAGATTTAAAGTGGGAATAGTGAATTAATTCACGTCCTTTACTATTATTAAGTTGGCAAACTTGTGGCATGAATCAATAGAGCAGATTTGTTTTTTTTTTTACTTCTATCTCAATTTGTCTTGCGTACTCAAAAGCCAGAATAAATGAATGAGAACGAACAGTCCAGTGTTTTTAGGATTAAGATTTTTTAAGATAATCCAGTCGTTAGTCATACAAGTTGGCAACGGTAATTGATATCGCAAAAGCCTGGCTTTGTCGATTAACGACTTTTACACGGTTGAACGAACGAGCTTTTTAGTCAAACATGAAACTTGAGCTTCCATGAAGTAAGAAAAAGGTGCTCAACTGCTCACTACTAGTCTAGTTTTTGTCGCCATTAAAGGACAATGAAGTGACTTTCGCTCTATCATTTGATATTCCGTGTATTATTAGTAGACGGTAAAATATCAACTAATACGCCAGTCCACACTTCTAGAAAACAACACATCCATATTCTGTGGTAAATTGAAACAGACATGTTTATGGTATCCATTTTTTAAATAATAGTAATTTCCTAATAACTTCAAACGTTTGACGGTTTCAGAGAAATATTACTTCAGCCGCTATTCTTTCTTTTTTTTTATCTATTAAAAAAAAACTCATTTTTTGTTAGGTTGAAAATGTGGCCTACCTATTGGGTCATAATGATGATCAAAAATAATACAAAGATGAATTGTTTACGAATATAATTTTATTAACAATTTTAATTTAATGACTGTAATGTAAGTCGATATCATATTTACAATTTGCATTTTTTGTTTATTCATATAATACATTTTTACAAAGTTCTCTCGTTGAGTCTACCGCTAACTAGCCTATCGCTTCCCGCATTTCGCTTGCGCGGGAAATTTACAAAAAAAAACAACCGTAAAAATGTTGCAAGTTGAAAAATGTAAAAAACGGTATTCTTTTTCGATATTATACGGGTAGTGATAGTAGTAGAAATGCTGTAAAAGAGTGCTTAGAAATAGTTCTAATAGGTAAGTACCTAAAACAATTTACTTGAGCCAATTTCTAATCCAATCCAAAATAACGTGTTAGTTTACAAAGAATTGTTTTATCTGTTCTGACTATTTTAACTGGTTTTTCATGCGAATAACAGCCCATTTTAATACATAGAAGAGATTATTTACATCACAATATTTTACAATACACAATATTCATTTAAATCCAAGTCCCCGCATCTTAAACAAATGATAAATGGACAAGAACAATAAGTATTTACAAAATAATAGCGTAATAATTTAAAACACAAGCTTTTGAGTCGTTAATTGAGGAATTTAGCGGAGTTATGGATAAACAAGCTTCACGGAGCAATCCAAAACAATATGATAATGTATTTTACGTCGAAGACAGATGTGCTTAAGTGCTAATCGGCTGAACTTTGAATTGTTTCCACAATTTGTGGCTAGTTTATAATGCAAAATGGATTTAAGATATTTGAAAGGGCACTAAACATTTTCCCCAATCGACTTTTTAACTATTTATTTGATCATGATGATCTGATAAACACAATTCTGTTCTATGCTCGCAAATGCAATTATTAAAACTTTGTTCTTGCAAAAATATATAAAATAACGTCAATATTAAAAATGGGATGAAAAAAGATTCCCTCTATAAATGAAAAAGTGTCATAATAAAAATCAATGTTGAGTTGTTCTCCATTTTGAACTTTTTATCGATCAGTTAATTGTCAATCCATCTGAATTCAAAATAATTTATTACACCTTTAATAAAATCTAAATTTGATATCAGTCTTTTTTCTGTTCGTATCTCAAGATATATATATTTTTTAAATCAGGCTGCAATGAATAGTGCGGTCCAACTAAGAAGGACAGTGTCTATGGTCAAAAGTCACTTGAAAATAACGTTTAGCAATAAAATGCTCGGCGCTAATAAATTTTTAATAGTACACATAATCTTAATTATCTCGTTAGACTTATTTTCAAATGATAATTGTTTATTTAAAAGCTTACAAGTGTTTAAAAGGGGTCCATGACATCACAATCTGGCGTCATCAACTATCCTTCTTAGTTGAAACGAATTATATAAAACTGTATTCGATTACAAGTGAACGTAGGTGTAGTTTACATTCCTATGCCCGTTTACCATAGATACGATGTAGAACAAAGATTTGATTGACGTTATGACAGCTCAACAATGCATTATTGCAATAATGTGGCGCGATTTTATTGCAACATTCACTTTAACTATACTAAATACATATTTAGTTGTGCGTTCGCTTAGACAGATTTGATTTTGGAATCATTACACCACTTAATATTTGATTCTAAGAAGAAAGAAATTCTGATCACAGGTTTTTAGGCAAAGGAATGACGCATCGCTTGTCTATAGCAAATAGTTCTGTCATTGTTAACTTTTTATCGATAATAGCATCTATTTGTTTTGACACTAGCTTAATTCACCAAAGGTAATTGATAGATGGTAGATCTCGTTTTTTTTTTGTTAAATAAAAAAACAGATTAAAGAATAATGTAGCAGCCAAATTGTAGTATGATGACTAAAAATATTTGTGTTATCCCTTTACAAGATTAATTTAGTTCAATTAACTTTAGTGTATTCGAAAACTAAAAGCCTTAAAAAATTATTCAGATAAGTACCTACTTATACCTAAAAGTTTAAAAGTTCTTCAATCCAGTTTTGTATAATTATACCGCTAATAAAGTGCTGAAATTCATAATTTCAAACGGTTCACGGCTGAGCAAAAATTCCATTTTATTTTATTATTTAAAATTGTTTTCTTTTTTTGTCCTACACACGGCCAAGCATAGTTCACAAGTTACTGAATATCAATCATTATCATCGCCCAAAGATTTATTACCGATATTATAACACGTTGGACTGACATCTGAATGCAACAAATGATGGATTAAGGACCTCGGCCGTTATAGACAGGTTGAAACGATACTTGATTCTTTGAAATTGCTAAAACAAAGGGTTATGCCCATTTTACTTGTCTTTTTTTTTTGTTGATTAATAATTGATTCGAATTTTAGAGAATGGTTTATCATCATTTGGAGTTAAAAAGGCGATTGGATGATATGCTGTAACTTTACGGCAGTGGTGTAGGTACCTAATACAGCCATGTGAGTAAAAATGAAAGACAAAAATAAAAACTTAAAACGTAAAAAAAATACGGCGATTTAATTCTGTTTTATCAATAATTATTTTTAATTAGGCACTGATAAAAATGAAAAGTTTTCAATTTTAAAAATGTTTTAAACACCAACGCATGAAGATAAAGTTATTATTAAATATTTTAGTGGAGAACTAAAATACTAGTGCGACTACTCAATCATTTTGACAGAAATAATTGACTATGTACCTATTTAAAAACCATACTGTCATCTAGACTAAGGTACCAAAAGTAATTGATCTCATTTGTTTGCAAAAATTTAATTTGTAAAAAATATTTAAAAACTTGATATTTAATGAATCCCTGCATTTGAAAATCTTTTAAAATAGGTACCTAACGAAAACTATTCAATCCCGAAAATTCATTGTAATTCGGTAGGTAAACTAATTTTACTGTTCAAGTGTTTAAACTTAGGTATTTTACATTAGAACTTCAACAGCATAAAAAAGGCGTAGGTAACAAAAACGGGAGTTCTTCTTTTTTAAAGGCTGAATCAGTCAGGAATCAGTTGGAAGAACCTGGTAGAAAATATGTCTACAACAGTTCAATTGGTGTGAAATAATAATTCCCAAAAGGGACCTAGGAAATAAGTAAACATTAACATCTTATATTTCTTGTATTTTTATTAAATTAACTTTTTTAAAAGGTCTTGATCCTTGAAACCATAAACATTTTTAACAATTTCAATATTTTTTTCCCAATGTCATCAAAATACGTACTATACAGATTTTTAGGGAAATTAGATCTTGATCCTAGCAATAAATATTTGTGCGTTATTTAGAAAATTATTTATTTAATTTTACGGTCAACCTTTATTTGAGAGAAATGCGCTACCTAGGCATTGCCGTTCTAGTTAGGCCTATATTTTTCTAATGATTTCTGCTATTTTAAAGAATAAAGAACTTCTCTTACAGCATTTCTATTATCCTATGAACAAATTATTGCAGCCTATATCATAATAAATAATTTATAATAGATATATTTAATTACAATTAATGAAACAACATCACTTTACAACGCGGTGTCGCGGAGTGATCGTGCTCAGGTACAAACCTTCAATAATAGCGTTACTTTACATCTACACCACGAACGTAATTATCTACATCTTTATAATTACTATAAAATACAACTAAAAGCTGATATGATAAATAAAATCTATATTTACTGGTAAAAATAGTTAGGATGTATAAATATTTAGGTAAGTAAATGCTTCTTAAGGAAACGCATCTATATTAACCGCAGCCGCGCGAAGGTATCAAATAAATTAGCTAACGTTCTGAGTGGGAGTATAAACACGAAATTATACGTAAAATTAACCCTGTTAAACCTTATCAACGAGTAACTTATCAGTGCAGTCGAGTTACAGCTACTAGTCGGAGGCCGAGGCCCTGGTACATACCTGAGATACGCTGATGCGGATACTTCGAGCACTCGCTTACACTTTAACGATACAAATACGCCCTAATAAACTGGTTTACAATGCCTTAACATCACATACAGCACGGATTTGCGATCTAACTAAGATAATAGATAACTGTGGTCTATATTGCATCGTCAGTCACTGAGCGTCCACGCCCGACGGCGTCGCTATTTAACACTATAGTCTGTAACGTTATTCTTCGTCCACGTTGATCTCCGAGTCTACGGAATCCTCGTCGTACGTGGAGGAGGAGGCAAAGCCCTGGCCGAGCAGCGCTGAGCGGTTTTTCGCGGCAGCGGCTCGGTCTCTCTGCCGCCGGTTCTTGAACCAGTTGCCTACTTGCGTTGGCGTTAAGCCGGTCGCGGCTGCCAGTTCGCGCTTCTTGGTCGGATTCGGATATGGATCTTGCAGATACCACTCACGCAGCAGTGACCGCGTGCGCTCCTTGAAACAGTGTGTCTTCTGTTCTCCGTCCCAAATCGTCCGGGGCAGCGGGAACTTCTTGCGGACACGGTATTTGTCGACAGGTCCCAGTGGTCGTCCGCGTAGCCGTTCTGCTTCTTGGTAGTGCGCTTCGAGCCATAAAGCCTGCAGCTTTGCGTGGCTTGACCGTTGAAACCGGTGCCGTTCCAGGATCGAATAAAGTTCACGATGTCTTCCAGCGTGGAAGGCGACCACAGCTCGCGCTCGTAGAACAGCTTCACAACGTTCCAGTTCAGCAACATTGGGGTGAGCCACCGGGAGGGACCAGAGGAATCGCGCTAGCCGTTCCACATCGCCACTCTCCTCGAGCGTCTCGCACACGGTGGCAACTTGCGCGGCGCTGAAGGAAAGCGTGGGCAGCGGCAGTAGAGGAGTAGGTGCAGCCAGTTCGACGCTGAGCTGCTGCGGAGCCGGTTCAGCACAGGCGGCGGGCTCGGCCGCGCGCTCGGGCGCGGCGGGCCCGCGGTGCGCCTCCAGGATGCGCGCGTGCAGCGCCGCCGTCGCGGCCTCGTCCCACGAGCCGCGCATCGGAGCGAGTGTGCGCGCCGCGGCCGAGCGGCCCGAGTCGCGCCCGGCAGGGGCGGGCCGGCTGTGCGCCGCGATTGGCTATCGCTTACTCGGCGGGCGGCGCGCTGGCCAATCCCGCGCCTGGCCGCCCGGGGGGCCGGATAGCTTTCAACCGCGGCGCGGCGCGTATCCGGCGGGCGCGTTTAACTGTGGCGGCGGGGCGCGCGCCCCCCGCGCCGCCATGATCCGTCACGCACACCGGCGCGCCGCCAGCGCTCGGACCGCGCCTCGTGATCCACGCGAGCCCACCACCTCTATCGATTACCTGCAAACCTGCAATTAATAGCCTCCATACAACAATCCGGGTGGATTACATGCTAGTGTTTGTCCTGTGTGTCGCGCCTGATCGATAAAATAATAATTTAGCGCGTAATTTGCATACTTACCTGTCCATAAATCATGGAACGGACACCGATGATAAATCACTGCGGTTACCTTTACACTTCAGTGACAGATATCATTGGACACAGTCATTTCATGACTCCCTTAGTGTTAGGTATTTGTCAGTGTTATCCAAGTATACAGTCGTAGTTCTCTTTCCATATTTTTCAATTTTCCTGGTTGTTGAGGCCTATTTAGTCTTCTAACAACGGTCACATTTTTAAAACCCTATTCCAATTTGTTCCATGCATCGTCAAGCAACAAGATATAAAAAATCATCTCTGAGATCGTCCTGAAACATCTAAACAACAGCCTACACTAGTGCCACAAACAAAATTCACCCTCAAGTATCAAGACTGTTCGGTCGGAGTAGAGTCGAGCGAGATTTCAGCGTGAAAGCCTTCCGAGTGTATTAAGTTATTGAACGGCAAACCACACCCCACTGTAACGGTACACAGGTGGCCTCCCCCCTCCCCCTACCACACAGCCCACCCCCAGCGCTGGGGAGGACTAGCCCACGCACATTACGTATTGTCATCGTGTCGCCTTTTTATCTACCACTATTAATATTATTCCGATTTTTTTTCTGTTTTGTTTTCGAATCTTTTATCACGCTTGTTATTTTTGCGGCGTGTACAGAAGTTGTTCGAGTGCCCACTTATGAGACATGACACGAGACATTGGCAGCTATTGAATTTTAATGTTGACATCATGATCAAAATAGACACAACATTTGACAGCTGACTGTTTTTTTACTCGGTCTATACAAATAAAATCTACAATAGGCAAAAAAGTGGTTAATTTTAGCAACACAACATGAGTAACGGATTTGTTAATAACATTCTATACCTATTTAATGTTATGTTACTATGGTTTGCCTACGCTACGGTGAAACGCTACGAACATTGGTAGCGCCGACAATTCGTAGCTATAACTACCTACTCGTTTAGAGATCGTAGAGTTCCGTCGGCGACGGGTGCAGCTCGGTTACATTTGGTTATTGTTGAAAAGGAACTAACTAAAGTTCAATTGTGTTTGTTTCAGGAAAAATAATAATCAAAAATGTATCTCTACCTAATTTAATGTTGAAGACATTTTTTTAGGTACCAATTTGATCAAAGACAGCAGACACCCGCTTGTTAAAATTAAACACGAGGTATTAGTTTGTCGGTTTTAAGAGTGCGATTACTTGTAAATCTAATAAATCTTTTTTCATGTCAAATGAAAAGTTTAGAACTCCCCAAAAATTTGAGGAGTCACAAACCGATGATCCAAAAAAGGTTCATCAGACACCTAGGGGCCTCAAAGGGAAGACAATTTAGATATCTCTCCTACCTTGAAAAACTAGACCACTACAAAATGAGTATCCTGGAAGCCCGTAGAGAGCTTCTGGATTTGAGATTCGCGTATAAACTGCTCAATAACAACATTGACTGCCCACAATTATTGCAGAAATTCAATTTCAGAGTGCCCCGTAGACCACCTCGCAATCCTAGTTCCACCTCCTCGTCATACAGTGTTTGGTATTAATTCGCCTATACCCCGCATGTGCAAACTTATCAATGAGTCCAGCGACCTGGCCGACGTCCACGCAGATTCAATGTCAGCGTTTATCACACATGTCAAACGTGGGAAAACTGATGGGTAGCGATTTAAATTTAATAAAATATATATCTAGATATTAAGTACATAGAAATAAGTCATTAAAATATTTAACAGTTGTGATACTAAAATCATTTTGCATGTGGTGTTTACCTGTCATTGATTCTGTCTCCAGTCCTGTGCCCATTACTCTTGCAGGAACACCCATACCAGTCTGTTCCGACTTTCGGTACCTCGGGTCGCTTATCCAAGGAGACGGCGATGTAGACCGGGACATAATACACCGGATCAACTCGGGATGGATGAAATGGCGACAGGTCACCGGAACAACTTGCGACCCACGGATGCCCTTCAAGTTAAAGGAGAAAATATACAAATCCGTGATTAGACCTGTCGTATTATATGGATCGGAATGCTGGGCTATGAGAAACGATTGCATGTAGCGGAGATGAGGATGTTGAGATGGATGTGTGGAGTGACAAGAATGAATAAATTAAGGAAAGAGTTTATAAGGGGAAGTTTGAAAGTGGCGCCTGTTACAGAAAAAATGTAAGGTAATCGTCTATCTTGGTATGGACATGTGACGAGGAGGGATGACACCCGTGTGACTAAGAGAGTGATGAGTATGAATGTTGATGGATGGAGAGGAAGAGGAAGGCCAAAGAAAAGATGGATGGATTGTCTAAGGAATGATATGAAACAAAACGGAGTAAATGATACTGTGACGTCTGATAGGGGAGAATGGAAGAAGAAAACGTGTTGCGCCGACCCCAAATACAATGGGATAAGGGCAGGAAGAAGAAGTTTACCTGTAATTTGTTGTACAGTTAGATTTAAGACACCTAATTGTGTTATATCTGTAACAACTGTTGGTGAACTTAAATAAATAAATAAATGACAGGTGTCGCAAACTGATTTTCTTTGTTTTCCCCTCAATAACTTCTATTTGAACTTCGAATAATATCAAGTGTGTCCCGTTTTCGGAGTTATCCACACGAATGTATTCAGGTCAGTTAGCAGAGCGTCCGGTGTGCCCCACTGGCCAGCGCCACGGCCCGGCCGGGCGGCCGGCAGATGGCAACGGTCACCGATATCTGTGCCTATCTCTTTTTATAATCTGCTTCGTTAATCTGGACGGAAGAAAAACGCTGCATATCAGCTGTTTATTTGATCCTGTGTTATTTTTAAAAACGAGCCTTACAAGAAAAACTTCTACTTGAAATATTTTTAAAACCAATTATGTTGTCATAGAAAAGTTAACTTGTGCCTTTACCGAATTGCCCATACGCCTTTATTTTTTCTGTAATGTTCGCATGACATTTCAGTAGTAGTTTATTTATAAATAGATTTCAAAAAACAAAACAAGTTCAGATGTCCTAAAAGATCTTCAAAAAATTGCCGCTGACAGAATGGCATATTTTTTAACCCTCACTTAAATCAGTTCTGAGCTAGATCGTTGGTTTTCATTTTCA
Source organism: Agrotis exclamationis (assembly GCA_950005045.1). Lineage (NCBI taxonomy): Eukaryota > Metazoa > Arthropoda > Insecta > Lepidoptera > Noctuidae > Agrotis > Agrotis exclamationis. The sequence continues at coordinate 22,866,854 of OX465427.1, read as the reverse complement.
GGCGACTGACTTTCTAAGAGATTCAACATTAAGCCCTTTCTGGTAGAAATATAACATACATTTGGGGTTCTACTCAAATCGTTTTAACTACCCTATAGGTAAATTACAACACATTGACTCCCATTTCTACACCGTCATTAACTATGGGGCAATGTCGCATCCAACAATGGGAAAACCTCTACGGACCCTTCGAAGCGCCAACCGTGACGAAAGGTAATAAATTATTAAGTTTTATATAATTTTAATTTATTTTCTACAAATGGACTCAGAAGTTGCTTTTAAACTTTTTGCAGTCATTTGTCGTAATGACCATTTTTGGTGCTATGCATATTATTTTCTACGATTAAATTGCAAATGGTTCAACTGCCATTGGCCTGAATTACTTACCTTCGTAACCATGGAGTAAATAACCGTATTATAATGAAGAAATATAGTAATAGTAAATACCTAGAATCTTTGAAGTTTGATGACTCGTACCTTGTGTTTTTTAGGTTTATTAATAATTATCAAAAGAAGAACTATGCGTGGAAACAGCTGTCAGACTTAAAACCCACGATTATCCTTCTAAATAGTTATTTAAATTCTTGTCATTTACTTACAATAATCCTGAGTAACCCATCCTAATAATCTGTTCCCACAATGTGACTCCAAAATCACTCTATAAGTTGCTAAAGCTGTGCCATTTCTCTATTTTTTGGATGAATAAGACCATCTTAAATTGGCTAATTAATAGGTGTCCATTTACTATATTATATAACACAAAACAAAAGGAAAGTAACTGTGTAGAATGTAGGTATGTATCGTGCAACACTTTTTAAAAACATAATTTTGTAAAACCTCTTTCCTTCACAATGAAAATAGCAAGAGCAATACGTAATGCCAACATCAGTTAATTCGGCAACAATTTGCATTTTTGTGCCGTCTGCGTCTATTCGGGATCGCGGGATTTCCGCCGTCCCGCAATCCCGCAATCCCGCTTGATTACAACAACGCGCTAATCCGATTACGAAAGAGAATTTATTTAAACTAAGAACTTATTGTGAAGCTCGTTTGGGATTCGACAAATATAAATTGTTTGAAAAGTTGTCAACTAATTATTCTGTTATTATAGTCGTCTAGTGGGCGAAATTACCAAAACTATTTAGTTTTTTCATTTGCAATGATGTTCTATTTTCAAAAAACATAAAGTAACGATATTTTTTATTTCAGCATAACATTTGATATTCAGTGTGTGCCAAACTGTCACAGCCACTTTGGCAACATAATCTATGCATTGCGGTAAAATTCATAAAATGGAATAATCCAATCTAGCTCAAGCAATTGAGTTAATAATTTGAAAAAGAACAATTTTATCGCAAATCTACCAGCAACATTGCTAAAGTGGCCTTTTTAAATCCCCTGATATGCCTACTTCCGAATATTAAATGTAGTCCAATTTATTATAATGTATGTACAATTCAAATAACACCACCTCGCAACTATACGTACATAATTTAACAAAATTTTGTCCTTAATTCACCCTGCACCTATTAAACCAATTTATTGAGTCAGGTCATACATTCGAGCTGGGTCTAAAATGGAGTCCTAATGATACATCTCTTAAATTATTATCTACCTACATGACGAGCAAGATTTATGAAACTCATTAGTTATAAAAACACATCCATTTACTATTTAATATTAGTAATGATGTGTGTTTGTCACATTTGTGTATGTTCCAAATTATCCAGTTAATTATTTCCTTTGAAAATATTACCTATTTTCATAACTTGATTTCTTTAATTAATTCCTTAATTAAATAATAAAAATCAGTATTTTATGAAAAACATTTATAATTTTTACCACCTAATTGTTTTTTTCTTTGAAACTAGCGTAACTCTAGTGTTGAATAATGTCAAACTAGTTTTAGTTTAGTGAAACTAGTGCGAATTTAGTTTTGGTATAGTGAAATTACACAGGTGGTACAGGCTAATTTTGGTGTAGTGAAAACGAATACTTACCAGAGTAATTTTGATGTAGTGAAGACTAGTGCCAAGCTAGTTTTCGTGTAGTGAAGACTTGTACCAAGCTACTCGTAATTTTAGTGTGTTGAAATCTAGTAGGTATTCGGCTAATTTTGATGTAGTGCAAACGAGCTTTAAACTTACTAAATAACTTTCAATATACCTATTGACGACTAGATTACCTATAGATGAGGGTTCGAAGTGAAACTAATCATTTTTAGGGTTCCGTAGTCAACTAGAAACCCTTATAGTTTCGCCATGTCCGTCCGTCCGTCCGTCTGTCCGCAGCTTAGCTCAAAGACACCCAGTACTAGAAAGCTGTAATATACGGATTTGTTGCGCCGAAAAAGTGGTAAAATAAAATCTCGTAAAATATTTTTTAGGGTACCTCCTGTACACGTTAAGTGGGGATTTTTTTTTCTCGCGTACCCCTTAGTGTGGGGTATCATTAAATAGGCCTTTAAAAAATATTGATAGTCTCCATTAACAATTTCTTGATAAAAAGATTCGTTTGTGAAATATTAAGCTGTGCTAATTTTTGCTCGACTCGAGTGTCCCCCCCCCCCTCTACCAGCTAAACGGTTATGTTTGGGGGTGTGAAAAAATTCACAATAGTAGTATATATAACGAAGTTTAAAAGAAAATTATCATGACTAAGTAGGATTTACAAGTTTACGAGTAATAGTCGACCAACTTATAAAACGTACTTGGATAACATATTTTCCTAAACAAAATGTATCGGAGAACATGTTCTTCACCTGCAAATGTAAGTTTGTCAACTTTATTTTTACAGCTATAATAGGTGGGTATGTTTTGGCAGTGGTGGTGGCAGTTTTAAGAGCAGTGCTGGCCCAGTGATATAAGAGCAGTGGTGGCCCAGTGGTATCGGCCTCGACTTACGAGTTGTAGGTCGTGGGTTCGAACCCCGTCAGGCGCATTACTTTGTGTAATTTATTTCAACACCATTGCTCTCAAAACGGTGAAGGAAAACATCGTGAGGAAACCGGCATGTCCTAGAACCAAAAATTCGAAGACATGTGACATCCACCAATCCGCACTGGGCCCGCGTGGTAGATTACGGCCCACTCCCTCTCACAGAGTGGAGGCCTGTGTCCCAGCTGTGGGAACATTTATAGGCTGATGATGATGTTTTGGGGATAGGCAGGTTTTTATTGTCAACTAACTTCAAAAAAAGGAGGAGGTTCTTTAATTCGTCGTAATCTTTTTTTTTAATGTATTTTCCCCGATTTCTTAAAGACGCCTGGACCGATTTTGAAAATTCTTCTTTTGATTGAAAGAGTCCCAACCTTCCAATTGGTCCCATGATCATCAAGTCAGGATCTGATGATGGAATCCTGGAGAAATCGTGGGAACTCTTTAAATTTTAAATCATTCTTGAAGCGATTTGATAACAACTCAATCCCGTCGAGTTTCGGCTCGTTAGAGTCGTCTTTGTTACATAGACATTGATGCTGGATGATGTCCATGGTCTGATGATAGAGTTGGAAGGTAACCATGAGTTCTTTCTTATACAACAACTCAATCTTACTGAGCTTAGGGTCATTTGATTCGTCTTTACATGGGCTTTTGTACTGGATGTTTTCCAGGCTCTTATGATGGAGCTGGAAGGTAGCCATGGGCTCTTTGTAATACAATAACGCAATCCCATCGAGTTTGGGCTCATTTGATTCGTCTTTACATAGACTTTGGTGCTGGATATTATTGTACCTAATAAATGTTAATGTACGTAAATTAAATTAAAATTAAATTCAGCGAATCAGTTTCGTTAGTTCGCATAAGTATTTTGATGGGCAACTACGGAACCCTACACTGTGCGTGGCCCGACACGCACTTTTATTTTTTTGTATAATTTACAAATCAAAATGTAACAAATAGTTATTTATGATACTAGTGCGGTAAGTTGGTTTTTACAAACGAGTAGACGAATGTAAGCCCGAGATGAAATCGAGGGCTTACCATAGTCACGAGTTTGTAAATACCAATTTCCGCACGTGTGTCATACAATGTTTTTCAACACATTTGGGAGAAAACAGTACAATAATGTAATTAAACAAACTTTTTTTAGAAGTTTCTAATATGAAAATGGCGCGCATTTGCAAATGGCGCCACATGCACGTGGTGAAAAATAGAACTACATTTTTCGTCTCATTTACTCTTTAGTATTAAAATGAGACAACGTATTGAGCAAAAGCGCTTCCAAGGAGGTTCGATCAGTCAGGCTGTTTATTCTCATAATGTGAAACTCTTTGGTGGAGTTCTTATTTTTTTTTAATGGAAATTAAAAAAAACCGTAAAGAAAACGCACGGTGCTATACAACGGGGCGTGCGTGAGAGTACCTATTTTACCGCACGTTCCGTTGTATGGTGCGTAATTTTTAACTTTCGAACAATGTATACAGGCTTCGTAAACGCATTTTTCGAGTAAATGTGTTGAAAAACAGATTTATAGTGATCGATAGGTACATACCTACTCAAGATACAACTAAATAGCCATTTATGTTAAAAAAAAAAAAAACAATATAGATACTTAAACTATATTTAAAAAATCATTTAGAACTCAATCAACTCCTACGCAAGTCGTGTTTGAAAACAGAACGATTTATTTTTAACGAGTGATTACGTCATGCCTCGAGCGATATTGGACAGTCGACGTTTGATGTCCAAGGTTCGATGCCCGGACGTGTTACAATGTGTTTTGGTAACTTTAGACGGTAAATGTATCGTTATATTTAAATGGTACAGGAATATCTTGGTGGTAAAGTAACCCTGGCTTGAAGCCAAGTTTGAGGAGTCACCCTTTTGAAAGCAGTTTTATTGGAAGATGTATTTTGCTATAAAGCTTCATATTAGTATCCTGCAATGATAGGCGGCAGAAAGTTCACATACCTATACATTAAATGGTTTCATTTCATCGATTAGTCCTTTATTTCTTTTTCTTTAACACAAGACAGATTTTAAAAATAAGCTTAATGATAGCAAAAATAAAACTCATGTCCTTAAATCTGATGGTTTTAACATAAAACACTGTCTGCTATCATTTCATCAAAGCTTCTAGTGTTTGGAGTCATTCCTATATTCCGTCGAGCTGGATATAACGGAATTTAACGTAACAATATTCTTAATGTCGCACCAGAGTAATTCTTCTTAGCGTGTCGATGGCAAAATAATGATTTTATATATTTTGTTTGGCCCAAAATTCAGCTACTCGAATCCCAGAGTAATGTCAGTGTGTCGCATAGGCGTACTTTCGAACTATATGTATAAGTGAGTCGCTGTACAATTTTGTCGCACAAGCGTCAATAGGTGCGTCCACACAGAGCGCGCAGCCTCGCGAGTCATTTGCAGCGCGAGGAAACTGACAAGCGAGGCTGCTCACTCTGTGTGGACGCTCTATTGTTTTTCGACCGACGAAGCACGAAACAATACACACGAGCAAAACAAAAGCCGACCCTGGATGGCTCGGGCGCTCGGTCGCTCGACCGCAGCAGCGCTGTCACTTGCCTCGCCCGAGACACGTCCACACCAACTGAGCTGCTTCGCGCGGAAAATGCCTCGCGAGGCTGCGCGCTCTGTGGGGACGGGACGCACCTAATCACACATCCTTTTGTCGAACTCATGTAGTTCTCTCTCCGATCTCTACGTCATGTAATGTATGTACCTATTAAAACTCAATAAAAATGTGGAAAGTCAGACCAAGTCAGTCACACACTCACAAATACACCATTTTTCCCAGACCCTCATGCTAAAATTTATATCTTTTCCGTCTTATGTTCTTCATGCAGACCAGCTTATATTCTCAACAAAGCATCAGCTACTCTTATTACGCGAGAGAATGTATATCTTACTTGGTAAGAGGGTGTGGGAGGGTTGTTGATCGTAATCCTTGTAAATGGAGGTCTGAAGCGCCCCTTGATTGAAAAGTTTCGCACTCAAAATTTTAGAAATAAGTAGGTACTTAGCTGTTTTGGGTATACCTACCTTACCTATGTATGGTTATAAGGTAGCTATTATGCCTGTTGGGGACGCGGGACTAACGAGTAATCGTGTCCCCGGAATGTAAAGGGCTATTGAAAGACAACGTGGATTTTAGTCAGTATAAGTCTGACAGTGTGGGTGGGAGGACTCATTCGACGATTTTAACACGTAGCAAAAAAAAGGGAGGTACCTATTATGTTTTAGAAACAGAATAGATTTTTTTGTAGAACATAGGTATTACTATAGGTAGGTGTTGAGTAAAAATATTTGAGCGCTATGTTTTGCCGTGTAGACGTACAAATATTTATAAGCCATTTAAAACTAAACAAAACGATAGAAACACAAAGAAACTAAACTAAACTGAAAGTAAAATTAAATATTTATAAGGAGAAAAAAAATACTATTTTAAAAACTTAAAAATATGGTTTAATTATTTGTAATCAAATCAAATTCATCTGAACTTCACATAAATCCTAACCTTTACGTTTCTTAGATCTCTTTAAGAACGTACTGAAAACCTTTTTATTATTCCTATCAAATAAATTTATGTGTGGACTACACAATGTAGGCATACCTTTTATATAAAACTAGTCTATCAAATCAATTTCATCTCTTTCACAAAAATATTCATTTGTAAAGTGCAGGTAGAGCCATAGAGCTGTGTATAGAGTAAAGGTATAGAGTAGAGAGGCAAAAGTATAGAGGTAGAGAGCAGAGGTGTTGAGCCAGTGATAAATCATAGTAATGGACGACTGTACAATCACAAGATGTGTCCCGTATGGTGACCACACGATTGAGGTACGTTTTAAGGATAATACCTACGTTTTTTTTATGTTGTATACAGGATACAAACTTACTAGGACTGACTATTCGTTCAAAACTATGTCATATCCAAAATATTGGATTATTTCATTAGTGTATGATTTTTTTCCCCATTTTGGTTACATTTTTACAATGATTTAGGTACTGTTAGTAAAGCAAAATTTAAAAAAAAGATCTCGTTATAAACAAATGTCACACATTTGCAATAGGATATCTAAAAGAAAGCAATACTTTCTTAAAATAAGCACCAAAAACACTTATGGTTACTACTTAGTTTTTGGGTTTTCTTGGTTGATTGCATATACTCGTATATATATCTAGGTCAAATTTTCTCTTTGTCGTTTGTAACAAAACTCACTCACTGTCCGAATCTCTGAATTTTGTAAATGGTTCTTAGTAACTCCCCTTCCAAAACACCCACTAATATAAAGACGCGATTTCTGAAATATCGTCTTCTTTTTGAAAATTTGTCAATCTACTATTACTAGAAACACGACATGACGGATTGACGACTGCCCAAAACTGGGGTGATTGACGCATAGCGCGCTTTGAGGGTGGCATAAATTATGTGCAACAGTTTACGGCAATATGCTGATATAACTTTTCGTTAAACCACAATTAAAAGCGTAGCTGATGACGTCATAGCAAACATAATATAGTAATAATTAAACCACAAAAAAACCGACTCAGTCTCCAATATCCTCAAATTCATGGTCAACATACTTTCAGACCACACCCCCTGAAGATTTTATATGATCCAAACAAAGGCAGCGCTGAAAGGGGCCCGCGCTGGTATCGATCTAAACCCCCTACCCCCCTCACCCCCTCCCCGGTGTACCGGGAGCCGGTAGCTCGATACCAATACCACGGTGATACGATGTACTTAACGGGGCACCTCTAGTAGCGATATCGATGGATACATGTCTGTAGGTGACCCTGGTTTTATAAGAGTCGATATTACGAGTAGTGAGTTGGTGTTTTATGTGAGTACCTATTTGGTTTATTAGTATTTCGGTTATTTAAGTCCAACGTCACGCCTGTAGTTCCCTAAAGGGTTTGGCAGAGTTAGTACGTCCACATAGCGAGCCTATTGCTCAATATTTTACCAAATACATTCCGCTGACGGTTTTATATTTATCTATTTAATAACTCGGAAATATTTTTATGTGTGTAGTGGGACGTCAAAGGCTAACAAAAAAAATGTAGTACGATTTAAACTAGGTAACCTCTGGTATTAGAAAATCTTCAAATCCCAGCTAAACTATAGAGCATAATTATGGGAAGGAAACAAGCTGTAAATAAATGTCTCACAAACTTAACCCTTCAAATTCTACTTCCCGAAATAAATCCCGAACAATACACTATTCCATAATCAAATAAAAGAAGAATGGCCGCCAAAGATATTTCCCAAAGCAATCATCATCGACAGACAAGAGCCAAAGACACATTCTCCATCTCCACAATGCGCTATTGGAAAAGTAATGCGTCTAAAATCCCACGTCGCAATGAAGAGTTCAATCATCTAACAGAGAACTGTTGCAACGAAATAATAAAATATACAAGAGCTACCTCCACGAATACAATATGCTATTTTGCATTTGTAAATTTGAAAGTAAAATGTTTCTGAGCTACTGTCTCGCAACATAGTTGACTTACTTTTCTTCTTACAAACTCAACTCCACTCTAAAATCACCCTTATTCTTTGACAGTTAACCGTGTGAATGCTACTGGCGGGTAATATCGACCCGCAAGAGTAATTTTGTTCAACAGACAATACATAATACGTCATGAAGCGCTGTTTACGGTCGCGAGGTATCGCTAGCGGTTTGACACATCGCTTAGCGCGAATGATTTGTGAAGGGTTAAAATCCTTGGATGTGAGTGATCACTCTGTGTGGTGGACCTAGAGGTAGTAGCACTGTATACTAGAAATTCTAGAAAATAAAACATTGAAAATACAAATTGAATAGAAACACGTTGTTTCTTTGATGATCATCACGTAAATATGATGGAATTTTCCAAATTTATTGATTAGACCTACCTAAAAAAAAAACAGTTACGTAGTGTTTTGAGTCATCTCATTAACTTTTTATTTATGTCTAGGTCTATTTTATATTAACATAATCAAACGATAAAACTGACTACAATAAGCAAATTAAATGCACAAAAATTGCAACGTTAAAAATAACATCGTCATAAATTGACTCCTACACAGATCAATGTCGGCGTGCATTTTCCGCGTCAACGTACCTAACCCTCTCCTACCCCTATAATCCGCGAAATAGCCTCACCGCATCACCGCATAACAAGAATACCAAAAATGAAACTAGTGTGATCACAGAGGCTAACCCTTGGCCGCGGGTACCGGTTGCATGGTTAGTTAGGCAGACGCAGGGTTAAGCGTAATGGCACATAAAATCACCCGGAGTGCAGATAAATGCGATGCAATGACGACATCAAAGATGAATTTATGAGTTGTAATAGAGTTTTTGATGAGTTTTCATACGGAAGATATGAATATAGGCAGATATGTTTGATTGTTTGTGTACACTTGAAATAGCGGTTTGTTTCTCCATTAATATTGTAAATTGCTGTCGTAATTCAGTGTTCTCGAACTAACATTTAGTGTTAAAGAAAATTGAATAATTTTCATCCGAATTAAGAACTGACAGAAAAAAATTAAAGGGAATCGTCTGCCTTGGTATGGATATGTGATGAGAAGTCTCATGTGACTAAGAGAGTGATGAGTATGAATGTTGATGGATGGAAAGGAAGAGATAGGCCAAAGAAAAGATGGATGGATTATCTAAGGAATGATATGAACGAAAAAGGAGTAATTGATACTGTGACGTCTGATAGGCTCCCCTATCAGACGTGTCGCAATGGAAGAAAACATGTTGCGCCGACCACAAGTAAAATGGGATAAGGGCAGGAAGATGATGATGGTAAAATCATGAAATGAGTCCTCCCAGCCTGGGTGGAGTCTCTTACTTGCAAAATCCACGGTGTTCCTTCAATAGCCCTTTACGTTTCAGGGTCATGGTTTCCCGTTTGGACAGTTCGACCACCCAGGCAGGCTTTGGTCCTCTGAGCCCCATCAGGCTTCAGGGATTGATCTTATCTTATGGAATAACATGACCTCAACATCCTCGCAAATCGAACCTCCCAAATGACCCCTCTAGAACCCTTCAAGTAAAGTCCAATAGACGTCACAGAGAGGATATTTATTAGCATGACAATGTAAAGCAAGCCTCGCGAATAGAATACGTCAGTATTACCGACTGGTGCCGACTATTGCCGACTGCCGGAACACCCACAAAGGGACATTCGGCCGATGGCGACCAGCCTTCCGTCGTTACGCACTGTTTTGTTATCGGCTAGGTTGTGGCCTAAGGGAGCTGATGAAGCGGATGGAAGATGGGTAAAAGACAGCAATGAGTATGGAAATAAGACAAAATTAATACAGTAGAAATATTCACGAGCAGAAATTGTAGATGCGGGTGTCACTTCAAGTACGTGTAATTTTCCCACGTTTGTCGTTTGTCGTTCCGGTTGGACTTTTGCAACTCAATTTTGAGGCACTTCCCGATAAGCTAGCATGCTGAAATTTTGTACACGCTTTGAGTTCTGATGACAATACATGACTAGCTAAGAAACGTCATAACAAATCCAATATGGCGGCCTCCCCAAGATGGCGGACTGGCTGTTTGAACCCCACCCCCATGATATGGGTATCAAATGAAAGGGTTTGCTGTCAGGAATACGAAAAAAATAGTCACGGGACATAAATCCAATATGGCGGACGTCCAAGATGGCAGACAGGCTATTTGAAATGCACCCCTGTGATATGGATATCAAATGAAAGGGTTTGCTATCAGAAGTACGAAAAAAATAGTCACGTGACTTAAATCCAATATGGCGGACGTCCAAGATGGTAGACTGGCTGTTTGGAATCCACCCCCGTGATATGGGTATCAAATGAAAGGGTTTGCTGTCAGGAATACGAAAAAAATAGTCATGTGGCTTATGCTAGGCTAGGCTATTAATCCAATATGGCGGACGTCCAAGATGGCGGACAGGCTTTGAGGCGATAAGCTAGCAGGCTGAAATTTTCAGGGTAGCTTCAAACCCGATGAACAATGATAAAAATAATAAAATAATTAATAGATTTAAAAAATCTAAAAACCCACGTTTTTAAATGTCCTAAAAAGAAGAAAATAACCCTACGGGGCTGAGAGAGGGGCCACTCAAAACGTGGGGGCGTATCTTTGCAAGTTACACCTACGATCTCACGTGATGTAAATATATCCCATAAATAATCCCTTAAATAATATACGCCCCCACGTTTTGTGTGGCCCCTCTCTCAGCCCCGTAGGGTTATTTTCTTCTTTTTAGGACATTTAAAAACGTGGGTTTTTAGATTTTTTTAAAGAGTTCTGAATTATAATTTTTTAAAGTAACACTACCGTAGATTTTGAGTAAAACTGCTACATATTATTATAACGTGATCAATTATGTATCTTTATTTTAGTTGGTAAAATTACCTATATAAAATGAGTTCTACCGCCTTGGGTGAAACGGGAGAGACTGTCAGACTCGTACTGACTAGAAACCATCGTGTTCCTTTAATAGCCCTTTACGTTCCAGGATCACAGTTTCCCGTTTGGACAGTTCCGCGACCTCGGTGTATATCTCTTTTGCATCATTTGACCAGGTATCTAAGTGGCTTCTTTGCAAAGAATAAAAATATGACCAATACTCGTACGCCATCTTTGCTCAATAATGTGCAAACGGTTACATTCTTGAAGTACTAGTTTCTTTAACAACTTTAACTATGTTTTTATTTACCACCCATTGATATAAATAATCAATGTTACCACCTTGCCTTTTAGATCGCTTCCTCTTACGTTTCAGAGCACAGCTCAACCCCATACATTCCGCAAGCGTCCTTTGTTCAAGCTGCAGTTTAGCGAAAGCAATTTCGTGTTTTATGCGCAACCAGCAGATACAACGCGACGACATACGAGATGTGAATACTTGCACAACATTGAGCTAGAAAACTAGAAGGGATGGGTTTTTAGATAAGAAGAGTTTGGGTATACAGATTTAATAATTATACTTATTAAGTTCATCTGCATCAACAAACTCATCCCATCCCATCGAACGCAATATTATGTTGGATACTGTTCAGACTACATCTGGAGTCATTTATTATACGGACCTTGTGGAAACACGAACAAACTTCCGTACGTTCAAGCGTTTTTGCCATACCTATTATTGGAATCAAATATAGCAGCTCACAATTTAGGACCCATTAATATTAGTAGTCATTTTTACCCGTGGTGCAAGGTAACTGGGCTTCTCCCTTTGTGCCTATTGGCCTTGCTTTGTTCTGTCTCCTGCTTGCATGGAGGGAAGTGGAAACATATTTTTCCTACTCCTCCACTATTCTTTTCTGATTAATTTCGTGCAGGATCCAAGACAGGTAAATTTATTCTCCGGGACACGTCGAGCTTCATTGTCTCGGCGCTTTTCTGGTTGCCACTGTTGATTCTGGCTCTCAGGAGTTGCAGTGGTTTGGGAATAGTGTGGTGGGTTTGCCCCAAATAAAAAAAAACTCATCCCATCGCAGTGCTATGCACTAATAGGTCTCTCCCAAGCTTCGCCACATCACTCTGTCATAGTCCATCTACAACATTATTTTTTTGTTTATGCGAAACCCGATACACCTGTCTAATATTTTTGTGTAGAGAATCTATGTACAAAATTTTAAAACCGTATCATAAAAAATCACAAAGTTATAAGCTTGTATATTACCTGATTGTCCGTTCAAAAACATGCTCGTTTCGCGGTACACCCGCGTAAACCGCGTCTCCTGTGTTACACACTCGTGCTCGTGATAATAGTTTGGCAATAGGTACCTAACCGTACGGTGATTGTATTGTAATTGACTGGTAATAAAATTTAATTAAAATATTTTTGATAAAAATATAACATGGTGTAAAAATGATTGGAATCAAATCAGTTAATGATTCTGAACAAACTATATTCAGGTTTCGCATATTATACTAAAAATAATGTTGTATATGCCAGGGGGCTTCGATGAGGTCTTAAAGCGAGAGTAGTTCCCCACCAACACCCAAAATACCATTGTATATTTGTCGGCATCAGCTACATACTCTATAACATTAGCAATCCAACCTGGCTTCATCATCATCACCAACTGAAAGAAGTCCAATCTTCAACAATGGCCTCCCTCAAGTACAATTTGAGGAAACATAGTCCGCGTTACTCTCAGATGATGCAGCTTCTATAAGTAGATAAAAAAAAATGTTTTTATTTATGAGGTTGGGATTTACAATTCAGTATCTAGCTCATCCCAATCGCTCATCATCAAACATGAATTGAGGTTCTTCAACCATTTTTTAACGAAAAAAGTGCAATAGTGGCAATTGCTTCAAAGCATCATTTTCTACAAAAGGATCCCAGAGGCAAGACATCGCTTTGACGATGTCACACTAGCTGCAATATAATCATGATAACGATGCAACCTTGTAGCTTCTTTGTTGCCAAACTGGTAGACCGGCCAAATGAAAAGAATCAGCAACTTCACTAATCAATGTTCCTGATTTGTATGGCAGTTCCCCACTAATGATCCATATTTATGCGATCAGCCGTCGCCACACAAAGGGTGATTTACCTGCGCCCGCGCCGCCGCACCTATTAGAGAAGCGTCGTCGTATATCAGCGCGTGATTAGTTTATGTGACGCGTGAGCCGGTGCGCAAGAGTTGCGGTTTGTGCTTATTACGTGTTCGAAAAACCCTTTTTTGAAGTATTGAAGTGATGGAAGATTGGGTCGAAGTGTCTTCTGGGTTCAGTTGAGAGATTAATTTGACTGGAATGGCGAAAACCTTTGGGTTCTTTATAGTACCTGCACATGAGATAACTCACGTCATACCATGGTAAAAAAAATGTATTGAGCAGAAAGCGTGAAATATAGGTTTGCGACTTACAGATGGCGCGATCATAGACACTGTAATTTTTTTCATCACCACTGCTCTGAAAAGGGTAAAGGAAAACATCGTGAGGAAACCACCATCAACCACTGTAAGTGGTTTGTAAAACCCGCACTGAGCCAAGTTAGAAAGAGAAGAGGCTTGTGTATTGTGTATCAACCCCCAACAGGTCGTTAAATGGTAGGCTGATTTCGCTTATTTACTAATTAAGCCTATTGTTCTTACTCATCTAAAGTAGTATCAAAAGATTCTAAATATTTCTCGAGCTAACGTTCGACGACGTTCGGTCGACGGTGAAGCACATTTGCCTAGAAGTAACCTATTCACTCAAAGACTTCTTAGCTGTGCGCGTTTCAGCATTTGCGAAGATCGAGGCTAGACCTCATCAACCATGGCATCAATGTCCATCTTCCCCACTTGCTCACTGCTATGACACGTAATAAGTCTCCTGTTATGTTTTGGCACAAAGATAACATTCAGTTGTTCATGAATCACCCGCTAACTCTGCGGTGGCGATCAGACCTGCGGTCACTCTCGCGACACTCCCCGGGTTATTGCCACTTGGAGTTGCTGGAATTATTATCCGTTTCAAAGAAGTATTGTAAATTTTGTGAATTATGTGGATCTGTCTGTACCTATATTAGTCGTTACTCTCTTTTCTTATAATCTCTAAAGATGTCATATCAGTAGACCATATTTTTTCAAAAATGTTCGCGTTTGAACACCATCACGCCCCTGATAGTAAGCCATGATGTGAAGCACGCTTGCCTGTCCCCAAGGTTATAGCTATCAGGAATTACAGGCTCTGGCAAGGAATTCCACTCCTAAGCTGTACGTACAATATAGTACATTGTTATCCAAGGCGTGAAAGTTACTTATTTACGTCCCGAGACGGGGTTTGGCGCCCGTAACATAGTGAGGGCGCTAATAGTTCGAGGGACTAAATAAGTAATTTACCCGAGGTAAACACTGTGCTTTTCATTACGAATACGAGGAAAGAAAGTAAATTAAGGCGCGGACTGACTACGATTTTAATCGCTTATGACCGCGTAAACTATTGTGAAAATTGAAAAAATGACATTTGTGTCGAAATGTGACGTAAGCTGCGAATGGGCATTTATTTTACTGCTTTTCTTTTTGTGCCACAACTTCCCAATTTTTATTGGGAATATCAAACTCTTATTTATTATTCTGTTCGGTTTAAATTCTTCTTTATACCCTTCTCTGTTCACTATTTTTCGCATTGCTTATTTTTATTACATTACGTCATACTCGACGTTCTAAGAAACCAATTTTTGGGAATATTGAGATAACACCGCGCCTTAACAACATAAATTTTAGCTAAAGAAAAAATGAGTGTACATCGGACTGTCACTTTGCCGCTTGTTTTTTTTTAATTTTTGTGCTGTGGTCGTCCAGCTATGCAGCCAGGATTTTTCATGTTCATTATTTAATAAAAAATGGCAAAGATTTTGTCAAAATCTGTGATATTTTAGAGAAATAGTTGAAACTAAATATATTTTAAAGTCATTATTTATGTTCTTAATACTTAACTTTATTTTATTTTAATTTTAAATTGCTCTGTAATTTCGTGGCTGTATAAAAATTTTGAACATGGTTCAATAGAAATGTCAAAATAGAACTAGTTTTTTTTTCTTAAATTTGGCAGCTGTCAGTTGAAAGCGATTTTCCCTAGGGCGGCAATGAATAACTTTCAAACGGCTAATCAGACGTGTAATGACCTACTTTCAGAGTATGAGTAATGAAAAAAGTATTGGCAAAACTCTTTGTACGTGAGGGAGGGACGTCCACCGTGTAACGATGGCGCATTGCCTTACGTCTTGTAGTCCGAAGATGGAAATCGAAAATGTAAGAATGTCCGTGAACGGGTGTTGTCAGTTGAGACTGGTCATCTCTTAGCCTGTGCGGTTTATTTTAATTATTGATCATTTTGTTTCTCAATTGTCTTTATTTTTAAATTTTACTACGGACACTTTTAACATGCTAAATTGTTCTCACCATAATCCATCTCAAAATGAATGAAAGTTTCTGTAATAATTTTGGCCATCTAAAAAGTCATGTCCATGGAGTTTCTTGCCCGTTCTTTTCCATAGAGATCTACTCCTTGGAATGAGCACCTACAGTACTTTCACAGTTATTACATCTTGTGACTGGGATTGTAGCACCATAATTTTGTAGTACTTAATTATATTTTTTGTCTTTGGGAACTCAAGAAACTGACCAACTTAAAATAAATATTTTAATTTTGAAACGAACAAGATTGTTCGAATACTACTAATAGTCGACCCCGTTCAGTCTGTTGTACGTGTTTGCATGAATTTTAGAAGGAATCGAATTCGGGTAAATGACCCGAGTACCCACAATTGCGCCATAAAGATGTCTACCACTACATTTACCGTTTTATTTTACATATCAGCCATGTAAACGTTAGAACAGTAATTACATGTAGTATTCTTACGGGTGATCGCATTAGCTAAGTGCATTAGCATGCGAAAAATAAACCAACGCACATGCTGGCTGCCGCTCGCTCGGTTAATCCCGGGAACGTGTGCGCACTGTTTCGTACGGTACGATACGGGAAAAGCTTGTGAGAGCTTCTGTAAAACTCCATAAACGAAAATGATAATTATCTTGAATATTTATAGTGTCAATAACAAGGATAATAAGTAAAGTATCTGAAAGATATTAATTTATTAATTAAGAGTCAAACTGCTGCAGGGACTTTTGTAATTGTGACTTTTACACTTCGACTGGTATTATAACTTGTCATCATTTTTAATTCCTCGTTTATGTAGTGGTCTAGTGATCGCAAACGTTACAGCTTAGTATAAGGTCCTGATTTAGAGTCTCAGATCGGGCAGTGTCAATTCGTATTTTTTTTAGTAGCAACCCAGAATCTGTAATTGTGCCCAAAATATGGCAGGCAATAGTAAACCCGCCCTGTGTTACTGTAACTGTGGCAATGTGGACTGTTCTATGTATAAGTACATAAATCTCTGCATGTTCGTTGATTATAGGCATAACGTTATGTTGGTTGTTGAAGATCATGGTGACAGTACCAGTATCATGATCATATCAGCCATAAGACGTCCACTGCTGAACTAGGCCTCCGCCATAGACTTCCAAAAGGACCAATTGAAAGCTTGCATCTAGCGTGATCCTGTGGTCTTGAATCCAGCGTGATCCTGCGGTCTATTATCTTATCGTCTTTTATCGTTATTTGGCTGTTGAAGATCATGGTGACGCTACCGTAACGCATAAAACAACGCACACGCACCCTCCGTAACAATTTTCCGCGCAGATCCTCCCCGTTCGCATTACCATTCAATAAGCCATAATGCGTTGTAACAACACCGCAGAGGATTTGAACATAACATCAACAGCGCTGAATTAACTCTTATGGCGGTATATCTTGATGAAGATGGTTTATTTGAATATTTTGTGGAGGAGTTGGTTGAAACAGATGGTTGATGTCCTAAGAATAGGTGGGACGGTTGTAATCCTACTTCCTACAATTAACGTGAAAGTTTGTTTGGATAGAGGGATGTTTGTTACTCTTTCACGCAAAAACTACTAAACGGATTTGGATGAAATTTGGTACACAGATAGTTTATAAACTGGAATAACATATAGGATAGTTATTTAGCTAGAATTTTTATTCCAGTGGGATAATTATGGGATATTATATTATGTATTTAGCTCAATCTATGTGGGTCTTTAACCTTTAAGCCCGTATAAAACACATGCCAAAAGTAAGCTTGCATGCCATTAAGCTAAATTACTTCTGAATGATACAATGAGATGCTAATGGCTACTTGCATACTTTTATGCAAGTTACTGTCATGTGTATTATTGTGTGTTGCAGGCGTTATGCATGATATATTTGCATCACCAACATTGTCCTGTGGTTATCCGAAATTATCTGGAGACGGATCAGCATGTTTTCTTCTTTTGTTTTTGTCTATTATTTGACATAAACTTCGTCACTATTAGCACGCACCAGAAAGCTTAGGAAAGCAGCAATAAATTTTAGTAACAGAACTTATAGTAAGCAGTTCGGTAGTTCTATGTACTTTTTTAATAAAACATACATTTTTTATCTTGTCTAATGTCTCAGTAGCAGCAGTCTCAATCTTAACAGCAATGCAGCGGTGTAAAGACTCATTTTTACTTCAATTGATTTTGTCTTTATTATTTAGCCATTGGTATTACCATGTAAAATACTGATATTCAGCTGTATTTGGTTTGACTGGAAGCCGACCCCAATATAGTTGGGAAAAGGCTAGGCAGATGAGGCAGATGATTTAGCCATTGGTGGCTTGGTACTGCGATGCTATCTGACTGAAACTAACCGAGGGTTATCTTGAAAGTTAATTTAATCCCAATAGATTTTAAAAAGTATGAAAGATGACGACGATCTAATTTTATAACAATAATAGAGGCAGCATTCACATTCACACCATCGATTCTTGATATGTATGTATAATATTATGCTCAAAGCTAGCTACTAACTCAACAATATAATATGGTAGGCCCACAGTCCCCAACGCCGCTGTCAGCTGTCAGTCATACCAGTAAGCGGATTTGTACTCCACCTCCTAGTGTGGTACAAGTTAAAAGAGTCTAGCGGGTTGGAGCAGCGATTTAAGTGCAAGTTCATAAATGAATAGACAACTATTTTTATAAGCTTTCATCGAATGGAAACACAAAGACATTGATAATATAATTTATTTTTATAATAATCTCAGGGCATTTTCTTCCTTTATGGTATTTCGGTGGCAAGATGTTGCTAAGATATCCACGTATTACATTATGCAGGGTAAAAGAAAGGCCAAAATGTCGGTACAAGTTATTATTCACTGAGAATAGCTGCTGAGAAATCTGCCTGTAATGTTCAAACTGAAATAAATGCTTTGAGTTTGAAGGCCTTGCAACCTAATTTTTGAATGTTGATGAAGGAATAGGTTGATATAGAGCCATTTCCCATCATTTTCAATTTGTGAATTCTTCATATTATAAGTTCTCACAGTCTATCTGACTTGATTCAATCGCTTTTCCATCACAATCCGCTTACAGCTTCACGCTACCGCTTGTAACTTACACCCCACCATAAACATATCACAGTAGTAGTTCGTCGTTACGTTTTGCAGACTTTCTTTGTATGTGGAGCACACAATTACTTTCGCTGTCGCACTGCAACTGACAATTTTCTGGTGATGTCACTGTGTAATTGCTGTGGCAACACTAAAATAATAGAGCGAAGTGAAAAGTTTTGTGTTCTTTTGCACTTTTTCGTTAAATTGTGTTTCACCGTACCGATGGAGAACAAAATGATTAGGTATGTTATTTTAGTGATACACATAAAATATTTAATATTTTGTTGGTATTTTGATCCCGTTTTGATATACTATGGTTTTATTAAACAGGTTTTTTGAGTAGTTTACCTTGCTGCTAGACTTTTATGCATCAGTACAAACGATGGCATAATCATCATAGGCCTAACATACATACATACATACATAAACTCACGCCTTCTTCCCATGTGTTCCTTCTTCTCTGCTATACGATCCTTACATACTGGGCAAGAGGCCTCCCTTTACACACTGCTCTCTCCGGTACAATGTCTGACCATGTTTGCCCCGAAACAAAAGAACACTTATTATTTTTATAAAAAATGTAAATCCCAAACTTTTGCTCTATGGGTCCGTTGGCTTAGCGAGTTTGAAATGAATATGCCCAGCATTACCCAGTAGCTAAATAATGTAAGTAGAGGGTATTGTTAACCATGGAATCACTAATCTCTACAACTTTTTACAAATTAATAAAGATATTGTACTGTACCTATATCAAAACGAGGGTGTTAAGCACATACCCTATTAAACTACACCATCTAAATAAAACGTTAATTCTGAAGCAATAAAATTGATTTTTAAACATCCAAACTGACCAAGAAACGAACAGATTTTATATGTTATAGGAATTTAAACTTAATTCCTTGGCAATAACAGCTAACTCAGTACACCATCAACGCTATTAAAACAAACTTAAACTAACACACACGATATTAAATGTATCACCTTTATTACGGCACATTATGGGTCAAAATTCATCAAATCATAAAGAAAGTAGGGGCATAAGTGATTTTTCCCTAGAATTAAAACACGGGGTGCGAGCTAATCGGTTGTGCGAGCTTTACTAAGCTCATCGGGTTACTAAAATAATGTTTATGTTTACTCTAAGCTCATATTTGCCATAGGGTCGCCATTAAAACCATAAACCCATACGATTCACATACGACCCCATGGAAACTTCCCCTTGCAGCTCGACGCAAATCCATTTTGGGTAAACTTCAGTAATAGATTCTGTTAAATTAAAACAGACTTAAAATAAAGCATAATGATAAAATGTGGAAATAACAATTTACAAGAAATTGTCTATCTTCTCGATCGTCGATCTTTCACAGACAATTTTATACATTTTTCAGAGGCTTCATAAATTGTTAATGAGTTTTTACGGATTTTGGTCATTGAAAAAAGCATTGTAAAATATTGGAATTTCGATAATTACCCCGAATTTTTGAATTTATTACTGCCGAGTTTGTCAAAAACATCATCAAATAAAATGTTAGAACACACTGATTTCCTTAAAATTTACAACGAAAGCTTCTTCGTCACACCCACGAAGAAAAAAAAACCACACAACAGCTTCTTAAACCTCTCTTCTCAGTATCCTTTATGCTAAAATGCGTTTATCAACAATGCTCATACGCGGATAAACTTAAATGCGGATAATCCGGTGAAATGTGTCAAACATCGCAGGTATCTGTGACAATAACAATGCGGCGGAGTGTTCGCCACGCATTTGTAGGATTCGTTGAGATGTTTAGACGACTTCGTTACGCGTTGAAGCGTGATGGTGGTAGATAAAATATATAAGACAAAGATGTGTGAAAGAGATGATAATGAACCATTTTCATAAAGATTTGAGGAGAAAATAATGGGGTAGTTTCCAGGGTCAAAATAATTACATTCTATTTAGTCCGTATTTTAGATTATAAAAAAATATTGGACACGTATTTTTTCTTTTTTCGGTTAAACAAAAAATAACAAAGATATAGCCCATTAAAGTTACGTATGACGTCACCCCGCGCGAAAAAATGCCACGCGGCGTGACGTCACACGTAACTTTAATAGGCTATAATCTTTGTCATTTTCAGTCTAATTTACAAATAAAAAATACGTGTCCTTTATTTTTGAATAATCTAAAAGACGGACTAATTACATTTTTAGGGCAACTAGCCTATTATGTTAGTGATGGTTAGGATATTCTTGGATTTTATGGCTGACTCTCTACTACGCACTATTTGGGGTTAGTTGAGATGTTTCAATGTATAATCGTTGTAACGCGATGGCGTAGACCATAAAATACGAAGATAAGAGTGTAGCAGTAAAGAATGTAAAAGTTTGATTTGGTTTTTACCAGAAATACTTAGTTAAAGATGGCTGGGATCATTCTAGATTTTATTTTGGATCTGGTAAAAACCGACAAGGAAAATCATTAATCATCTCGTAGTGGGATTCATAATTACAGTATATATTGAAATCACGAAGTCCAATGCTTAATTGGGATTGGTTCGCTTAGTCTAGTCTAGCTAGATATCAACATACTTTTTTTATCTTGATAAAATCATCAAATGAGTCCTCCCACCGCGGGCAGGGCGGGAGGGACTGTCAGACTCGAACTAACTAAAATCCACGGTGTCCTTCAATAGCCCTTTATGTTCCAGGGTCACGGTAATGAGGTAAGTCGCGCGACCCCGGCAGGCTTTGGCCCTCTAGAGGGGGGCCCCGTCATCATGCTGACACTCTCTGAGGGGCGCGTGGAACACAACGCGCCGTCGACCCGGGCATGGTCCATGGTCGGACAGCGAGTCGCCCATTACACGCCGCCCGCATGCCCGCGCCTACGTTGGCCGGAGATCGTCTGCCGAACATAGGGTAAATACGCCATATGTCGCCCCCCCCCCCCCAAACTTCGGCCGTCTTCATATTTTCAGCTTGCGTTCATTTAAAAAGTAATTAAGTGACAACTTTGCCACTCGAATTACCACCTTAGTTCATACTACATATATGTGTACAAACCGTTACTTTCCGATTACGACACTCACTCTTCTCGCACTGAGCGTCAGCAACGATTCCGCCGACGAAACGTCCAGTTCATATTGAAATTACCTTACTTGCTGTGAATACCCACACTTCGGGGATTGATATTAGAACGGTAAGACATTCCTTTTTTTTGTTTTAAGTTTTATTATCAGTAATTAGTGATTTTTACTATATTTTGAGATAGTTATTTCAATGTTCAACGTATTGTTTTAAAGGAAAAATGGGGGGCCGCCATTAGAATACCAATTTTGAGTTAAAACCGGATTCTCGGCCGTGCGTGGTCGACTTAAAGTAAATGCAGTCTGTTTTCTAAATTCCAATTATACTAATTCCATTGGCTTAATAAGAGAATTTGCAACGCATATTGGCACCGTGCACGACTTTAGCGCCACCTAGCGTTTGCACTATTGACGGCTCTGACCGTTCTAATTGAAATCAGATTTCTTTACAAAACACATGGTTTTGGATTCCATGGCGATCCATCAGCTCTGAATAAAATTAAATAAACATAGGCAAAATGTATTCTATAAGAAAAATGTCAAATACAGGATTAAAATGAGGATTATGATTTATTTACTTTTTTCTCTTCCCGGCAGCTAACCATCTCCTGCATTGCTCATCTTTCCAAGAACCGCTTGGGAATCAATAAAATTTAAATTTACTATTTCTGCTAATATTCTTGCAGTTTACAACACAACAACTGCTGTGACCTATGTTTTTCTGGCGGAATAACGCGATTATAAAAATTACGTACAGATATGTCTGACAAATTGATTCGAAATTGACAGATAACAGAGTTCAATGAACTCTGAGACAGAGCCGTCGTACTCCGACTGCTCCCCATCACCTGCCGTTGAAGAAACTACGATATCTCGTCAGATATTCATTGAAATCAAATGATGTCAAGGGAAATTTTGTTCAAAATTAAATGTTTGTAATGATTAACGTATTTATTTGGGTAAGGATTAATATTATGTTCATAAAAATACCGTCGCAAGTAATGTATTATTTTAAAACCAATTTGATTTCCATAAAAAAGGTTATAGTGAGTTAACCTTAAAAGATAGATATATGCTGTCGCGGACTTTATTTTAGAACGTTTCATGAGGAAAAATTCCGTCATACATAATTTTTGCGTAATGTAAACCGTTTACGCAGCGCACGCAACGGAAGCTCTCAATAAGAATTTCCCGATTTGACAACATGTTTCATTGCTGCTCTGCTCCTATTGGTCATAGCGTGATGTTATATAGCCTATAGCCTTCCTCGATAAATGGACTATCCAACACAAAAAGAATTATTCAAATCGAACCAGAATTTCCTGAGATTAGCGCGTTTTTAATAGTTGGCATAGGTGAATGTGCTCTTAGACAATCCCACATTAGTTTTACTTTTCGCCACCATGGGCGCTGCAATCGAATAGTACTACCCCCACCTAGTACTTCGCACCCAGCGAATAGGCAAATAAATCTATTTTACGTTTAATCGCCAAATACCGGCCGGAGTGATATTAGATAAATGGCGGGGTCTGAAAGACCCCGCCATCCTCTTCTAACCTAAATTGTCCGAGTCGGGGTGTCAGCAAGTCGACCTACTTCTGGGGGTTTAAAAAAAATAACCACGAAGAGGATGGCGGGTTCTTTCAGACCCCGTCATCCTCTTCTAACCTAAATTGTCCGCGGCTAAACCTAGTTCTAACCGAAGATAAGTAGGGTACATCTAGGTTTAACCGCATGTGGTCGGTTATAGCTAGTTTTAGCCGGTTAAAACTGGGTGTAACCGATCTACTGATTATTATGAATAAAAAGAAACCTAAACAAAAAATATAATAATATGACTTTGAATAATAGTGTAAAAGATAGTTATGTTGAGAAAATATAGGAAAACAAATAATAGTATAATAGATGTTTATTGCTACTGACATTATGAAGTCGAATTATTCGGAATTGTGAACATTAGTGACAGAGCAATTAGGAGTTGTGATCATTAGGATTAAAAATGTTAGGAATACAATTTTCGGGTTTCCAATGATCGGAGTTTAAATAGGTGAACTTTGGCGCGCCCGCCAGTCCGATCCCAAAACAGAAAAACCGTAAGGAGGCTGACATTTAGCGTATTTACCCTACTTACCTAACATTAATTTCATCATCGGCCGCTATTATTATGCAGAATAAGTCATCAACGAACTTAGAATTATTCGATTTTATGATCATTATGAAACTTTGCCATTTTCCAGTCTCAATATTCCAGCGCGTGCCTGTTATTTAAAATCACTAAAAGTATGTATAATTATCATATCAGTGGCTTAACCCTCGGATGCGTGGGTGCGGACATTATCCGCGCTAAGCTTGTCTCTGTCCATTATATCCGACAGGCCGACGCCTCTATTGTCCGACCATGTTAATATCAATATTAAACTCGCGGTGTAACACCTGGTCATTGGACATTTATAAACTAAGTTCTGAATACATTGTTGTTTGCTTCAATAATATGTAAAATACTAAGTACTCGTATCTACTATCTACCTAACAAGTTTTTTGTCACTGGTAAGTAAATTTGTCAATGGTAAGTAAACGGGCGCAAGGATATGGGAGAGGCCTTTCCCTAGCAATGGGATAGAACATACTAATAAAAAAAAATAATAAAACTAGCGAATGTGAAACGTTCAGGATAAATTCATTATTAACTTTTGCACTATAATGCTTTCAATTTGACCTGTTCAACAACCAAAGCCGTACTTGCGTTCGAATTAAAAGTTATGAAAAAATTGTTTGAAAATTCATCAATATTACACTACGAATAACAAGTGATTCCACAAAGGTTTTTCACAAAGTTAACTTTTGACAAATAAAACGAAACAATTGCAAGAATATTTCTGAGCACATCGTAAACGTTGTACGAGGCATACAAATCCATACGACAATCGGAAATGACGCTCGTCCGATGCATTGTGGAATAGACAGAAATGTTCATAAAATAACTTGTTCGGATATCTTTCAATACAATATTTTCTTCAACTTTCTTTCTGTTTTGCTTTTGAACATCTTGCATGATTATACCAACTTAAAATGCTTCCTCCTTTTAAATTTTTGACATAGCAACAGATTTTTTTTTTTCTTTTTTAGGGTTCGATTCCCGCACGGAGCAATTATTGTATGATCTACAAGTAGTTATTCCGGGTCTGGGCGTTTGTGTATGTGAGTTTCTATGTTTGTAAACGCACCCACGATACAGGAGAAATTCCTAGTGAGGGACAACGTTTTAAAAAAGAAAGAAAAGATGAAAAATAATGGATTTACGTATTTTTTCTTTTCTTAAATTAATGCATATTTACAAAGATATTTAGGTATAACGTATCAAATTCAAGAGTGCAGGACTGCGGGCTCGTGACATCAGAAGTCAGTGAAGCACTTGCTTGTCATATACGAGTTTTTTCTGTCAAAAACCCTATTTATTATTTTTTATTTATTTAGGGTTTTTGTAGGGTTTTTTAGGTTGGAAAATGATCAAATGAACGGGTATTGTACGAGCTAGGTGGAGTGAAAAGGACTGCCAGACTTAAGTAAATAAAACCACCCTGTTCCATCAATCGTCCTTGATTTCCAGGGCCGCGATCACCTCCCCGTAACCCTGGCAGAGAGATTAAGGGTTAACTTTTATTCTTTCTTAAACACAACTAGTCACCAATAGACTGAAGTAAAACTACGCATTAAATCTGAATGTAATAAATTATATTTTCGTTTTCATCACTCAGCTCAAAGACAGCTTTTCAGGCCATCCATTTCAGGCCTGAAAACCAATCTATGAGACACATAGATTGGTTTTTCTATTGTTAACTTACAGACAGGTATCTAACACAAAATTTATTGATTCAAATAATAACAAATATGGAACAAACGATTGACTTTTCATCAGAGCAATTTTGGATGATTACAGCCCTCTAAATATAATTACAATGTTAATCCGTAACAATACAATAAATGCGAAAATTTGAATGAATGGATAGATGTATGTTAGTTACTCAATTACGTCAAAACGCCTGAACGGATTTAGATGAAATTTAGCTCAGACATAGGCTATAGTTTGCAACACCACAAATAGGAGATCCGTATACGATAGATTATCTCTGTATTACGTTATCGCGGGATAATTTTAGAGATGAATGAAGGCGAAGTCGCTAGCAAAAGCTGGTATTTAATTGCCCTAAAGCATTCTAGTTTTATTTACAAAACAGTAGCCTGTAACATCAGTCTTTGTCTCAACCCAGCAACTAATAGGTAGCTAAGTAACCAGAGTCCCTGTACCGGCTCGAACCAGTATGATCCGGTAATAGCGGGTAATTGACCGGAATAACCACATTAAACCGTAACCAGACACACGCCTTGTTTAGCTAACCATCGGCATCGATTTACAATCACCAATCACCATGTGGGTGTATGGTGGAAACAATGGCTTTCAGTAGCATGTTTAATTTGAGTAAATAGGTCATATTTTTTTTTTAACCGACTTCAAAAAGGAGGAGGTCTGTTATCAATTCGACGGTATGTTTTTTTTTTTTTTTTTTGTATATTTGTTACGCGATTACTCCGCCAATTGAAGACCGATTTTTAAAATTCTTTTTTCGTTCGAAAGGAGGTACTTCTGAGGTGGTCCCATAGTCACCAATTTGGGATCTGATGATTGGATCCTGGAGAAATCGAGGGCAACCCTCGAATTTTATAGGCCGACACACCGTTTTTCGCAAATTTCATGACGTAATTTAAGTACTTGGGTATGGTAATCATAATTTCATGTAGCTGAGCTGATGATGGAAGGTACAACTCCTTAATAGTAAGGAGTAGGCATCGACTGATTTAGTTTGAGTTGGCATATCTCTGCAACTACAAGTCCGATTTAAGTAATTCTTTTTTTGTTGTACTAGGTATCATTTAACTTAGGGAATATTGCAAGTTTGGTCAAAATCGGTTCAGTAGTTTTTGAGATAGGGAATTTTATTAGCTTATTGTGTACATGAGCGATGTTATTACCGGTGTTATGGATTACAAAATTCTAGTGCACATGTTGTATTTGACAAGAATTCGGGTTGAATATTTAAACTAAAAAGAGTAAAATAAAAACTTTTTCAAAAAAAATATAACCGCCTTCAAAAACAACCATAATAAACGGTAAAAAAACCTACAAAATAACTTTTCTTTCGGAAGTCGGTGGCAAAAAAAAGACAATGAAATAAAGAAAACAAAGACACCGACTTCCGAAAGAAAAGTTATTTTGTAGGTTTTTTTACCGTTTATTATGGTTGTTTTTGAAGGCGGTTACATTTTTTTTGAAAAAGTTTTTTTCTATGGTCTATGCCTCTATGGTTTATTGGCAATTTTTTTTTTGTTATACCGCGTAGGCCAGCATGTCAACCGGAGAATCTGTCAAATATTACCAATCAAACTATGACAGTTGGTCATAGCTTGATTTGCTGGCGTCTGTACACACCGGGCCAACGAAGGCCAACGAATGGGTCTTGCTGGTCTTCATTGGTTCTGTATGGAAGGCTTACCGAACGCAATCTTCACTGATCAGTTCGGAGTAAAAGTGATGATTCTTAGGTTTTAAATATTTAGTGCGCCATGCAACCTTGATGTTGGAAACAAGACACCTTTCAACCTTATTTCAAATTATTTAAAATCAGGGGTGATTTTTTTTCACTTTGGTTGGCTCTAAGTTTGTATTACAACTTTACTAAAATGTCGCCTAACTCCATAAATCATAATACCTCGACAAAATTCAAACCCTCTCAAAAAACATTAACACCAGTAGCAAAACCGACTCTATAAAATAATAATAGCAACGCGAATCGCATTACAAAAATCATATTTAACAAGTAACTTTCACACCCCATCGGTTACAATATGGCTGCGATGGAGGGGCATGGTACATGGCTACATAATTACATTTACACAATGGGCCAGCACAATGGAGGCATTGAGATGTCGCCGTCGGCTTGGGGTTCGGGTGTTACTATAAAAGTAAATATGGCGAACGTATCTTTTAATATAGGTTATATTTTATTCGATGGGCTACAAGATTAGATACCTACCAGAGTCCTATCCCGTCACTTGAAAAAGTACATAATCAGGCTGTTAGCAGAAAACTATTAGTCTACTGTTAACATTTTGCGTAAATAACATCATAATTTTGCCATAGGGCACAAAAAATAATAAATAAAATGCTGTAGAAAACTTGTTACAAAATATTGAGTCAATATGAGAACTGACTTGCTCTACAATATTTTCCATAATATAATATACCTTCCCCATAACACATACAGACATCTGCCACCCGAGGACATACGTAACAACTATAATAATAATTTAATTAATCAATTATTATCCCCATGAGGTCCCGTTTACGAACACTGTTCGCTCTATGCCTGCTGAGACGCCATTGTTGTAAAACTGACGAGTTTCCCGCCAAATGTTACTATTGACATAGACGAATTTCGATAAAAAAGTTCAGTAGCTACCGAATTTATTTTTCCATGAATAATTTTAAATAACATTGGGAAAATCATAAATGTTGTGGCTATTTTCACAACCCTTCATTTATCAAAAACATTTCGAAGAAAACTTTGATCTTCCCATTGAACTTATGGTCTATGATTTAAAACCGTTGCACGTAGATGTAAAACAAACACCATCACAATTCAAAATATAGGTAGCGGCATGCCGTCGGTAAAAAAAATGTAGTCACGGTTAGACAGGGTAACCCATACCATACCCATAGCGCAAATGATCATAAGCATGGTACACCATCAGTCAAAAAAAAACAATCAGCATTCCAAACTCAAAATTATACTCTAAAAAAAACCTCTATACGTCAAATTATACTTTTTAAATTCGACAAAGCAATGAAACCGTACACCGTGCGGCCGGCCACAGATAATTGAGCATTTTTGTACAGATCCTCAATTTTTGGATGTGTCGTGTTACCAGTAACCAGACACTACCGGGTGCTCTTGATTCGTTCACAATAGCACATGTCTAGAGGAATTACGGAATTTTTAGAATCTGATAATAATATAGTTTTAAAAGATATCGGTGATAAATATCTGGGTGGGGAACATTTTTATTTATGATGTTTGATTAGAATTGCGGTTAAATTAAAAGTATTTGATAATTACAAGCGCGATATGAGGATGGCTATATTCGTTCCTCTTCTACACGCAAAACAAAAGTGGTCATAACGTAAATTAACACATACATATGATATTTTTTATCCGGCTAGAATGATCCCGTGAGACAATTACCATCAATTACACGCGGCGGGTGCAGCCGCGGAAATAAACTATAGTTATTATAATAATAAAGGGCATTTTTAGGTTACCCTTGGACTGAAGGTTGGTAAGTAATTAACACTGCTATCGGTCCGCTAATTTTGCTGTTTCATCAATGCATCAACAGATAATGAAAATAAGTGAAGCTGAAATGAATATGACCGACACGCTTTATGTAAACCGTACCAACCATGAAAGTCAACTAAAATATTTATCAGAGGAAGGGATTTTTCAATCTAACTTTATAATATTATAAAGCTGAAGTGGTTGTTAGTTTGTACACGCTAATTTCAGGAACTGCTAGTCCAAATTGAAAAAAATATTTTTGTGTTTCATAGTCCATTAATCGAGGAAGGCTATAGGCTAAAACATCACGCTACAACCAATAGGAGCGGATCACCGGGCCGGCGGTGAAACCACGGGCAGTGTTGCCACCTTGCAGAAATCTTTCTCACTAGCATTAAGCTGAAATGTCACTAGATTCAGGGATATTTTTTACTAAAAAAATCACTAGAATTCACTAAATAAAATCACAAGGTAAATAAAAAAAAATTGATTTACCTTGATTAATTTATAGATTCTACAGGGCGTAACCACAGAAATATTAAAAACAGGAGAAGTGGCAAGGGGGCGTGTCCGCGGCCACGTCGTGCTGAGCGTATAGCTCAGCTAGTGAAAAAATGGCCGTCACCGCGAGTTAGTGTGTTGTCAACCGCGTTCGTAAAAAAAACGATTATACCGTCTTGTTTGGTGGTTTCGTGCAAAAATAGAAGCCAAGACAAAAATTTTAGAAGTCATGGCATCAGTTACCACAGGTAAGTACAAGTATTTTACAATATTTGTCTTAAAAATCACGAAAAACAACAATGCCTAAAATATATCTGACTTGTACTACTTTATTTTTGTTTTCTTGTATTACTCCGACTGTATTTAGTTTGCATTAAATACATTGCTCTTTTACAACCACCTCAGTCTGTCACTGAGTGACTGAACAAGCAATGTAAAGCTGACATAACGAAACATCATTAAACCGTAATGTCGCATGGTGCCTCCGCTGCTCCGGTCCGCCGTATTTGAGTGCGACTAGTGATGTGCTCGTGCAGGTTTGACAAAGTCTATCGACAAGAAGGTCGACTGCGAATGTTTTATTACTATTTCAGATTTTTCTTCAATTTATTAACTCTTGTGACCGGTTGGAAGGCCGATGTGGTCCTATGCTTTTTTACCCATTTTTAGGGTTCCGTAGTCAACAAGGAACCCTTATAGTTTCGCCATGTCCGTCCGTCCGTCTGTCCGCAGCTTAGCTCAGAGACGCTCAGTACTAGGAAGCTGTAATTTAGTGTAAATATATGGATTTGTTGCGCCGAAAAATTGGTAAAATAAAATCTCGTAAAATATTTTTTTTAGGGTACCTCCTGAACACGTAAAGTGGGGATGTTTTTTTTTCTATGAAAAAAATCACAATAGTAGTATAAATAACGAAGTTTAAAAGAAAATTATCATGACTAAGTAGGCTTTACAAGTTAACGAGTAATAGTCGACCAACTTATAAAATGTACTTGGATAAAATATTTTCCTAAACAAAATGTATCGGAGAACATGTTCTTCAACTGCAAATGTAAGTTTGTCAACTTTATTTTTACAGCTAATGATAGTTGGGTATGTTTTGGGGATAGGTAGGTTTTTATTGTCAACTATTTTTAACTAACTTCAAAAAAAAATGGAGGAGGTTCTCAATTCGTCGTAATTTTTTTTATGTATTTTCCCCGATTTCTCAAAGACGCCTGGACCGATTTTGAAAATTCTTCTTTTGATTTAAAGAGTACACCTTCCAATTGGTCCCATGATCATCAAGTCAGGATCTGATGATGGAATCCTGGAGAAATCGTGGGAACTCTTTAAATCATTCTTGAAGCGATGTATTCAAATTACTATGTAACGCTGGTTTTAAATCTTTGTTACAGCCGCTTCCCTCTACACGCGGTGGTACTCAAATAGACAACATCTTTTCCAACTTTACCTGTGAAGTTGGTTTTTATAACTCCTTCTACAGTTACCATCGTCCTATGTGGGCCCGTTTTTAGACGTTATGAGTTTGCTATTGAATCACTATCACTTAGGTACCTACCTAATAAATGTTAATGCGTAAATTAAAATCAAATTCAGCGAATCAGTTTAGTTAGTTCGCATAAGTATTTTGATTGGCAACTACGGAACCCTACACTGTGCGTGGCCCGACACGCACTTGGCCGGTTTTTATTATTTTACAGCGTAGTAGTGCGTTACCAAAGATCGTGAAATAAGTTCATTAATGTTTAGTAAAGTAATCTATAGAATGTCCTTGGGTTTCGTCACTTGTTATGGTTATGATATTTAACTGAAGTCTTCATAAATGCACCATTAGCTTCCTATGCATTATAATAATTAGCATCAATAGTCTTATTGATGTACTATGCCCCAGAATTTCTAAGGAGGGTTTGGAGACGCTATAATTATTGTGACGTGATGCAAGTTTGATTATCACTTGCACCCTTCTTTCATGGGGTAATGTCTAAAATGCTGTAATAAGCTACTACAAAAAACGTTCTTGAACTAAATGAAACTAAATTCAAAACATGCATTAAACGCACACTTTGTAACCAGGCATATTATAAACTGAGCGACTATATCGCTGATAAAAATGCTATGTACCATTATAACGTACCATCTCAAAATGAATGGTGTGGCGATACAAAAAGAGTGTCCATGGAGTTTCTTGTCCGTTCTTCTCCATAGAGATTTACTCCTTGTAATGAGCATCTACAGTACTTTCACAGTTATTATGTCTTGTGACTAGGATTGTAGTTGTAGCACCATAATTTTGTAGTGTTTAATTATTATTTTTTTTGTCTTTGACAATTATTCAAAAGTGCTTGTAACTGGCCTAATTGAAATAAATGCTTTGATTTTGAACTACATGTAACTGTGTCATTTGATTTGTATTTTTTTTTTAAATATATTGGTTATTGTTGGTTTCATATTGTTTTCATTTACTTTATTTCCAAAACCTTTGTAAAAAATTATCGATATGTTTATCGATAACACTTCGATTTAGTCAAGCACTGTCGTATGAAGTCGTATCCGCCCCCGTGTCCCGACAACACACAATGATAATTGTTTTAGTGTGAGTAAATAATACGAAAAAAGTACGCTGTGGTTTAAAGAATAAGGTTTATATTTAAATGACTGAGCTATCGAAGGCGCGTGTGTGCACTTGTTCGTAGTATTGTTGTGACATAATTGTGTGCGCAATATTAGCGTAATGGAGGGGCAACTGTGGCTTCATCGGTTTTCTATACATTTTGAACTCCACGCCATATCTCCTTCTTTATTATATCTATGGGCGTAACCAAAACTTGAACTCTTCTGGAGTTTCCCATTCTTTCCGATATTTTTGAGAATTATAGTCCTTTTTTTTCAGTGGCACGTCCATGGTAATACGAAATAAATAGTTTACAAAAACCGACACAAGCACTTGATATGTACACTAGAATGATTTCGATAGTTATTGTCTCTTATTTTCGCGAACGAAAACTATAACTAAATACAAGCAGTAGCCATAGCCAACAGTATGCAGCACTCAGTCATGCAAACTTTAGACTATACGTGTTAGGTTTGATTTATTAGTCGGGAAATC
Source organism: Agrotis exclamationis (assembly GCA_950005045.1). Lineage (NCBI taxonomy): Eukaryota > Metazoa > Arthropoda > Insecta > Lepidoptera > Noctuidae > Agrotis > Agrotis exclamationis. Next base: position 22,833,829 of record OX465427.1, on the reverse strand, counting down.
CCCAAGCATAACCAATTAACCAGAAAAAAAGACGTCTAACGCTACGTTCCTAAATAAGTAATTTTCATAGTACAATTTTTTTTTATTTTTATAAAGAAGTGTATATTTTACTATAACCCGGATCCAAAACACGACATTCGATAAATATCACTAAAAAATCATCAAAGAATTTTTCAGTGACATTTTTCTTCAAAATATCACTGTCCAACTCCAAAAATTCACTAAATCTAGTGACAAAATCACTAAACTGGCAACGCTGACCACGGGAAACAGCTTGTGATAAGCTCACAAAAAAACAAGTTCACACTTTGAATATTCGTTTCCTACATCCAAGCTGTAATCAGCCTTCAAACATGGATATTTTTAAACAATAATTGCCCACACAATGGTTCTCAACGCTTCACATCGTGGTATTAACATTTTGTATCATTACAAATGCTCTCATCAGCTCTCGGTGACAAAGAGAGATAGGTAAATTACAACACGATATGCGAGTACCTACCTAAGGTCGCCGGAAGACGCTGGATGCAGGTCGCTTCCAACCGGTATATGTGGAGATCTAAAGGGGAGGCCTATGTTCAGCAGTGGACGTCCTATGGCTGAGATGATGATGATGATGATTATGATACCTACCTACCGTTGTATGAGGATATTTTGCATCAACCTTCGTAATTTTTTACAAAGTGGGTTCGGAATTTTTAGTCCTGCCTCACCTTAAGCCGTTTTCTGCATTCGAAACCAACTAAATGGGTTGGGGTCGTACCGGCAATCTTTTAAATTATATTCTTAAAATGGTCAAAATATTACATTAAAATAACGTTTAAAAAACCGTTCCTAATATATGCCCGCCCAACTAGGACTTACAGGGCCTTAGTTAGGGCAAGTCTTAGGGCATTCAATCAATTTATCGAATCATAAAAATACCTCTTGCTAGCTCCACCACAAACGCCGGTTCTCAGGTTTCAGTTTTTTTTTTACCACGAAAAAAGACCTAGGAATATTTTTGAGTTCTATCAGTCGTTCTTTTTGACTAGGATAAATTAATGTCGGGCACGCCGCAATCGCGGCGGTAAGACCCCTCTTTGAGGAGTGGCTGGATAGGCGTCACGGCGTCCTGACCTTCCGCATGACGCAGGTCCTCACCGGACACGGAAGTTTCGGGAGGTTCCTGTGTCTGATAGGGAGGGAAGAAACGCCTGGGTGTCACCACTGCGAAGATCGCCCGGGGGACACGGTGGAGCATACGGTGCAGGACTGCCCCGCTTGGGCAGAGCACCGCCGTGTCCTCACGGCAGCGATAGGCGGAGACCTCTCGCGCCCGGCACTTGTCGAGGCCATGCTGCGGGGCGAGACGGAGTGGGAGGCGGTCACCTCCTTCTGCGAAGCAGTTATGCTCGCGAAGGAGGAGGCGGGCCGCGAGAGAGAGAGGACAGCGTCCTCCCTCCGCCCCAGCCGCAGTGGTAGACGCCCGCGGCGTCGGACGTCGCGGGGCGATCTCCGGCCACCGTAGGCGCGGGCATGCGGGCGGCGAGTAATGGGCAACTCGCCACCCGACCATGGACCATGCCCGGGTCGACGGCGCGTTGTGTTCCACGTAGGGCATGCAACCGGGAAATCCCGGTACCGAAAAAACCGGGAAATCCCGGGATTTTTTTAAGCAATCCGGTACCGGTTCTTCATTCCGTAGTCCCGGTACTTTCGATACTTTCGGTACTTTATAATTTCTTTCTTTATTACAATATAAAGTAGCAAATCATATCCAATAAACTATGTTTTTTACAATATTGATAATATAAAATAGTTCTATTTAAAAATAAATGATAATTTTATAAATAAAACTATTCAGCAATGTAAATAAGGGGTCAGTTATGATGAAACAAATCAAAAATCTACTTATAGATCTAAGTAGATTTTGACTTGCTTTATTTATTGCATTACTTTCATTTTAAAGAGAATAACGTTTATCATACTCAAATTTAGTTTATTTTATAATTATTTGGTATATTGATCTATAAAAAGCTTTTTTTTGCTAATTTAAAGAATGCGTTTGTTACATTCAATTTTTGTTGAATTTTATATTTTTTTGTTATTTTCATATCGAAAAAGCATTGTAGTTTTGTTTTGCTACTGTTTGTTTAATAGTATTTATAGTGGAAGGAGCAAAGTGATTATGTGATGTAAAATACTTCGAGGAAAAACAAAGCGATTACGTGACAAAGATAGGCTTATTCCTAATTCAAAATATACTAGGAATTTATGTTCTATTTGACATATTTTCCTTATTTGATATCAAAAAAAGCATTTAAATGCGGCTCCATGTGATTGTGTACTGATGATTATTGTCAATTATAGATTTACGAATAAAACATAGTTTTATTAACTACGCCAGGGGTCACCAAATTAGTTTCGTTCGGGGTCCGCTTTAAGACATGAAATGACCATCGCGACCCGCAGAATATTTTATAGAAAAAAAGAAATTGTTAAAATAATGTAATTATGGAATATATACAATTATAACAAAAGTTTTTTTTTACATTTCTATGAGAAAAGTGTCATATTTTTTGGAAACTTGGCATGTTTGTGTTTAAAAAAATCGATCATAAGATCGTTCTCTGTAGTGCAAATCGCTGTGTTCTCGCGGTCCGCACATCATGGGTCGGCGGTCCAGACGCGGACCGCGGTCCGCCGTTTGGTGACCCCTGAACTACACCATCCCACATTTGTAATGAGTTCATTTTTCAGCCGGTTTAGATAATTATATGCAGTCTGCACGCACACCTGCCTTTCATACAATTAATTAATAGCGACATTAGTACGTGAGTACCGAAAGTACCGAATTTCCCGGGAAATCCCGGTTCCAAGTCCAGTACCGAAAATCCGGTACCGGGTCTTAAGAAAGAACCGGTTCTGCATGCCCTAGTTCCACGCGCGCCTCAAAGAGTGTCAGCATGATGACGGGGCCCCCCTCTAGAGGGCCAAAGCCTGCCGGGGTCGCGGGACTTATCTCATTACCGTGACCTCGGAACACAAAGGGCTACTGAAGGACACCGTGGATTTTAGTCAGTACAAGTCTGACAGTCCCTTCCGCCCTGCCGTGGGTGGGAGGACTCATTTGATGATTTTACCACGCTAAAAAGGATAAATTAATGTACGAAAAGCGTTGGTACGACTTTTTGGAAGTTGAAATGGCGTAGTTAAACGGTATTTGTAATACAAAAATATTTACTTTAGTAATTAAATTGTAATTTAACGATAATCTTCTAATCTACGGAAATAATAACCCATCGCCCTCGTAAATCATCCGCCATGACGGAATGGAATCATTACCGTATTTACTTTATGTACATAAGTATATCCACTGCTTTTAACACTTCAAATATTACCTCCATTCGTAATCATTCGGATACATCAGCTAAACATGAGCCTCTTTGTGTTTCTTCCATATTCATTTTGAAATGCAGGTATATTTATGTTATGTACTTATTAAAAAAGTAATCGTTCTAACTTTGAATATTTGTGGCCTGTTCGTTTCAACGAACCGTATGTTAACTATTTTTGAGTTTGTAAGGTAAAATAACATAATTTTTATCACAGGTTTTAAATTCTTGCTTAGACACAATATTTTTTATAGCAAAATTAGTGATAACAAATCCAGAATTTCAGTGTCATTTTCATAGGTACTCGTTTGTGGCATTTAAGTTGATAAATTCAGCAATCAAAACCACATTTACAAGGGATATTTAGTAGACAAATTGAAGATTATTATTCTGAATTTCTGACAGATTATTTGCGGAAGCGAGCCGAAACGATTATGTCCTCCCTGCGAAATGTATGCGCATATTTATAGACTTAAATGTGCTTTAATCGATTGTTGTATTGAAGGGAAATGAATGTTTTAATATTTGGGGTAATGGGACAATACACCACATTTATACACATATAATTTTAAATTTTTTGGATGACATTTTCTAAATGCCTTTGACACATAATATTTGTAGACACGGTTGGTGCAGTGGCTGAATGATCGACTGCTGCGCAGCGTGTCGCGGGTTCGATCCCCGCACGGAACAAATATTTGTATGATCTACAATTAATTGTTCCGGGTCTGGGTGTTTGTGCATGCGTGTTTCTATGTTTGTAAACGCACCCATGATACAGGAAGAAATTCCTAGTGCGAGGCAACGTTTTTAAAAAAACAAAAAAAAGTGTAAGTACGTGGGGCACTTTTAATCAAAATTATCTGATTAAATACTAGTTGCGAGCGTTTTTTCTTATTTTTCTACCAAGTAGTACACCGTAGGCGCGGGTATGCGGGCGGCGAGTAAAGGGCAACTCGCAGCCCGACCATGGACCATGCCCGGGTCGACTGCGCGTTGTGTTCCACGCGCGCCTCAAAGAGCGTCAGCATAATGACGGGGCCAAAGCCTGCCGGGGTCGCGGGACTTATCTCATCACCGTGACCCCGGAACAGAAAGGGCTATTGAAGGACACCGTGGATTTTAGTCAGTACAAGTCTGACAGTCCCTCCCGCCCTGCCTGGGGTGGGAGGACTCATTTGATAATTTTACCACGATAAAAAAAAAAAAAAAAAGTAGTATCAATTCTATAATATTAAAAGCACTGAAAGAATAGATTACGTTGTGCGTGGCACTTAACAAAATATTCAGGAAAATTCTAATCATAAAAAGAAACTAAAACAATTGCTTTAAAATAAACTCCTATCATATCATACCTAGATTAATTTCTATATAACAGTTAAACAAATTATTTCCAAGAGATAATTGCGCCCTGAGAACCGAAACGTGCTCCCATTTTGTAAAACTTTACCTCATGTACAATGCACTTTACATTTAGTTAATTAAAACATTACAATCAGATAAAAATATAAGTATTATAGCGCTGTCGAGTTCTTGCGCTTATCAATGTATCAGATAATAGAATTTGAGAGTATTTCATATTGTTTTAACCATCTGATACTTAACATTTCTACAAGATTCGTATCTAGCGTGAAAAATTGTTGAGCTTTCGCGGGTTTTTAAGACTTTTTTTCCTTACAATGTAGGTAAGCTGGGATTATCAAATGTTCATAATTGTTACCACGATTCACAACCATATTATTTAGAAAATCTTACAATAATTCTTAACAAGATTAAAAGAGATAATGCAATATCAGAAAAACGATCAAAGTTCTTACATTAAAAAAAAGACGACGGGTTGCACTCCGGGAGTGCCGGTAGAAGTGAAAACTTGAATATTTTTATAAATATTTAACGCATGCGTAGCGAATTTTCAAAGATTTTCTTCACCTTGAGATCACCTTGAGACGTTAAAAAAATGGAAGGAAGAATTCGCCGCGGCAGGTGAGAACCTCGGTGGCTCGGTTGGAAATGAGCGTCGGATGTACTGAATCCGAAGGTCGCAGGTTCGAATCCTGTCCGTGGTTCGAATTTTTCTTTCCGAAGAAAATCTTTGAACTTGAATATTATCGTTGTGAATCACAAATGTTTTCATATATGCTCGATAGATGGCGTTGCACGATTAAAATGCAAGCTATCGTTTGTTTCGCCATCCGGTCACGTGTTCCTCCTACGGATTTTCGATCAGGGTCACGTGTCCTGAGTTCCTGACGCGAGTTTAACATTTTTTACCCATTACAAAAAAGAGTACAACACCGCTAAAGAAGTTTTCACTTCAATAACTTAAGCCAAATTATGTTTAACTAGCTGCAGTTTTCACCCACTGCTTGTCTTGGCATTCGTCGTAGCGTGATGTTATAATTATATGTATAGCATATTGCCTTCCTTGTTAAATGGACTGTCTAACACAATAATATTTTTTTCAATTAGAACAAGTAGTTCCTGAGATTAGCGCTTTCAACCAAACAAACTTTTTAGCTTTATAATATTGGTTTATGTACCTTTTGAAATATCGTGGATTAATAAATATAAGTACTATAATTAGATTTTTTTTTACCTAGGCGTACTTAATAGTTCCATGCAAAAGACCAAACGAAGTTTAAATTCAGAATTAATAGTTTGGCATCGTAACAAGAAAGCTACAGAATAAAACCTCCTTTCTCCGTCGGAAATAGAATCGTGATCTAATAGTAATACTGGCACCTGTCTTATCTGTTCGAAGTTCAATAAACACCTCCACTATTAAGATAAGAAAACTATTTAGTTCCGAGGATACTTTAGATAAAGCACTGAACAGATGTTTAACTTAGTTTGTCGTTGGACTTTTGACTTCTGTTAGATGTTCACTGTCGCGGGCATGCGGGCGGCGAGTAATGGGCAACTCGCCACCCGACCATGGACCATGCCCGGGTCGACGACGGCGCGTTGTGTTCCACGCCCGCCTTAAAGACTAGAGTGTCAGCATGATGACGGGGCCCCCCTCTAGAGGGCCAAAGCCTCAGGGCCGCGCCGCCCCTGTGTGCGATGTGTGCGGCGCACACAGGCGCCAGGGTTATAGGGGCGCCGGATGAGACGCCAAAGCCCATTAATGAAATTATTTTTTTCACATAACATACATTAAACCTCAGTATCGATAAGTAAGTAGATACAAGTCTCCCAAGACATAAGCACTATTTGAATTGACCCACTGTTTATATTTCGGGTATGAGTTTATACGAACTTCAAGCCCTGCGTCTGCGTTTTAAAATCAAAAGAAGCGCCGCAGTCAATACAATAGATAAAGCCGAGCCGTGGATCATGAGTTTATATTAAAGGAATATGATGCGACCCGGAGACAGCGGCGGCGACAGAATAAGTATAAATAAACAATTTTAAATATTTCATCCAAAGTGGGTGCTAGGTGCGCATTGAATGAACGTCCCGTGCTTTATATAATATTAAAAATAAGTTTAAGTTCTAACACTAATGACAATAATTTAAGTGTGTGTTACGGATTCTTTTAATGTGTATTCATGATGAGTGGTAGTGAACAAAAAAAGAAATTATCGGGTAGGTACCAGAATTTGTTGAGGAAAAGAAGACTAGAGGAAGAATGGGATAAAAATACTTCTAAAATAATTCTATATTTTACGGCTCTAAAAAAACTGGTGAAAGTGATAAAAATAATGCTTTAAGCAGAGGTATGTACATTTTATGTAATTTCCTATACAATATGTTATAAAAGCCCTGACGATTATTTTTTATTATATAAAAACGTTGCCCCACACTAGGAATTTCTCTTATGTCGTGGGTGCGTTTACAAATATAGAAACTCACATACATAAACACCCAGAACAGAAACAACGATTTGTAGGTCATACGAATATTAATTGTTCCGTGCGGGATTCGAACCCACGACACGCTGCGCATCGGTCCAATTGCTCAGCCACTTCGCTAACCGTTCTTTCTGCGTTTTAGTTTATAAAGCTGTTATCCTTTATAAAATTATACGAGCAACATTTAATATAGCCAACACGGTTGGCGTAGTATAGTGGCTGGATCGCTGATGATCAATAGAGCGAGCGATCGGGTGCTGCGCTGCGTGTCACGGGTTTGATTCCCGCACGGAACAAAAATTGTGATCTGCAAGTAATTGTTTCGGGTCTGGGTGTTTGTGTATGTGAATTTCAATGATTGTAAATGCATTGTAAATGCATGCATGATAAAGTGTGGGTCAACCTTAAAAAAATATACATGTATTAATAATAATATAATAATAATAATATTCCACAACTATCACACAACGCCATCTAGTCCCAAGCTAAGCAGAGCTTGTGTTATGGGTACTAGACAACTGATAAACATACTTATATATTTCTAAATACATACATATTATAGATAAATTACACCCAGACACAGAACAAATGATCGTGCTCATCACACAAACATTTGTCCTGGGTGGGAATCGAACCCACGACCTCCGGCATAGCAGTCAGGGTCACTGACCACTAGACCAACAGGCCAGTCATAGTATTAAGTTTATAAAATCAAATGATATTAGGAAAAATATTTAAAATATTAGGTGTCTGCGGTCAACAGTTACTATTAAATAAAACTGGAGAAAATATAATTTTTCAGTAAAAAAATGTCGAAACGCGACCAAAAAAAGAGGCGCCACAAAGAATTTGCACACAGGCGCTGCCAGGGCTCGGCGCGGCCCTGCAAAGCCTGCCGGGGTCGCGGGACTTATCTCATTATCGTGACCCCGGAACATAAAGGGCTATTGAAGGACACCGTGGATTTTAGTCAGTACGAGTCTGACAGTCCCTCTCGTCCTGCCCTGGGTGGGAGGACTCATTTGATGATTTTACCACGCTACAAAAAAAAAAAAGGGATGTTCACTGTCATGCAGACCTACCATCTACTGCCAACCGCTAGTTATTAACCCCCTTTAGACGTTACTTATCTTAAATAGCTCTTGAGTCACTTGCCATCTCTATTCATTAAAATAGTAATGACAAGGACAGGTGATATTTAATCGGTAGCTAAGCAACACAAGTTTTTATAAGTAAGGGGGTAAAACGTTAGCGGTTTAAAACAGTCATCGTTGATGGGCACACCTCCGCCGCGAAACTAACTAGGTGAAAGTTTTCCTCTTTATAATATTAGTGTAGATTAATTTATTTATTTCATTTCATATAATAAATATTCCGTAGGGATGGGTCGTTGACGTGACGGTTTTTCCGTCAACGAAACGTTAACGTTGATTTACGTTTGTCAACTGGTTGATCAACTAGTTAAATTCGTCAACGAGTTAACGTCCTAGTCCGTGTCGCAAATACGTATATATCTATCATCATCAGCCTAAAATATTCCCACTACTCTTTGTGAGAGGGAGTGGGCCATAAATCCATAATCCACAACGCGGGTCCAGTGCGGGTTGGTAGATGTCACATGTCTTCGAATTTGATGGTTCTAGGACATGCCGGTTTCCTCAAGATGTTTTCCCTCTCCGTTTTGAGAGCAGTGGTGATGAAATAAATTAGACAAAGTGATGCGCCAGGCTGGGTTCGAACTCACGACCTACAACTCGTAAGTCGGGGCCACCACTGCTCCTATGTTTTCATAAAAAAGATTATCACCGAAAAGTTAGAAACCGATCACCGATCACATCATCTTTCTGATATTACCCATTCGCAACAAGATATCAACAAGATATCAAGCCGTGGGGCGCCGGCTAAAGCCGTGGGGCGCCGGCTTAGAATTGCGTTCCCCCAAATCATCCCGTGGGTGTCGTAAGAGGCGACTAAGGGACAAACCGGAGGTCGGGCAGCAGCGTCCTCCGCGTACTGCACATCCTCACTGCGATCGCCAACCCGCCTGCCAAGCGTGGCGATTAAGGCAAATTACCCCCTTAATGATTGAAAGCACAGAAACCAGGCCCCCAGTCCCCGGCAGCTCCGCTATCCCTGGCGCGGGTAGCGGTCAAGGTAACGGCGGAGCAGGGGGTGCTAAGAATCTCCGGAAGAGATCCGGCTACCCACCCCCACGACGACTGGCCCTGGTAACACACAACATACGCACAATGAGGACTGACGAAAAGATCTGCGAGCTGGAAGAGGAGCTGAGCAAGTTACACTGGGACATTATAGGGCTATGCGAAGTCCGTAGAGAGGGGGAGGACACCGTAACCCTGAAGTCTGGTAACTTGCTCTACTACCGGGAGGGCGACCAACAGTCCCAAGGTGGTGTCGGGTTTCTCGTTCACAAGTCCCTCGTAAACAACATAATAACCATCGACAGTGTGTCGAGCAGGGTGGTATACCTAATACTCAGAATATCCAAAAGATATTCGCTGAAGGTCATTCAGGTATACGCACCGACCTCGTCACACTCCGATGATGAAGTGGAGACTATGTATGAGGACGTAAGTAGGGCCATACATAGTTCCAAAACCCACTTCACTGTTGTTATGGGGGACTTTAACGCAAAGTTGGGCAAGAAAAGCGGTGATGAGTTGAGAGTGGGGCAATTTGGGTATGGGCAACGGAACCCTAGGGGACAGAGGCTGGCCGACTTTCTGGAGAAAGAGGAACTCTTCATGATGAACTCTTTCTTCCAGAAGCCGCCTCACAGGAAATGGACCTGGTTGAGTCCCGATGGTTTCACGAGAAACGAGATAGACTTCTTCATGACCGACAAGAAACGGATATTCAGTGATGTCTCTGTGATCAACAGGGTAAAAACCGGTAGTGATCACCGAATCGTAAGAGGCTCTCTGAATATCAATGTTAAACTTGAGAGGTCCAGCCTGATGAAGTCTACGCTCCGACCTACTCGGTCCCATATTCAAAACCCCGAAAGCTTTCAACTCGAGCTCTCTAATCGCTTTGCTTGCCTTGAGAACTTAGTTTCAGTGGACGAGATCAACGACGGGCTAGTGGAAACTGTCCGCACGGTAGGGTCTAAGTTTTTAAGACCCTGCCGTAAAGATAGACCTCAGAAATTGACCGAGCAAACTTTAAACCTCATGGCTGAACGACGCTTGCTACAGTTGCAGTCTTCCGATGACGCGAAGTCATATAGGCAGCTCAATAGACGTATATCTAAGTCCTTGCGACACGATCTGCGTCTCTTTAATACGAATCGTATTAAAGAGACCATACAGCGAAACCAAGGCTCCAAAGTGTTCGCAAAGGACAAGTCTATTGGGCAAAGCCAGATGACAAAGCTGAAACGGGAGGATGGCAGCATAGCGTCGACCAAAGCAGAGGTTTTAGGCGAGATCGAGAGGTTCTATGGACAGTTATACACTTCGGTCGCAAAGCCCGTTGACAGCTTGGTAGGAGATCCAAGAGCCAAGCTATCCCGACATTATACCGAAGATATCCCGGACATCAGTCTGTACGAGATTAGGATGGCCCTGAAGCAGCTTAAGAACAACAAGGCGCCGGGCGAGGACGGAATCACTCCAGAGCTTTTGAGAGCGGGTGGAACACCGGTACTTAAAGTCCTCCAGAAACTCTTTAATTCCGTCCTGTCCGAGGGCAAAACGCCTCAAACGTGGAGCAGGGGTGAGGTGGTGTTGTTCTTCAAAAAAGGTGATAACAGCCTATTGAAGAACTACAGACCCATCACGCTTCTGAGTCATGTTTATAAGCTGTTTTCAAGGGTTATCACGAACCGTCTCGAACACAGACTTGATGACTTCCAGCCTCCCGAACAAGCCGGTTTCCGAAGAGGCTATAGTACCATAGACCACATCCATACGCTGCGGCAAGTTATACAGAAGACCGAAGAGTATAACTTGCCATTATGCTTAGCGTTTGTGGACTATGAGAAAGCCTTCGATTCGGTGGAAACATGGGCGGTACTTGAGTCACTCCAGCGATGCCGTATTGACTATCGGTACATCGAGGTGTTGAAGTGTTTGTATAATAACGCCACCATGTCGGTCCGAGTACAGGAGCAGAGCACGAAGGCGATTCCATTGAGAAGAGGCATAAGACAGGGGGACGTTATCTCCCCGAAACTGTTTACTGCCGCAATGGAAGACGCCTTCAAACTCCTGGAATGGCAAGGACTTGGCATCAACATCAACGGCGAATACATCACTCACCTTCGGTTTGCCGACGACATCGTAGTCATGGCAAAGTCGATGGAGGAACTCAGCATGATGCTCGATGGCCTCGACCGAGTTTCACAACGGGTGGGCTTGAAAATGAACATGGACAAGACGAAAATTATGTCAAATGCCAATGTTGTGCCCACCCCAGTCTCTGTTGGAAACTCGGTACTCGAAGTTGTTGACTCATATATCTATTTAGGACAAGTAGTCCAATTAGGTAGGTCCAACTTCGAGAAAGAGGTCAACCGCCGAATCCAACTCGGTTGGGCAGCGTTCGGGAAGCTACGCAATGTCTTTTCGTCCGACATACCTCAGTGCCTCAAGACGAAAGTCTTCAACCAATGTGTGTTACCAGTGATGACATACGGCACCGAAACGTGGTCTTTCACTATCGGCCTCATCTCAAAGCTCAAAGTCGCTCAACGAGCTATGGAGAGGGCTATGCTCGGTGTGTCTCTACGTGATCGAATCCGAAATGAGGAGATCCGTAGACGAACTAAAGTCACCGATATAGCCCACCGGATTAGCAAGCTGAAGTGGCAATGGGCAGGCCATATTGCTCGCAGAGCAGATGGCCGATGGGGTCGAAAAGTGCTAGAGTGGAGACCGCGGACCAGTAAGCGCAGCGTAGGACGTCCACCAACGAGGTGGACAGACGACCTTATAAAGGTCGCCGGAAGACGCTGGATGCAGGTCGCTTCCAACCGGTATATGTGGAGATCTAAAGGGGAGGCCTATGTTCAGCAGTGGACGTCCTATGGCTGAGATGATGATGATGATGAACAAGATATCTTCTTCTATTTTCTCCTCATACCGTCATACCTACCATCGTTCACTTTTATCTGTCCTCCTACAATATAATTCTTGCCAAAAGGCTGATGTCAATCTTGGTTATACTTAGTCGTTCTGTAAAACGAACAAAACGCTTTGAGCGCGATTATCCACATTACTAGGTCCTAGTTTTTAATACCTCATTTATTTTAAAATTAATCGACTACTTAGTCATGTTAATAATGGCTTTTGCATTTCGTATTAAGTATATAATTTATTCAATGACGTCACACTTTATTTAGCACATGAGCTTTTGATGAACAAAAAGTTGTAGTAGGTAGCTGATGAAAACCACATCCTAGTTAGAGAGAGCGTTAACACTGGCCACTACAGAAGCCATTAGAACAAAATTCAAACAAGTCAGTGTCCTCCCTATAACCACATATTGACATAAACGCATAATAGGTGCGATCGCGAGCATCCCGACATGATAGCAACACCGAGTGTCCCGCAAATATTTGTCGCCAGCAATCATCGTGCCGATTTGTTCCTAATCCGACAGACACCATAAAAACATTATCACAAACCCTATACAATAATGGGACAATGACGAAGGGACAAAGCCATTCATCCCTACACTCTCGCACTATATTTATTTACAGTGAATAATATACAGATAATAAATACTGTTTTTTTTATTCCCGAACGCAGCCGTTGCTGTCAGAATTGACGCCTTCCACCGTGGGTTAGTGTCACCAAATCCGTGGGTATTAAATGAGGATAAAAAGATAATTCACTTTTATTACAATGAAAATACATTAATTAACTGTTAATATTATTGAGTCTTGACTTGTGTCAGGTTTGGTAATTTGAATCTAATTTACATGGTAATTCCTTAATAATTACAACTACGTATCTAGCAATATGAATCTTAAGATTAACATTGTTACTTATCTTAATATTATTTTTCTAATTAAAAGTAGTAATCTTTATATTAACTTCACTTATCGTCAAGATCTGTGTTTAACACTGGCATATAATAATCATCTATCTTTGACGTCACCCAATGTGGAGTTTTAGTAGTTTAGTCTCGAGAAATAAAAAAGAAAGGTGTTACTATAAGACGCAGGATTATTCCAAAGATATCGATCTCTGCCGATCAGCGAGCAGTGGTGCCAAACATCGCCATTTGTGCACCAAACAGACACAAAGGAGGATTACTTCACGATGTTTTGATTGCAGCAGGGCCCAAACGTGTGATATAACACATTACAACCTTAATTTTAACACCAGGAAACCGTATTTAAAACCTTAATGCTACAGAAATTAGAGTGACGAGACTTGAGGTGTTTAATTTGTGAAAATTGACGGAGCGTAATGTTTTAACGACTCAACACTTCTGAGAAGATTATTTAAGATCTTTGTGGCAGCTTGTATGGTATTTTGGCTACTTTGAGGGTTAAGACCTTGGAAACAGGGACAGGCGATAAGATTTAATATGTGAATGTAACACTTTTTGGAGTAAGTGGAGATTAAGTGACGCCTGCTAAAGGTGTGCGGTTTCGACACATTTTACAGATATCGACACACATATTTTGACAGCTTACGGGATCTAAGAACACCAGTAACCTTAATTAAATACCTGGTAATGTCTTGGTATCCTAAGAAGATGAGTCTGCCTAAATAGAAACATCCTCGTTTAATGTTCCTGATTTCTATATCGTAGTGATTCGAGAAACTACACACATCAAAAGTGTCTAGGGATCAAGCATTTTTATGCGGATTTCTTGAGATTGAGATGTGGCTTTGTAATAAATTTATGATTTTATAAATTTATATGGATCCTTTTTGGTGCATTTCATAATTTGAATCAGGAACTGTGAATCAAATTCGAGTAAAAGATGAAAATCAGCTGTCAATATTTTCCCTATAAAAACATACAACGCATTGAAGACATTATTAGTGCTACTGTTTCCCTACTACTGATTAAAACCAACGTTATTATGGAGCGGCGACGTCATTTAAGCAGGGAAGAAATGCTCAGAGCCGTGGGAATGATAGAAGCTGGTTTCCGGCAACGTACTGTGGCTTTAGCTCTGAATACAAGTCAGAGTGTTATCAGTCGACTTTGGACACGTTACCGAAGCACTGGTACCGTGGCTGAGCGCCATGGAGGACGGTATCGCTGCACCACACGGAGACAAGACCGATACATTCAAATCTTAACTCGAAGAGCTCCAACAATAACCGCCATGATGTTAGCCGTGAGGCTTCATCACTCTTCAGGGAACTTAATTAGCGACCAAACAGTCAGAAACCGCTTGCATGAAGTAAACCTTCATTCCCGAAGACCGCTACGTAGGGCTTGGCCTCCGGAATTCCGGAATTGGTATAATTCCGGAATTCCGAAGCTTTCCAATATCGTTTCCAATTCCGGAATTGGCGAGACCAATACCGGAGTTTCGATATTGAAGAAAATATTATTTTTCTGCAAATTGAGGCGCAAGAAATGACCACAGTATGAAGTAGAAGGGAAACTATAGTTTTGGATTAGATAAGAACAGTAGAGATGGCAGTTTTTGAAAAGTGGTTTTTGAAAGGTGGCATTGCGTATTTCCAATTTGTCTATACAAGGCCTTCTGGCCTTGTATAGTTGTTATTTGTCGCAGCATTGTAATATTATTATTAATTTTTAAACATCGATTCCAATATAATGTATACACGAATTTTGCGTACGTTTCATGTATACCTTGTAACGTGGATGCGTACGTATGTACTAGTTACAAACTATGCTACATCACTTCCACGTCCACGGCCGACGTCAGGGGCACTCCGAGGTTCTGCATGGTTAGGTTCCTTTACACACTGCAGACAGAAATAGGAGGTCCGCGAGTATGTTGATATAATTCTGTGACTTGATTAATTTTATTGAAATAATTGTAGGAGTGTTAGTGTGTGTAGTACGGTGGAGGCGGGACTTCGTTGCAAGACGGTCAAATTTTAGTTCTCCTATTTCCATCTGCGAGGTTTAAACGAATCTAACCGAACCGAACCTTGGCCTGCCTCTGATGTTGACTGTCTTCTTCGAGTTCATAAGCGTAAAACATTGGGTTTATATGGCACGTGCCGAACTATAATGCAAAGTTTAGAATAGATCCACAGACATTCACTACCATGGAATAGAAGGAGCAGTCAATAAATCAATCAAAATGGCGAGCATGCAACTGCTCGCGTATAGATTGGAATCTAGAGTTTGGCGCGCTTATTCCAAACCATACTACAGTATTAGTTCGTATGCGTACTGGCACTGTATTTTTTGGTACCGTCAGGAAGTTGATTAAGTTACTACGAAGTACACGAAAGTATTTGCGCACTACTTTTGTATGTATTGGAAGACACTAGTAAAAAAGTGACTTATAATCTATAAGCTATTAGTTCACACCCTTGGGTTTGGCCTCGTTTAGAATGGAAAAACGTGGTGGCGTTAGAGGACCATACTTGGAAAATTATTTTCAATATTCAAAAACGATGCCATCAACGAGCATAGAATCAGAATGCGTTTTTCTTCGGTCAGTTATTTTTGCAATGAAATCAAAACTATAGGTAGTAGCGAAACCGCTGAACGATACACCCGATCTGTCATCTGTAGGGCGTGCGAAATGAAACCATAGCAAACTTGCCTATTCTAGCTATTGTGCTCTCTTACGCTCACTGATACATCGATTTCCAATCCGATCAGGTTCACAATAGAGGTAGAATTTATTTATTAAGTCATCCAGACAAAAATAACATGTCTTTTGACTCGTTTCAGTAATTTAATGTACTCAATATGTTCGTTTATTCATAGTAGATAGCAAAATATCGTCTTCTTTTGTCTTCTTTTGACGATATTTCACTATTTGAACACAAGTAAGTTTTTCACTGGCGTAATGGCGGTTCTAATTTATGAGAACGTGGAGTGTCTGGCTAGGTCGTGGCGTGTCGTTACAAACTATACAATAAACGAACGCGCGTTGCGGTTTCACCTAGTTAGTTTCGCGGCGGAGGTGTGCCCAACAACGACGATAGTTTAAAACCGCTAACGTTCTTAGTGTTTCTGACACTTACTAAAACTCGTAGTAACTCCATAAAATTTAAATAATTGATAGATAATGCTCATTTATACTTAGATAATAAAAAAATGGACATTTGCAATTTTTTCACTTGTTCTTTCAGTTATGAGCCAATAAGACTATAAACTAGTAGATACAAATACACTTTTGAGTTCACTGTCCATTCCGGAATTCCGGAATTCCGGTACTGAAAAACTGAGTATCGAAACCCAATTCCGGAATTGAAAAAACGTCCGATATCCAAGCCCTACCGCTACGGGTACCACCTATAGCAATGCACAATCGTAGGATTCGATATCAATGGGCTCTTGAACACAGAAATTGGGCAGAAGAACAATGGCGTTTCGTGTGCTTTTCTGATGAGTCTCGTTTCGGTATGAGACCGGATACAAGACGTATACGACACTGGAGAACCCCTGGACGCCAACAGCGATTAAAATCCTGCCAGGAAGTCCATCCTTATAGTGGTGGAACCATCATGGTATGGGCGGGTATTTGGATCGGCGGAAGAACTGAGTTGATTTGGATCAGAGGCAACCTCAACGCTCAAATTTATGCTGAGACGATTGTATCAGACGTCATCGTTCCTCTACAAGTACAAATCGGTCCCTTATTTCAGTTAATGCATGATAATGCACGACCGCACACCGCAAGAGTTGTAAGACAGACTCTCGCCGCAGCTAACATCAATGTCCTGCCCTGGCCTGCTCAGTCGCCAGACTTGAATCCGATTGAGCATGCATGGGATATGTTACAGAGAAGAGCTCTGCCGAATATGGAGGGTATCCAGTCGCAAGAAGACCTTTTTTTGTTGTTGCAACGAACATGGGCGGCCATTCCACAGCGTGATTTGGATGAACTCATTTTGAGTATGCCAAACCGATGTTCTTGTGTTGTTAGTGTTCGCGGTAGAAACACGGATTATTAATTGTTTAAGTAACCCAATAAAATTTTAAAGAAAACTGTTATTTCAGTCTTTTTTTCGAACTTTTGTGTTAGTGGTTCAAAAGTCAAAAATCCCTTTATTAGGAAAATGGCAAATTTCTTTATTAATGCAAAGGTGACTTGGTTTATCGTTACTGTGACAAACGAAAACACTTTATTTGATGAATCCTTAAAGAAAATTTTAATTAATATCAATCAGGAGAAAAGTTATTGCAAAAATATATGTTGATCCCTAGACACTTTTGATGTGTGTATTTCCTACACAAACTCTTCATATAATTATCTCTTCACGCAAGGGCTGCGATGTGTCCAAAATATACCTCATCAACAGTCGTTACTCGTTACTATCAAAATCTCTCACCGTGAGAGAAAACGTGCCCTAAGTCCAAGACAAAGGTTTATCTAAACAGTAGCTTAAACCAACTTTCACAATAGAGCTATGCAAAAGTCATGCGTATTACCAACAATGGTGAGCCACAATGCTACCCTAAATCTTATCATTAGAGAGCTAATCCTTCAACGAAAGATGGTGATAATAGTGTATAATCCTCTGAACAATTCATTTGAGCCAAAACAGGACAGGAAGGTGTATTGAAGTGAGTCTTTGGAGTAAAGTTTGATGCAGTTTTGGAGACTGTTGCAAGAATAATTATTGTAAAGAATAATTATTCAAAATTCTAAATGTTAAAATGATTAACCTTCCTTTTGAATTCGTCGTAGTCGAGTAAAGAGTAGCTAAACCCACGGTCCAGGCTATTGAGCATTCCAAAATACCTTTAAACTGTGTCCTAATGATTCAAAATATTGCACAATTACCTACTCGGTTGACAATGCTCTATTGTTGAGTTCAAAGCTTGTAAAACCTGATGTGCTGCTCCAGGGCATGTCAAGGGTCCACAACCTAACTATTGAATGTTTTCAACTATCCCAGCATCCTTTGTAAAGAGGTCCGTCATCTTGACGGAACCACATTCTACCTTGCTAAGAATCTCGTTTGGTCCTCACAAAGGGAAATATAAACTGCAATTCTGGACTTTCCAAGAATTCCTCCTGTTAAAGTAGGTTACTTTCCGTCTGTTCGTAATCCTTAACACGTCCGGCATCGATTACTTGCGTGTAACACACAATGCATAATCCTCCATTGTAGAAAAAATATGTCAAAATAATGCTTTGTTCAGTCCGGAAGGATTAGAGCTTAAGGAATAGCTAGATAACGTTTTTAATTAAGCATTATTCGTTGGTTTTTGCATAACTTTTATCGTTTGATAAGGTAGTGATAAGGATAATACTACTTTGGAAGAATGGCTGAGCTTTTTTTCTGGCCAGTTTAAGATTTGTTTTTGTCCCATAAATTCCTGAGAAAGTGCTGAGATGATGTAATCTTTAAATCCTAATGTAATGTTCACAGAATTTGGAGATGAGAACTATAGCTACTTCATCATCATCATCATCATCAGCCTATAAATGTTCCCACTGCTGGGACACAGGCCTCCTCTCTGTGAGAGGGAGTGGGCCGTAATCTACCACGCGGGCCCAGTGCGGATTGGTAGATGTCACATGTCTTCGAATTTTTTGGTTCTAGGACATGCCGGTTTCCTCACGATGTTTTCCTTCACCGTTTTGAGAGCAGTGGTGTTGAAATAAATTACACAAAGTAATGCGCCTGACGGGGTTCGAACCCACGACCTACTACTCGTAAGTCGAGGCCGATACCACTGGGCCACCACTGCTCTATATATAGTGTATAGCTACTTGATTGTAGTTAATCAGAAAAAATCGTGCATCTGAATCATAAGTTTCGCAAGTCCTAATTTCTAATGTTTAAATTGTGGAACATGATAAGTAGTCTTGATTTGATTTAGCAGTTCAACACAACGATCGATTGAATTATTTCATTGAGTCTTTTCCTTTTCCGTGAATCACTCCTCTCCATTTTTTTAATCAAACCCTGACCTTAACTTGACGGTCAAGAACACGATCAATAAAGCCAAAACAAAGCAACGTCTCAACAATCAAATAAAAAGCCTTCAATTCATATCGAATATATTTATTCCGAAAATTGCATTCATATTAAATAAATTAAGGCCAAAAACATTTCCGAAGGGTCAGGTCACATCATTCCTCTATCAACGAACATAGTAGGAGTATGGGGCATAAGCGTAGGCGGAGTAGGGTAGAGCATAGTCGTAGGCACTGTAGGAGTAGGCAACGGGTGCAGTGTAGGCCGCTAGGGGAGCACTGTAGGCCACCGGGTAGTCATATTCGAGGACTAGGGGCTTCGGCTTGGCTGAGGCGAAAGCCAAGATAGCGGCGAACAGCACCTGAGAAAGAGAAATATTTATTAGGTTAACAGTCACATTCTTCGCGATTCCTATTTGAAATCTATACATGAGGGTCTTATGCTCAAGCTCAGCTGTGGACGTCCTGCGACTGATATGATGATAATGATGATGAAGATTCTTCATTACTAAGGTCAGATTGCTGACAGTGAGTGAGTAAATTATTAAAGAGGCAGTGGAACACTTTCTAATGTAACGATGACGAAGTTTTGGTAAAGATGTATTGTAGAATTTACAAATAAATGTGGAACTAGCATTTCATGTGATTCTTGACAAGTAGACAAGGCCAGGTTTGTCGAACGATCGATGGTCGGTGGAGCAGAAATCCTGGTCCTGGAACATATCGACAAGCGTAGTGTGAGATGTCCTCCAGCTAGAGAGACCGACGACCTTAAGAAAATGGCTGGGACAAACTGGATGCGGAAGGCAGAGAACGGCAATGAGAGAGGCCTATGTTCAGCAGTGAACTGCGATAGGCTTTAATTGGATAAGAACTTCATAAGATCTATAAAACCTGTGGAACCACTTTTCGTAAAATTGGACGGTAATGAATAAATAGCGGTTCAAAGACTTTCTCTTGAAAATAAGTCAAGAAAGGAAAAAAAACAAATAATAAAACGATTAAATAGAGAATTAAGAAATACTCGTACTTACGAATTTGAACATCTTGGAGATTAGTTGGTTTTGCAGCTGTTGTTTGCAGAAGACAATAGGACACAAGATCCGATGTGATAATGATTAATCAAACAATAGTTCGTCTTATATATCATCGACCAAGTACTTATGAACGTGCCTAATAAACGGATAAACAGTCAAAATATCCTGCTCCCGCGCATTAGGGACGATAGTCACGCGCAGCCTTGTGCAGTGTCACCGGACGGAAAAAGTAATTAGACCAAGGCCTCACCTGACACTATTCCTAAATAGGTTCCAGTAGAAGGAAACGAGTTGACAGGTCTTGACTCAAATTAAGGTTATGTTGGAGGTAATTGGGTAGCAAACATATAGGGTATTAAGTAGATACCTAATACCTAATTAATTGAAACTATGCTCATTTGAACTCAGAACACTTTATGACGATTACCCAAAAAAATCTCCGTATATTACTTCCTTTTGTTTAAACAGCAGAATCTTGCCCCCAATGAGCGAAAATCTGGAGGACATCTATTGCCGAATGTATCTAAATACTCAGTACATTTATTACCTTCTCGTTGCATATGACTCCATAGCTGTCTATCCAAAGAGACCCATTTTTAACAGCTTTGTTCCTGTTAGTTTGTTCTTTAACCAGTACCCTTAGCACGAGTTTTCACTATTTTACTTTACATCGTCTTTTCAGTATTTACGGCGTTTCTTGTATGAAAAAATGGAACAGCGCCTCTGGTGTGCGAAGAAAGAACTAATTTTTTCCTTGAAAATTGTCAATTTGAAATTGTCAAAGTTCCAGTTTACTTTACGTCTCTGAGTCTCAAATACTGAAAACTCGTGCTAAGGGTACAGATGCTAGATAACTATCCAGTCCCCTACCAAATTATCTCGTCAATAAACGATAGATCCCCATTTGAAACTCGAACCAACATGATTAGCCTTCAATTTGGATAATACGAGCTAACCCGACCTCGATTTAATAACAAATTACGTCTAACGAACTCGTGTAACAAAACTCCTTCATTTCGTCGAGCGATCCGCCATGATTAGTGTGCTGGTGCCTTTCGCGCCATTTTCACAGTAATGGCGACATACTACACCTCCTGTTACAGAGTAATTACCGGCCTTTGAGAGCTGAACCGAGCATTGCCGGTAAACACCGCTTTGTCGATAGTTATACAGGTTAGTTTTACTTTTAATGGGGGTGTTCTGGTTAGGTGTCAAGTTGAGGGTTAGTGTATTTTTTTTAAACTTTGTGTGTAAGAGACTTTATTAGTTGCCAAAATTCACAATATTTACAAGGCCATATACGTCAGCGTAGTTATTTAAGTACAGTAACTCTCCTGATTTTATTGTCATCTAGCCATGACATTTAAAATTATTGATAAATTAATCTTCTTACGAGCTACCTAGGTACTTAACAGACTCGCAGAACATAGATATCAGGTGCCATGGCCAAAACGGTGATGTGTCACATAGAGCACGTTAAGCCCCTTGACTCGGTCGCGGGACTGCCTCACCTGGTAAACGTGACCTTAGGGCTATTGAAGGATCGCCGTGGATTTTAGTCAATACAAGTCTGATAGTCTCATTTGATGATTTTACCACGCAAAAAAAAGCCCCTTGACTCTAGCTTTGGTTGACATGAGGATAATACATTCACAGCATAATTTATTAAGTTATTCTACCTTTAAGATGGAAGTACTTCCTATAGATACGTGCACAGCGGCAGCGATCTAATTTATAGAATTATAGCGATCAGCTGATAATACATTTTAATGATGTTTTATAACGGCCGGAGGAATATCCATTTGATTCAGCGTTCTAATGTTCGTATTTCATTTTTTATAACTTTTCCTGATACACAATAGAACTTTTCAATTTGAAAATACTTGTAGCGACATCTTTGATCAACCTACAGCAACAATCAAATTAGTTGACTATGCGTGTCACTAGATGGCAGTATTACTAAATGAGTAGTAATAATATACTATGAAAAACTGTTATTTTTATTAGAAATAATTATAAAGTAATAAGAGAGCATTATTATTAATTGATTACCATTTCGAAACTGATTCATATAAAATTTATAACAATCGAATCTAAAAGTAGGTAGTAAATTCATAATGATCTAAACTAAATATGATGTACCTATGTACAAAAAGTAAAAAGAAAAGAAAGATAATTATCTAAAAGAAATCTGTTTTTTTTTTATTAGTTCATTGATGAATTGGCAACAACGAAACATTGTCAGTGTCAGTGCTAATGTCAAAAGTTTCAGCTGTCAAAGTTGTTTGGTTTTCGCATTGAGATAGTTTTCGGTTTTGTCTGTTTACGTGTTTATCGGTTGTACTGATAAGTAAACCAAAATTGTAAGCACAATGATCGGTGTGCGATTAAACACGTTTAATGACACTTCTGGTGAACCAGAACAAGATGCTAACTCAGCCCTAACTGAATTAGACAAAGGTATTTCATAACCTAACCTTACTTTGAGATGCTTTCTTTGAGACTTTGCAATAGCTAACTTATATTATACCTTGTTGTAGGACTCCGGTCTGGCAAAGTGGGAGAACAATGCGAAGCCATCGTCCGTTTTCCGCGTCTCTTCGAAAAATATCCATTCCCGATACTTATAAACTCATCATTTCTAAAACTGGCCGATGTGTTTCGTATGGGCAACAATTTCCTTCGCCTATGGGTGCTTCGCGTCTGTCAACAAAGCGAGAAGCACTTGGACAAGATTCTGAACGTTGACGAGTTCTTACGAAGAGTTTTCAGTGTGCTACATTCAAATGATCCAGTGGCTAGGGCGTTAGCGCTCAGGACCCTCGGTGCTGTCGCTGGGATCATACCTGAGAGGCAGAATGTACACCATGCCATAAGGAGAGGGTTGGACAGTCATGACAATGTGGAGGTTGATGCTGCTATTTATGCCACTACAAGATTTGCTGAGCATTCTAAGTATGTTTAGATTTATATTATGTTGATCTATTTACAAGCATACTGTTACATACCAATTCCCTGTACTGTCTTACAGTGCAGTCACTTCATTAGGTATTTCTCACATCCTAAACTTTACTATAGTCATCCTCTATTCCAATTAGGTATAAGGGGTATGCACAATATGCAAATTCATAATAATTTATGTCTGAAAATCCCATCTAGGATTTATAAATAACTTTGAATTTTAATTTTGGTACTGGCACGTCCTGGAACAAAAAATTCAAAGACTTCTAATATCTATCACCATATGCCAACTGAGTCTGCAGATTGGATTATTGCCCACTCTTTCTTACAGAGAGGAAGCCTGTGTCCCAGCAGTGGGAACATTAATTTATAGACTGATGATGAACTTTGAATCTCTATAAAGTTTTTCACTTTTGGATAGCACACATTTAAACTGTTTCATTTCAGTGCCTTCGCAGTGGCTATGTGCAATAAGCTCTGGGATATGGTGGACTGTGAAAGCACAGCTGCTGAGCGCAGAGCCAAGCTTGTAAGGGCTCTTAGGACTGTGCATGGTGGAGGTAAGTTATTACCAACAAGTAGACATCTTGGTAATACTAAATAGATACCAAAAGTCTACTTCTACTACTTGATAATTGTAAATAAAACCATTTAGAAACTGTATTGGTTACTAAACATTACCTGGGTCTTAATATTTTCAATATTAATTATCTAGACTTTTTATACTAGTACAGTCACAAGCAATAGTATGTATACACTGAGCAGTATTCAAAAGCGATGTTCTGCTACCATATTGATTAAACTTTTGCCTTTTCATTGGACTTCTATTTTGGAAGCCATACTATTACGAAATAGGTCTTATATCTAGTCCTATATTTCAAAGTAGAAACTAGTATTTCACAAGTAAATTGCGTTTGAATTTTGTTAAGTGTATACATGTTATTGCTTGTGACTGTGCAACTATTTATTAATTTCTGTTAAAAGTAATAATATGTACCTTATTTTAATAAAATCCCCAAAACTAACAAGTCTAAAAAACTAACAAGCCTGATAAAATTGGAAAATATGCAGTATTTGCACTCATAAAGTTCTAAACATTTATGAAATGTTTAAACTATGTTTTTATTCCTTTGTTGTATTTTAGCTGTCAGAGCTCAAGGAGTGTTGAAGCTACTCCGTTCCTTACTGGAGCGTTTCCCATCGTCCAGCTCAGTGCATGCTGCTATCATTGCTCTCACTCACATCGCTGCTGATACAGTGGTCCATGTTCCTGATCAAGTAAGCTTTGAACTTGAATTACAAAACTTTTTGTGGATGAAAATGCGGATTAGAATTTACATAAATGAATCGTCCTGTCGAAACGTCCAATGATGAACCGGTCGTCGGTGAATGGTTGCAGAATCAGAATTTACTGAATGTTTTTGTTCATTGTAAATGATCGATTTACCGCGACACGTAAAGAAAACCGGCCAAGTGCGAGTTGGACTCGCCCATGAAGGGTTCCGTAGTAGCAAGCATAGATTAGGGATATAATTATATTGAGATTAGTAAGTAGGTAATATACACAATAAAAATAAATTTGTTTTTCATAGTGTTTGTATGAATGGCAAAGTTGTATTTGCGGTTTTTGAAAATGTACTATATCTCATCCAAACCAATTTTTGTTGGAAGTTTTTGTGGAGGTCTACCTTATATTTTTTTCAGTTTTATCATTCTGTTATTCTAGAAGTTACAGGGGGGGGGGGGACACATTTTACCACTTTGGAAGTGTCTCTCGCGCAAACTGTTTGGTTTAGAAAAAAATTACATTAGTAACCTCAATATCATTTTTAGAGATTTATCCATAGAAACCCCACAAATATGGGTTTGTTGAAAAAATTTTTTTTGAGTTTCAATTCTAAGTATGGGGGGTACCCCCAAAATTCGTTTTGTTTTTATTTTTGTGTAAAAATCCTAATGCGGTTCACATAATACATCTACTTACCAAGTTTCAACAGGATAGCTTTCATACTTTCGAAGAAAAGTGGCTGTGACATATGGACGGACAGACAGACAGACATGACGAATCTATAAGGGTTCCGTTTTTGCCATTTGGCTACGGAACCCTAAAAACGTAGATCAATGAAAATCCATTAGTGATCTTAGGTATTTTTAAGTCTATATTTTGGATATGATGAAAATGTATGTACAGTCGCGTTCATTAACATGTTGGCACGTCTAGACTTCAAAAATATATGAACATCAAAATAATTCAGAATATTGTGACAACTACAAGCATCATTAAATTGTGATGAAGATTATGATTCATTAATATGTAACTACTTTTTTTCAGTAACATGTATACAGCCAAAGGGACAATATTATATGAACAACTTTAAGATCATAATTATGTGAACAGTGTAAGATTCACAATTATGTAAGCACACATGAATACAATAATATCTGAACAAGTAAATGTAATTCTTTTTCAACCTTATTACTACGTCTTTTTTTTTTTTGGGTGGTAAAATCATCAAATGAATCCTCCCGCCCTGGGTGGGGTGGAAGGGACTGTCAGACTCTTACTGACTAAAATCCACCCGTGTTCCTTCGGATGCCCTTTACGTTCCGGGGCCACGGTATCCTGGATTAAGAAAAAATCCGCGACCCCGGCAGGCATTTGGTCCCCGTCGGTGACGCGTGAAACACGACGCGCCACCGACTCTGGCTTGGTACCTGGTCGGACGGCGAGCTTACCCATTACTCACCGTCCGCAAGCCCGCTCCGCCGCTGTGCCCTCTGCTATTCAGAGGGACACGCGTTGGAGCGTCCACCCGACAGGCTATTTGCATACGGGCAAAGAGACCCCTTAGGCACACAGTGCCTAAGGAAGAGTTTTTGCCCGCATCCCAGGGTGCACCGGCCCGAAAAACTGGTCTTCCCCCCGGACGTATCCCCGAGAGGGAACTCCAGTCCACGGACGCACGTGGAGGTTTCCTGTCATAGCACCCCTATTACTACGTCTTAAAGATGATTTTACTAGCAATCTTAAAACTGCATGGTCAAGGAGTTTGCAACATTATTTAGGTATCACTGGCTAGTTTTCCTTCAAAAGACGTTTTTTTTCTTAAAAAAAAAGAATAAACTGACGCACATGTCATTCATACAAAATTATACAAAAACATGTGGCATTGAAATAAACTCATTTCAAAAGACCTAAAGAGCATTCGCGCCGAAAACAATTGAAATACTGTAATTTCTATAACAATGTAAACAGGGTCTTATTTATTCGAGCAAATAATATACTTTCCTATGATTGTGGAGATAATTATGAAGCTTACCCTGCTCAGATATTATTAAAGCTATTGTAGTATAGATATATTTTTCAAAAGGTGATCACATATTATTGCCTAATGCAAATTATATATTATTGAACCTCTTCACATGAGGATATATTTTTGATCTACAGATTCTGTAGAATTTATTGAGCTTACCAACGCTCACAATATTTTGAATCATTGACACTGCCAACATATTATTGAACTCGACTGTACTAGATAATTATGTGTACTTTGTCAACTTATTCGTCCAATGAAATAAAGAATAAATTAAACAACAACTTAAATGATTCTCAGAATAATAAATAGAAAGGTACTGCCAAAACAAAATTAAAAAATTGTAAGACCTCTAGAACTGCTGCACCTTCAAAAACCATTCCATTTCAGGTGGAACTCCTACTAAGTATAGCAATGAATGACGCCCGTTCATCCGTTCGGCGTGCAGCACTCCTAGGGCTCCGCAAACTAGCTGAACACGCAGCCCTATGGCCGGCTGACTGTGTAGAGAAGCTAGTCAGAGCTGCTACTGATAGCCAAGAGATGGAGCATACCGTGCTGTGCTTGCAAGTTATGCAGGTGAGATCGAGTTTATTAATAAAAAGATTTTGTTTAAACGTAAAAATATATTCAAAATGATGCGCACTTTAAACACAACTGTTTTTCACTATAAGATTCTAGACAATTCTTCATTTTCTTTTTAATTTAAAAATCATTTGACCGACTTGATTCGGCCAGTGTTTACAAAAAAGGCTAGATTCTATTATTTTAAGGATTGTTCACACAGTAAAACCTCTACAGGAGTCAGCCATCTATTGGATTAAGC
Organism: Agrotis exclamationis; assembly: GCA_950005045.1. NCBI lineage: Eukaryota > Metazoa > Arthropoda > Insecta > Lepidoptera > Noctuidae > Agrotis > Agrotis exclamationis. Next base: position 22,806,381 of record OX465427.1, on the reverse strand, counting down.
ATAGATTCAACAACAATTTGCGATTTTAATAGCGGGTCTCTACAATTAAGTTATTAAAAAAAAATACGTGTGGCACTCGGAGACTGCCGCAGTGAAGCTATTGCATAGCATTTTTTTTTTAAGAAAATAAGTGAAACGTCGAGAAACGTTCTCCTCCTCCTCGTCCTCCCTCTCCCACTCCCTCTCCCTCTCCTCCTCCTACTCCTCCCTCTCCTCACTCTCCTTCAATAAAATTGCCCCTTGCTCAATAAAAGCATGCTTTCGTGCTATAGTAATGAGCACGTCTGTCCGTATCTTTATGAGCACGTCTGTCCGTACCTTTATGATTGCCGAAGTATCCCGAACTGAAACGACGTTGGACGATGCGTGCTGTCAAATGTGGTCAGGTTTTTTCGTTACGTTTTTCGCGCGCCCGGAGCTCAGAGCCTGCGATAAAAGCTATGCAATAGCTTAAAAACAGAAAAAAAGGAACTTGAAAATGATCATCTTGTTTAAAATGATTTTCACTGCACCATTCATAACAGACGACTTGAGTTTTTATTTTTGAGAAATAAAAATCAATCAGCATAATTTTTTCATATTTTAATTGTGAGATAATATTCGACTATAATCCGCGGAAATAAGCTAGTAATAAAATAGACTTACAATAAAAATATTAACACTGTGCGGCGGTAGAAACTGGTATCCTGCCCAGCAGTTTGTGCAGCGGCTGCGTCCCCTGTGGGCGGGTGTGCAGCACTGCGTCGGTACTGCAGCGAGGCAACACTGTCAGCAGATCTAACGCGCGCTGCAACTGCCGCTGAAGTGCTGACAAGACTTGTAGTACACTGGTGAGTTCATACAATATGTCCACCAATACAAAATTGTCTGGACATTAAAAGAAACTGTGACCTCTGATTTTGTTTCGGATGTTCTTCTCACAGTAGTCAGGTACGAAACACCGACCTCATGTAGTATAAAAATAGTGTCTTTTGACGTGTAAAAGAGTTTGGCAAAACCAATTTGCTAAATAAAGATCATTTATCCGGTTTCTGTCTGTCCAAACTAAAAGCGAAGGTAGCTTGCTCAATTCTTTCAATAACATTATTCTACATAAATATTATGAGGTCGGAACTCAACCCCTCGCGATTGGTAGTAATTTTAGTTTTTTGATACCTTGCTTTGAGATTTAAAGCTCAAGTGTGCTAAAAAAATAACTTAGGAACTGAAAATAATAAACAATACCTTAAGTAAATCAAATCATAACAATAAATGCTGAATCATTTGAATTGCACACAGACTAGATAGATATCTAGTCTGTTTGGTCACTCAAAAATGAACTTAAAAGAACACAGCAACTAAAGTAGAAAGTTGATTAAACTTTTGTTTTAGCTACGAAGAATGTCTGCCAGTGGAAGGTGGAGACTTGATGTTAGCTTTGGAAACTTTGGTCATAGCTACTGGAGATACCAATAACCAAAACAACATCAAACCGCTTCGCGTGGCGTTGCGCTGTTTGGTAAGCAAAAAAATGTGAATGTGATGTTATTGTAACACAGAAACTCAGAGGATTCAACTGTTCACTTTTGAATTGTTAAAGAGTCAGTAATTTAGAATGTTAATGTAAATCACCCTGTTCAGGTGTTCATCTTACTCAAATCGAAAGGATCTACGTTTATTTCTGCTGACCCAATGTCTTTGTGTCTAGGTACAACTCAGTCGTGCTTCGGCTGCAGCATACGCTTCTCGTACGGCCAATGTTGTAGGAACACAGTTACAAGCGTGTGGTAGTGCGGGAGGAGCGCGCATGGCGGCGCTACTGGAGGCGCTGGCGGCGCTGGGCGGCGCCCCGCATGCGCCCGCGCATCTCGCGCCCGCAATGCCTGCGTTACAGCATGCGCTACATCACCTGCACCGGTATGTATGTCACACAGTTACATGGCGGCGCTACTGGAGGCGCTGGCGGCGCTGGGCGGCGCCCCGCATGCGCCCGCGCATCTCGCGCCCGCAATGCCTGCGTTACAGCATGCGCTACATCACCTGCACCGGTATGTATGTCACACAGTTACATGGCGGCGCTACTGGAGGCGCTGGCGGCGCTGGGCGGCGCCCCGCATGCGCCCGCGCATCTCGCGCCCGCAATGCCTGCGTTACAGCATGCGCTACATCACCTGCACCGGTATGTATGTCACACAGTTACATGGCGGCGCTACTGGAGGCGCTGGCGGCGCTGGGCGGCGCCCCGCATGCGCCCGCGCATCTCGCGCCCGCAATGCCTGCGTTACAGCATGCGCTACATCACCTGCACCGGTATGTATGTCACACAGTTACATGGCGGCGCTACTGGAGGCGCTGGCGGCGCTGGGCGGCGCCCCGCATGCGCCCGCGCATCTCGCGCCCGCAATGCCTGCGTTACAGCATGCGCTACATCACCTGCACCGGTATGTATGTCACACAGTTACATGGCGGCGCTACTGGAGGCGCTGGCGGCGCTGGGCGGCGCCCCGCATGCGCCCGCGCATCTCGCGCCCGCAATGCCTGCGTTACAGCATGCGCTACATCACCTGCACCGGTATGTATGTCACACAGTTACATGGCGGCGCTACTGGAGGCGCTGGCGGCGCTGGGCGGCGCCCCGCATGCGCCCGCGCATCTCGCGCCCGCAATGCCTGCGTTACAGCATGCGCTACATCACCTGCACCGGTATGTATGTCACACAGTTACATGGCGGCGCTACTGGAGGCGCTGGCGGCGCTGGGCGGCGCCCCGCATGCGCCCGCGCATCTCGCGCCCGCAATGCCTGCGTTACAGCATGCGCTACATCACCTGCACCGGTATGTATGTCACACAGTTACATGGCGGCGCTACTGGAGGCGCTGGCGGCGCTGGGCGGCGCCCCGCATGCGCCCGCGCATCTCGCGCCCGCAATGCCTGCGTTACAGCATGCGCTACATCACCTGCACCGGTATGTATGTCACACAGTTACATGGCGGCGCTACTGGAGGCGCTGGCGGCGCTGGGCGGCGCCCCGCATGCGCCCGCGCATCTCGCGCCCGCAATGCCTGCGTTACAGCATGCGCTACATCACCTGCACCGGTATGTATGTCACACAGTTACATGGCGGCGCTACTGGAGGCGCTGGCGGCGCTGGGCGGCGCCCCGCATGCGCCCGCGCATCTCGCGCCCGCAATGCCTGCGTTACAGCATGCGCTACATCACCTGCACCGGTATGTATGTCACACAGTTACATGGCGGCGCTACTGGAGGCGCTGGCGGCGCTGGGCGGCGCCCCGCATGCGCCCGCGCATCTCGCGCCCGCAATGCCTGCGTTACAGCATGCGCTACATCACCTGCACCGGTATGTATGTCACACAGTTACATGGCGGCGCTACTGGAGGCGCTGGCGGCGCTGGGCGGCGCCCCGCATGCGCCCGCGCATCTCGCGCCCGCAATGCCTGCGTTACAGCATGCGCTACATCACCTGCACCGGTATGTATGTCACACAGTTACATGGCGGCGCTACTGGAGGCGCTGGCGGCGCTGGGCGGCGCCCCGCATGCGCCCGCGCATCTCGCGCCCGCAATGCCTGCGTTACAGCATGCGCTACATCACCTGCACCGGTATGTATGTCACACAGTTACATGGCGGCGCTACTGGAGGCGCTGGCGGCGCTGGGCGGCGCCCCGCATGCGCCCGCGCATCTCGCGCCCGCAATGCCTGCGTTACAGCATGCGCTACATCACCTGCACCGGTATGTATGTCACACAGTTACATGGCGGCGCTACTGGAGGCGCTGGCGGCGCTGGGCGGCGCCCCGCATGCGCCCGCGCATCTCGCGCCCGCAATGCCTGCGTTACAGCATGCGCTACATCACCTGCACCGGTATGTATGTCACACAGTTACATGGCGGCGCTACTGGAGGCGCTGGCGGCGCTGGGCGGCGCCCCGCATGCGCCCGCGCATCTCGCGCCCGCAATGCCTGCGTTACAGCATGCGCTACATCACCTGCACCGGTATGTATGTCACACAGTTACATGGCGGCGCTACTGGAGGCGCTGGCGGCGCTGGGCGGCGCCCCGCATGCGCCCGCGCATCTCGCGCCCGCAATGCCTGCGTTACAGCATGCGCTACATCACCTGCACCGGTATGTATGTCACACAGTTACATGTCGTGGAAGCGTCCATATCTTCGAATCTATGCCATTTCGGACTCCCGTGGCGCTCCCAAACATTATTAATTTTGACACCACATACAATACATATAATAAAAATAATATGTTGACAGTGACAACGCGATAGAGAACCCTCCAGACGACGGCACGTCGTTCGTGCTGCTGTGCACGGTGCTGTTCCAGGAGCGCGCGGGCAAGGCGCTCACACACGACGTCAGTCCCGTGTGGCAGGACACTATACTCAACATTATTGAGAAGGCAGATGGGTGGGTGCGGTATCGAGTTGCTAGGGCGGCGTTGAGGTGAGTTTTAACTATTTATATCTAATAGGCCTACCACACGCACAAGCTTCACCACATCAGTTTTGCCTGCGCAAGCCCGGCCTGCGCGTACTTGCCTGTGTGTGTGGTTGGACGTTCAGTGTTGCCGACCTTGTATTGTTTTTTTCATGCGAGAAGCTTGCGCAGGTAGAACTGTGGTGAAGCTTGTGAGTGTGGTACGAGTAGGCCCATTACATAGTCACTTACACTATTCGATCTCTGTTTCACTCGATAAACTCAGTTCAATGAAAAGGTTCGCACACAAATGTGCTGTACTGTGCAAAAGTTACGCACAGCTTTGCCGGTGGATACAGAGACTAAACGCAATACCAGTTTAGTACTCGCTCTACCGAAGTTCTGCACAAAATGTGCGCGAACAAATGTGCCACACATTATTATAATGGAATTGTACCGTACCATTAGGATAACTTAATTTAGTTTCAATGGCACTGACACTGTACTACTTTTTTTTTGTGGAAGCTAATTCACACCCAATCTGTACTCAATTAGTCAATTTTCTTTTGAAAATGTAAAATTTTCTGGCATTCATTAGGTATGGCCACCATAGTCTAGCGGCGACGATCTTAAAGCGTCTGTCAGAGGAAGCGCCCAGTGAGGCAGCACAGCGCTGGCTCACTGCGCTGTATCGCGCTGCAGCCGCTGATTCTAAGTTGATTGAAGAAGGTAAGTTTGTTATAAACAATGCTGTTAAGGCGCGGACTGACTACGATTACTAAGTCACCACTATGGAGCGTCAATAAGATTGAAAATTGAAAATGACATTTGTGTTGAAATGTGACGGAAGCTGCGAATGGGCATTTATTTTACTGCTTTTCTTAGATTATTTAAAATATAGACATAAAATTAAATAATGGTTTGGTTAAAGTCTTAAAAAAATGGAAAACCTACTAAATTCTTAAAAAAAACTGTTGTTATCGCTGGAAATACAGAGATCTTCGACGTCAAAGTTTATTTTTGTGCTACAACTTCCCAATTTTTTATTGGGAATATCAAACTATTATTTATTATTCTGTTCGGTTTAAATTCTTCTTTATACCCTTCTCTGTTCACTGTATTTTTCGCGTTACTTATTTTTATTACATTACGTCATACTCGACGTTCTAAGAAACCAATTTTTGGGAATATTGAGATAACACCGCACCTTAAAGAACAGTAGCAAATCCATACGCCGCTAGAGGCGCTAGTGTAGCGCGTGGTCTCTGTAATGACAAAATAATGCCACTGAACTACGAGCTTTTTTTTTAATTAGGTACGTTAATGTTGTGAATATTTTGCACTAGGTTCCTCAAATTAATTTGGTATGTCAGTGCTTTAAAAGCGGAGCTAAAAAGTTAAGTCCTTTGACAACTTATGTTTTCTTTTTATTCGTATAAAATTGGCCTACGTAACTTGATTTCGTGCCCGTTTGGAGAAAGAAATGTTTCAGGAAACTTTTAATTTTAGGACCTTACTCAGCAGTAGCGCCAACTGGTGCTTTAAAAAAGCTGAGGTTCTCTCTGTGAGGTATTATTATACAGAATCTCACGCGTCTATAGTCAGCCAAACAAGACACGATAATTCAAGAATTATGCCGAGTTTTGGTGGTGCTGAAGTAGCAGCTAATGATTGACTAATCACAACATCTTGTATCAATATGTGAAAAAAAAAAACACCCAAGAAAATAATGATTCTCCTCATAGGTATCTCCGGTCTAGAAGAAGCTAGCTCAGGCTGGGAAGTGTCCAGCGGCTGGGGCGGTGCGGGGGGCGGCGGCGCGGGCGCGGGGGGCTGCGGCGGGGGCTGCGCGGGCTGCGGGGCGTGCGCCCCCCTCCCCCCCGCGTGGATGCGCGCTCGTGCGGGCGCTCTCAACGCCCTGGCGCGGACCGTGCACGCCGCTAGGACGCTCTGCACGCAGCCGCCGCCTGCTATCGCGCATACGTTCTCACAGGTAAAATTAAAATCCATAATACAGAATGTCTAGTAAATAGTACGACATACACATGCATGTGGACTAAGTAGCTTAGGTTTTATAAAACATCCCAATATAATTATGTTCCTCAAAATGTCAAGAATTTAGGGTTATACATTTTTTTATCTACTCTCATATCGTTAAATTCAAAATACAAAACTCAAAACGAGTTTATATAGACGTACTTTTACAAATAGTATATCGAAATGAAATTATAAAAATAATTAGGTATGGCACTATTTCTCTGACAAAATAATGTTGTTGTCGTTGCGATACAGATTACAGATCATAGATAGGTACAAATACCGGCATGGATCTTGAGCGCTGACCTTCACCTGCGCAGAAGTGAGTTATTAGGTCCCTTTGGTAGATGAAGTGAGGAACGGGGGCGGGGAAAGTGTAGTGATTGGTCCGCGTAGCGTGCCGTAGCGCATCACGTCATAACCGCCACTCGGGATTCGTTTGTTATTGTTTTCGTTTATTTTGTGCGTTTTATTTGTTTTATTGTGCGTTTCGTTTGTCGATAAGTGTACTATGCGCAAAGCGATCCCCACTCTTACGCCGAGCTTTCAAGAACCGTGCCGGTATATGTACATCTATTTAATCTATGGCTGCGCACGCTTTGGCGCATGCGCGGTGATAATGGGAATTTTGGCGCCATAATACGTTTGTGTACTGTGTCAATCTTTATCTTTTATTTGATGTTCGTGTTCAATGAGAGTAGATAAAGTAGTGTATGAAACTGCACATAAAGAACTAAGTATTATACACTCGTGTATGATACCCCTCATTATGTACCAGTTTCATAAATTACTATTTCTTACAAAAGAGTTTTAATTATCTCGTAATTCATTTTAAGGTCTGTTGTACAGACGCCAGCACATCAACCTACCCGAATCTGTAATTTTGCCAATCGAACATGAACATTCTTTTTTTGTGATAAAGTTGAAAACCTATAACAGAAATTTGACAGATTATTTATTTGGTAGATTGATGTGCTGGCGTCTGTACAAAACTGTCACATACATTTTTGTTTTACTTTCATAATTGTTGGTTAAACTCGAGTGACAAGAAAATCATTTAACCTGTATAGTCATTTTTCTAAGATGGATAATAGTGGGAAATCCGAAAGTAAAAAATATCCGAGAAATCTAAATATATAAAACTCAAAGGTGACTGATATAGTGATCTATCAACGCACAGCCTAAACCACTGGACGGATCGGCCTGAAATTGGGCATGCAGGTAGATATTATGACGTAGGCATCCGCTAAGAAAGGATTTTGATCAATTTTACGCCCAAGGGGATGAAAGTTTGTATGAAACTTTGTCAATTTTTAAACCGATTGAGCTGAGATTTTGCATGCACAAAGCTACTATGACGTAGGCATCCTCTAAGAAAGGATTTTGATACATTTTACCCCTAAGGGGATAAAATAGGGGATGAAGTTTGTATGATACTTTTGTCAATTTTAAACCGATCGGGCTAAGACTTGCATGCATAAAACTACTATGACGTAGGCATCCCCTAAGAAAGGATTTTGATTAATTCCACCCCTAAGGGGATAAAATAATGGATGAAGTTTGTATAAATCTTCTTAGATTTTCGACTGATTACGCGAGCGAAGCCGTGGGCAAAAGCTAGTTTTATATAAGTACTTTTTATAAATGTATGATCAAGAAAGTTGAAAATGTCCTTCAATTAAAGTTTTTTTTTTTGTAACCTAAGAGTCCTAAGACCCCATTACTTTACAGATTTTACTGACAAAATTAATATGCAACTGAAACTGCTGAACGAAACTACCTACATGTATTCGCTGGGTGCGCAGTACTAGGTGGGGGTAGTACTATTCGATTGCAGCGCTCATGGTGGTGAAAAGTAGAATTAATGTAGGATTATCTCAGAATACATTCTTTACCAACTGTTAAAAACGCGCTAATCTCAGGAACTTCTGGTTCGAATTGAATAATTCTTTTTGTGTTGGATAGTCCACTTATCGAGGAAGGCTATAGGTTATATAGCATCACGCTATGATCAATAGGAGCAGAGCAGCAATGAAAAATGTTGCAAAATTGTGAAAATCGTATTGAGAGCTTTCATTGCGTGCGCTGTGTAAACGGTTTACATTACGTAAAAATTATGTATGACGAAATTGTTCCTCATGAAACGTACTAAAATAAAGTCCGCGACAGCATATGACTATCTTTTAAGGATGCCCTAGTCGGCGGGTCGAACTCGTTGGCGGGCGGGATTAAAATGCATGCTATTTCATCCAACATCACGTATCAATGAGATGGATGAGCAGTAAGAAGCTAGGGCGCCTACGCACACATACTCCAACCTTTGACTGACTCATTACATGCGTGATTTCATTGTAGAATGGACTACTGCAACTTTTCCAGAGACCTTCGGGAGTTTGGATATTATAATAAAACTACTGAATGTATCTGTTCAAAAAAAATAATTTACATTTTTGAACGAATTACCTATGCCTGTATGGTAATTATTTTACAATTTACCGTCTTCTTTTGTTATTTATTTGCTCCCGAAGATGCGTTAAAATTAGTCTTAAAATAAGGAAGTTTCGACACTATACTTTTTTGTTTCCATACAGGGCTAGATAACGATGAGATGAATGTGAATCATTGTTTATTGTGAATGTATACCGTCAAATGTTGGATTAATCTCCAAACTACGATTGTATGGAAGAATGACCGACTAGCGTACCCTTAAGGTTAACTCACCATAACCATTTATATGGAAATCAAATTGGTTTTAAAATAATACATTTCTTGCGACAATGTTTTTATGAACAAAATATTAATCCTTAGCCAAATAAATATGTTAATCATTAAAAGCATTTAATTTTGAACAAAATTGCCCTTGACATCATTTGATTTTAATGAATATCTGACGAGATATCGTAGTTTCTTCAACGGCAGGTGTTGGGGAGCAGTCGAAATACGATGGTTCAGTCTCACAGTACATTCAGCTCTGCAATCTGTACATATTCAATATATAAAATTCTCGTGTCACAGTTTTCGTTGCCATACTCCTCCGAAACGGCTTGACCGATTTTGATGAAATTTTTTGTGCTTATCCGGTATCTATGAGAATCGGCCAACATCTATTTTTCATCCCCCTAAATGTTAGGGGTAGTCCACCCCAAATTTTTTTTTATTATTTTTTAGACAATTTTTTTAATTTCTATTTTTTATGGCAAAACAACGTTTGCCGGGTGAGCTAGTTTTTTTATAATCGCGTTATTCCGCCGCGGCGCGCCGTCTTGCACGGTGCCAATAAGCCTTCATTCTTGTTTGGCTTAGATATATTTTTTTTCCTAGCCTGCTCTGACCCAGATATAATTTAACTTTTTTTAATTGTTTAGCTTTAAGCTCTTTTTCTTTGTTTCTCTGTGATACTGTGTGCACTTGTGGCGTTTGCCAATAAACGTTTTTTCTTTCTTTCTTACATGTTTTTGGTTATTCAAGAATAATTAGTTATTTGTATAATGTTGATTTTCATACTTGTGTCCAGAGCTCCCGCGAGCCGGCCCTGCGCGCGGGTGCCTTCGCCCTGGCGGTCCGCAAGGCGGCGCGGGCGGTGGCGGGCGTGGCTCTCAAGTACGGCGCCATCGCTCGCACCGCCTTCCACGCTGACGACTCCACGCTTCGACACCTGCATATGTATCCTTTTAAACAAATCACTCATCATTATGAATATCTTTCTCTGCGGAACATCGCTCTTCTCTGTGGAGGAGCTCGTGGCTAAATAAGTACAGCCGCATAGGCCGATCTTTCGGGTTAAGCCGCGCTTGCTGAGGTTGGTCTATGGATGGATGACCATCTGTCGTAGCTAGTTTCCTCCGTGCCTCGGAAAGCACGTAAAGCCGTCGATACCGGCTGTCATTTGTAGATCTTTGACAGTCGTTACTATTAGTCAGAAGCTTTAAAAGTCTGAGAACCAGTCAAGGCAAGACAGTATTACCCGGTTACTGGGTGATAGATGTCCGATAGGCAGTCGCTTCATGTAAAATACTGATATTCAGCTGCATCTGGTTTGACTGGAAGCCGACCCCAATATAGTTGGGAAAAGGCTAGGCAGATTCTTTGTGGAGCATCATCATCATATCAGTCGTAGGACGATCACTGCTGAACATAGGCCTCCTAGTTCCCAATAGGACCCGTTGGAAGCTTACATCCAGTGTGATCCTGTCTTCATGACATCATCAGATTGTCTGTCCACCTTGTAAGTGGTCCGACGCTGCTCTTGCCGGTGCATGATCTCGATTTACAGAACCTGACTACCCCATCGGTAGTCAGGTTCTGACAGATTCCAAGATTCAAAAAAAAAAAAACAAAAGTATTGAACTACTGTTTCTTTAGCCTTAATTTTTCTGTTCAGCTGCTTTGATCTCTGAATTTTGTAATTAAAAGTCGCTTCCTCATATCTATCTTAATTTATACCACAAAAAAGAGACGGTGATGTAGAATTGATTAAAATATATCTTTTATGTTTCTCTCATCACACGTGATTCTTTATTCTATATGTCGGATCTTGGTTGAGTGTGCCTTTTAAAAAGAACACAAACGCTTGTTTAGCGTTGGTCGTGGTCCAGGGTTGGGTGTCTCGACAGTGATCGTTCGAATGCGGTTGTACTGACACGAGCTCTGGGAACGGCTGTGTTTCCCTTTTTATGTCCGATTATTAATTAGCAAGGTAGAGTTAGTAACAGACATCAATCTCAATTACCCGTATCCCAGTTTTGCCCACAATTGTAGACTCTATGCATGTCACTTAGTAATACCTATTTACTTAGTAATTATTCTGAATCGCAAACAAATACACCCGGATGCGACATATACATATTTTCTGAACAAAACCCCTCCAGTTCCCAGCACACATACAACCAACTCGCTCAGTTCCTGGAGCGCATAGCGTCGCCCACACAGGAGCGTCCCGCCGAGCTGGACAACGTGGACCTGAAGCCCACCACCCTCGAGGAGATGATAGCCCTCATACCTAGCAACACACTCACTGATATATCCACCAAGCTGTTTGACAATCCTACTACTGCTCCCGGAGTTACGCATAGGGTGAGAATTTCATCATTTGTTTTAAGTACACATATTTTTGAAGTCGGTATTTTTTATATTCTTTATTTATTTTACCCTTTGGCTTAATATTTAACCCAATTCTTCTCATACACAGAATTTTCTTACATGCATACTCGAATTTTTTATTAACGTTGTCTACGAACAAAATAATTGAAAAATGCTCATAAAATAAGTACTAATGTACCAATGTGAATGATTGTTTTAAGGGAACAAAGGGCAAGGACTATAGTACTGCATCGAATAAAACAAGCATCACATAAATCGGACCAGAAACTTCGGAGTATCCGTGTACATTAATAAAAAAAATACTAACTATATCGACCGAATTGAGAACTTCCTCTGTTTTTGAAGTTGGGTAATTTTGAAGGGAGCATAACAAATTTGCTGGCGGTTTCTCAGACAATAGAGTTCATTGATTTGTCTCATTCGTGCCGTTTCACTGCCAGCCTGTAACAATCCAATTCTGCATAGCCATTGGAAGTGGCGCATGGTGCAATTGTAAAGCTTCAGTGAACTCTGCTACAGCATATGGAAGCAATCCTAGCCGCAGTCCGCGCGTGTTCCGCCGGCGCCACGTGGCCGCGCGGCGTGTGCGCAGGTCGCTCGGGCGGCGCGCTGTGTCGCGTGTCGTTGTCGCCCGCGTGGCGCGTGGCGCCGGCCTCGGGCGCGCCGCCCGACCACGCCGCCACGCTACCACTCTCACATAGGTTGGCGCTGAAGCTAGAGGGGGTTGTTTTGCCGCCGTTGCCGCTTAGGTAACTACATCTACCTTCAGTTTTACGTTGAGCTCCTTGTGTTATGAGTTGAGCTACGCGGTAACTGACACATGCTTGCACTGACTGGACAGGTCCACTCAAATCTGTGTGGTTCTTTCCTCAAAAGACCATCTCAGACACCCGCATGGTCCGAGGACCATGCGGGTGTCTGAGATGGTCCAAATGGGAGATGGTTCAAAATACGAGTATAACCTGAGCAAAACCATGTCTGGACTTTAACTACGTCTGGACTGTGACCTCGTGAGTTTATTTCGGATGTTTCTTCTCAGAGTAGTCAGGTACGAACAAAGACATTAAACTATATACGAGCCATAGACGGGACATCACGAAGAAAGTTGTGATCCATCAATTTTGACCACTAGGTAAAAAGTGGATTAGTCTAGTTCGAGACGTCCGCCTGACAGGTCGTGTGACCGTGCGTCACAATTTAAACTTCGATGGACGATTATAAGAAAATATGCCTAGTTGATTATAATACGTGGTTTTGCTATACAACGCTAGATAACGCTCCTGACGCCCGACGTCAACATTTTTTTATGACAATATTCCAATGCCCGCGCTATAGTTTTTTTAAATCTCTTTGGGTACGAAACACCGACCTCATCTAGTTTAAAAGTAGTGTCTTTTTGACGTGTGAAAGAGTTTGGAAAAACCAATTTGCTAAATAAATATAATTTATCATCTACAGTTTTGACCGAAAATCATCGTAATATTTGCTGCTGAGTATTTTTTTTTTTTAATTAATAGCTTACATCTAGACAAGCGTACTTTACTGTATACACATCGTTTATATCAAGAGTAGACAAACGCGACTCTACGACGACTACAGTTCAATAAATAATAATTTTGACTCGCAATAGCATTAAAAAATAACTCGCTCACGACGAATAATCATAATATTTAAACTTATTCTTTTTGTCAAGTCCCAACAATACCTTACTAATTGTCTACTGAAATAAAGTAGAAAACATTATCTGTTGTGTTTCTATTTACTACTAAAAATACTTACAAACATTTCCTTTAACAGCAAACGCCAAAAGCTGCGTCAAGTAAAAGGCGTTCAGATCACAGTGACGGCCACGCCACATCCACGCACCAATGAGAAGGTAAGTAACATAAGGATAGAAGGACATCGCGTATGAAATCGCCGCTAGAGACGCTAGTGTAGATTAGAAGTTAGATATGAATAAAGTTGGGTAGCGAGGAAAGCAGTGTTTTAGATAAGTACCTACGATATATCGATTATTATGAAATCGACTAAAGATTGATTTTTGTACATTATTACATCAAATAAACGAGAGGAGCTCGTGGTTAAATAAGTACAGCCGCACAAGCCGATTTTCCGGGTTAAGTCGCGCTTGCCGAGGTTGGTCTGTGGATGGGTGACCATCTGTAATAGCGAGTTTCCTCCATGCCTCGGAAGGCACGTAAAGCCGTTGACACCGGCTGTCATTTGTAGATCTTTGACAGTCGTTACTAAAAGTCAGAAGCTCTAAAAGTCTGACAACCAGGTCCTTACTATGGGATATCGTATTACCTACTAAGGATCCCCCCACATTTATCGACGCGGAATCGGCTCGGACGACGCGATCCGATGCGAATGGCATTAGTAACACCCTTATTACGTTGACATAAAGGTTTTCTTGACCGGCTTTCATTCATTCATTCATTCATTTATTTATTCATAAAACAATTTACTATTGTGTTTGAATGTGTTACAAAAAAAAAAAAAAAAGTTAACAATACACAAACCACATTACCTACTGTCTCAGAATTGTTAATCTAAAACTCATTACAATATTAAAACATTTCATACAAGAATAAAATCTTATCAACTATTCAAATAAAATTAAAAATGTCGTTCCAAATAATAATCAAAAGTCAACAATTATAATATTATACCAGTTCATATAAAATCAATTAAGAATACAAGTCCCGACTGTAAAATAATAAATTAACAAAATATCAAATAATGAAATAACAATAAATCATTTAAAAATAAGAAGATTTATAGGTAAACAAAAACCAAATGTGGGGGGATCCTTACAGGGTTGTGGAGGTCCGATAGGCAGTCGCTCCATGTAAAATACTGATATTCAGCTGCATCTGGTTCGACTGGAAGCTGACCACAATATAGTTGGGAAAAGGCTGGGCAGATGATGATTAAATAAATCAAATAAACCAACAGATCTTTCTCTCCACAGACGGTAGAACTAACAAACATCCCGCCAGTTCTGACGGCGGTACAGACAGTGACCCCGGTGCGGGACTTCTTCTCAGCACAACAGCTGGTGTCGGTGAGCGCGCCGGGTCTGTACACGGTGGCTGTTGAAGCTGCCTTCGTGGATCACGCCGCACAGCTCTGGAACACTGGGCCGAGGACTGCTATTGTTATTAAGGTAAGAGAGGTTTGGTTATCAGGTTGGGTGGTGTTATTGGGTTTTTCATCTGGATTTTTTTTCCTTTTTGGAATTTTCTGTGTTGTAACCAAGAGTTTTGATGGCAACACGCTTGCCCACTTTTACACTGACTTTTTTTTTATCGTGGTGAAATCATCAAATGAGTCCTCCCACACAGGGCAGGGCAGGAGGAACTGTCCGACTTATGCTGACTAAAATCCACGGTGTCCTTCGATAGCCCTTTACGTTCTGGAGCCACGATTACTCGTTGGACCCGCGATCCCGGTAGGGGGCAGTGTTATTGTGAGTTTTTTTATTAGGAATTTTGGGAATTTTCTCAGTAACAGCCCTGATTTTGTGCCAAGCTGGCAATACGTTTGCCCACTATAACATAGGACTTAACAATTGATAACCATACGGTTAACTTGCCGTCTGATTAAGGACCAAGGGAGTCGTGTTCCACGTATGGGACAAGGAGCTGTCAGCAAACTGACACCGTCGCGGGGCTGTCTTAAAAGGTTACGTTTCAGGGCTGCGGTACCCTAAAACGTAAAGGGCAACTAAAGTGACGGTTTTTAGTCAGTAAAGACTGACAGTTCCTTCTGCTCTATTTTCGGGCGGGAGGTGTTATTTGATGATTTTCTAAAAAAATAAAGTAGATCCTAACGGGATGACACTTTTTAATTTAAAACGCAGTAAATATTTGTTAAATCGTATCAAATTATGAAGAACCATGTAGGTAGGTAGGTAATACGATACTGAAGGTCAGGAAAACAGACGATGACATAAACACCGAGGTGCATTGCATCATTATAAACATAAAATTATCTCTCTCTCTGATTAGTGGATAAAGTGCGAATATAACTGTCCATCGTTTTACGTAAAGTACGTAAAGCAGTTGGTCCCGCCTGTCATTTGTAGATCTTTGACATACTCGTAGTTACTGTTAAGTCCGAAATGGGCATAGTTTTTTTTTTTAGGTGGTAAAATCATCAAATGAGGCCTCCCGCCCTGGGTGGGGCGCAAGGGACTGTCAGACTCTTACTGACTAAAATCCACCCGTGTTCCTTCGGATGCCCTTTACGTTCCGGGGCCACGGTATCCTGGGTTAAGAAAAACCCGCGACCCCAGCAGGCATTTGGCCCCATAAGGGGCCCCGTCAAAATGGGCATAGTTGGCGCAGTGGACAAGCGATCGACTGCTGTGCATCGTGTCGCGGGTTCGATCCCCGCACGGAACAAATATTTGCATGTTCTGCAAGTAATTGTTCCGTAGTTGTTTCTATGTGTGTAAACGCACCCACGATAAAGGAGATTTTTTTAGTGTGGGGTTTATAAAAGAAGAAAAAAGCTATGCAGATGATGATGTGTTATTTTTGTTTCAGGCTCACGAAGATCCTAGCGTGAAAGGCAGCGTCCAAGCGACACGCGGAAGATTTTAAGTAAATCTCTCTTTATTATATTGTTCATAGTTATTTTAGATACATAACTAGCAAACCCGGCGAAATCCGTTTCGCCACCAGTGACCAGATGGCTTCGTTTTATGTAACATTTCGTTTGGTGATTAAAAGAAGAAGAACTTATTTTTCCTGAATTTTCTTTGCTATAAACCTCACGGAGCCCGAGACCTTTCCAACGAATGCAAAACCATGGAAATCGGTTCGTGCGTTCTGGAGTTATAGCGTCAGGAAGGAAATCCTGACTTATTTTATATAGTAGATATATGTATAATAACACTGTAGAAAATTAATTTTGGTACATCAAAAAAAAAAAACAAAAAATATAGCCAGGGTGTTAAAGGACAACCAATAGAACCCATTTCCAGTATTTTTACAATTTTTGTCTGTTTGTATGTTTAGTTATCCGAGCATCACGTAAAATGTACGAAATAAATGTAGATAACTTTAATACACAACGATTGACCGTAACTTGGAGTAACATTTAGTTTTTGTTTCATTGAAATCGGTTCAGTCTTTCAAAAGATATTTGAATTTAAAGCGTTCCCGAAGTAATATTACGGGCAGTTCACACCGAGACGCGCAGTTCAGTAGCGCGATCTAGCTTCGAATAGAAAAACTACATATTCAAATAATAGAAAAACTACATATTCAAATAATTCATCTAAACATTTAACACGGTAGATGGCGTTAAAAAAAAACCTGGGATAGAGTTGTTTAAATTGAAGTAACATTATGTTTCTTATTTTGATCGTATTGAATGGTACTGCTTTTAAACAACAGAGGGCGTTTATTACAATTACGTCAAATATTCTTGACACACGCCTCAATGTGTCAGCACAATGACGCCCCCCCCCCCCCCTTAGAAGGCCAAAGCCTGCCAGGGTCGCGGGACTATCGAATTACCTGACCCCGGAACGTAAAGGCCTATTCTAGGCTTTATAGAACACCGTGGATTTTAATCAGTACAAGTCTGACAGTCCCTCTTACCCTGCCCTGGGTGGGAGGACTCATTTGATGATGATGTTTTACGTACGCATACATCCAGAATGATGGTTCACAGCTAATGTTGTTAATAAAGAAGCACTAGCATAAAAAAAAAATTGTATCGGTATCCTCCAACAGCCCTTCGCACTAGAAATACATTGTTAAGTTCCGACATGCACGCGAAGTCGCGGGCACAGCTAGTATAGAATATAACTGTATTGTAACCCTACGATATACCTAGTAGAATGCTTAATTCAATTATTTATCTGTTACTTAAATTAATTACTTGAGTTAGTTGATCAGATTTGATTCATTAAATTAAGAGTATTTAAAAAAATGTTTCTGAATACCCCACGATAAAAAGGCATGAGTTAATGTATGTAGGTACTTGTAATAGACGTCCTTATTTTCAAAATAAAGTTTATACAAAACGCATTATACCTTATAAATCTTTTTAATTTAAGAGTGTAAACATCTTGCGATAAGAAACAAATGAAATTAGGCTAATGACCGTGGAAAAAAAACATTAGTTACACTTCGGGAAAAATACCTTATCTATGAAACACGAAACGACGAACAAAGACCTACAATTATAATGTTTCTATTTTGGCAGCAGGAATATGTTGGTCATCCCATATCCATTTCATATTTCTGGAACAATCGCAAGTGCAGTGATGCGATTGGCTGATCATAACAGCCAATCATAGCAATTGACGCTTGACAATAAACTAAGTACTGCGATGTGATATTCAAAAAGCGAACGTAAATGAAATTCGAATATAGAACATAAAGCGGTCGCTTATAAATTTCGAAATACAAACAAAAGCGAACGAAAATGAAATTCAAATAAAAAACAAAAAAAAAATAATGCGCGGAAATAAAAAATTGAATTAAAAAAAAAACTTTCTTCGCAAACACGCAGTATTTGTAAGTAAATGTCCTACATGTCTATCAACAGCTGATAACAATTCAAAGTACGTCTACCGCGAGCAGTGAAATGACCAAATAAATATCGATAACAATTATCTAGACACGATAAGTTTTCATACTTATCGCACAGTACCTCCGCTACAGACGAAGGAAAATGTTCGTCCACCTGCTAATTCTCGCACTAGTGCTACAAATAAACTGCTCATCGATATGTGATAGTGACGTTTGTTTGTGCAAAAGATACCAAAGTGAACAAAATGAAGAGTTTGAAGGTCAACAAATTGTGTGCGCGCATAAGAACTGGGATATTTTACAAACAAACTACACACTCCCTGATATAGTGTACTCGTTAGATTTATCATTTATTAACATATCTGTAGTGCATTCGTCATCTTTACTAAAATCCAACACTTTAACAGAATTAATCCTAAACAATGACGCTCTAACGAAAATTGATGTCGACAGTTTTCAACTACCGCAACTAAAGAGACTTGATTTGAGTAATAACCAACTAGAGTTCATAGACAAAGAAACGTTCAGGAGTATCAACAAATTAGAATATTTGAATCTATCGAACAATAGATTCACTTCATTCACAAAGTTGATGTTCCATCATTTGAGTAATTTGAACGAGATTGTTTTGAATAATAATAACTTGGGACCTGATTTGAGGAAATCGAATTTATTCGACAGAAGTGGTTTTGGACTTACGGACAAGATTAAAAAGATAAGCATCAGTGGAATTAACCTACGAACAGTTCCCGACAACTTTTTCGTGGACGCATATGACTTACGAGAATTAGACATATCGAACAACAGTTTAACAGCAATGTTTGAAATACCTTACACATTACAATACTTGGACCTATCAGATAACCCAATAACAGACATATTCAGCGAAGATTTCACGGACCTAGTGGCTCTGAAAGTATTAAAACTGAATAATTTACAAATAAGTACAGTTCCCGAAGCCGCTTTTCAGTATTTACCAGCCCTAAAGACGTTAGAACTTGAAAGAAACAGTAATTTAACTTCATTTAGTAAGATGGCTTTTGGCCAAGAAGTTTTAGCTGATCCGGATAACTTTGGGCTTGAGAGACTGTCGGTAAAAGGATCAAGATTGTCAAAGATGGATGAAGCATTGGCGACGCCTTTTGGAGTACTTGCCGAGTTGGATTTGCAAGGGAACCCTTGGAACTGCGACTGTGAGATAGTGTGGGTTAAAAAGCTACAGATATCTGAGAAGTTATACGATCATTTGAGGTGAGTTAAAGACTCTTTTTTTATAATTAGCGATAGTGTCGCAAAGTAGAACTTTCTCTTTCATTTAAAATAGCTGTGTTTATAAATATGTGACATCATTCTTTTGTCGTGTGTTTGTCATTGAAATCCTCATAAACGGCTGCCCTGAATTGTATAGATTCACTTTAGGTCCCAGTAGGTGGCGCTGTTGTAGATATACAAAAACAAACTCTGTTAAGTAAGGTAGTATTCGAAAAATTAAAAACATACAGTGCAAACTACACTCGATACGAAAATCGCCTTTATAGCTACTACACAAAGGCGTTATAAATGACAAAATAATTACCTCATGATATATAGTTTTCTGTGTACCTTATGCATTTTATTGCAGCACATAAAAATAATACTTAAAAGATAATTATAAACAATAATGCAAGAGCATGTTGTCTACTACAGCTGTAGAAATGCAAATGATAATATACTAGCAGATAACGAAAAACAATAAACAGCTCGACTGAAGATTTAGTAGACAATACCTTAACCTAAATAGACACCTAGCTAGTTAGTGCCCGTGGTTTTGCTTGTGTGGGAAGAACATAAATCATGTATAATACCGGAACAATAAGTTTCTTGTACTCAATTCCTGTGGAAACACCAAAATCAGTTCTACCATTAAGGCAGGCAAAGGACTAATCGACAGACGAACTTATATTCTAGTATTAAAGCAAAATATTGTGAGTAGAGCAGAATATGTTTATCACCTTTTCACGCAATAACGGTTGAACGGATAAGGATATTTAGCGGGTAGCTTTGAGGAATATAGGACACCTTTTCACGCGGGCGAAGCCACAAACCAAACCTAGTCTTCAATATTCTACTTTTTAAATATAATATTAGTAAAGATCAACTACGTCATTAGCGTTTTACTCAAACAAAAGAATAAAAAAATAGCTCGGTAGCTAACGTCACTCCATCTCGGCAAGTTATGCGCCTGACCTTGTACCGATCCGCACAATGCATTTAGCTACACAGATTAAACTGTTTATCGGCTCTTAGTCACGGCCGTATGTTGACCGACCTTATCAGATGCAAATAACTTTATTTCAGAGGAGAAAAATGTGATCAATGTTTGTACACTTTAATCAGATGGTCTTGTGTTTGCAAACAACACGTGGTTGATCTATATCACAGTCTAAAAATCCTACAGTCGTCCAACAAAGACGTCTAAGACAGGGCAATCTATATTTACCAAGGGTGAATTTCGAGATGGCGGACGTCATTTTTTTTATAATTTGATACTGGTGTCAATTTTGAGTTTACTCGGGGTGCTTTGTTACAAAAAAGCCATCCTTTTTGAAATCAAAGATGGCTAGCCTCATTTTTTTATAATTTGATATGGCTGTCAATTTGAGTTTAATTGGGGTGCTTGTTACGAAAAAGCCATCGTTTTTGAAATCCAAGATGGCGGACATCATTTTCTTATAATTAATATTGTTTACTTGTGACAACCCTGGCCGAGGCACAACTGTCTAGACGATGTCGGCATTTTACCCGAGATCAAAGGCGTCGTCCTACTGTATGATTTTTATACTGTGTCTATATCATATCTTTAAATATGACTATGTATGTTTTTCTAATAACAATGTATCTGCGGGTATTTTTATAATGACTTCTGGTCCAGTAATAAATTGACGAGATCACAAAAGTCTAAAATCAAAATTAAAAAGAAAGTGATCAATTTGAACATCATTTTCATTATAATACTTATTATTCTGATCATGCAATAGGGCAAGGTTTAATTAAATAAACAAAAAATACAATCCTTAATTATGAAACATAATTATTAGTTGTTTTTTTTGTCGATGGTTTAATCTTGATTAACACAGAATAACCAATATTTTTCCATTTTTTATTTTGCGTTTGATTTCGGGCCTAACAATTTCTTAGGAGTAAAATAAATATTCGCAGAAAAATAAAAAAGTTCTTCAGAAATGTCAGGTGCGAAGTACTCGCAACGCTTGTATCACAATTTGTATTAAATATTTGAGGATCGTATTAGGTTCTGTAGTTTCTGCCTACATCCAAGAGCAAAATGCGTGCTAGAATTTGCAGACAGAAAAACCTACTTACAACTTTGAACTATTTTTCAGATGCGCAACCCCATCGAACTTATTCAACGCCCGCATTTTCGACTTGAAGCCAAAATACTTCACC
Organism: Agrotis exclamationis; assembly: GCA_950005045.1. Lineage (NCBI taxonomy): Eukaryota > Metazoa > Arthropoda > Insecta > Lepidoptera > Noctuidae > Agrotis > Agrotis exclamationis. The sequence goes on along the minus strand of OX465427.1, from coordinate 22,784,821 downwards.
TGCGACGTTCAAAAGAAGCAACCACTCAGTATTACCATAGGTATCGCCGTTGTATGCTCTGTGATGGCCTTCCTGGCTATTTGGATGTTCATGTGCTTGCCTCATCGACAATCTAGGAGCAACTTCTCTAACTTGCTCGCACCAACGGCTGCGTACACCATTCTTCCAATGGCTGCTAGATTCCCTGAAGACGATACGAGACATGATAGTTCCTCCATTGGTTGGTATAGAAGATAGGCAGGATTATCAATTATTAGATTATAAGGACCAATGATTCCATTAGCCGTGGTAGAGAATCAATTAAATTTTAGATTCGTGCGATTTGAATCGATCATCCAAAATCGTCCTTGCTTCTATGATATAATGATGCAATTCGATAGACTTGACGTCGTCGTGGCGAGCGTGTTTTGTTTTTCATCTACCCGTAGATAACAGCACGTTTTATGTCTTATGTCGTAGTGGTAAGAATGATTTTCACTTGTAGTTGAAATCGGTCGAATTGCATCGCATCATGGGGACGCTCCCAACACGTATGACAATATTCAAATCGATTCTCGAATCGATCTTTTCGAAATGAGTCGCCTATCCTTCGTATGAAGTCCTAATGTATGAAGGTGGATGAGGTGAAAGGAGTATCTTAAAATACCTCTGTAGTTTATGCATTACCTCATGGTAAAAAGCCATCAGTATAATTATTATGTTGAAACTTATAAAGACGATATGAGAGTTAAAATGTTAAGGGAAAGGCATTGACTGTTACTATGTAAAGGAAGAAAATTGTATTGTCATTTTAAGTGTTATTATAAATATAAGAATTTATTACTTTGTTATACTTTTGGTATTTTCTTTGTATTTATGTCTTGGCTTTGAATGTAGCAAAACGACTACGGCGTTCTGATCCATGGATAGGGTAAGAATGTTTTAGAACTACTAGACAAATAATCTATAGAGGTATTCTGATCTCCAGAATAATCGAACGTTCTACTATAGGATATCATGATTATCCAGTAGCGTAGCTAGGCGGGGCAAATCGAACTCTAGCCCCCGGCCTCGCACCTGAAGGGGCCTCGATTGGAGCGACTGTCGGCCTTGTGCTGACGAAAATCCACGGTCCTTCAATAGCCCTTTACGTTCCGGGGTCTAGTTAGTCCCGCGACCCCGGCAGACTGGACCTCTAAGGGACCTCGTCATTGTGCTGACAGCTCTTTGAGGCGCGCGTGAAACAACGCGCCGTCGACCCGGCCATAGTCCATGATCAGACAGCGAGTCGCTCATGACTCGCCGTCTGCATGCCTGCGCCTACGGTGGCCGAAGATCATCCTGCTACATCCGACGTCGTGGGCGTCTACCACACTGGTCGGCTTGGTCGTGAGGTGGACGCTGTACTCTACTTGACGTGTCCCGCCTCCTCCTTCGCTACAGATATTAATACCTATGGTATTAAGTCCGCCCCTATACTACAGTGTGCTACTATTCTGTTTGTGTGCTAGAAGTAGCCGAGTCAAAACATGAACATCCCTTATGTGTCAACATTTCAGAACAATGTACTGTTTATCGGTAAGTACAAGATAACACAAATCCCGATGACAAATACCATGACGCGGTTATTAGTACGAGGAAATCTATTTCCGGAAAAATATATGGAAATACATAGATACTGGGATAAAGCTGACAAAGGGTATTCCCTTTTTCATTATAAGGACATTCATTCTTCATAATTTTGAGGGCCAGTTCTCAAAATAGATTTAACTCTGTGAAATAACTCATCATATAAAGAAAGAAGAAAGAAAGAAAAAACGTTTATTGGCACACGCCACAAGTGCACACAGTATCACAAGAAATAGAACTTAATGGTAAACAATTATAAGGTAGGTATAATATTCTAAGCCAAACAAGAATATAGGCATATACGAGTATACTGTGTGACTCACGGCTGCGCCAAATAGGCCCATTTCAGCATAATGTCGGACAACTGGTGCCCGACGCTGGTTTTCAAATGAACCTAATTGGTGAGTGTCCGAATGTCAATGTCAGTTTAAAAGTTACAGAATAAAATATATATAAATAGTTTATGTGAGATAAAATGTATATGTATAAATAAAGATAACATTGAAGAAATATGATATTATAGTAAATAGGTCATGCGGTGCAAAAACTACACAATAGAAATAATAAATTAAAAATACTGGACGTATCAACCGTAAAGTCCCTAAACCATGAAGTGCGAGGCAATCACAGTGCGCTGCATGCAGCCTCCTGTGACGCACGAACTACCGGCCTAAGGTTGCACATTTTAAAATAATGAAGCTATATTTAGTGTGCGGGTATTTAAATAAATATGAACATAATGACAGATATTATTATTAGTATTAGACACAAAAACGAGCAAAGTAATTATTCCATGAGTTACGTTTAAAATGCGAACGTGAGTGATAAAAAGTAATAATAATAAGAAAAGAAAGGTAAGTTGAACAGTTATCAAATAAAAATACTTAAACCATAGTTTTCTGTAGGGTTAGACTGACATTAATTAAATTTGCACTACATTATATAAGTGACACATTTATATTTGCCATGTCCAATTTCCGTTGTGCTTCAATTAAGTACTGTCGCAAGCGGCTTCTGAAGACATTAATCGAGTTAGAAGATCGAATGGGTGGAGGTAGATTATTCCAAACCTTTGATGCCGCATATCGAAAACTACCCCTAAAAGTCGCTGTACGATGAGACCGAGACGCAAGTTGCTGTGAGCATTGCCTTCTATTACATTCGCGTGTACTTCCGATCCAACTCAGTTTATTGTACAGATAATCTGGTTTTTTATATTTAATAACACCGAACAGAAGGCACGCCAAGTGCAACTTGCGTCTCGATTTCATTTTGAGTGTGTAGTGCTTATTTAGGAAAGGGGTTACATGTGTCCTGGGTGGAATTTTATAACAAAAACGGGCACAAGCGTTTTGTACTCGTTGGATGAGCCGCTCGGTTCGGGCCAACAGGCGCATATCATCTGCCTATCATTTTCCCAACTATATTGGGGTCGGCTTCCAGTCAAACCAGATGCAGCTGAATATCAGTATTTGACATGAAGCGACTGCCTATCGGAACTCCACAACCCATTAACTGGGCAATACGATACCCCATGGTAAGACTGGTGATTGGTCAAGAAATACTATCTGAAGTTTTTATGTCACCACGAAACACTATTCTATATCACTAGACAACAAATGCAATAAACTCAATAAAAACATATGACAAGTTTTGGTGATTTTTTCAGAGCTAAGGTAGCACGAACAGCCCCCACAATGTTCATGCAAGAGGGAAATAAGAACAAAAAAATGCTTAGGAGTGCATTTAAAAATTAAAACCAGAAATACGAAATTCACTTCATATATATTATTTAAAAAATACAAAAGTGTACAAATTGTTTTACAACGATTACGATATTGTGCATATAATTACGTCTATAGGCAAATATTTTGTGCATTGTATTGAGTCTCCGTCGACAATATTGACGTGCTGTTGAATTTACAACCTTCTGCTTAACGTCGAAAGTTGAATATTCAAAAGCACGCTTCATCCTGAACGACATTTTATATTTTTTTAATTTTAAATTAAGTTTTAAATGGTTTCTTTTTTTTGCTGATGCTGATGGTCAAATGTGATCAAGAGATGATAATTCCCTCAAATTTCACTTGGGGATAAAAAAAAAATTGCGGAATTTCTATTTTATCTGACCGTCAGCTTAAAACAGCCCTAATAAAACAATTCAGTTCTCTTCCTAATTTCCATTTAAATATCATAAATCATTCAAAAATGCTCTATTACACTAGAATAAATGGAAATATCTTCACATTTTACAGCTCTTAATCCTAAGCAGGCACAAGCATTTTACAAAAGGCTATTTGCTATTTGAGCATTGCCAGCAAGCTGCGTGGCCGTTGGAGGCGGTATCTCAAAATGGTTGATAGGTTCATTTGAAAACCAGGGTCGGCCACCATTTCTTGTCCGACATTATGCTGAAATGGGCCTATTTGGCACAGCCGTGAGTCACACAGTATTTATCTTCATGCTTTTTTGGCTTTGATGTCATTTTACTTTTTAAAAATTGTTTAGTTTTAAGTTATTTTTCTTTGTTCCTTTTCGTGATACTGTGTGCACTTGTGGCATAAATGCCAATTTACGTTTTTCTTTCTTTCTTTTTTCTTTCATATCATTTAAGAAGTTACCAATCTCAGTGCAATCTGTCAAGGCCGATTAACATCCCGGGCGCGCGCCTCAAAGAGCGTCAGCATGATGACGGGGCCCTCTAGAGGGCCAAAGCCTGCCGGGGTCGCGGGACTTATCTCATTACCGTGACCCCGGAACACAAAGGGCTATTGAAGGACACCGTGGATTTTAGTCAGTACGAGTCTGTCAGTCCCTCCCGCCCTGCCCTGGGTGGGAGGACTCATTTGATGTTTTTACCACGCTAAAAAAAAAGGCCGATTAACATCCATCCAGTAGCTGCATCCATAAATATGTTTCAATCCAGTACAGGAGTCTAAAACCCAGCGCTTTTTTTAAAATATTGTTAAAATCATCGAATGAGTCCTCCCACCCAGGGCAGGACAGGAAGGATTGTCAGACTTGTACTGACTAAAAATCACGGTAATCCTTCTTAGCCCTTTACTTTCCAGGGTCACGGTTACTCGGCTTTGACCCTCTAAGTGGGCCCCGTCAGATTTCAGATAGCTTTTTTTTTTCGTTCGAAAATCATCAAATGATTCTTCCCAGCCCCGGGCAGGGCAGGAGGGACTGTCAGACTTGTACTGACTAAAATCCACGGTGTCCTTCGGTAGCCCTTTTGTGAACCGGAGTCGCGGTATACGTATGTCCCGCGACCCCGGCAGGCTGTGGCCCTCTAAAGGGGGGCCCCGTCATTGTGCTGACGCTCTTTGAGGCGCGCGTGGAAGTATTTACCACTGGATCGGAATAGAGCATGTGCCTATTTTTCATCCAGTGTCGCTGGATCCAACAACTGGATCAATGTAAAAAGCCAACACAGCGCTTGCGCAGATTGTGGTTGAGATTGCTGTCAAAATTGTACCAAAAAAATGCGATTTTGGGTTTCTAAAAGCCCTATCACGTAATCAACAATTTTCTGTCAAATCTGTTCAAAGTTGCAAAATGTTTACCAAGTTGACATGATATTTTATTGATAAGGCGTACAACTGGGTCAGTGTTTCAATAAGATTTTTTGGTAAATTCTTGGTTTAATAATGGACTGAATGATTTTAATATATATTTTCTTTTTAGAATGATGAAGTCGTCTTACTAAACTCACTTTCAAGCTAGTTAGAGATTCATTGTTTACAAAAATACATTTGAAACACTTTTTGAATACTAATGAAATATTGGCAAGACATCCTACGTTATTTTAAAATACTTTCAAGTCAAAATAGTCTGCAATTGATATAATAAATGTTTCAGCAATTTTCTCCTAGCACATTAAAAGCTGCCACGATTACGTGCCAAACGATTGTAAACCTTACGATATGTTACAATTAGCTACAAATTCCAAGCGCTCTTTGGTCAAATTCGCGACACTCATACATTCATAATAAATTGTCCTAAGCACAACCTCACTCACTTGCAATATGTAAAGAGTTCAAAAATTTAATTAAAACCAGTCTTACAACTGTCTTTTCATAATTATTGATATATTTTAAAATAATTATTAAAATAAAATGAAACAATGACAATTTTAGAATTAAATAGAAAGGAAAAATAAAATTCTCTTGATTAATAAAATATGAATCAAGAAAATTTATTTTTAGCGAAATAATAAACATTTTAAAATACATCACTTAATATTTAAATCTACATTTAAATAGCTGCCTTAATTATGTAATTACACAATAAATATAATATAATCCTATGATATGGTAAAATTAGATTTAATATAAGAATATTTTATTTTATTTTATTTTATTTTATTTATTTAGGGACAAAAAACAGTTACACGTTACAATTTACATATCAGAGCTAATTAGGTACATTTAACAAACGTATAACCCACACTATTGTCCACGGATTAAAAAAAAAATAGTAAAAGAGGAAAGGACGGACGGTCGTACTTCTTAAAAAAAAAAAAAAAATTAAGTTATGAGAGGTTGTCAGTAAGTAAAGCAATGGCTATTTTTTTAAATCTTGCCTGAGAAAACGCAAAAATATCGGTGTCAATAAAGTGTGTGTTATAGGTTACAACAAGGCGGCGGAGAGGTGCCCGCTCACCGGCATTTGTTTTGCACTTCTCAGTGTAAAACAGACGAGGAACGCGCACCTCCCGCCGTACAATACTTCTAGGTACTACGTAACATAACTTATTGGTAAGTTCATTACAATCAAACTTATTATTACAAATACCATACAGCATCATGACTGTGAGGAGCGTACGCCTGGACTCCAGACTTAAGAGATTGTACTGTTTTAGTAGTTCTAAATAAGGAATTCTAGAGTGGTAAAATGTATATTGTACATTACGAAGGAATTTTTTTTGAACCATTTCAAGTCTAGACGAGTATTTGGCGTAGAAAGGACTCCAAATAGGAACAGCATATTCTAACTGAGAGCGAATCAGGGTCTTGTATAAAAATAAGAAAGTAGATTTTTTATTAAAGTCCTTAGAAGATCTCATGACGAAGCCATACATCCGAAAAGCCTTGCTAATAACATTATCAATATGAATATCAAAGTGTAATTTAGAATCTAGCAATATTCCAAGGTCACGTGTGGACTCAACTTTTTCCAAAGCAATGCCATGCAGGTTATATGTGAAATTAATTGTGTTTTTATTTTTGGTAAATGTTATAAAATTACATTTAGGTAAGCTGAGTTGTAACTTATTTTCTATACAATATTGAGAAAGTCTACAGAGATCCTCTTGAAGCAGAAGGCAGTCGTGAATGTTCAAACAAGATTTATAAATTTTTATATCATCGGCAAACATTAGGAAGGCTGAGTTAATAAAACAAGATTTAATATCATTAATGAATAGAATAAAGAGGAGTGGGCCCAACACAGATCCCTGGGGGACACCAGATTCCACGACAAAATAGTCTGACTCATAACCGTTTATTACAACTTTTTGAGTTCTATTGACTATGTAAGACACAAACCACCTAAGCAAACTACCTCTGATGCCGTTGAAGGCAATTTTATCCAAAAGCAATTTATGGTCCACCTTGTCAAAAGCCTTCATAAAATCCGTGTACACAACATCAACTTGAATGCGGTTGTCCATCTTCTCAAATAAGTAATTCGTAAAAATCATAAGATTTGTGGTGGTAGATCGACACTTAACGAAACCGTGCTGTTCTGGAATGATAAGAGTACGCAGATAAGGATATAGAGAGCTATGCACAAGACCCTCAAAAAGCTTAGACAAAGTGGACAGTATCGAGATAGGCCGATAGTTTTTAACGTCGGTCTTATCGCCGCTCTTATATACCGGTGTGATGAAGGCTCTCTTCCATTCACTGGGGAAGAAGCCCTCGGTTAAGCATTTATTATAAATTATGTGTAGTGGTAAGTAGATGGTATTGGCAGTATTATTAAAGAAAATGGGTGGCAGACCATCTGGACCAGGTCCTTTGGTTTGGTCTAAAGCTTTAAGCGCTCTTTGTATGTCATCCTTGCTTAGATAAATACTAGGGAGGGATACAGATTTATCAGCAAAGTTTTTTGGTGGTTGCCAATTTTCGGGGACAAAATCTGACGGCTCATAAACCGATTTAAAAAACGTTGAAAAAAGATTACATATTTCGGTAGGATTATTGGAAGGAATATTATTGAAGTGCATAGTAGCGGGAATACCCGTCCTTCCTTTGCGGTTGGATATATATGACCAAAAGTGCTTGACATTGAGAGGTATACTGTCTTCGATCGAGTGTATGTACCGTTTATAACACTCTTCACAAACCGATTTGAAACGTTTACGATTATTTGAAAAGGTTTCGTAATCTGACAAGTTACCATTTTTTTTCCATCTTATCCAAGCCCGTTCTTTTTTCTTAAAGAGATTAATAAGCGATGGGCTAAACCAAGAGGGGAAACGAGAAGATTTTACACGTATGTGAGGAACATTATTACGTATTAACCCATATATATAATCATAAAACTTAGAGACCGCCTGTTCAGCCGTTAAGTGAGCAAGTAATTCATTCCAATTTAGTTTCAAGAGTTCGCAATTAATACTTTCATAGTTGGCCTTATAATAGTTATATTTCGTGGTGGTATGACGCTTCATTGGTGTTAGTTGAGATTCAAGAGAACTCAAAACAGAAAATGGAGGATGGTGATCATCCTGCTGTAATAATTCCACATCCGATTGTAATTGACAGTCTACGTTAGAAATAAATAAATCAAGTGTTCTTCCTCGATTATTTTTAAACATGTTATATTGTATAGCGTTGGTAGTGGAAATGAAATTAAATAAATGATGGCTTGCGGTATTCGTTGGCCGGGCAAGTGTTGAAATATCCCGGCTTAGCCACTCAATATCTGGTAAGTTATAATCGCCAGCTACATAAAACGATTCGGTACTGGTGTCGATAAGAATTTCCTGCAACATATCTAAGTGGCAACTGTATACATCGTCAGGAGACCGCGGTGGTATATACGCAGCACTTATAATGTGGCGTGTATTGGGCCGTGACGCAGGCAGCTGGATCATAACATGTTCGATGGTCGCGTGAGCAGGATGTGTCATTATTCTCATCGGTCGGAGTTCACGTAGCACTGCTATGAGAACCCCTCCACCCTCTCGCTTGTTTGTTGCAACACGATTACGATCATCTCTAAAAACTAAATAACGGTCATCAATAAACTCGCTGTCAGCAATGCTAGGTGTAAGCCAGGTTTCGGATAGTATGACCACGTCAAAAGAATACGACAAAATATTCATGTACAATGTGTGTAATTTGGTTCGAATTCCTCTGCAATTCTGATAGTATAACGATATACTGTTATTGTTCATTATAATTATTAGCTAAACTACAAAATTTGTCAACAATGTAGGAAAAAAAAAAAAAAAAATCGGGTATTCCTAGAAAAAATGGAGCCAGTACGCTACGCTGCAATCTGTAATACACAATTAAGTAGTAAACATGATTCATAATAACCGTCAAGATAATATTATAAGTTTCGCTGAGACAAAATCGTTTAAGACTTTTAGACACTTTAAAATAATATAGTTCAATACCACTTATAACATTAGAATAATCATAGGAACCACAAAAAGCGTACCACATTACATAATATTTTATTATACAGAGAAGCGTTATAAAACTAGAGTGATTGTTTTTTATCATATTATTTGCTTCTTTACTTACGTCGATATAACAAAGCATAGAAAAAGAACAAGAAGTGACACAATTAAGTAGGTAATCATTATCTTCGGGGAAAAATGCACATACTATAATACTATTTAATCTATGTATAGAAAAACAAGAAGTGACACAATTAAGAAGGTAATCATTATCTTCGGGGAAAAATGCACATACTATAATAATATTTAATCTATGTATTTTTATTATGTTTACACTGGGCGAGTTTAATGAGGTCGTCGTTACAACGTATAGCAAAAGTTTTCGAGCTATCCGTTTCTTTAGCCAGCACAGTGGCATTTTTGATCCACACATATTTAACATTATGTTTTTTGGCCAAATCACGGCAATCGCGAAATAGTTTTTTGTTGTACAATGTTAAATGTTCGTTAATATAAATATTTTGAGAGGTACCTGACAAGCCGATGTCGTTGGATTTTAAAGTTTTAGATAGACGATAGGCACTTATAATATTATTGCGTTGCGTACGTGACGAGAATTTTACGATAATATTCTTCGGGCGGCTACCTTCCTCGTTGCGAGCATGAGGCACGCGATGAATAGATAAGATGTCCTGACGAGAAATATGACATTTCAGAGCAGCACCAATAGATTCCATGACTGTAAGCAGGTCCTCGTCCCTTTTTTCAGGTAGATTACAAATTTCAACGTTGTTAAGCCTTGCCTGCTGTTCCAATGATTCCATTTTTTGTTCGAGACTGGAAAGCTTATCACTCATCGAATCAATCGATGAGGTACGCTTGTCAATCCTGTCTACTTGTATCTTTAAATCGTCTTGCTGGTCAGAATGATATTGAAGAGATTCCTCCAATTTCGATATTTGTTGTTTGAAGGTAGAATGTTCATAGCGCAATGCACTGATATCACTTTTAATCTCCAGGGAGGTGTCTCTGAGAACATCTAGATCAGCCTTGATTTTGTCAACAATGTTCTCATGGAGTTTCGACAGCTTAGTATCCAGATCCAGGCGCAGTTCCTTGAGAGCGTTGGTAAGCTCCCGGGCCGCCGTCGTACAGTCACAATCAGGCAGTTTTCTTTTGCGCAACGTAACTGAGGTTTCCCGTGTATCACCACATGTAGTAAGGTCTGGATTTGAGTGGGATGCGTTTTGCGGGCCAATCATGATTGCACTTCCTTAGTTGAGTTTTCGTTAAACTGAGCGGTTGATTGTTAAATCGAAGCACACCGAACACTCGATTATGGATCCTATGATTGCTCCGTTAAGACACAAATTACACTGTCTTATATTTTTTACTTTAATTGATAGGTAAAGGAATGTATGACACGTCCGTCGTCGATCGCTCGCGACGCGTAATATACAATAGATAATCGAGATTCATTCAGATACGTTAAAGGTGAATTTACACGATGCGTATTTACGTATTTTTGCCGCGTCCTAACCAAAGCGAACACGCGTACGTCACGTTCATTTTGTACGGTGCAACCAGGATTTCCTATGAATTGAGTGTAAAATGAAGGCAACGATGGTGTATTCGAGACCTTTTATTAGGGCACTGAGTACCTGAGTACGTTTAAAAATATGCATCATGTAAATCTTCTTCATTTTTCATTAATAAATGTAATCTATGGCTTACAACAAAATTGTGCTTAATACATTCGTTATTAAAATATGACACAATGTACAAATTATCCTAAACCTAGATATAAAACATTAAATGCAGTCTAGTCTTTTATAATTTAACAAAAAATGGCGACAAAATGTCTTGTTACTTAAAATACTTGAGATTCATGTACATTGAGATTCTTCTGTTTTAATTTAAGTAAGTTGAACTATTTAGAAAGTCGACTGTTTAATTTCAGTTTAAGATACACTAAAGGGCTAAAATCGCTATGCTATTGGTAGATTATCGCTCAAAGAGCAATGAGTATAATTATCCTCAATCGCAGTAGATATCTTTCATAATTACAAAAAGTGTTTGTTTACACTAATAATTTCTAAAATATTTCGTTTAAATTTTCAGTTTTAGCAATGTATAGTACACGTAAGCTCGCGCTTGGCTCATCTGATTATTATATAAACGTCATAACATTTTCTATCAAAACTTAAATCTCTAATAAAATAATGTGACATTATAATTTACATTTTCATGATCAATGTACTCATGAAAACCACTTCACTGTTTTTTCTTAGATAACCTTTTGCTAAGAAAAAGCATGTTATGCACAGCATAACTCGATAGTCTTATGTTTGAATAAATTACAGTCTAATATTACATCAACACTTTGCAAAAGCAATTTTCAGACCATTTTCATCGCAAAATTAATTACATTTAGTCTCATTAGAATAGATAATGAACAGAAGCTTAACTTCGCACCAAATTGAACACAAGCTTTGACAAATATCGAAGAAAATTTTGCGAAATGCTCTATTTACATCCCTAACTAGACTCAATATAATCATTGCAACTGAACGCGATCAAAACTGAGTTTAAGAGCTGTCAGTTTCATCGTTAGTTATGGTGTTAATCGCGTTTAGTTTCATTGTTAAAATTCGACGTAAGAATATGCCAGTGTTGTTAATGTAAAAAACACTGGCATTTTCTGTTTTGTTTAAAAATGTTGCATTTCATGTGCGTATGTCTATCATTGAAATTTTTAAACCTTATGGCAACGTCCATAAAGTAACATATTACGCGCTTTTATTTGAAACTACGCAGAACACACATTGGACTTCAATATAAAGCAAAACTGTCAAACGAACCTTTCAAAAGACTGCCAAAGAAAACTTCTGTCCAGTACCTAACCTAAAAGAACTCCGTATGTCATACGAGTCTGAAATCATCCCTGCTACAATACTCCTCCTGTCAAACTGACGTTTCAGAATTTAACCTCAAAATGAACCTGTTACTCTTCGGATCAACGACCTCTTCGGTCAAAGAGAATTTAGGTAGCTGCTTTATAGTACAAATAAGGGAGATATCACCTTGTCTGAGTTGAAACTCCACGTTGTCTGCTAGTGGTCTTGCTAGTAGCTCGTCGGAGATCAAGGACCATCTCTGTATGGGCCTGGTTTCCTGGTCAGCGGCGAGTACGGGACCCTCGACGAGGAATGGTTCGAGGAAGGCGCGGGGAGACGCGTCTTGGGAGAGGCAGCGAGCCAGGTGGGCGAGGACCTGAAATGGGAAGTTAGATTATTATTATTCATTGCTGGGAATCGAAGCCACTAAATTGAACAAAATTACTGAACTGCAAGGGCCACTTCACCTAAGCTCCTGTAAACTCCTGTAGCACTTTGTTCACCTGGGTGAACAAAGTGGACAACACTGGTGTCCTCAATTCACCTCGGAAAAATATCACCTGACCCAAAAAAGTTTTTCTATTCTATTGAAGACAGCGCGGGACAAGAACATCTTCTTCATGATCCTGTTCTCCTAGTACTTTTGTTCAGATTCCACATTGAATTTCGGCACTAACACCTTTTCATGATCCTGTTCTCCTAGTACAAGTTAATATTAAGTTGTCTGTTGCTTTTTACATAGGTGATAAATGACCACAAGATCGTAGAAGAAAAGGCGCCTTTGTTCATCCAGGTGATATTTTTCCGAGGTGAATTGAGGACACCAATTTTGTCCACTTTGTTCACCTGGGTGAAACCGATCGGAATAAACCGATCCCTTCAGTAATACTATTAAGTAAGACGCGCCCGTCATATAGCAAGATGACTGAAGATGTTAAAAGCAGCTGAGAAAGAGCATTTACGGGCAAACCTAGACTAGCTAGCTTTGCCCGTAAATGCAAAGCGGGTATTGTATCATAACTTGGCTTGGGAGACTGCAAGTCTAGAGTTAATTGACGTCATGATTGACTCGGTGGCTGAGCAACCACTGCGCCGCGTGTCGCGGGATCGATTCCTGACTAATATTTGTATGATCTGTTCCCCCTAGCCAAGTAACAAACGATATAATCTATTGAAGATTACATGTTCCGTTCATTCCGGTCGCTAACGCTCAGTAGTTCAATAGATTTTCAATTTTATACTCCAGAGTATAAAAATGAAAATCTATTGGAGATTCTCGAGCGTTTACGTTTATCGTTTGCGACTTGGCTATAGGGGCTGTTCTGTTAGTAGTAATTCCTAGTTCCGGCTCTGGCCGTTTGAGTATGTGAGTTTAAATGTTTGTAAACGCACCCACAATGTAGAATAAATGCCTATTTTGGGGTGACTTTTAAACCAAGGATACACTAGGGGACAAATGTGCCACGACATTTGTATTGGTGACATGTCATGCGAATCCGGCCGATTTCGCCTGACAAATATGGCGACAACGCGCGACTTATGTCCGCAGCGATGTCAGACGAAGTCAGAAACTTCGCCGGACATATCTGGCGACAGACATCACGAAGTTTTGTTTCACAAGGCAGTCGATATCATGACACCCACCGACCGATGTCGCGCGATGTTGCCAGACATGTCGAGGGAAGTTCGGCAACGTCGCGCTACTTCACTCGATGTAGTTGGCGACACGTGTCGCACGACATTTGTCCCCTAGAGTATGTATTGTAATAAGTGTATATAAATTGTGATATAAATGTTATTAATAATGTTATTGCGATATAAATTGTGTATTAATTTTCATTATCCATATTGAAAATAAAAAGGATGAAAGCACAGTACCGAGTCTGCGGAGTGTCGCGGCTGCTGGCGGGTGGCTCGCAGGTACTTCTGTAGCGCGCGAGCCAGCGACGGGAACACCGCCTGGGCCGCCTCGCGGGGACCTAGCGCTCCTCCTGACAACAATACGGATGGATGAAGGACTCCTACAGATAGTCGGCCATGATGGCTAGGATCAAGTAAGGCCTCCGAAGAGGCCAACACGCCAATAGGGTAGTAATTTACTGCATAAATAAATTGAATATCTGTTTAGTACATCAGTGAGAGTATTGTAATAAAAAAATATTTTGTTTTTTTTTTTGAATCTATGAATACTGACAAAGACAAAGCGCTTCGAAATTCAGCAGTGGAGGCAAGCGACGTCACAATGCCGTAAAATTATAACGACCGAGTGACGTTTTTTGATTTTTGTTTACTTACGTAACAAAGTAAAATAGCCTTCTGTTGCCGCTTCTCAATGAACGCTCTATGCATCGCCTTATGTTTGTCGCCACGCATGTCCTAGTGTAAGGTTTAAGACTATCTAATAACTATAGAAGATGTGTTTGCATAACCATGAGTGCACTCTTTCTGTCTCTTCTCATCAATCGATTTGACGGAAATCCAATAAGAGTAGAAATAAACCAGGCGAAGCCGAAGGACCTTTATTCTTGATATGCAGCAGATCACCCATCAACGGACGTCGCTTGCGCCGCTTTACAACTCACACTACTCTTGTCTCTCCTGCCCTGGGTGGGACTCATTTGTTTTTTTTTAATAGCCTAGTCTGTGTCCCACTGCTGGGTAAAGGCCTGTCCTTTCTCCTTCCAAACCTCTCTATTTTTGTCCATTTCTGGCCATGTCTGCCCTGCGAACATGATCAGATCGTCACACCACCTCCGGCGCGGTCGACCTCGGTTGATGATTTTAATACGCTAAAAAATAAAACACTAGTCACCGTTAGTAGACACCCTCACTCGCCGCACATGTGCGAAGGCGTCCTCAGCGGCGCTGAGCAGACGCGCACGTCTCTTGCGCACTCGTCGCTCTCGCTCTGCTTCCTCGTAGTAGCGCTCGTTGTGTGCGGAGCCCGAGTCACGGCGACGGGTACTGCCGCCGCCGCAGGAGCCTGTTGTTGATCTGGAAGGGATTTACAAGTTATCGGATATTAGACTAGACTATACAACATTACTTTTAGTATATTATGCGAAACCCCTCTAGTGTTTTTGTATAAAGAATCTTAGAACAAAATTACAAAACTGACATGAAAACTTCACAAAATTATAAGCTTGTTATGGTACTTGGTTATCCATAAAAAAAATGCTAATTACGCAGCATATCCTAAAAATATTGTTGTTTAAATTAGACGAGACTAGAGCTACTATCATCATTCTAGTCAATGATGAAAAAAAAAAGTGTTTTAAGTAATTTATTTTATTCTCACTCATAACAATAAGGTTTACGAAATGGGAATTTTCAGTATTTAATCAACCTTGACCAGAGCCGTGAACTTGTAATTAAAATGAACTCGGAAGTTAATCCATGTCAGAAGCATTACTGGCATTACGTTAATTATCTACCTACCGGCATTCTGTTCTATTCGGCAATCTGTTCCACTCTTTAAAATTCGATTCGACGCAGTTCTTTTCATTAGGCACAGCTATGGCCAATCCATTACGCCATGGTAGAATACCAATTAATATTAACTTTGTAACTGTTTTATTTGGCTCAAAAAGTAGTCTCTGTGACCTCTCAAGTTCAATAAATGATAGTTACCTACAATAAAATAATGAACTCTATTGTCTGTAATATTTCTAATTACATTGGGTATCATAGACCCCACTGGACTGTAAAGTAGATGAAACAATTCAAAACGAAAGTCATTATATGCCTTTACTGAGAGGAAAAACGTATGGCTGATGAACTAGAAATTAAGTTACTGAAAAGATGTGCCTGCTCCATTTTCTTTGAGCTCAGAACCTTCCAAAGAAAATTAAATAGTAGATTAGTAGTTCGAGGGTGCAATTGATGACCAACCACCACCTGCTCAGCCTCAGCTTGACTTGTTGACTCTTCCATCAGAAGAGTCCTATAATTTTCATAAAAAAAGTAAAACTATTTTTTTTTTGTGATGAATTAGGTTCAGGCTTTGGAAAAATACTACATAATTACCTAAGCCATAGTTTTACTAACCAATGTTATCACAACATAAGCTTTAAACAATTAATAAAAAGAATTGCTAATTCAAACTTAGAGGAATATTCTTCAATGGTTCTCCTATTAGGTAATAGTACAGGTTTGTCTAGAAAGGACATAGTGGAAGGTGTGGACACCTTATTAAAATTAAACATAGGAAAGCTGATGTTATGTGCTTTTCCTTATTCTGACAGTTTTAGTGATAGTGAAAACAACCGTATATGTATACATATAAGTTGAACAGGACTATTCACATGTTGACATGTCGTCATAGTGATGAATTATTGTATTTTGAGTCTAACAGATTTGTTAGTAGTTTTGTATTGAGTCAGGGAACTTTATCCATGTTTTTGAAATGTAGACAGTTGATTGCTATGTTGATAGCATACAATATTAACCATGTTGTTGCTGATTTATTTCACTGTAGGTTAAATAGTTTAAGTAGTAGTTTAAGTGACGAATCTGTGTTGTTAAGTTGCCCTAACAACATAGTGATACAGTCTTCTGTACCTGCATGCTGTACGAAGGAGGGTCTACCTGAAATACCACCAACCTTGGAGACCATTACTAGTCAGGTTGGGTAGTCCCTTCCTGCTGGTACACTGAATGGTTCAGTTTTGGAGATCACTCCGGATATGATTTTAAACTAGATTGTAAGACAACAGAAGAAACCTCTACAGTTAGTAACTTATTATTAGTGAACAATGAACAGGTTTCTTCTAGCAAATTAGTTAAGTATAAAATATCAAATGGAGAGCAACACACTTTAAAATTGTTTAATCAGAATATTCAAGGGTGCTCTTCTAAACTACTCGAAATAGAAATGTTTTTAGAGTCAACCAAGTTTGATATTGTTTGCCTTACAGAACATTGGTTAAAAGATCATGAAGTAATGTCTATTAATTATGATAATTATTCTGTAGTTAGCTATTTTAGCCGTAAACATATGTTACATGGCGGGTCATTGATATTATTAAAGAAGTCTATTAAATCTAAAGTGCGAAATGATATTGTTGGACTGTCTATTGAACACACCATTGAATTGTCCTGTGTTGAGCTAGATAAGCATGTTATAGTATGTGTATATAGACCCCCAAATTACCAGAATCTACCTTTGTTTGATTCTACAATGGAAGATGTGTTAAATAAAGTAAGCAATAGTAGTAAATCTGTCATAATTTGTGGCGATTTTAACATTAATATATTAGATAACAACTGCAATAGCATTAGATTGTTGAGTCTTTTTAAGTCATTTAATTTATCAAATGTTTTTAAGGAACCAACCAGAGTGACAGCTTCTTCTGCCACTTGTATAGATAATATATTTTCCAGTTGCGATTATTTACATAAGGAAATAGTTAATAAATTACCATCTGATCACAGTGGCCAAACAATAACATTTTGTGCTTACACACCACTTCAAAAACCGGCCAAGTGCGAGTTGGACTCGCCCATGAAGGGTTCCGTAGCAGCAAGCATAGATTAGAGATATAATTATATTGAGATTAGTAAGTAATATACACAAACAATAAAAATAACTTTGTTTTTCATAGTATTTGTATGAATGGCAAAGTTATATTTGCGGTTTTTGAAAATGTACTATATCTCAAAAACTGCTAACTGTATCTCATCCAAACCAATTTTCGTTGGTAGTTTTGGTTGAGGTCTACATTATATATTTTTTTTAGTTTTATCATTCTCTTATTTTAGAAGTTACGGGGGGGGGGACACACTTTTTACCACTTTGGAAGTGTCTCTCGCGCAAACTGTTCAGTTTAGAAAAAAATGATGTTAGTAACCTCAATATCATTTTTAAAGGCCTATTCATAGATACCCCACACGTATGGGTTTGGTGAAAAATTTTTTTTTGAGTTTCAATTCTAAGTATGGGGGGCACCCCCAAAATTTGTTTTGTTTTGATTTTTGTGTAAAAATCCTAATGCGGTTCATATAATACATCTTTCTACCAAGTTTCAACAGGATAGCTCTTATACTTTCGACAAAAAGTGGCTGTGACATACACGGACAGACAGACAGACAGACAGACAGACAGACAGACAGACAGACAGACATGACGAATCTATAAGGGTTCCGTTTTTGCCATTTGGCTACGGAACCCTAAAAACACAAATCAAGTTTAGGCCCATTACATGTAAAAATTTAGAAAAGTTAAATAATACATTATCAAGTACATTATGTGAACGTAGCTTTAACAAAACAACTGACCCAAATGAGTTTTACGCCGAGTTAGTTTCCGTCATAAACACGCAATTTGGTAGTATTTTTCCATTGAAAACTAAAAGTGTCTGTACAAAGTTCCTGTTTAGTGATTGGGCAACCTCTGGTATTCGTAAAAGCAGAGCAAAAGTTTATGAATTATACGGTCTTAAAAATCATATAAAAACTACTAGCTTTCGTCAGTATGTTGCAAAATATTCAAGAACTTTTAAAACCGTGTGCAAAACAGCGAAAGCTCTTTATATTAGTAATAAAATAAAATTTGCTGATGATAAAATAAAAGCCACTTGGAAAATAATAAATAATGAAACAGGTAGAAATAAAAACCGGAATACTGAATTTAATTTAGAAACTGCAAATGGCCCTATAAATAGTGACAAAGAAATAGCCCAGGAATTTGAAAACTTTTTTTCTAGCATCCCTATTAAAACGACTGAAACTTTAAATTCTTCAGCAGTGCTCTCTTCTGCTTTACTTAGACAGAATGTAAAGGCGTGCCCCGTGGAGTTTAGGTTTCAGCACACAAACCCCCAAGCTGTCATTAAAGCTTTTAAAGATCTTAGAATTAAGTCAACAGAAGATCTTTGGGGAATGTCTGTGAAAGTCTGTAAATCTGTTATAGAAACTGTTGCTCCTTATTTAGCTTTTATATTTAACAACAGTGTAGACCAAGGGGTCTTTCCAGATCTTATGAAATACAGTAAAGTAGTCCCACTCTTCAAATCAGGTGATAGCAAGGAACCAAACAATTATAGACCTGTATCAATTTTGCCAGTTTTCAGTAAGGTGTTTGAAAAGTTGATGCTTACTCAAATGTTACGTCACTTTAATAAAAATTCCATCTTTCATGAACAACAGTACGGTTTCACCAAAGGACGTTGTACAACTGACGCCGGTGTAACCCTACTTAAGAACATTTTTAACTCCTGGGAGGAAGCACGAGATGCCATTGGAATCTTTTGCGACCTCTCAAAGGCGTTCGATTGCGTTGACCATGAAACACTTCTACTGAAACTGGAGCATTATGGAATAAAAAATACTGCTCTTGATTTACTCAGATCATACTTGAAAGATAGAATGGTAAAAGTTCAAGTAAACGGTAAGAACTCGTTAGGGTCCAAAATGACAATGGGCGTTCCGCAAGGTTCGATTCTGGGTCCATTCCTCTTCTTAGTCTACATTAATGATTTACCTCACTTGCTTAAAAATCATCCAAAGATGGTATTATTTGCAGATGATACCTCATTAATTTTTAAAATAGACCGACGTTCACAAAATCTAAATGCGGTAAATGACTCTATTCATCAGGTTCAAAATTGGTTTACATTGAATAATCTTGTACTCAATGAAAAAAAAACAAAATGTATGAGATTCACTTTACCAAATGTTAGAAGTAGCGAATGTGACATCAAACTGAACGGAGAAAAACTGGAATTTGTTAATCAGACTGTATTCCTGGGAATCACGCTTGACGATAAATTGCAATGGGGCCCCCATATAACATCTCTTGCGGGGCGATTAAGCTCAGCCGCTTACGCTGTTAGAAAGATAAGACAGTTAACAGACGTTGAAACTGCGCGTTTGGTATACTTTAGCTACTTTCACAGCATAATGTCTTACGGCATTCTACTGTGGGGCCGGGCAGCTGACATTGAATCCATTTTTATTTTGCAAAAAAGAGCTGTCAGAGCAATTTATAATCTACGTCGTCGCGAATCTCTTAGGGAACTATTCAAAAATATTAACATAATGACAGTGCCTTGTCAATTTATTTATGAAAATATAATGTATGTTAGGAAAAATCTTCATCTTTTTAATAAAATAAGCGATAGACATAATTTTAATACTAGAAATAAAGATAAAATTGATCAACCTTATTTTAGACTGTCTAAAGTACAAAAGTCTTTTATGGGGTACTGTGTTAAATTTTACAATAAAATACCTAGCGAAATTTTAACTCTAAATGAAAGAAAATTTACAAGTTATATAAAGAATACACTTAGTAAACAAGCATATTATAAATTAGAAGATTATATCCAAGATAAAAATGTTTGGAAACATGCTGGTCCTGCTCCATAGTACAATGTAGGGCTTAAACGGAATCAAGCTGGTTGAAATTTGAATGCTCACACACTTATAATTATTGTATTTGTAAAATAGCTGTAATTACAATATTTTGTTAAAATATGAACACCATGTACCTTTTTGCTCTTTTTTATTATTTCTTATTATTTTATTTTTATAATTTTAGTATAGATTTTCAAGGTACATTGCTTTCATATTATTTATTTTAAATGATGTTATAAAAATATTGTAAAACATTTTTAAAAAGAGTAAGTATGGAGTTTCTTGCCCATTCTTCTTCATACAACCTACCTTTGCGAATGGGTGTAGATTCATTCCCATCCTATCCCATTTCCTTAATTTTAATAATCGACGTTTAA
The DNA here is from genome assembly GCA_950005045.1 of Agrotis exclamationis. Classification (NCBI taxonomy): domain Eukaryota; kingdom Metazoa; phylum Arthropoda; class Insecta; order Lepidoptera; family Noctuidae; genus Agrotis; species Agrotis exclamationis. The sequence goes on along the minus strand of OX465427.1, from coordinate 22,763,942 downwards.
AAGTGCCTCTTTGATGACCTAATTAAAATAAATGATTTGACTTTGACTTTGATGCTTACACCCGAGCTAACTACTCTGCTTTACATCTCGATTGTGAGGTAAGTAGAAAAAAACGGGCATTACAAGAATAAAACATTTTATTAGTTAAAATTCATAGTGAAATGAGAACAATTTTCATTGAATCGGAGTGCAACTTTTATCTTCATCACTTGCAGAACTCATGTTTTTTTCCTAATTAGCACGTAATTATAAAAAAAAACCCAAAAACAAACAATGTAAAGTAAAAGTTTTCTATTCCCGCCTTTTTTCATCTTTTTTTATTTATTTTTTCAAGAACGAAATTGAGCTTCGCCGTTCGATATTTAAAATTGATGACTATTATACTCATACGAAGACAAGGCTGAATAGCGAAGCGACCTCTTTTATCATTGGGCTGAATGCATGATGTCTTTTGCCAGTATGATGGTTAGATGTACGCGAACTTTTTTAAAGAGTGAATTTTTTTTTAATTACTTACCGCCCTAGGGCTTTTCTAGCTACATTATTAACCTAGAGCGCTAATTGGTTACCTACAAGCCCCATTTGGGGGTAATAAGGACCTACTTACCGAATATGAGAGATGTAAAACCTGTTTACAGTCATGCTTGCTTACACTATTTAATCTAATTTCAATGACTCACCTTGCTTGTCCTGGCTGCACATTTGTGGACCCATCCACTTCATAGAACTTTATACTGGACTGAGCTTTCCTCTGAGACTTAGATATTGGTATCTTCTCCAAATACGGGTTATATATTGGAAACTCTGTATAATACTTCTGCAGAACCCACACTGCTGCTCTTTGTATGCTCAATTGACCAATTGCATAAGACCTGCTTTCTCCATCAGGACTTCTAACAATCTTCACATAATACACAGGCTCTAAATGCCTGATTTCCATTAAAATAACAGCTATATAGTGTATAAACAGTAGTGTGTCCGCAAAACTGGACACGTAAGACACTAAGGCATTGTAATCCATTGCCTCCTCACCTACTGCAAGGGCTTTCGTTGCCTCAGTTATCTGTACAATGTAGAATAACCAATACGAAAATATACAAACAGCTAGGATCACAAGTGTCATAGCTCTGAATACAAATATTCTTGGCAAAATTGCATTTCTTGGCCTTAGAAATACAGCCCAAACTCCTATGGCAAGTAATACTAGCTTGAAGGCTAAAGAAAGGAGTATGCCTTTACATTCAGCTGTGCAAGACAGCAGCTGTATCCTTTGACTTGGCTGCAATGCAATGTTATCTGATAATCCTGGAAAGAATCCAATCTTTGGCAGGACTACCATTGTCAATGGACTGACAAAGGAAACAAAAGACAGTCCCAGAGCTATTGTTGTGCCAAAATATCTTGTGCAGACAAAACCTATGCCATTATCGGACTCTATGGGCCAATTGCTGACATCTTCCATGGATTGTGAGCCTTCAGAAGTGTTTCCTGTGACCGCAGTAGTGTTTTCACCCCAGTTCTCGTCTTGTGGCAAGATTTGGACTTCTATAACTTCCTGGCCATCTCGACCCATCTCAGGGTTAATATTCACACTGGTTTGGAATGGCGCCATTGTGTTGTCTGAAGATTCTTTTCTCTGTGATTTGTTGCTCCTGAAAGTAATTAAACACAATGAAGATTTTTTATCTTTTGAACTCATGTCTTTCTATACAGACAAAGTTTCTATTGGTACTATTAAATATTGCTATGACATTAGACAATAATTATCTTTATGAAGGTGGAACAATGTTGAATATGATCATAAATTATGATTATAAGGATTTTCATTGATGTCAGCAATGTCAATAAAAGAAAGAAGACTTATTTCTAAGAGAAAGGTATTTTAATTTAGAAGGGAGAACCCTTCTAAATTAAAATAAGATACTGAACACAGTTCTTTATCTACATTTATCTATTAGCCATACAGATTTTATCTGAGCGCATACAAAAACATCCTGGTTCCTGACCAAACAATCACAGAACAGTAGTTAACAACATTTACATACACATGCCATGCATACTTTATGATGTACAATAATCCCAAAACAACTTTAGAATATTAATGAGAACAATTTTACAGTCTTTAAACTTTTTGGTTAACCAGCATGTCTGGAGGGCCCTTGCCTAGCATTGGAACTACAAGCTAGCAACACAGTAAAAGTAATTTTGTTGAAAACTAGTAATTACTTGATCCTATCACACCGTAATTAACTCAAGGGAATTTCCCATAGGAATTGTAACAAACTTACTCAGTTTTACGGGCAGAACATTGAACGGTGACGGGTTTTATTACCTCAGGATCTAAATACTTAAGAATCTAGCCCGCAGGCCTATCGTACCGGGTGCTGCGATGCGTGTGCTGCCGGTGCCTCGAGCTTCTTCGCGACCGGCTGCTCAACTCAGACCTCACCGACTCCGTTTCCATTATACAGCCGCCGCACCCCGACCCTACCCATCAGCACTGCACCAGATACACCTGCACCAACACACAATCATGATTCTCATGAAACCACCAAAATTACAAGCAATTATAATGCTTCACGGGGTATGAACACGATGTTTATCTAGTTGTCACACAGAAAACGATCCACTGCACCAGTAAACTATTATGTGTAAATGAGTATAATCAATTTCAAATATGTTTTCATTGAAAATACCTTTGCATTATCGAAATAAACGGGAAAATTCTAATTAGAGCGTCTTTCACGAATGTCGATCAAACGGATTCATTCATTTTGTACAAACCGAACATGTTGAAGCTAGATGGTACAGTTGTCAAATATCGGAAGTCTCTGTCGATCTCACTACTCATTGTATCTCTCTGTCCTATTTATTCAACCTGACAAGGTGTTCCGAATTTATCAGCATATTTTTTATTTCTTTATCTTTCGTTCAGAAATTAACCATTTTTTATATAGAGTTTGTAAATGTTTGAATTTTATTCTAATTTATTTTTTCAGTAAATAAAGAAGCTGTTACGTCTCACAATATTATTTTGTAGCTAGTCATTATCAAACAGTGCCAAAACTATAAGAACTTCGCTTCAGTTGTGTGTTGTGTTAGATTAAATTGGCGCTGATTTTAAAAATATAGAGCAAGTGATTACGCGAAAAGATAATGATAAGATAACACACCTATTCCACATAGATAACTTACTGACTACACGTATTTTTACCATGAAGTGATTGTTTTTGTGAAAATATCATGGAGGTCCAACAAATTCCGACCGTGAATCGAATGGAAAGAGGTGACAGTAGGGTGGACGACCTGCATTTGGACAGAGTAGTGGCCTCACAGCCTGAGATTGGACCCACGCCTCCCGACGGCGGTTATGGATGGCTGATTGTTGCGTCTGCAGTGATATATCACATCACAGTACCCGCGCTGCTGTCGATGTACGGGCTGATTATCCTGAAGGCGATTCGGGAGGAAGGGAATGAGGGGGACGATGTCATGAAAATATGGGACGTGGACATAGCGCTGGTGCCAGTTATTGCTGTGGTGATACGACTGTTACTGGAGTCATGGTGTAGGGCCATGGTGAAGATTTTCCACATGCCGAGGTTCATGGCTTTGTCTGGACTTTGTCTGACAGTAGCCGGAGTGTTGCTCTCAAGTTATTCGACGGAGATGTCAAGCAACGACCACATCGTAAACATATTCGCCGGTATTCTTACAGGTAATTACTCTCGCCTCGTGCTCAAGGTTACTGTTGAATAGAATCAATGGAATAATAAAAACATCTTTATATTATAGTTTAGTGCATACTTAATAGACAGAACGTGGTAATGAATAGTAAACTACTTATTTAAAGTATTGTACCTATTGTTCTTGGAAACATTGAATGAATTGATCTTATCGTCTAGGATAAGATATAAAATAGGTACATCCATAATAATATAAATTTTCAAGAGGGTACCAATTAATCCTAAACCGTGAATAATGTTACTAGTCATCCTGTTATAAATAAAAACCGGCCAAGTGCGAGTTGTACTCGCCCATGAAGGGTTCCGGATAGCTCTTATACTTTCGAAGAAAAGTAGCTGTGGCATACGGACGGACAGACAGACAGACATGACGAATCTATAAGGGTTCCGTTTTTGCCATTTGGCTACGGAACCCTAAAAACCCCTTATTAATGCAATAAGTTACAATCTTCTACATACAGAGTGGCTATAGCGGTCACAAACTATATAGAGGGCTGATAGCGGTACACTTACGCTCAATTTTATAAAAATTATGCATATTTTATAGAAGGCACTCCCTATGTTTAAACAAAAAAACAAATGGTTGATTTCTAAGTAAATGCTTTATCTTAGTAAGGATAACCAACAAAGCAGAGGTTTCTGAATCACGATATATAGTTTATCGTAATTGATAAAATCATTATAACAAAAACGAGGAGCATTCATTATATTAATGTCTTTTCGAATTACCGAGGCTTTACGTGCGTTGTTGTTAAAGGTAGCTAACTTTAATTTGAACAATGGATGTTATTTAATGGATACGATACCTATATTTGTTGTCTAACCAGCTGGTCTGTGAATCGAGGTAAAAGCGAGCGAGGTATACGATTGATCTTCGTCACCGTTTGAAAGATGTGAATATGGACATTTCAAAAGTTTGTTCTCGTAGTCGTAAACTAACACGAATTTCATCATTTCGTAGCCGGGGAGCTCGAAGCTAAATTATAACAGCCACACTGGTGTAACTTCAAGGTTACACCTATGCAGGCATGGTGGAAAACCTGTAACGTCCTAACGTTACAGGTTTTCCACCATGCCTGCTGTGCTGTTATTTGTAGATCTTTGACAGTCGTCAGGTTGTCAGTGGCTCGGCAGTCTAATATGACTGTTTTACCCCATTCGGTTGGACTGCAGACTTACGCCAACATAGTTGGGAAAAGGGAGGCACATAATGACATCATTGCTACTGTACTAATAATCATATCAAAATTGATGCTAATGAATAAGTAACTGAGTCACGAAATGTAGTAGTTGCCAAAATTAACGTTTAGAATAATTTAGTTCTATAATAGAATGTCACGTACCTATCTATTTATCCTACGTAGTTTCTTTTATTTGCTTAACGACGGAAGCACCTTGGTCTAACTAAATGCATTGGCATTGTTTAAATAAAAAGATAGATAAAACTTGTCAATTTGCTGATAATTTTATCTTTTATCCAATCTCTTACAAAAAAAATAGAATCCGCATTGCCATACATATAAAAAAAAACGGCCAAGTGCGAGTTGGACTCGCCCATGAAGGGTTCCGTAGCAGCAAGCATAGATTAGAGATATAATTATATTGAGATTAGTAAGTAATATACACAAACAATAAAAATAACTTTGTTTTTCATAGTGTTTGTATGAATGGCAAAGTTATATTTGCGGTTTTTGAAAATGTACTATATCTCAAAAACTGCTAACTACTTATCTCATCCAAACCAATTTTCGTTGGTAGTTTTGGTTGAGGTCTACATTATATATTTTTTTTTAGTTTTATCATTCTCTTATTTTAGAAGTTACGGGGGGGGACACACTTTTTACCACTTTGGAAGTGTCTCTCGCGCAAACTGTTCAGTTTAGAAAAAAATGATGTTAGTAACCTCAATATCATTTTTAAAGACCTATTCATAGATACCCCACACGTATGGGTTTGGTGAAAAATTTTTTTTTGAGTTTCAATTCTAAGTATGGGGGGCACCCCCAAAATTTGTTTTGTTTTGATTTTTGTATGAAAATCCTAATGCGGTTCACATAATACATCTTTCTACCAAGTTTCAACAGGATAGCTCTTATACTTTCGACAAAAAGTGGCTGTGACATACACGGACAGACAGACAGACAGACAGACATGACGAATCTATAAGGGTTCCGTTTTTGCCATTTGGCTACGGAACCCTAAAAAGGCTAGTTACGGCACTGGTATAAAGGCCATAGGATAGGTTTAATCCCGGTAGTATTACATTCCCGTGTTACAATTTTCGACTTCCACGCTACGAAGCTGCGAGCAGGCGCTACCGGGTCATGTGCAAGTCTTTTTTTCCACAATACCTACCTACCTAGATCTAACTACTGCGCCCTGACCTAATACCTAGATTACTAATACTGGTCATCTTGATTCCCAATCTAACAACCTTAGGGTTCCGTAGCCATGGCAAAAACGGAACCCTTATAGATTCGTCATGTCTGTCTGTCCGTCCGTATGTCACAGCCACTTTTTGTCGGAAGTATAAGAGCTATCCTGTTGATGTTGAAACTTGGTAGGTAGATGTATTATGTGAACCGCATTAGGATTTTCACACAAAAATAAAAACAAAACAAATTTTAGGGGTGCCCCCCATACTTAGAATTGAAACTCAACTATCTATGGATAGGTCTTTAAAAATTATATTGACGTTACTAATATCATTTTTTCTAAACTGAACAGTTTGCACGAGAGACACTTGCAAAGTGGTAAAATGTGTCCACCCCTCCTGTAACTTCTAAAATAAGAGAATGATAAAACTAAAAAAAATATATAATGTAGACCTCAACAAAAACTTCCAACGAAAATTGGTTTGGATGAGATACAGTTAGCAGTTTTTGAGATATAGTACATTTTCAAAAACCGCAAATATAACTTTGCCATTCATACAAACACTATGAAAAAGTTATTTTTATTGTTTGTGTATATTATTTACTAATCTCAATATAATTATATCCCTAATCTATGCTTGCTACTACGGAACCCTACATGGGCGAGTCCAACTCGCACTTGGCCGGTTTTTTCTTTTATGACAAACACATTTCAATGACCGATTACATGCTCCATCTCGGTGCCAAAAGAAAATATTAAAATTTGTACTGCATTATCGCGGTTTTCATTAAATACATAAACCTGATTCGTTTCGTTTCATTAATTTATTAACCTTTACTCAGGAAGATAAAGAGTTGATACCACAAATTATTTTACATGGTTGAGAGATTATAATGGCGATGTTTGTTTTACGTTTTCGCCATGATGATACACCATCACTCTCACTTATCTGAATTTATTTGGTATTGGCTCAGAATTTCTTCTTCCACACTTCTCTTTTATTCGCCCTCTCAGTACTCATTTCCTTTCTATCCAAACCATCCTTCATAGTCGATCCATGCTGATACATTTGACTTTTTAATTCCAGGTATTGGGTGCGCTTTAACCGGACAACAGACGGAAGTCATCATTACCCATTACTTCAGAGAAAAGCTGACCATGGCCCAAAGAATAGTACGCATGGCGCCCTCTGTCGGCAACTGCCTTATCCCGATCCTCATCGGCTACCTATGCTCCGTACACTCAGGAGATGTAGTCGTCATGATCTATGGAGCCATCGTGATGCAGAACTGCATCTTCCTCGCTTCATACACAAGACCTATCTACATTGAAAAGGTCATTCGTCACACGTACAATATGCTCAGAGATGCAGTGGAGGACGAAGATGAAGTAATATTCTCCAATCAAGCTCGTCTTCACGAGAACAAAAATGCTCAAAGATCGATTTCTCAGGAGGAACCGTCCCCAAGCACAGCACAAGATGATGACGCTACTGATGTTGTGGTCTTCAACTCTAAGAAGAATGCTAAAGAGATTTTAGATCCTGCAGTACAGTATAGAGAGAGCAGATCAGTTTCCGCAAAAGAATCCCGGTTTTCGTCTGATTTCAGCTCGATTTACGACACAACACCTAACAGGTTTTCTTCAGATTTTGGAACTTTGGATATTACAAGCTATGGAAGAGGGGTCAATGGGTATCAAGAATTGGAGAATATAGACAGGCAGGTCCCTCAGCCCTTGTACAGGGAGACTACAGTTAACGCACCAGCGAACAGTGTGGTCTTTGCAGCCGAAGTATCCCCGGGCACGGCCAGAAGGACTGCTTCCATGAAAAAGAACTTCATAACTATTTCAAATATGCTGATGGATATCAATTTCTATCTGTATGCGTTGCTGCATCTCTGTACGACGTTCTCTATCCTGGTGCTGGGTGTGGTATTTCCGCCTTTGATTTGGGAACAGAATCCGTCTATGAATATTTGGTCGGTGAGTAGTAAATTTTGTATCCTCGAATCTCTGCCATTTTGTTTATCTCGGTATGTAAACCAACCATCTAGAATGGTGTCAGAAGCAGTGTAGGTAGTGATCATAAATTGTTGCTGTTATCTCGGATTCAGATGACCTGAAGGTCAGACTTTGGTGGTGATTCGAGTGATTTGAATGGAGTGGTCTATCTCCAAGTACCAAACTCATCTCTTGAAAAAAAAAATCAGTCAGACCCACATTGCAGACTTCTACTACATGATGATTTCTTCTATTTTTAGGTAGCAACCCTGATAGCAGTGGCTCACGGCTCAGCGTTATGTTTCATAATGCTGTGCGTCGTGCTACCGAAGTCCATCAACGAGAAGGCAAGACTGTGCGCTGCGTTCTGCGTGGCTGGTGCTATGGGCTTTTATGGTGAGTGCTTATAGTCCACTGGAAGGCTTCCTCTTGACAGTTATACTCTTTCATGATTTCTGTCCCAATACTCGATGGGGTCTCGGCAACACGAGGGAATTGGACATAATCTTGGTCTTTCTTGGATCCGTTCATATAACAGTTGATTCGCCGAACTGTTCCTTATAGAATTATGGATTGATTTGTTCGGAAAACTGCAGGTAGACTTTGGTAGAGACTCACATCGACAAAGGAAGCATGACCCCAATAGGCAGTGGCAGAACGATACTCCGATGCTGATTGGATTAATTCCTACTAATTCAGCGACTCTATACCAACATATCACCAACAAAGTGAATTTTATGGCATTTGTTCTCACCTTTTTGATGATGTCTTTTTCTGTCGATCCTAGTGAAAAACTTTCGTCTGAAAAGTGGAAAAGCAGAAGCAACAATACTAAGATTTTACTCACATTATTAAACTACAGCAATTTAAGCTAACTACCCTCCTTTTGCAGGAATCACGCTATCAAGCAACAAAGGCCTACTAGTAGTATGGTGCATGCTCGCCAGTTTCGCGACAGCAGCTTCAAGCATACTCCAGCAACCGCTTTACAACAGCACGCTAAACGAATTTGACACTACAGCCACCATGACAGCTTCGAACACGATCGTCGCCATCTTTATTATGACGTGGTCTTTAGTCTATAACTATGATTATAGAACTTGTTTCTTGACGGCCAGTGTTTTACAGACTGTGACCGCTTCCATGTTTTTCGCTTTGTCTTTTAGACGGAGACGGTAATTTAGTTTTTTGAGGCCTGGTGGCCATGACGTCTTAAAGCGTGTGTAGTTTAGCTGTGGGGACGGGATGGCGCTAGACGACTCGTATAGCTCTGTCTCTTTCCCCTCACTCGAACTACTCTGGCTTTAAGACCATCATGGGACAAAATCTATGCAAGATTTTGGCGGGAATAATTGTAAGTACAAGGTATTTTATAACAGACATTTTGTTTTTTTTTATAATTATTAAGTTAAGATACAGTGGAACAAATTCGACAAAGAGGTGTTTGTTTTTAATACCTAGACTTAAGTGCTAAATATTTTATGTAAATAATATAAATGTCTTGCCATACAACAAAATAACTTAATAAATAAATTATTAAAACCATAAACATATTTTGTAAGTTGTTTATTTTTAAGAGATCACATCTGTTGCAGTCTGTGTAAATAAAATAAGTAGGTATCACATCTATCTATGGTATTTAACGCACTGGGCCGAATAGCTGTTACCTAATTAGCTGCGTCTTCATGTATATATAAGAGTCATCTACCTAGTGCGTTTCAACCTGATTCTACAGAATATTGTGACAAAGGATACAATTTAATATCTTTTTAATATTACCATAAGGTTGACTTTTCATTAAAAAGAGTGAAAAACATTATCGCAGCTTTCTGTTTTACAAGAATCGCGTAATTTTGAACTCTATTGACAAGAGCAAATATTCTTAATTGGTTGTACAAATACACGGAATCAAATATCAAAGTGGAGATTGTATTTCAGAATACCAGAAAGTAGATATAAGTAGTAAAGACGTAGCTAAGATTCCAGAATTTACACTTTCTCTTCAAAATTCTATTTACAGTCAATTCACCCTATTCTATTCTCTCAATATATCTATTCTACTCTAACAGTAGGTACCCATTCAACTATTCATAAAGTCGGATCTTTGCTACGCCTCTTATTGTGGACCCGTAAGTGATGATGATGATGATGTACATAATAATTATGATGAATAATGAGGCCTGTGTGTAACTTGCACAGAAGTATCGTATTAGCTTGCATGGCATGCAAGGAACTTGCATACTTTTGTGCAAGTTACTGGCATGAGTATTACGGGCCTGGTTTAAGCTGTTCATAAGATCATTAAATAGTGTTAACCAACCCGGTATTAGATGCTTCACAAGAGTGACTGAATATTACACGGTCACAAGTCATTGATATAATGTCGTCCAGATGTACATACATTTATCAGCTTTATTCATCGCATTTTGCGATAGTTCTGTAAATCTAAAGAATTTTTGAACTATGATTCTTTTGTTGTTGATTGTGATTTGTTCTGAAGTTTTAGTCTGAGTGAATGATGCCGCATGAAAGGCAAAAATGAAGCGTCTAATATCGGCTTAAACGAAACAATAAAGCGGTTTTTTTACAGGTCCACAATAAATAACTCAATAAATAAATATGATATGTACGTAAAAAGTAAATCATTTTAAAGACTATTCTATTTTTAATATTGTAATTTATAATTCGAATAAATAATAATTTTAATACAAAAAACTTCATTTTAATTAATTAAATTATTTCATAAGTACCCTCACTTTTGTTGCACCTAAATTATAAATAACCGCAAAATTAATACATAAATTATAGGAATGTATTAAAAACTGATTAGAAACAAACAAATTTGTTTGAAAATAAAAAGCAATGGAAATTAAATGCAAGTCGCTAAACTAAGAATTTTTAGTTTTACGATTTTTTTCTTCGACAAGTGAAGTTAAAACTACCCTCACTTATACACAATGTTGATTTTGAACATTTTTGTCTGGCTGTCGCAAAAAAAAATAACTAAACTTCACTTTTCTAACTCAACAAGTCCATCATTTCGTTATCTGTTAGTTTTTTAACGTCACTGTTTGCTGTGGGGTTGTTATTAGCTGTCGGTAAAAGAGATTCGAAGGCTGACCAGTCCTGCTTCATTTTGCTTTGATTATTTGGGTTGTTCGTCCATTTATTGTTGAAGTTCGCAGGGCCAGCTGATGACGTCGAGAGAGCGTCGAACCCAGCAAATTGGCTCTGATAGGAGTAATTCGAGGCCATAGATGGGGTGCTATAGGTCGGATTAGTGAGTGAGGACGCCGTATGCTGGTTGGTTGGATGCGAAGCTGACGACGGCATTGGTTTGGCTAACTGGTTAAGATTGGACTGCAGCAGAGAGGAAGTCAAGTCCATCGGTTTGGTGATGGATTTCCGAGGAGCGGCGATGGCCTTTGGTTGTGGTTGTGTCGAGAACTTTCTCACGATTTCTTGCTGATGCGCTATCCTGGAAGAATGGAAATTTTCGGTTGAAATCTTATTCTACAGGTTCAACATTAAATTAGTTAGAGCAATTCCGCAATAAAGTCGGGGGTCGTTATTAATCGATATCTAGAAACGAAAAAACTTCTGTGTTTTGTTTGCGGTCGTTGTACCCAACATAATTAATTAACTTTTTTTGCTTTACTTGCGGAGTTTCGCTAACTAATTAATTTAATCTGGTTTATGAACGATTATACATCTACGCCGTTTTAGAACGCTAAGAGAGACAAAGGAAGTACAATATAATGAGTATAAAACTGGTCGACTACATAATTGATTTAGGACGTTACCTAAAATCTTGACCAAAATGAGTGTGTTTTGGTTGTTGTTTTTTCTTTTTGGACCTGCAAAACGATCCAACTATTGAGCAAGGAATTTAATGGTATGGTCAATTTTATAGTTAAGTGTTCTAGCGGTGCTAAGACAGGAAACCTCCACGTGCGCCCGTGGACTGGAGTTCCCTCTCGGATACGTCCGGGGGGAAGACCAGTTTTTCGGGCCGGTGCACCCTGGGATGTGGGCAAAAACTCTTCCTTAGACACTGTGTGCCTAAGGGGTCTCTTTGCCCGTATGCGAATAGCCTGTCGGGTGGACGCTCCAACGCGTGTCCCTCTGAATGGCAGAGGGCACAGCGGCGGAGCGGGCTTGCGGACGGTGAGTAATGGGTAGCTCGCCGTCCGACCAAGGACCAAGCTCGGGTCGGTGGCGCGTCGTGTCGTTTTCGCGCATGCCTTCGGGGAGTTGTCAGCAAACTGATGGCCCCCCTTATGGGACCGAATGCCTGCTGGGGTCGCGGGTTTTTCTTAACACAGGATACCGTGGCCCCGGAACGTAAAGGGCATCCGAAGGAACACGAGTGGATTTTAGTCAGTAAGAGTCTGACAGTTCCTTCCGCCCCACCCAGGGCGGGAGGACGCATTTGATGATTTTACCACCAAAAAAAAATTGTTCTAGCAGTCCAGCTTACTATAACGTTGATCCCCTTGGCCACGATTACATGCTTAATTTTATAAAATATTCAACTTTCAGTGTAAAGTGAACAAGTCAGTGCAGTGCAGTTGTGGGCTACAATATAACGACCCCGACTTCAAGTTGTAGTTAGTGGGTTCGATCCCAAACAGACATTCATCATCATCTCAGCCATAGGACGTCCACTGCTGAACATAGGCCTCCCCTTTAGATCTCCACATATACCGGTTGGAAGCGACCTGCATCCAGCGTCTTCCGGCGACCTTTACAAGGTCGTCTGTCCACCTCGTTGGTGGACGTCCTACGCTGCGCTTGCTAGTCCGCGGCCTCCACTCAGACATTACTTTGTGTAATTTATTCCAACACCACTACTCTCAAAATGACAAAGGAAAACATTTGGAGAAACCAGCATGTACTAGAACTAGTGTTGCCAGGTCCGATTTATTGTAAATCGGTACATGAGGTCAAAATAATCGAGATTTAGGGTTGCAAATCGGGACAGTAAACGAAAAAAATACGTGTGGCACTCGGGGAGTGCCGCGGTAAAGCTATTGCATAGCAATTTAAAGAAAAAAAAACAAGAAAAAATTATCGCCTACCGCGAATATTTAACGAGAATGTTTGTGGTGTACTACTGTAATAAAGAAAAATAAATTATAATGAAGATATCAGTGGATCTTTTCCATACAGGATTCCCAGGTCTCACTTCTAAACTGTGTCAAAATTTTCAACAGGTTATGGGCCCAGCACGCTTCCACTGCGCCACTCTGCTTTGTTATAGGAGAATTTTATTTCATTATGAAAACCTCCTTTGGTAGCTGGCCGTTTAGAATCAGCAAGAAAAAGTAAATTGTCTTTATGACGGATATTTTTATGATTGCCGAAGTCTCCCGAACTGAAACGACGTTAGACGATGCGGGGTGTTAGGTATTTTTGTTAGGTTTGTTTCGTTAGGTGTTTTCGTTACGGAATTTCTTGATTCGGTCGCCGCGCTCAGAGTCCGCGATAAAAGCTATGCAATAGCTTAAAAACAAGAGGTTTTAATTCTATTTAATCTTACATAACAAGTAATCGGTCTTGCTAGACTAGTAGAAATTATAAAATAAAATCGTACTTTAGGGGATGGCGGGGTCTTCCAGACTCCACCGTTCTAACGTAACCTGTCCGAGTCGGGTGCCCCCAGTCGCTTTAAAGACATTAATTATTATCTCCGTACCCCGTTTCGTACACTCCTACTTAAATACCAGCTGAATTGTGCATTTGAACGAGAAGAACACGGATTTCATTGGCATCCCGAGGTACGGTTTGGTTAGATTCCTTTAAACACTGTAGACAGAAATATCATCAACAGTATTCTTTATTTCACTACATCTAATTTAGTGAAATGACATATCTCTGACTTTATATTAGTATTTTGTCATATCACTAGATACTTTTAGTTAGAAGATGTAATAAACAAGAATATTCCACATCTCCCGGGATTTCGTGAAATCACTGATATCCTCATCTCCCTCCGACATATCCAAAGCCCAAATAAAAAATGTCCAAATAGATGGCGTTCCGTGTTAAAAAAATTACGTAGCGCAAAATATGTATAGGTACATTTTTTTCATTTTTTGATTAATCGGGACATTTAGCGTCCCGATCAGGTCCAAATCGGGACGCGTCCCCAGACCCCTGAAAATCGGGACGTCCCGCGCAAATCGGGACACCTGGCAACACTAACTAGAACCAAAACTTTCGAACACATATGACATCTATCAACCCACACTGGACCCGCATGGTGGATTATAGCTAGGGTTGCCAACTTTTATTAGGAGAAATAGAGTATTTCCGATTTAAAAGAGGTAAATAAAGAGTACGGACTTCCAAAAAAGAGTATTATTTATTTAATATTCTAAAGAAAGGTAGAATTTTTTATCTTTTTGCAGCTCATAACAATTTTTCATTGTTTTTAAAAGAATTGTACTCCAAACATTCTCTTTTATGGTCAAGAGCTCATTTTTAATCCATTTCAATAAAGCTCTGTTTCTCTCTTCAAGCCACAATTCATGATCGAAAAGGCTCTCTCAGTAAATGCTGAAGTGGCGGGAACAGAGAATATGTAATATTATAATACCTTATATATTTTTTTAATTAGTCAGGACTTTTTTAAATAAAATGCCATTTTTTTGCAGCTGACTTTTGCGTAAAATCTGTGTTATTAATTAACAATTCATCTTGGAGTTCTTTTAAAATTATAACTTCTGATATAAACTGTTCACGTGTATGTTTAGTCTTCGTAAATTAAGTTTTCCTTCTATTATATAATTTGTTCTAAATGATTAAATTCTATATTAGTTCTTAAAGATATTTTATTAAGTGAAGAAAGCCAGTTATTACTATGTTCTAAAATCAAAACATTGTTGTAAATAAATAAAACAGTGACATGACATTGGCATAATGACATTATTGGCTGCCTTCAGAAACGTCCGAATCTGGCTGGGGAATTAGGGAGACCAACATTTTAACAGTAAATGGTCAACTTTTTTGTTTATGATCATGGTTTTGCATAATATTACATGACTGGAAAAAAAAGAGTATTTTAGCGTACTCTATTAGTCTTATAGATTATAGAGTACACCTACATGATAAAGAGTACAATACTCTATTTTAGAGTACGGTTGGCAACCCTAATTATAGCCCACATCCTAGAACATTATCATATTATGGTTATTTACAACTTTTACTGTGAAACCAACCCTGAAAGATCACACAAAAATCGAGTGTTTCATAAAAAACCGGCTAAGTGGGAGTTGGACTCGCGTGAAGAGGGTTCCGTACGATGTTACAGTTCGGTTCAAACTTAATGGCGGTTCGGAAGTTAGCTGCGAGTGCAGTTGCGCGCAGGTACAGTCAAGTTGACAACAAACATACACCGCGTCGCGCGAGTGCGAGTGAGACAGAGGGTGCGCGGGATGTACCCCGCCCGTCTACACCCCGCTGATACCCAAAATTGTGTTTTGCGCAGCGGAACGCACGATGTTCCGAGCCGCCATTAAGTTTGAATCGTACTCTACATATCACGTTTTTTTTTAAATCTGACCCAAATTGGCACGCACAATATTGAGTGATTTACCATGTTATTTTAATATCATGGACTTCTTATAGGTTTTATTCCTATAATCTATAAGTAGAAAACTAATTTCTGTATTTTTAAAAAAAAATTAGGTTCAGTAGTTTCGGAGATAAGGGGGGGGGAATGGTCAAACTTCGTCTATTTTTTTTGAATAACTTGGAAACTATTTATTTTAAAATTACAAAAAAAATATATTTAAGATTGTCTCAACAAGACCTTTCATTTGATATGTCACACGATGCAGTTTTCAAATGTATTTTTTTTTAATTTTCCCCTTCCCCCCCAAAAATTACCTCCCATATACAGATATGGACTTCTTATAGGTTTTCCTATAATCTATAAGTAGAAAACTAATTACTGTATTTTTTTCAAAATTTTAGGTTCAGTAGTTTCGGAGATAAGGGGGGAGGGGGAATGGTCAAATTTCGTCTATTTTCTTGAATAACTTGGAAACTATTTATTTTAAAATTCCAAAAAAATACATTTAAGACTTGTCTCAACAAGACCTTTCATTTGATATGTCACACGATGCAGTTTTCAAAACTTTTTTATTTCATTTTCCCCTTCCCCCCAAAAATTATCTCCCACATACAGATTTCATCTATTCACGTCACACCTCTGTGTGGGTCACAGGAATTGATATGTGTACCAAATTTCAACCCAATCGGTCTAGTAGATTCGGAGATAATTGACTGTAAGCGACAGACGGACACACGAGTGATCCTATAAGGGTTCCGTTTTTGTATTCGGACGTACGGAACCCTAAAAAATGAAAATATTTCAGTTGACAATGTGTTTTTTTGTTGGGGCCATTACCATTGCTCTGCACTGATTTGTTCACTTTGCACTGAGAGTTAAGTATTTGATGAAATTAAGAAATGTAATAGTGGTCTTTCAGCCCATGAAATGTTGTTAATATTTTACACTTAACCTTGTAGCAGTGTACATCTAGATCATTATGAGCTAACTCTCTAACTAGAATAAGTCTTAATGTCCATACCTCTGCTTCTCCTCCATAGAGAGATGTCCGCCATTGTTGTTGACAGTCGGTAAAACAGGTGCAGGCTCCTTCTCTTTGGGCTGGTTGAAGGAGAAGGGGTCTATGCCAAGACCTGTGAACATCTTATCCAGGTCTGACTGAGGTGGCGGCGCGTTTACCAAGGTGTCATTCGATTGCGTAATTGTGTGGTCCATCATCCTGGAGGGAAAAGAATAATATTAAACTGCAGAGTCATTGTTGTGCTACCTCTTTTCTTCCTGCCTGGGTCGCGGGACCATCGGGTAACTGTGGCCCCGGAACGTTAAGGGCTATTTAAGGACACCGTGGATCTTAGTCAAGTCTGACAGGATTCCGTCCTGCCCTGGGTGGGAGGACTTATTTGATGATTTAACCATGTAAAAAGAAGAAAAAAAACTCCTTTCTTCAGCTAAAAGGTAATAATCTAGCGAAGGGCATTTTAGAGAACTGTGTTATATAATATGACGTCCATAAAATACTGAATCTCAGCCCATTACTTTTTTATAACTATCAAAACCGGAGAAAAATACTGCTTTGTAGTCAAAAATGCTACTGCTGATCATGAGATCCTGTGCTCAGTAGGAGACATAAGAAAACACAAGAATTTCAATCGAGAGGATGGCTTCAAATTGTCGAGTACGTGGAATCCAGTTGTAAACATGCTCCTAAGTGGCAGCCGGCATCATAATAAAGACTCCAAAAAACTTGTTGATACTGTGAGTGTGTTCTGCCGTGACTTAGTGTCGAGTTCCAGTAGTGCGCGTAGCAAGAGACAAAGAAAGAGGGTAGACAGATTTGTCTGCTCCTAACAATTTTATTTTCATCCACCCGCAATCTCCAGTCAACCCGCGATCATGGCGCTTGCAACAGCGTCGAAATATCGGGAACTCAAACAAAAATATAATCACGGAAGATATCCCGTAAGTGACATTTTAAATTCAGTAGGAGATTTCTATCAGAGGGCTCTAAAACCAGAAAGTCTTCGGTTATTGCCTGGTTGAATTAAATAGCTAGGCGAGAAGGAGCCCAGTATCAAAACTTGTTTGGGATCCTTCTAATCTAAGTATATAATTTTGCAGAATAAAGACAATAGCATCCTGACTCGTCTAATGCTATCATTGATGTCAGTAAGAGAATTTTGAAGTGAGGTAGAAACTGATCGTAACTCATTTAAGGCAACTACATACAGCCGTTTTGAAAATTGTACTATGTTAGGAGTTCAATAATTGGAGCCGCGATAAGTTTTCATTTAAGAACAACATTTTATGTTTTTATTTTTATTGCAATCGTCGCTTTTTATTTCACACTAATTTATACGGTGGTAGCTACGCCTCTGCTTGCTCTTACCCTACTGAGGCCTTATCGTGAGTTTTCAGTTATTCTGCTGTAAGTAAACTGGAACTTTGACATTGTCAATTGACAAACAAGGAAAAAATTAGTTCCTTCTTCGCACACCAGAGGCGCTGTTCCATTTTTCCATACAAGAAACGCTGTAAATACTGGGAAGACGCTGTATAGTAAAATAGTGAAAACTCGTGATAAGGGCTCTGAATGGCAAAATGTGAGCTCTACCTAACTTATTTTTTTTAGCGTGGTAAAATCATCAAATGACTCCTCCCACCCCGGGCAGGGCGGGAGGGACTGTCAGACTTGGACTGACTAAAATCCACGGTGTCCTTCAATAGCCCTTTATGTTCCTTTGTGTTTGGGTCACGGTAATGAGATAAGTCCCGCGACCCCGGCAGGCTTAGGCCCTCTAGAGGGGGCCCCGTCATTATGTTGACGCTCTTTGACGCGCGCGTGGAACACAACGCGCCGTCGACCCGGGCATGGTCCATGGTCGGGCAGCGAGTTGCCCTTTACTCGCGGCACGCATGCCCGCGCCTACGGTGGCCGGAGATCGCCTTGCGACGTCCGTCGCTGTGGGCGTCCACCACCGTGGGTGGGGCGGAGGGAGGACATTGCGCATTGTACTGTCCCTCACGCGGCCCGCCTCCTCCTTCGCGAGCATGACAGCTTCGCAGAAGTAAGAGCTCTACCTAACTTTGCGAAAAACTATCGTATTATGACCTCTTTATTGCAAAACAATAAATATGAGGTCCCAACCCCAATAAATAGTCAATGACAAAGCACTCACCTAGATTCATTATTAATAGAATTCAGTTGTTCCAACTTGGCTCTATGCTCCGTTTCCATCTTAGATATCATCTGCTTAACCAAGCTTATCAGTGCGTTAAACTGGTTCAGAGTAAGGCCGTTCTCCACGCATAGAGGGATGAGGAATGGGAGGACCTTCGTGGCTAGAACCTCTTTGGTGATGCCGAGCTTCGAGTGGCTTAATGCTAGTTTGTATATGCCTGGAAAAGAGGATGAATATAATTTATAGGCGCTTTCTAGAGCAAAGAGCAAGAGAAAGGGTTGACAAAAGTTTTTGAATTCATTTTATAGTTTTTAAATACAAAGGTCTACGATAAAATATCTTTTACCATTTTTTATAAGGCGCGATATAAATTCTGGATTTCTTAGATATATTAGTGACAAGTGATTAGAAATAGATTTTGCTGGGACTTGGGCCAAAACAAAATATATAGTTAGGCATTCTATATTATTTAATAACACTAAAACCTACTTTTCGCTTCGAGTGTTTAGATAATAATATTCATACAACCATAAAACCGCGCGACCCTGTTATGATAATTTGCACGATTTGCTTTCTAAACATAGACAAGGCAGTTTTTTATGCACAGTGTTTTATATAACCCATGAGGCTTTTATTGTTTAAGCATTTACCCAAAGCGTCAACATGTTAAAGCATTACCTAAATAAAAGACAAATATTTACAGTACGATCGGTGTACCTAGCAGGTTCTATTACCGCACGGAACAAATATTGGTAATCCTATAGCTAGTTTTTCTTAGTTTTGTTAATACACCCACGGTACACGACAAAACCCTAAGTAA